>JARWLC010000012.1:51482554-52082554 GCA_033318265.1 Phyllotis vaccarum
TGCTTGACAGTCCACAGACATGCTTTGCATCTGTCATGTAGCATTCAGCATTGGGCTACTCAGAGATAACAAGCCCTCCAAGTGGGTCAGGTGTGACAATCCCATCTCAACGTCAACACGCCTCTGTCTTTCTCACACTAAGAACACTGCCCGGCCTTTCTACAGAGGAGCTGAATCTAGCTATCTAGCCCAGAGTGGCAGCCTCAGGACTACTGACACTCTTGTTTCCAAAATAATTAACAAGACCATGAATAGTGATATCAGAGTGAAAAATTAAACTATTTCTGACTAATGTTCTAGAATATTATATGCTGGCATATTATGGTGGTTTGGTTAAAATTATACATGATTTCATCCATTTGCCTGGATAATAATCCTGTTGGATGCTCTTGGAATGCAATAGCTAATGAGCACCATAAAAATGACAATTATTACAGAAGAATCTAAAGAATGAAGAAGAGGACTTTTATTTACACCGCTCTGTCCACACGAATCTCATCGAAGAATTCAAATGAACTGAACTTATAATAACTAATCTTGAACTAGAAGTCAAAAATCACCCCAATGGTCAGAAACTGACTTCATCTGATGAGAGTGTTCTTCCTCAAATTGCTGGCATGCCTGGGGGTGGAGTGGGGTGGGGTGGAGGTTCTAAGGAGATAATCCTAGAGGAGACATTACAAAGTGCCTGAAATTCTAGTTGTTACCACAGACAGTCTTTGCTACACCTATCTGGAGAAGGTGAAGGACAGTAACTGCCAAGTGATCTGGAGAGAGGGTCCTGACACCCTTGATCGGGAGAATTGCTGAGGATCCTATACAAAGGGTTCAGATCTACATGAACACATTGCTTCTCCTTCCTCTTCAACGTCAAAGGTTTACTGGTTTATACAACTGCACAAATAACCTCCCTCTCGCCCACTGTCTACTGTGTTTTTCAAGCAGGCAAAACCAAGTGCAAAGTAGCAGAAACACGAGCTAAGTCATCACTACTAACTGTAACTAGAACTGGCCCAGAAATTTATGACATCACTCTTCTTCCTCTTTTCAGTGAGCATCTGAGTTTGCCAGTTATAAATGTCCCCTGACGCAGAACTGAATTCTGGAACCTAACTTCTAAGTGAATGCAAAGCCCTATGGCACTGTGGTGGTTTGAATGATAATGGTCCCCACAGGGCTTAAATGTTTGATTGTTTAATCCCCAATTAGTGGAACTGTTTGGGAAGGATTAGGAGGTGTGACCTTATTGGAGGTGGTGTGTCACTAGAAATGAGTATTGATATTTTCAAAAGCTCATAGCAAGCCCAATCTCCCCTCCCCTCTCTCTCTTTCTCTCCCTGTCGTCCCCCCCCCCCCCGCCTGACACCTATAGATTAGGATTTAAGTTTCTTAGGTACTGTTCCAACACCATGCCTGTTTGCTTCCTGCCATTATGATCATGGACTAACCCTCTGAAATTGTAAACAATCCCCCCAATTAAATGCTTACTTTTATAAGAGTTGCCTTGCACATGGTATTTCTTCACAACAATACAAGAATAATAAAGATAAGCACTTTGAAGTTAGATGTTATATTTACCAATCTATCCCCAAGATCCAGAATAATATGTAGAGCAAAGTACTGCAAGATTATTTGTTAAGTGATTGATCATAAATATGAATGGTCATGTCTTTTAGAAAAAAGAGTGTCACAGAACTATTATGAGACTGCCAGATAATGTGGATCTTTATTCAGATACTATACTAGGCCATTCACCCGGCCCACTTATGTTCCCTTCAAAAGTATGTGCCTATATAACACAGCAAATCTACATGTGGTAGTAGCTCTTTTTGTACCACAAGCATAACACATCATAGAAAGCTCAACTCTGCCTATTTGAATCTAGTTAAGAGATACAAAATAGTTCATTTTTAAGTGTGTTGAACTGATTTTTTATTTTTAAAAAAGAACATATATTTAAACACTACAAAAATTATAAAAATAAACTGCAAATACAATAGGCAACTTGATGAGTTAGGTGAAGTAGTACACACACGCGCGCACACATGCACACACGCACACACACACACACACATGCACACACACGCATGCACACACACGCACACATACACACTTATTTTAAATCTGAAAATGAAAACTGTTCATGTTATTAGGACAGATAATTGAAAATGTTCCCCAAGCAGTATCCAACTTTATACTCCTGGCTCTACCCATCTTATTATCATACTGACTGCTATATTCACTCATTTATTTATAGGATTTTTTTCATGGTTATGAGACTGGGAGCTGAGCTTTATAGCTTTGTATTATCAATACCTAGTAAATAAAAAGCTATTGATAATCTGTTGACAGTTATAGTTCAATATTAACATAAATGTTAAAACAAAAAAACTCGCTGGAGAGATGGCTTAGCTGTAAAGAGCAGTTGCTGCCCTGCTGGCCCAAAGAACCAAGGTCTGATTCCCAGGACCCCCAACCACCTGTAACTCCCTCTCCCAAGGGCATGCATGTAGTACTTAAATATACATGCAGGCCAAACACTCACACAAATAAAATAGAATTAAATTAAATTTAAAAGTAACGTATAACATCAATTAGTCAATCAAGGAAATCAAAAATGTTTCCACAAATTTAAAAGGGCTTCTACAATATTGCAAGTGATAACATTTTAGGAAAAGAAAATAAAGTATTTATTAATTACAAATGGAAAAAAACACAGTTTCCTAAGATTTACTCATTAGAAATGTTTCCTGTTTTATACTGAAAAGGCTATCATATAATCAATCCAAAGTTTGAGAAGTACAAAGAATACCTGTGCGCTTATACGCAAAGGTTTTTGTCTTAAAAAAAAAAAAAAAAAAAAAGTTCAAAAATCAGCATAAGTTTTCTAAGCTAACAACTGAGAATCAAATGATATCTTAGGCACGAAATTGTCATGACACTGGCGACCAAAAATGAGTTCTTGTAATGAAATGTCATGTGCTTCATTACAATCTCAAGCCTTTGTGAACATGTTATGTCTGTGGCCAAAGTAAAGGAAACCAGTAGTGTCTCTAAATCAATCATGGGCCATGAAGCCAGACAGACTGTATGACAGATGCAACTTCTCTTGGCACCACTTGGGCGTAACTAATTGATGACAATCGTATGTCCATATTGGCACGTTTCCACAGGGGATGTGTGTGAATATGTCACCACATCTGGATGCTAGGCACGGTGGGGTCCTGAGGCACAAAGACCTACTAAACCGGAGGCCCAGCAGCTGCTCTCAATGAACCCGTGGGAGCAGCTCAGAGTGATGAAAGAATCCAATTACCACAAACTGTAAATACAGATTTATTTCATTAGAATACGAGGTAACTGCTGCAGCCACCTCTCATTCAGACAGACATGTGCCTCTTTATTAAAAAAAAAAAAAAAAAAAAAAAGCTGCAGCATGTATGTATGGGGCTATGCTTTATCAGTAAAAGACTTTCATTCTTCCCATAAAACAGTTACAACACACACATAAAGCAAAAGCGAAGTTTACCTGACTTCCTTTAATTAAAGAAAATCCACCCAGAAATTTAAACTGGAAAAGTCCAACAGACCACTGTCACCATGTTTGTAAAAATAATTCCCCTCCATTTCATTTAAAATATAAAATTCAAAAATGTCTTGTCCAAAGCCTAAGCTTAAAATTCAACAAATAAAAGTTAAGGGTACAATATATCATATGCAATTCCATTTTTAATATGAAGGCAGATGAACATAACCCAGTATCTCTTATAATTTACAACTAGAGAAATCGGACTAAGCATAATTTTATTCTGATCCTATATTATGAGTTATCAACAAATTTGATTATTTTTAACAAGTGTTTTCAACAATTATGCAAGACTATAGGGTGTTTATGAGAAAGTTTCTTTTATATTCACAATATCACATCAGTAAAAGAAATTATAGATAAGAATTCCCTTATGGATGTATAACTAAATCTCTCATAAACCTTAAATAATTACCCTTCCTATGCAGAATGACAGAGACCATTCTATATAGCAGTAGTTTATGTCATCATGGAAAAATTTTTATTTTAACCTGATCCAAAACTAAAGGTTTACTTGCTAGTTATCATTTTAGACTTTTCCGTCTCTCTTCTCCATTCCACTAACTTCTTTCAAGCCACTCAACAGTTGTGAGGATTTTCTCGGGGGGTGGGAGGGACGGGTGCCTGCTCAAATGTGTGTGCATAGGTCAAAAGTCAAACTCAAGTATCAGAAACTTACCCTGTAGGAATGAGGCTTGCCGATTAGGCTAAACTGGCTGGCCAGTGAGCACTAGGGATCCATCAGTCTCTACCTCCTCAATGATAGGCTTACAAGCACATGCCATCATGTCCACCTTTTAACACAGGTAAACAAACTCAGATCCCCACGTTAGTGCAACATGCACTTTGCCAACTAAGCTACCTCCTCCTCGGCCCTTCAGATTATAATTTTTGACTCCACATCCACTCTCCTACCAGGCAAATGGTTTTCTAAGCTCTCTTGTTCACCTGGGCTGATCGGTGAGTAACAAGAGGTATGCCAAGTTAAGAACTCCCTTCAGTGAGGACAGCCAAAACATGAAGGCGATCTTCCATGCTCTGTTTTGTTATGATTGCCACTCAGCCCCTAAGCATTCACATGGTGATGGAAGGCATCACTAATATATTAGGCTTCTTCACATGTGGGTTGCATAAAGAAAGTAATTGGTTTTTTTTTCTTTAGGAAGTCAGACAAGGCTCTTTAACATATCCTTTTCACGTGCAGGCTTGCAAGTGTAGGCTGAAAAGACAGAACTGACGTGGAAATAAGAATAAGTAACCAAAAATGAGTTCTTCAAACTAAGTCGATGATTTTTCTTCAATTTATTTAAGATCATCGCCAAATATGAAAATCCTCCACATCAACAACATAACAATGATGGCCCCTCCCACTACAAGATAGATAGCATCTTGACTCTTTATATATTATAAACACAACTATAGGTTTTAGGAAGGGATAAGGCAGGAGTGATATAGAAAAGGGTGGGAAGAAAAGGCATCATCTAAGTAACCTCTGACCTTAGGGTCTATGCTGCTTTTTATACTATAAATAGATGGAGCATTCAAAGAGCAAGACTGAGTCTACATGAGTCTACATCCAGTTTGGCACAGACACATTAACAAGTCCTGGGTCCCCTGCAGGGTTTATTTTCTTATCATCTGCCCCAAGACAAAAGCATCTAAAAGGAATTATTAACAGACATTAACATTCTAATGAACTAACTCCGTGCGATAAATTATCTTGAGTCTCTGATTTATGGTACCAAATCAGTGCAACTGCTAGGAACCCATACCACAAAAAGAACATCCGTGTTCCTGTGAGGGAAGCCTCCAAGAGCTCACACCGTCTTTATTGATGCTAAGAAACAATGTCCCTTGATGAGGACTCAGGAAGGAACAGAACATAAGCACAGCACTGCCATGGCCTTTGAGTTCTTCATACAAAGCTCTCTTTTTGTGACCTTGAGACCCTTGGGAGATGACCTAGGCATGCACAGTCCTCCACTCCTCCACTTAATAACCTCCCAAGAGCATCCAGCATTCACAAGGCAAGTAGCAGGGACAGCAGCAGTGTGAGTACAGATCTCGAAAAGTTCACAACTTTTAGGAGAGCGTCCCAGCAGCCCTTCCCAGCCAAGAGCTTCAAAGCCCGGTGGCCATAAGCAGCCTACAGGCTTCCTACAGGGCCCACTCTTCAAACAAACACTTCTTTGGAGGCCAAAACAAAAGAGTACAACCTACTGCAGCTCACACTCTTGGCACAACCTTGCCCCAAATCAAAGCACAAAGAAACACACTCTCTGGCTATCCCCATTCATAAACACCCTGGAATTTGGAACAATAAGCTTCTCTTTCTAAAGTAAGTCTACTAGACAGAAGCAGCAAAACTAAGCAGAAAGCGGTCTGGAGGCCTCCGGATCACTTCCTCTCTTCACTTAGGGTTACTCGTCTGAAAAATCACTCTGAGAAGCAGTCATCTTCTTAAAGACTCTTCTTCACACCCAGATATTTCCCCAGAATGCTCTCACCTGACTTTTTTGCCCTGCTCCGTAAGTATCTTCACCAAATCAGCAATGGGGTACTGAGCCTTGGCTGCGCAGAGGCCATAACCTGTGAAAAGACATTAAAAACACAAAAGAATGTGGCTGTATTTTTGAAATCTTATGGATTAAAACCCCTCTCCTAATCAGAACATACGTCCATGCCAACATTTAACTGGACTAAATGAAAGGAGATGTATTATAAATAAATAAATATTTTAAAATAAACTTTAAAATGTTCATTATTTTATATTTTATATACTTTATTTTTATCACTTACACGTCTTTTTTGTCTAATGAGAGACAGATGCAGGGGAGTATAAAGCAACTGGGGCAAGTGGGGAAAAGGGAAACTAATCAGAATTTAGTGTATGAAAAAACATCTTTTCAATAAAAAAAAATCAAATGTAGGACAGAATAAAAAAGATCATAGTCTTATAATATTTAAGGAATCTGCTTAAGAAAATACAGGCATTCATTGCATCTTTCCATAGATTTTCAACATGTATTTAAAATTATTTTTAAAGGTTAAATAAAGTTTATTTATTCAAAAGAAAAAATTATCATCCTATATTTGAAACTCAAAATCTAATGACCCCCCTCCTCAATCTCCCAATAAAGTGCTATAAAATGTTCCTGCTGCCCTCCATGCATGCACACTGTTCCTGCTACATTCCATGCATGCACACACTAGTCTATGTCCCTGCTGCCCTCCATGCATGTACACTGTTCCTGCTGCCCTCCATGCATGCACACTGTTCCTGCTGCACTCCATGCATGCACACTGTTCCTGCTGCATTCCATGCAAGCACACACTAGTCTATGTCCCTGCTGCACACCATGCATGTACACACTAGACTATGTCCACTCTCATGTGTTTCTAACTCTGAATGTGTCTTTGATGACACTGTAGTCCTGTGGGGTTTTCTTGGCTTTGACTGTTCTTCTAATACCTTGAACAGTTTCCTCCTGTTCTCCCCCCAATGGCCAAGTCTTGCCCCCCAAGTCCTTTCCTCTCCTTAAACCATAGCTCACCCAAGGACTTCAGCCATTGGCTGAGTCCTGCTGGCTTGACCTGCCATTTGGGCTCCAGCAAGGTCACTGTCTACATTTAGTGTCTAAAAGAAGAGTGAGAGAGGGAGAGAGGGTGGGAGGGAGGGAGGGAGGGAGAAAGGGAGAGAGGGAGGGAGGGAGAGAGGGAGAGAGGGAGAGAAAGGAAGAAGAGAAACTGAAAACCTTCACCTCCAACTCTAATCCCATATTCCAATAAATAAAATAAATGTTCCTTCCTATTTGAGGTTTGCTTGTATAACCAAGAATGTCAGTCATCTCCCTTCCTCTATAACTCTAAGATTATGTCCATGTGGCCTGGAGAGTGACCTACATCTATTCATTCTTTTCTAGTCCTTGTTTCCAAATGTCACCTCTGCTCTAGCTATCACTTCTGTGTCTCCTACCTACCACACCATCCATCTTCTAAGGCTAAAAATGAATCCTAACTTCCCTTCAACCCTTAGGTTCCTTGTGAGGAAAAGAAAAAGTTTTCCATGGTCCAGTCGCTGTCATCATATGCTTGGTGTTATTTATCTCCCTATCTGACTTGTAAACTGGAATACCCGGTGCCTGGAGGAAAGAGACTATGCCCTCTATATCGTCATACCTTCACCCACAAGCATGGCTTCTTGACAGGCCACACACTGGCCTGTTGGCTAGGACAATTCACTATGCACGCATGTCCCATAAATTGCAGTGTGTTTCCACACACTAACTCAGCTCTGTAACAACCCAAATCCACCGTTCAGATGTCTTAAATAAACAATACTGTATTGAGTTCACATTGAAACATCAGTGCCTTCCACTTGTCATTTTTATCATAGTACATTCTCAACCAGTAAACTGCCCCCAAGTCAAGGCAATAGTCTTTCTTCACAGAAACTCCTACAGTGGCAGGAGAGTGTTCAAATCTTCATCTGACATCCTGTGACAACCATGAAAAACTGAGCTAAGTCTTACACATTAAAAACTGAGACCAAGAGATATGAAATGACCTGGTCTGTATAAAGCATGACAAATAATTTGGTCTGCATCATCCATCATGTTAGAAGCAAAATTAAGTACAAGGGTAACATGTTGGGATTCCCATGGCAAAGTCTTTCTAGTCTGTCACTTTAACCATCCAGCTGGATAACAACTACAAGATGGGTGTTCTGCTAAGTCACTGGCTAATCTGATCAGAAGCCGTGATGGTCCCTAACAACAATCTAAACATTTGTGCCAGTGCTCACAGATAACTCATGTCCTCACGTCTCATCCCAGAAACTTCACTTTGCAATATAAGGAGACCATTACAGAAAACTTCAAAGATTCTTGATGTACTTTTTTAAAAATGACTTTTGAAAAGAGACTAACACTTACTGAGTCTAATGAATGAGCCTGATACTTGCACATGCTACACCTACTTTAACTTACATACCCTAAAATTGACAATAAAAAAAAACTCAACGACATGTGTACACAGCTCAAAAGATGGCTAGAACACACTACATCCATTGATAGAATATTTACATTATTCCAAAATAATAGCAACCTAAACTGAGAGTTCCTAGAAACCATTCAGTTGTTACTGTTTCCATTATTTTTCAAAAAAGAAGAAGGTTCCTATGGCTACACAGTCATGTGCCCTAGAGGAAAATCTAATATATTGCCAAATGGACGTGGTATTAAACTGACTCCTAAGGACTTAAATCAATGCATTCCTCGCCCTCATCTGTGAAGCTTCTACCTACACCATGATTAACACACTGACTCACAACTAGTCAAGGTGTGAAGAGTAAGAGACTGTAAAGTACTCCTTAAATGGGACTTATCTACTGCAGCCACTCCTCCAGAGGCTCCTGGGGATCGTTGCAGAAGGTACAGAAAGCATCAGTTAGAGTTTAAAGCGGTGGATGAGTACAAGGAAACATTGTCTTCTGGGCACAGGAGAGCAGCTGCACATACAAATTCATGGTGGTTGTTGTAGCTCACACAAAGCCTATCCTAATCCAATCCAGACCAAATCCCAACATGGAGATGGGAGTCTTGTGGCAATGGAGTTATTGGGAACCGTTAGCAGCTAAGGACAGGGCTCCTGGGCAGTCAACCATGTCCAGGGCAAGAGCATACACGCACTAATACTTTAGCAACACAAATCAGTTTTGGCGAATTAAGAAAATCAAACGAAAACAAACAAAAAAACAAAGTTGGGCGAGTAGAGAAGGATAATAGATCTGGGAAGGGTTGGGATGGATGCGCTCAAAACCTGTGTGAAATTCTCAAAGAACAAATATAATTTGTAATGAGGAGGTTTCAATATACCTTTTCCTATTAGTCAATGTAGTCGATTGCAACAGCCTTGATAGATTGTTTGATTGTTTAGATTTTTTTTTTTTTTTTTTTTTTTTACCTGGAGTAATAACAATGCTATTAGCTTCCCGGATCATCTCAACTGCATTGTCGAGGTTGATTTCTGTATGTGTGCCAGAAATTTCCATTGGTTTTCCACCAGCTGTTGGCGTTGTGCCATAGCCTCCAAGAATCACGTTAGCCAGGGAGCGATTCATTGCCTAAAGAGTAAACAATCACCATGAGGCTCCAATCAACACGAGGTTTATGTGCATGAAATTCAACGTCATTTTACAGGAATTTCTTTAGCTCTCTAAATAATTTTACCCAGACTGGCTTCTATCATTAGTTCAAAACCTAGATAGCAGGGACATCTAAGAACCACAAGGTCAGTTGCACACTAATATGTTTTCAAAAAAAAATTAAACAAACACTTTAGAGCAAATTATATGTAAAATATAAAAGTTAATGAAAATTTGAGATGTTCTATTATCATCTAGATATTGAATAAGCAGCTTCTCTCTCCATATTTAAATGGACTTCACCAGAGTGAGTGAGAACCAGAGATTTATTTGCAAGAAGAAAATTTTTCACAAAATGGCCTTATATATCTCTCCAGTAGATTCTACTACTGCACACAAGCTGCCAAAAGACAACCAGAAGGAATTCAAATAACAACCACACATTTCATTTAGGGTGACACAGCTCTTTGCACTCAAGAAAAACAAATGTGGGTAACGAATGACATTCTCACTTTCCAAATCAATTGCAGCTCCATGAAATCTTGTATCTGATTATCATGGGAGCAGGTGGATAAACAGGTGATTTACTCTTTCACTTTGCACCCACCCTTTTATTTTATTTACTTAAAAATTTTTTCCCATACCCACCAGTGCTCCCTCTCCCACCCTTCTCCCAGTTCTCCCTCGGCCTCTCCCCCCTTCTCCCTTCACCCCCTCCCCCACACCCAAGAGGACAAAGAATCCCAAGCTAAATCAATTGGGACTGACATATCCAGTTGAGGTAGGACCGAGACTCTCCCCCCAAGTATCAAGGCTGAGAAAGGTGTTTCCCTCACTAGGCGTGGGCTCTGAAACCAGTTCATGGACCTGGGATAGACTCTGGACCCACCCTTTTTACTAGTAAAATAACCTGGGGAGAAAATGCAGAGACAGGCATCTCTCACCCTGGGGTGCTCACTTATAGTCATCCAAGAATGACTCTTACAAATGCCCCAATTAGCCGTGAGACAGTTAATGATTTCGTGTTGTGAAGAATGGCTGGACAAGAGCCAATAAAAAGAGAGAAACTAAATGTTTTGAGGAACAAAACACATTTCAAGGATTCAAATGGCTTCCTGTCTTAGGCAGGGCTTCTATTGCTGTGATCAAACACCATGACCAAAAGCAGCTTGGGAAGGAGAGGGTTTGTTCTGCCTACACTTCCACAACACAGACTATCACTAAGAGACTTCAGGATAGGAGCTGATACAGAGGCCATGGAGGGGAGCTGCTTACTGCCTTGCTCCTTATGGCTTGCTCGGTCTGCTTTCTTATGGCACCCAGGGCCACCATCCCAGTGAGCTTGGCCCTTCCTATCAATCATCAATCAAGAAAAGTGCACCACAGGACTGCCCACAGACCAATCTGATAGGGACATTTTCTCAGCCGAGATTCCTTCTTTCAAAATGACTCCTGCTTATATCAAGTCATTAGCCAGCACACATACTATTCATGAATCAAAGCATTTCACATGATGAGTATGCATGGGGAGAAAAAATTCAAAAAAGTTAAAAACCTATTTTAATCATTGTAGTAATGCTGTCACTTAAAAGCTTACGGTTATTAATCTATTACTTTTTTTCAAAGATAATACACTATTTAGAATTTTTTTAAAAAATAAGATATTTAGAAATCTTCAATAATACCACATGGGGGGGGTAGGGGAAGAACAGGGCCATCCATATAACAATAACTAGACCAGTGACAATCTCACAGAGACATTTATACAGCTGGGGAGGTCTAGCAATAAGAAAGAGTGGAAAAGGAATGTGGAAAATAGCCACACTTTAATAAATAACATAAATTTCAAAGATGATGGATAAGGGAAGAAGAGAAAGTTTGATGTTTTGAATTAACATCCTAATCCCAGCCTGGCAGAAAGTTTATAAACTCCTGAATAAAAACAGTCATGACTGGGACTTCCCAAACATTCAATTTTTGATGTCTATAAATCTTTTCCAGTTTTGATTATAAGATTCAGAGATTCAATTATCAAAAAGCATGTTCTACTAAACTCTGGACATTAAAAATTAATTTTTTAAATCTATTTTGGGGGCTGGAGAGATGGCTCTGTAGTTGAGCGGTTGCTGAGCAAGCATGAAGACTAGTTACCCACCCCCTCCCCCAAAAGCTAAACATGCTACACACAACAGCACCCTTAGCATTGAGAAGCAAGCCTGGGCTGGGTTGCTAACAGAGGCAAAACCATGAGCTCTAGACTCAACAAGAGACCCTGTCTCAAAGGATAAAGGCAGAGAATGAGAAAGGAAGACACTGAATGCCCTCTCCAACCTCCATACATACCGGCCTGTGTATGCCCAACACTTACATGTGCATATAAAACTAGCCAGCACACATACCATCCACGAATCACAGTGTTTCACATGCTGAGGAAGTACTTCATGGTACTGTATGCATACACCTCATATACACACACAAAACAAAACTATTGCGATGTTGAGGTTCCTGTTACAGATAACTTTTGGATAAAGAGTCCTCATCACTTTATAACAAAACCAACAGATCACAGAAGCACAGAACATGGAGATAGATGTGTGAGAACAGAAGCCTATCATTCTTTCTCAGCTTAAGAAGAAGCATTATTTCTCCTACGAAACCAAACAAGAGAGGAGGAAAGAATCTCTGAGGCATTTAGTTAAAGTGCACTCACTTGGGATGGAACTTAGAAAAAAATAGTGGCATAATAATCAAGATCTTCTTGTTAAACACATAAGCAGAATTATATCGCCATTATGCAAATTCCATGCGGTCTCTTAAAAAATTACATTACTTTTCATCTCTTAATTTACCATTGCAACATCATGCTCACAACAAATGTTTAGGGTTTACAGCTTTGTGCCTATTTTTTTTTCTTCTCCCTATTTTATGTGTTTCCTTAAGTGATTCATGAGACTATCCTGTGGCCACTTATCCACAGATTGAGGAGTTCCCAGATTCTAAGACGAAGAATAAATAAATAAATAAAATGAAATAAATTTTAAAAATTGCCACACTATCCAAGCCTGTTCCTTTTGAGCTAATAAGTCCTATAATGACAGTTGTATTCCACATTAAAGACATCACTAACTTGCATAATTCCAGCTACACCAAAAGAAATTAGTCTGAAGACAAAAGAAAGGTCACAAAATAGGCAAAACTCAAGCAGCAGCATATATACCATTTAGTGGGGTCTCTTGTCTCAATGCTCTGTAGATACGGATTAATCAATCACAAACAATAATAATAACAAAATAAAATTTTATTTGGCTTGGCTTTTGACTTCATTCTGTTCTAATTCCATTTGAAAAGAAGGGGAGGGGGGCCTGTCTGAAAACAATGCCTTACCAGCTTGCTAAAAGATCCATCCCCAGGTGATACTATAAAGCAGAGGGCTACAGAATCATGGAGGTTGGTTATTATAGCACAGCATAAAGCAAATTATGGGTATGTGTTTGCTGTTTGGACAATGACAACATTTTTTTTTTCGTTTTTATTATATGGCTTGTTGTGTAACCACAGCACTGGGCTCGGAGGATACCCAAAGGAGTTCATTGTCAGAAGAAAAATTTGATTTTAGAGATTGTTGGTTAGTCACTTGGGGAGCATTCCATTCCTTCCCACATAATAAAACCACCCTGCCTTGGTTTGGACTGACATGTTTGCTTCAATAAACACTACAGAAAGCCGATGTACTGGTACCATATGGACTCTAATAACATCTGCTACTATAACCTACCCATAGATGACTCCAGAATAATAAATAAATTAACAAAATAGCCCTTTAGTGAACATTCAAATTCAAGGTTTGTTTACCAAGAAGTTTGTCCATTGGACTATGCCAAGTGCTAGATCAGGCTTCACAGGCACTCAGGCGAGTATATTAAAATACTCACTCTACAAAATGAGACTGTCTCCTACCTCAAAAACTATTGTGAGGATTAAAAAAAGCTAATGTTTGTAAATTACTCAGCTTAAGACTTGGCATTGTTAAGATAACTTTGAGCAGCCAGTGTTTTATCATTTTTTTTAATTTTAAACTACCTTGAGCTATTTATTAAACATAAATCTTAAAAGAAAAAGTTTCTTATATTAAACCAGTACATGCTACCAATCAGTGACAATAGAAGGAAATGTCAACTCTAAGGGAAATTTAGGATGAATAAAATGCATCTACATTTAATACCTTAAAATATGGCAGGCTTGTTTTTACTTTTCATTGGTTTCTCAGTGTTTGGTAACTGTGTGTGGGAGTGCAGGGCACAATGACAGATACACAGTGCCCATCGCCAGTTAGAGCCTGGATTGTGAGATCTTTTCTTCAGCATCAGAAGCCAAGAAAAAAGGCCCCACACCCTCAGACCATTTCCTTGTTCAGAAGGAAATAAGGAGGCATGCAGAAACACGGCAGCCGGAGCAAGGTTCAAAACATTTCACATTGTGAGTTTGGATATATAATGACAGAGTTATATTTGTGCTAATGTTTAGGTGTTGAAATATATTAGTTAGAAAATTAAATATTATAATAACATAAAGCATTAAAAAAGAGGGTGGGCATGGCACAACAATCTGGAATTAGAATATCAAATGGCAACAGTTAAATGATGAATGAGAATTATGTCATCTTATTTTCCCTTACGTTTTTCTATTCAACCAAATCCCCTATGTCCTGTCCTTTCATAACTTTCTGAAATAGGTTTTTCATATCTGGCTTTGAAGTTCCTATGTAATCCCAGCAATCAAAAGTGTCGGTCTTCCTACCTCAGCTTCCCAAGGGCTGAGCTTATAAGTGTGTAGTGCTATGCTTGGCTCATAGTAGAGTTTGGAACTTTTGGTTTTTTTTTTTGGGGGGGGGGGGCATTAAACTGTGTAGCCTTGGCTGGCTTAGCACTCACTATATAGACCACCCTGGCCTCAAACTCACAGAGATCTGCCTGCCTCTGCCTCTGCCTCCCAGTGCGGAGATCTAAAGCATGTGCTACCGCATCTGGCCTTGCAATAGTCTTTCTAATTTCAGCACTTCTTTACCATCTCCCCTCCAGCCATTCTTCACAAAACTAGGTCACTTACTGTCTTACAGTCTAATTGGGGCAGTGGTGATAGAAAGAAACAAAAACTAGAAAGACAAACTAAAATGTGAAAGACAGAACAAAGGGAGAAAGATGAGATCACTTTACAAGAGCACACAGAAGGGTGTGCGTAATCAGCACTCTTTCCTGGATACTTCATTCTGGTTACCGCTATAAAAGGCTTACTGTGGGAGTTCCTGTGATACTATCATAATAATAACAAAGAGACTAAATAAGGAGGAGAAGGCAAGAAGTAAGAGATACAGGTTAAAGATTTGGAACATGAACTGCTAAAAAAAAAAAAAAAACGTAACAATAATAAAATATAATAGTAATAAAGAATCTAAAGAAAACCGTTAAAGAAAGGGGTAAAAATGGGAAGGTACTCAGGATGCCATCTCAAGAACTACATACATATCCTTCCCTCATCCTCCTGTATTGTTAGGCCACTAGCAAAGACAGAATTCAAGTCTTTCTCTAGGCATGACAGTACATGCCTGTAATTCCAGCATTCAAGAGGCTGACACAGGTGTATACTTAATTTGAGAATAGCCTTGGTAGAAGAATGATAATCTATCTAAAACAAACAAGCAATAAAATAAAATAGCTCAATCTTGCAAATTGATTTTAAAATTCATTTTTCTGGCAAAATAGCCTTTAAGTAATTATGAAAATCTGCTGCCCCCTGCTGGTCATTTAAATTCTCCAAATGAAACAAAGTAAAACGATTTAGGAGTTCACGTTTGAAGGAAATTCTGTTTCTAAAGAACTAAATACAACTTTCCTTTAACCGTATTTGTAATTTAAACACCACACAGCCTGGAAGTTTTTAACATGATAGAGAATTACCAGATTCCAAATCTTCCAAACTACTTGGACACTACGACTAGCCTAATAATCAGGGTGTTTTAAACTTGGGCTGCCGAGAGCTGTGTTTCACAAAATGAAAATAAATAAACAAACCTTTTTATTACAAAAAGATAACTTCAGTGTTTTAATTAACATGATGTCCCTCAGAGCAAGTAAAATGCTAAGATGCTAAAATGAAGGTTTTATGTAACCTGGTAACCAAAGAAGCAAGGTAAGTGTAGCTCTCACCTCTCACCCAAAAAGACTTTTTTTCTGTGCAACAGATTGAGACCATTACAGGGATCCACAACTGGTCAAAATACAGAGAATCAGTGACCATGGAGTACCCAGCCCCAAATGACATATTTGCAATGCAGACCATACCCCTAAGCCTCAGGGACCAAGGAAGGGAAAGAGGCTTTGTAAGAGGCAGAGGTTGGTGCCTGCTCTAGACAGGCCCCTGGACATGACAAGGAGAATGAACCCATGAAATTGCAGCAGTAAGGTTGCCTGAACAAGACCAGCATGATGGCAGTGTCAGCTGAGTGCCAATGTGGATGGGGGACGTTCCACAAGGTTCCGGCCCTAGATGAAAGGGTACAGGTGGTCAATGGCTATGGAGAAAGGGGGAGTCCATTTCCTCCAGGGAATCTCAAGTGGTCAGGCCTGGACATACGGACATAAAAGCAACATTAAATTGAGTCAGTATGTTGTCTGTGTGTGTGTGTGTGTGTGTGTGTGTGTGTGTGTGTGTGTGTGTGTGTGTGTGTAAAATGAAGAAAAGATCTTGAAAGGGAACATGAGAGAAATTGGAGAGAAGAAAGATCTGAGAGAGGGACACATATATAGCATTCATGTATAAAGTTTTCAAAAATATCCAATTAAAAAAAAAAAAAAACCTAGGTGCCTGGAGCAATGGCCCAGCAGTTAAGAGCACTGGCTGGTCCTCCAGAGGGACCCAGATTTGAGTCCGAGAACCCTCATGGTGGCTAACAACCATGACACTCCAATTCCAGCCCTTTTCTGACCTCTCAGGTACCAGCCATGAACATGGTACATGGACATACAGACAGACATAACACCCATAACACATAAATAATTTTTAATTGAAATGTAATTAAGCACAGAGGTGCATAATTGTCCTAAATATATTATTAAGGTATAACACATTAAGGTTACCTATAAACTTGAGATGTCTTTCTAAGCCTTGGAATAGGTCTTTTAAGTGACTTTTTTAATGACTTATTTATTTTTATTTTATGTGTATTTGTATTTTGCCTCATGCATGTCTGTGCATGTTGGATCCCCTGGATACGGAGTTACAGTCAACTGTAAGCTCTCATGCGAGTACTGGAAATTGAACCCAAGAAGTAACTTCTTTTTAATTCAAATATTTAGAATTATACCTTACATAGTCTTGGTAAAGACATAGACATTGAAAAATACAAGTTTGGGGTTGTAACAAAGAAGAGGTAGGAACAAATCATAAGAGAAGGAGCTGGTTGAGTGAGAGGAGCAACAAAGAGGGACATAGAAAGAGATAAATATCTCGATAGAGGAAGCCAATGTGGGGTTGGAAAGAGACTGGGTGCTTGGGAAACCTCCAAGAATTCACAGGATGGCCATGGATAGGTCTCCAACCAATAGTGGAAGGGATGCCTAAACAGGACTTGCCCTATAATCAAATGAGTAACCACCCTAAGTGTCATCACAGAACCTACATCCAACAATGAATAGAGGTAGAGGCAGAGATCCATGGCTGAGCACTGGGCCGAGCTCCTGGCCCAGCTGAGAGCAGGGGAGGAAAGTCTGTATAAGCAAGGAGGTAGGAATTATGAGGAAAATTCCTACAGCTCTGGGGAGCTCACTGACTCAAGAACAGCCACTGGGGAACCATTAGGAAAAGGAGCTAGGCCCTCCAAGGGTAGGCAACTGTCCAGTGACATGAGCAGTATGTGGAGCCTAAGGGGTGGGATCAGACTGTGTTCCTGTTCATGGGCTGGCACCTTGGAGCCCATTCCCTGCAGAGGAACATCTAACCCAGTCTTGACTTTGGGATGAGGAAATTGGACTTGCCTGGAGTGGATGTGCCACACTGAGCTGACCCACCTTGGGACTTCTTCTTCTTTTGGGGGAGAAGGGGAGAGAAGGCTGACTGGGAGGGATTGGGAGGAGGGAAGGAAGGGGGACTGGGTGGTTACATGGATAAAAAAGACTTTATTTAAATAAAAAATTAATTAAAAAAGAAAGATATATAAAATGGGCCATGAAAATAATAATTCAACTTTTCAAATATAAGCTACTTTAAATTTTAATAGCTTTACATTCACAATTTTACTTCAACTATCAATTCATGTGTTGTACCATTACTTTCTGTATTTGTAATCTTTTAATTTCATGTCCGAATGTGCAATACATTTTAACTATTCTTTAAAAGGCATTTGTGACCTGGTGCTAAGAATTATAAAAGCTTTGAGTTACCTATTGTTGGTACATGATAATCACAATGACATCTGCTTATAATTCTGGTGAATTTGGTACTAGTATTAATTTATAAGTTTGGAACATTTTATTTCCTGTCTTACTAGGTTTCTATTGTAATTTTAAGAAATAGAAAATTACACATCAATTGCTATCTAAAAAAAATACGAATTTGGTTTTTTAAAAACTCGTTTGTTATAAAACAGTACAAGTAGGCTTCAAAAGTAATCCAAAACTATCCTGTAGAGAATAATAACTATAATTTAAGCAAATTTTAACTTGTCAAATTTAGTTATTTGCAAAATACCTTTTGTCATCAAGAAGAGAATTAAATTAATTAGAACAAAAAGAGTAGTAAAAAGTATTTGCATTGCTACTTTTCTGTTCTTTAAAAGTTTCTTCTTTAAAAAAAAAAAAAAATCACATTGACCATAAACCTTCAAAATAGGCATTCTCATAGAAACCAGACATAACAAGCTGTCTGGAAACACATGCTATGTAAAAAAGTCTTTAACAGTGAGTGCATTCTTTCTAAGAACTGTATCTTAGAGGTGAAAATGGATGGATGCAGGAGGTAATCATGATGCCCACTCCTAGCAGAGGAATTACTATTAACTGATGGCCTCTCGGAGAAGGAAATGTGGTCTCAGAGAGTCTGCCCATGCTCTGACAGATTGTCCTACATTGTAAACATGGACTTAGTGACAAACACAAACCAACCATCTAAGTTGAGAAAGAACAGTGGATGGGGAATGAGGGAAGGAGGCAAAGAGAGGTGGATTTTTTGTTTGTTTGTTCTTTGAGACAAGGTATAACCATGGCCAGGCTGGTCTCAGTCTGAGATTCTCCTACCTCTGTCTCTACCTTTGCCTCCTCCCAAGTAGTTGGATTATAGGCACATGTTACTATACCCAACAAGGGGGCTGGATTTGATCAAAACACATATAGAGACAGATGACTAACAGATAGAAAGATGAAATTTTCAAATAATAAAAACACATGAAAATGTCAAAGATGTACTATGCACAGAGACAAATAGAAATCAAATAACCTAAGCTGTGCAGTGCTGGGAGAATTAAATGAACTTTGTATAACCACATAAAAGATTACTTTAAAGCCCCTCAAATACCATTTTAAAGGCAGAGTCTTTCATGATTAAAAAGGCAAGCCTTATGTAGTATGTAATATTTTAAAACGTAAGTGAAAGTCAAGCACATTGTATTATCACAAATTCCTATAATCCTAGCACTTGAGGCAAGAGAATCAAGAATTCTAATCTCAAATTCAAGGCCAGCCAGGTCTATGTAGGAGGAGCCAGTCTCCACCACAGGTGGAAAAAATCTGAAATACAATAAGGTCAGACAAGTAAACACGCAGTACTGTACAAACTAAAGGAATAGTATAAGTAAGCCAAACTCAGTATCATGGTGACCCTCCAGATGGAGGAAGGCATACAAAGGCTTTACTTTTAAGTTTTCCTGATTCTTTGTAGCTGAATATCTTTAAAGTGGTCTCAGAAATTTGCTCCAAAAATTCCCATATTTCTGTTGAAAATAACGAAAAGCAACAGACTTATTATTTTCTGTAAGTAGAATAAAGAAGAAGCACATCCACATCTCCAGGAGATTATTTTCATTCTCTCTCACGTGCGTTTCTTACCACACACATGATGTAGGACAAGATCGCGCCAGAGGAGCCAATAAGTGCACCCACGATGGTCAACAGGTTATTGTTGAGCAGGAAGCCCTCGGCACACAGGGCCCAGCCCGAGTAGCTGTTCAGCACAGTGATGACAACAGGCATGTCAGCACCACCAATGGCAGCTGTCAAAGTCACACCCTAGCGAGAAAAACCAAAGCAGAACCCAAAGTGAACATATATAGAATTGAACCTCTACAACGTGGTTCTTAATCATTCCAATTTTCTAACGAATACATTTCCATAAAAGCTCTACCTTCCTCATGGACATAGCAACCATGAACATTTAGTTACCACCATCCCCAAAGGTCCCTAAATAAAAGTAGTGATGAAAACTTGCAGGAACTGGAAAGGAATCTCTGCTAGGAAAACTTTAATGATACTAAGTCAATGTCCCAATTCTTGATGGATTTAGACTAACCTTGGGCCTCTGCTGGTAACAAGTGGAAACATAAAACTAAGGCTGTCCACAATCTTACTTATTTGGCAGTCAAGAGAACATGGTTTTGGTGACAAAGACAGCTGGAAAGTGAAGAAAGACCCCACAAAGGAGCAGGCTAGAATGGACTGAAGGTGCCTCACATGCTATGTACAAACACTACCCAATCTCTAGATGATACTAAAGTCTGGGTCAGACTCTAGGCAATTCTGTTAAGGATAAAAATAACAACAGGTTTCAGTTGCTGTGCCCTAAGAGCCAGAATTTGAAACTTCAGTCTAACCAAGTCAGCTGCCCAAACATAAAAATAATACAAAAAATGTAAATTAAATTGTGAAAGGTTATCAATACTCTACATGAACACGGGAAAAGCCAATGTGTCTAAAAAAAATCATTAACAATGTCTACGATGCAATTCAATGTTATCAAATACAAGGCAGTAAAAGTGATTGGAAGCAGATTTTTTCTATCCATTCCATATACCCCCCAATTTTTGTGTTCTGCTTCTGTGAGAGTATATAAGCCAAAGACAATTAAAAAATCCTTTGTGTTATGGAGACATTTTCATACTGACAGTAAGTTCCTTTTAAATATATTCATTATTTCTCAAAAATAACAATTCTTTAAAATTTAAATTTTCATTTAATAGGTTTGATTACTGAGACTTTTGAAAACTTTGGCTTGATTAGATTAAGAATACAAAAAAATATTTGATTTTATTTAAAATAAAACAAAAAAATCATCACCAGATAAGACAGAAGAAACCTGGATTGTAAGAGCACACAGAGTCCCTTTTCAGTGTTCTAACATGCCAGTACTGACCCATGACCTTTACAATCACTCATTAATAAGTCCACTTTGTATACAATAGGTCTTTCGTTTCTGAATCAAAGAGTTGGTATTTAATAAGAAGTCACTAGATATCTAACTGTATACTAGGTGCTATAAATATTTTCTCAACTTAAAATGTAAAAGTATCTAAGTATAAACCAGTCTGGAGGTCTGAGAAGAAGCGGTAGTAAATAACAGAATTCCATGTAATAGTATCCTCTACTAATAAAACGCCAAACTGTAACACACAGAATCTCTACTTATATCAATATATTATGTGCAAAAAATCAAACAGGAGAGGAGGGGAGAACCCATGAAAGAATGAAATCTCTCAGCAAATACACTGGGTTATTAACTGTAACTCATTTTATATAACTATTGGATTTCATATCACATCTTCCAGGGAATATGAGAGCATCTTGCAAGCTGTGACCACCTTACTCATATACAAACTCCAAAGTATTATTTGTAGGACCTGTTTTATATATTTAGTAGGTGTTAAAACAGAGTTTAAACCCTTGACTTTAAAAATTCCTGTTCATAAGAACATTGGTACAGCAAAAACTCCAGAACACTAAAGGTGTGACAACTTTTAAGTAGTCAATTAAGAGAACACGGTTTTCTTACTTTTTAAACTTTCTCCATTCTAAAATCACAAGCATGTAACTATTAGACATTTTTATTCCCTTGAGGATCTTGAAGAGACAGAAACATGATCAGACTGTAGTCTAACAAGATATCCCCAGTTTTTCTTTAAATTATGTGCTTCTCCAGCTCCAGCAACTTACCATGAGAGTAGAGAGTGCAGACACGGAGCCCAGACAGGTAATGCCAGTGGTAAAGCTGGGGTTGGCCATAAATGGGATTATTCCACCCACACTGGCAGCCAGCAAGCCTGCATTGAGTGCGTGCCTTCCAGGTAGCAGCAGAGGGGCTGATTTCAGAATACCTGGGCCAAAGCAAATGCTACTCAGAACCCAGAGTGTGTCATGGGAAACCCCATATGTCACCTAGTCCTAAATTACCAAAATTTAATATCAGAATAATAATGTGGTATTTAAGACATCACTTCACAAGACCAGGTATAAAATATAAGACATGTTAAAAGTTCTACATGTAAGACATATGAACTGAGGCAAGAAAATATGATCCAACTTAACTGTTCTTTTCCCTACTTTGACCACAGAATTTCTTTACTCTGTCATATTATCTTTAAAAATATTTTTTCCCTGTATGACCAACACAGAAGTTGTCAAGTGTGGCTTTGTTTATTTACAGCTTCAATACAGAGTTCTGGAACATTAGCATTTCCAATGCTATCAACTGAGCCCAACGAAGAAGAACCCCTCCCTGTCAGCTATTTCTAAGGAAAAAGCCTGAAACAAGAACGGTTGTGACTTGAAGCTCATTTGTAATTTTTTTTTAAGTTTTATGGAAATGTCCCCACTTAATAACTCTATTATTCAGAAGCAAAAACCATATTTTTACATCACAAATGACTTTCTCTGGGGACTCGCTTGTGACCACAGTGCACAGATGTACTCTGGATTTCTGCTTCCATTTTCATGATTCAACATTGCAATAGTGAAGATGGCCATGGCCAAGCACTAAAACGTGCTGTTTTTCAGAGTGGGTTCCTTTAATCAAACTCACTTGATAATAAACATCTCTCTATTCTAGGAAACACAAGTTCATTTCTGCAGATAATCTTCAGATACCTCTAAACAAAGACGATGGAGGTGTCATTTTGGTCATGCAGATCATCAAATATCCCTTAGTGTCTACAAATTTCTGTGTACTAATTTGTACTATTAGCTGTCTACAGAAGAAATTGTCACTAAGCTTAAAACCTCTACGAATTAAAATGAATAATCTTGTTAAGGAGAAAATCTTTTCCATGTGTCTGAACGCTATACAAATCCCTTCTCCTGACAGTTTCTACTGTGAAGGGCTTTTCTAAAACTGAAACACACCCATGGATAAACTGAAAATGGATATTTACCTCTATGTGCTATCAGATCACTTACCCTGTAATTTTCCATAGGCAACAAGAGACCCACTAAAGGTGACTCCACCAATGTAAGTGCCAAGGTAGGCCACAATCTTGGTGAAATTTGATGTTGCATCCATTGCAAAATGTGGATATTCTACAACATACTCAGCCATGCAAGTAAGCACTGCCGCCAAACCCACTAAACTGTGGAAAGCAGCGACCAGCTGAGGCAAGTCAGAAATCTGGATGCGCTTTGCGATCGTCAAACCTATTGGAAAACCAAGGTCAAAGAGAAATTAATGTTGACACATCTTTGAAAGCAACAACTGCAGGAACAGAACTTGCATCTCTGTCACAAATGAACATTACCTGGTTCCCAGTGTGGACTAAATGTTCCTACACAGACGGTGTACAAGAAAAACACTGACTATATACACATTGTGTCAAAATACCTAGTTATTTCACCTTATCAAACCAACATCGACTCTTCTTCTCACAAACCCCAAATATTACCCTGGAAAAGAGCGTGGGACAGTTACTTAAAGTTCCAGTTAGGGCCCCTTATGATCTCCCACTGAGTGAATATTCAAGGTCCACTTCTCTACAGACAATGCTTACACCTGTGCATATAATTAACAGATGAAATTTTGAGGAAATAAAATTAAGCTTGGGTTTTCAGGTAAGTGGAGCTATGGCCAAACTAAAGAAAAACTCTGGGTAATAGATTCTCTAATTCTAAAGGATTTTCACAGTTGTAGTAGTAAACAGAAGCAGTAGTGGGGTCCAGGGTACTTAGTTTAAGGTCATGTGTAAGCAATTTCCCATGAGCCTACAGTGCAACCATTTTCCTTCAAATGTCTTTCTTGAATTGTCTCAAAAGGACCCATACCTTTCCTGAGGAAGCAATAAAGGCAGTCTAAAGCAAATGCTGTACTGGTAAATATTTAACAGCCAGCTCACAGAAGGGGAGGTTGCATATATGAGTTTATATGAAGGTGAATGCACAACCTTTAAGTAATAAAATATACAAGTGTGCATACGTGCATGCATGTGTTCTGTGTAGCTACTCATGAAGGCCAGAAGAAAGCATCAGATCTCCTGGACCTGGAGTTACAGGTAGCTATGAGGTGCCTAACACGGGTGCTGGGAAGTGAACTTGGTCCTCTGGAAAAGCAACGAGAATTCTTAACCACTGCAGCATCTCTCCCAGCCCTGACATATACAATATTCTTTATTTAAAGCTTCCAAAAGACTATTGACTTTCATAGAATAACTTTGCTAATTTTCAATAATCTCTTGGGCCTGTAGCAAACCTAGAGTTTTCAACTAATTAGCACACTTCCCACATACACATTGGTAAATTATCAAATTATCAAAAAGGATAAAGATGAAAGAAAAGCTTCTGTTTGTGGCATAAACATGAGATGCAGGAGAAAACTTAGCTCCTGTAACAGCTATGCAGGGGACTTCTTCACTATGGCAACAGTTTTCAAACACAAGAATATTTGCTTATTTTTGTGCTACTCACAATGTGATCGTCACGCTTAAGTTATATTACATTCTTTTCCATCACTTCTTTAGCTCCAGTTAAAAAACAACAGATTTTTATTTTGTCAATACCTCCAACAATCACAATTTCCACTGCTCAGTGTTCTGTCATCAAATGGAGAATGGGAAAGAAATAACAGCCTGCTACGTAGAAATACATAGTATTTCTACTATAAGCATAATAGATAAATAAATACCCTCAAGAGCATATTAAAGAGTGTAGTACATTAACCACAGAGGGGTATGTTTTATTAGTATTACCTTTTTTCTGAAGTCATTTCAGTTCTTCTGCTTAATTTTTACTTATTTTTGACTTATGTTCTATAGGTGTTTTTGCCCACATGTATGTCTATATACCATGTGTGTGCCTAGTACCTGCAAAATGCAGAACAGGTAGTTGGATCCCTGGAAAATGGAGTTACAGATGGTTGGGAGCCTCCAGGCAGGTGCTGGGAATTGAACCCAGTTCTTTGGAAGAACAGCCAGTGCTCTTAGCCACTGAGCCCTCCTCCCCCTCTCCCTCTCCCTCTCCCTCTCTCCGTCTTTCCAGCCCTATTTAATTTTTTATTATGGTTTTATTTTAAATCCAGCTAGCAAAATTCCTGAAAATTTGACAAGACCTCCAGCATGATACTAGAAAAGATTAAAACAGTGGTTTTTCTACTCAGTTGCGTGTTATTTGAATGTTTAACATTTAAAAACAGAGTCCAATGCTGTTTATAATCAGCAGGACAAAAGATGAGCCCACTTATCTAAGTGTCACCATCCTCCATCCTATAATCAGTAAGTGGACACAGTGAAGGGAAATAAGAACTTTATGCCATGTGGGATATCTCTAATCCCACTCAGTTGACACATTGTCCCATGTTTTAAAATGTCAGTATTTGAATAAGAATTTGAATAAAAATAATCTCTGTGGTATTTACCTAAGGAGCAATCTTTCTGACAATGCATTCCTCAAATATATCATCAGTGTTAAAGAGTGTTTTCATTTTAAATATCTGACCTAATTCTCTTCAGATACATGAAGAACATAAGTGCATCTGAAGGCAGACGCCCACCCATGCTTACCGATGGTACCACCCATAGCCATGGCTCCGGACATCTGAGCTAACAGTTGTGGGTCTGGTTTCAGGCCTCCAAGTGTGGCTGCCAGGCCTCCTGCAACCCCAATCATGCCCAAGGCATTGCCGAGCCGAGCTGTTCCCTGAGTGGAAAGGCCACCCAGGGCACCAACACAGCACAAGCCTGAGCCCAGGTACATGATCTTTTCAAAGGAAAGAACAGAAAAGAGATGATTAGAAACTTCAGTCTGTTGGCTCAGCAAAGGCCTCTTTTGTGGAACATGATTCTCTAAGGGCAATTTAAAATTCAGACAGTCAACAGAAAGACCTGAACTCTTCTGTTAGCATTTCAAAATATTTTCTTATCCATTAGAAACATAAATATATTACATACTTTAAATTGTACTTACACTTATGCCATTTATGTGAATTAGTTTTTCTGGATTTAATAGTGTACACAAATACATAAAAGTATCTAAACTTAAATGGGGTATTGTTAGATTTTAAAACACCAAATGTGTCCAAATGCTATAAAATAGCCAATCCATGTCATTGGTACCAAGAACTGTGACCTTAATTATACTGTAACAGTTCCATGAAAGCCACATGAAGAAAGAACCAGTATCCTCACTTTATAAAAGGGAGAAGTGAGGCTTTAGGGGGTTACATAATTAACCCCCTAAAGTAAGATCAGTAAGCAGCAATCTGGCATTCAGACCTGAGTCTCTTGATTCCATGCTTCTATCTGCTCAGAAAAAGACCTTGTTATTCCAGGAATATTGGGAGCACAGAAGAAACCAAGAGAACAGTCAGAAAAGTTATGATCTAGTGGCATTCTCTGGAAAGAAATGTGAAAAATGTAACTCACGAAAAAGCCTCTAGCTAGTTTCATATTTCAACTAGGAACTTTCTAAGTTCATATCTGATTATTCTTATTGTACAGTATAAAACTCTGTGTGTATGTGTGTGTGCGTGCACGTATGTTTGTGTGTGCCTGTGTGTGTGAGCCTGTGTGTGTGCGCACATGTGTGTGAGAGTGTGTTTGTGTGTGCCTCTGTGTGTGCGTGTGCATATATGTGTGTGTGTGTACACGCGCGATGCATGCTTTCATTTGTGTACACAGGTCAGAGGCCAACCTCATGTATTCTTTCTCAGGTTTCACTCCACCTGTTCTCACTTTTCTAGAGCTCACTGGGCAAGCTTTTCCTCCAGGGATCTCCCTGTCTCCACTTCCCCAGACCTAGAATTACAAGCATGCACAGTACTACACCCAATTTTTTTCACACAGGTTTTGGGGATCAAATTCATGTTTTACCAACTGTGCAACTGCCCTAGCCCATACAGCAGTGGTTCTCAACTTGTGGATCACAATCCCTGGGGCTGAATGACCCTTTCACAGGGGTCACCTAACACCATCGAAAAACACTACAATTTATAACAGTAGCAAAATGCAGTTATAAAGTAGTAACAAAAATAATTGTATGGTTGGGGGTCACAACAATATGCATTGGGGGTCAAAACAAAATGCATCAAAAATTTTAATTCTGTATTTTCATAAGTGTATTGCATAATGTCTTTTATAGCTAAAAATTCCTTAACATGTCCAAAAAGCCTGGTGTCCAATAAACATATTTTGTTATAAAAATTGTGATATGTTTGTAGAGGAGAAAAGCATAAACATTTTCAAATTGATTACTGGCCACTTCACTATATCCTTACCACAATCCAGACAGGCACACAAGAAAAGTATAATTTATACATGTGAAAAACTTCAAATGAACAAGTAAGCAGACTGGTCCTTAGGGCATCAGAACGGTCTGTTCCAACAGGGCATTTCCAGGTTACTACTGTATTTGCTGACAGCTGCATATTTTTGAGAGCTTAAATTCTGCTAATGGCATTAACTTTGAAAGAAAGAAGGACATAGTAGTAGAAACAAGATCTTTCAAAGATGGCTTACCTCTTCAATGTTATAACCACCGTAGAGAGCAGCTAAATATCCACCCACGAAAGTGCCACCAGGGAGCAGATACAGGTAATTGTATTCTGGAGGGTCCGTGGGGCGCTTGAACATGTCCAGCATTCTCTGAGTCACCAGAAAGCCACCTTAACAAAGCAAGTGGAACACAAAACAGCAAGAGGTATCACAAAGGACTCTTTTCATAAGCTACAATATCTTTATCACCACCTATCACAAAGTGACCGCTATTGTTTCAAGTAACATTTTCTGACCCTCGAAAACAAAAATCATTCTATTATGAAAGCCAGTTCCCCTAGGATGGAAGAAGTATGGGGAACCATCAGTATTGTTAAGAAAAAAGCTTGCTCAGAATTCAGGGCCAACTGTTTCTGCATGACTAAAAGTAAATAGCCATTTAAAAGCTGGAAAATACAAAGGATCAAAAGTCAGTATTTTTCTCTGATAGATTACTCTGTTTCAAACTCTGTAACAAATGATAAAGGGAAAAATACTGTATCAACAGACACTGGGGTTTCTTGGACACATTAAGGAATTTTTAGCTATAAAATAGCATCAAATGAGTGTCATACATGAGTGATGTGCTAGCCTTTCAGTTTTCAGGAACAAACAGTCTCGATAAGACACAAGACTAAAATGTTATCTGCAGTTGTACTTACTCAGAGATGTCACGGTGATAGCCCAAGTCAACATAATTCAAGGCTATGCATTCCACGGTTTTCCAGTTAGCTTCTAGCAAGACATCATTGTGTGGTTGAGGGTATGGAGGGATATCAATACAGTTTCTAACCATTTGGATAGGCAAAAATATTTGACTTTCCTTCAAAAGGAGCATTAGTGGTCTGAGAGAAGTCATTTTTAAGAGTACAGATAAATGCTTAAGCTGAGAGAGTCTACTTTATACAAGTCAGCGTTTGCTTCCTGTGTCATAAAACAGCAGTCCGCGCTCTCCCTTCTTCCTACCTGCAATGTTCACTGACGATATGAATGTGGCAAGAGCAGCAAGACTCTGGGCTGTTGTCGAAGGGTAAAAATGCCCTCCCATCAGTGCCAAGCCACCAACTGCGGTCAGACCTGGGAAGGAAAGCATCAACCTGGTAAATAAGTACAGTGCTCGCTCTCTCCAAATCCAATGTATTGACCAAAATGCTTGTCATATCAGGAGCCAATATCAAAAGGCAGGACAGCCTTCTCACATTGGTAAGAACAGGCCTTGGCCTGGTGCATAAGCTGGCTTATTGGAGCCCATAGCCTATGGAGGGACACCTCACTCAGCCTTGATGCAGGGGGAGGGACCTGATCCTGCCTCAATTGAATGTACCAGGCTTTGCTGACTCCCCATGGGAGGCCTTACCTTTATGGAGGAGGAGATGGGCGGGGCAGAGAGGGATGGGAGAGGGGAACTGTGGTTGGTAGGTAAAATGAATAAAATTTTTTTTCTTAAACAAAAATAATAATAGTAATTTTAATAATAATAAAAATGGTAAGAGCAATCTTCCTTATTAAATCTGTTGACAACATGCCTGCCTGTCTTTCTTACTTGAAGTACTATTGTGGGCAAAAGGTCAACACACTTTGTATCCTTTGGCATAAGGATCTGACCTTCAGCTTTCCATCTGTGTTCTCACCAAAGCAAGTCAGCAATGTCACTAGAGCACTGCACATTGGGAAATGTGACTGTGAACAGACACCATGCAACTGAACTATAGATATCAGTCAGGTTGCCACCAATTTGAGCTTTTCTGTACACAGCACTTTTGAAACTGGATGTGCACCCTGCAGAAATTCTAGGAGCTATGCCTGGACATTCCAGGAGATAACCATGTGCTCAGTCATGCTGGCTGCTCAGATGGGTCTCGTTCCACTACTGCAGGTCAAAGAGAACAGCTCCTTGCAGCCATGTGCATTGCTATAAAGGCTCTCAAAGTAAGGTCCTGGTATCATTCCCTAGCAACCAACAACCTTCCCTAACCAACATAGTCAACCCAATCCTCTGATTTTTAAATTTTATCAGTGGGATCCTTTCCTTAAAGTACATGATGGTTGGAAGAAATACTAATGGATCTGCACTGTTGGAAATGAGAACACAGGAAGGACTGACACGTCATGTACTTATAGCATCCTACTTGAGAAGTCCACTCTCCCTTGGGAATCTCCAGGTCACTATGGTAACTACCACAGACACTGGGAGGCATGACTTGAAATGAACTTTATACCTAGATCTGAGAAGCCTATGGCAGACAAAGAACAAAAGAAGCAAAAGAACAAACCTGAGATGGCATTTGTCACAGACATCAGTGGTGAGTGGAGAGCAGGAGTCACTCCCCAGACAGTGTGATAACCAATAATGCCAGCCAGGCCAAAAGTGGTCACCATCTGAGAAAAAGCTAGATTGGGGGACACAATGCCCAAACCCAGCATCCCAGTGAGACCTACAGGAAGAAAGAGAAAGCAAGACTGTCACAATTAACTGAGTAAAGTTAAAAGTACATCCTCTCTCTCTCTCTCTCTCTCTCTCTCTCTCTCTCTCTCTCTCTCTCTCTCTCTCTCTCCACACACACACACACACACACACACACACACACTACAGAACAGTCAATGTCTTAAATTCTGTTCCCCTGACAATAACCAGCAGATTTTTAAGACATTTGACCATTAAGATGCAGGGGAAACCATGGACAAAATCTACGCTAACGGACCACTCTCCCAAAATAAAGTGCCAAGATCCAGTAATATTTATGAGTCACCTTCATAACAATTTGCACATTTCCCTGTGCCTGGCTCTGTTCTCTTCTCTGTTTTAACATTTACTGACAGTGTCACGTGTTTACACAAGCATTTCTATCCCAAAATTACAAGCCTACAGAAGAGCTACAAAGTATTTTCTACTCAGGCGGGACATAACCTTTATAAGACAGGACCTTTATGAGGCCAATTTTACGTCACTCCCAGTTGTGGCTGAGCAAGAGAGGTTTTCAAAGACCAGGAAGGATTTCATTCACTTCAGCACCTCCCTGAAACATATGGCCTCCACCCACCCAGGACAAAAATTTTGCAATTGCTCCTGAATCTGGACTGGACTGCTGGCCAGAGCAGTCAGCTCCAGCCTCAACACCAAGTCAGCAAACAGAGTTGTACAAAGAAAAGAAAAGACAAAAAAATTAAAAAAAAGATTACAAATTAAATTAAGAATGTGCAGAATACAAACAGTCAGCTCTGAACATACATCTTTAATTATCGCCTCCCTTAATAACAAACATGTGGATGGGCCGTTCTGCAACGAAAGAAAGGGTTACCTAGTGGTCAGTAAAAACGAAGACAGTGGGCTACGGGAGAGCTGGAAGCACCCTTTCCTGAGTTCTCAGCAGGAACTATTGCTTTATCAGTAGCATAGCTGAAGGAACAGCTATAAATTGACAGTAATTTTACTTTACGTTGACTATTCTTCATGTAGATTTTCCTACTCATAGTCAGTAATTTAAAAGTTCTAACACGCAGCTTGATAAATCTCTAGAGAGTCAGATAAATGCTTCGACTTTTCAGTTACTAACAAGATACTCTATATAGCGTTACGATTAGTCGTGTTTTCCTAAGCCAGACTGCCTAATTCAAATCCTCACCCTTGCTGCTCCCTAGTGAGTCATCTTAGACATGTTATGTATCTCTCTGTGTTTCAATGACCTCATCCATAATATTATCAACCCTCCATGTCCTTATCTTTAAAAAAAAAAAAGAATATGATAATATTCACACATTATTGAGTTTTTCTAAGGCATAAATGAGCTAAGGAAGCATGCAGCACAATGCCTGCTGCTCATTAAAAGATCACCTCTATTCCAACCATATTAGCCAGAAAGTACTAACTCGGCAAAATCCACAATGCCTCAGGGTGGACAGAGACACAAATAATATCACATATAGGAAGGTTTGCTTATCAAATCTCTAATCATCTAGCAGAAATGCTTTGCCTCAATAAATATGACAGAAACCTCAAAAAAAAAAATCATCACATATACCCTGCCCCATTTTCTTCTGCATCTCAAAGAGAAATGGAAATTCACAGTCCTGCTTAGGAAACACCCCATGATCAATGCAATCATCTTATTTCCTTTTTTTTTTTTTTTTTTAACAAGTGAGTGCACATAGGGACAGTGCACCAGTAGAAGCTTTTCAGTCCTCTTGCTGAGCCTTGCTCTTTATCCAAGGAGAGTTACACATTTAGCTTTAAAACATCTGGGCTCACATGGGAATTTGGGGAATGCTGAGCCTACAAGAATCCTGTGTGCCTGGTGCTGCTCCCTTAATTCATTATAGTTTGCTTTTGTTTTGTCTTTGCTTTTGACACTGAGCAGATCTAAACATGTTTCATTCCTTCTATGAGGAAGAAAGCAATGTCCAATCAAATACCCACATTTTAGCCCCTCACCATACATAGCTAGAAAGAAGATGTCTCACTATTTCACAGTAATTCTTTAGTGATTTCAGAAAGCTGAATCAAAACAAAATTTTTAAAAAAAAAAAAAAACCTTGATCAGTTTTAAGAAAGAAATCAAAATTAAAATATTAAAGTTTCTTAGTAGATAACTTAGAATGTTACTCCAATGTTCAAGGCTAAACCTTACCTCATACTATTTATAATTCAAGCAAACGTTTGGTTCTCCAGTCTTACCCAATTATACAGACAGCCATAACTAGTGTTTTACAAAGCACAAAAAGATCTTAATAGATTTACATACACTTAACATCAGCACCCTCTGACACCTCTACTCAATAGTTTTGATATAGGTAATATCGGTGACTATATTGAAGATGTTTTCTGTAATAAGTATCAATACTCTATACGTTATTTCACATAGCTTCACTTCAGTACTTAAAATGCCTGTGTTATTTTGGGTAACAAATGCAATCTCCAAGACCACAAAGGAGAGACAGGTATCATATGGTAGAGTCAGACCTATCAGGCCCAATATAATGGAATCCAAAGAATCACAACAGTATTTAATTTACTAATGGTGACAATTAACACACTACATACAAAACTCAATTAGGGCCAAGTCTTAATAAACATTATCCTCACCTGCTGCATACACGGATGCTGTGGTCAGTGTCTTCATGTACGTTGAAACAGTGCCTGTTTTCTCTGCTTCCAGCTCAGCCACTGTCTTCTGTCTAACTGGGGCTTCTTTGGGGATATTTTTTGGTGTGGGAGCTGGGAAAATCACATTGCCATCCTAACAAAAATTAGAAGATACTATCTTTAAAGTCAAATTGTCAGCTAAAAGTGACTTACAGAAGATAGCCCATGTTGGGAAAAAAAAAAAAAACTTTCATGTAAGTATAATTTTAATGTCTATTAATGCACCTATATAATAATGTATATATTTAATTTTAAAGTAAATTCATGCAATTTACAAAATGGGTATGTAAGTATATAGTGTCAGTGTTATACATAAATAATTTTTATATATCTGGAGCATATATATAGACTACTGATCAAACACTCAAATACATGAGAGAATAATTTATTTCTACTTTATTAAGTTTCTGTTTCTGGTTTTCAAAAGTGATATACATTTTCAGTGTTTATATATACTTGAGTCTTTGAAATACTTTCCTTCAATCATTCTCTATTTTCAAACAGTTTCCATTGGCATGCCAATGCTTTACTACAATAGATTTCTATTCTAAAATGGAGTTCTTCCACAAACAGAAACCCTAAATCCAAATTACATTATGAACACAGGAGGAGAGATATCCTACCTTCATCACCACGGTTCCCCGAATCACATGGCTCATTGTACCAAAGTCAAAATCATCTTTCACTTCAAAATAGAAGTTATCCTTGTCAGGGCTGATGGCCTTCAGGAGTTTGGTGATGTTGTTGGAATACAGAGTGCTGGCCTGAGTGGCCATCCGGCTGGGAAGGTCCGTGTAGCCAATATGAGTAATTCCCTAAATGAAAACGCAGATTATCACAAAAGTCAGTCCCCCACCCTTACATTCTTTCTCTATGTTCAATGACATATTCTATGTTCTCATGCACAGTTGAAGCTCAGTTTAGACAGTACGTGTGTGTGTGTGTGTGTGTGTGTGTGTGTGTGTGTGTGTGTGTGTGTGTGTGTGTGTTTATAACAAATACACATTTTAAAGTGAACTTTATGTTTATTTTTTAAATCTTTTTTCAAGTTTTGACGGATTTTTTTTTGAACTTTCTGGCTTCAATTTCTCCAAATTTGTTTCTCAAAGGAATAAAGAGCCCTCACAGAGGACTTGGGGTACAGCTCTGTGGAAGAGTACTTGCCTAGCATCTTTGACACCCTGGGTTTAATCCCCAGCACTGTAAAGAAATTTGAAAAAGGAGGCAGTAAAACCCTCAATTGGGGGTTGGAGATAGGACCCCAAAAGCCCTTGGGAAAAGTGTATAGCTAATACCGTCCAAATACATTGTATGTGTACTAAATTCTCAAAGAATTAGTAAAAAAATAAAATAAAATAAAAAAAAATAACACACACACACAAATCACTAGACATCAGAATATAGAGGCAGAAGATGTTTTCTTGGTATACCTTATGAACGTAAAGCTCTCCCGGCTTAGTGGTTTCAAAGTTTCCGCCAGCCTCAGCAGCTAAGTCCACAACAACTGAGCCTTCCTTCATTGATTCAATCATTTCCTTACTAAATAAAACAGGGGCTTTTTTACCTGATAAAGTCAAAGAACACAGTACAAATTAGTATGTTCTTCTAATTACCAGGGTGGGTGGTCTCTGTGCATTCAAAGTTTGGTTATGTGAAGAGTCAGTTCTCTACAAGATATTCCTGAGACTAGAGCACAAGTGAGCCCAGCCATCCACTTTGTGAAAGGGTGTCTGTGTGGGCTGCAAGTGGGCACCAACCATTCAGCTGGCTGGCAAGCCTTACCACATGCTTGGCCTGAGACATCACAGTCACGCTCTTCCCAGCTGGCTTACATCTAGGACCATTTACTGAGAGATTTTTACTTGTTGAAAAAGAAGACGTAAAATAAGCCATTATGGAAACCATGTTCACCCAAACTGAACAATTTACAAAGGTCACACATATCAAGAGTACATTCAGTACTAATTTATGAATTACAAAATAGAATATTTCCATTCCTTTTAGCAAATGTCACCAGATTTTCCAATTCATTACCCACCTTAATTTAACACAGGAGAGCAAATAGAAAAGCCCAGAAAGTGGCATGAAATAAATACTGTAGGACTGCCTGGCTCCAGAGATGCTCCTCTACTTTTATTCCCAACTATTGATCCTCACCTATGAAGTCGATCCTATCTATGCCCTGTGGGGGTGCAGAAGTAGACCATTCCCTGTTCTCATGGGATACATTCCGCTTATGTGATATTTCACAGTTTATATTCACAAGGTATTTTAGGAGGCTCCCTAGTTCCTATAGAGGATAAATTCGAACAAATACCTGGACCAAGAGAGAAAGGAAATATACTTGCAAGGTTGGTAGATGAAAGAGGCGCCCAGCAGCTCATTTCTATCCCTCTTTTATATTTTCAATTTTATATTTATACACTTTTAGTAAAAATACTGTTTTATATACTGACATCAATTAAACATTACATTTCTATCAAAAAATTATCTTGTTATCAACCCACTTGGCTGAGATGCATACAATTCCAAAAGGAAAAATAATATTTGGCTCTAATACACATGAAAACAATTATTAAGATAGGTGTGGGTGTTTGGGGTTACCTCGATCTTTTTGGTACTTCATACAAGATAATCATATCCTTATTCCTAAAGGCTTTTCCCTCTGGGTGAAGAGTTCTTTCTAAAATCCCCACTTGGCTTCCCTTCTGGGCCACCCACTTCAGCAACACTGAACTAGCTACCAGAAGATTCCTTAAATGATAAGGTTCTCTCTTCTGAGACTCCATCAACAAATGAGAATCAAAAGACACTTTCTTCCCATCAACGGCCCAAAGTTGTTCTGGTAGCTACGGTGGTTTTCTAAACACCTTAACAGTTTCCCCTTCCCTTCTCTCCCCAAGTAGCGAACAAAGGCACCTTGAACATTTTTCTGACCCTTTAGAATCTGAGGAGGCAAACCATATGTATGCAGGACCTTTCCCGTAAGAAAGCCTTTACTTCTGAGCACCCCAGAGACTGGTAACTGAACCACAGTAGCAGCGTCCACACAAAGGCAAATCTAAACTGCTAGCCTATACTTTCCAGATGTGTACTGTCATCACCACCCACCCTTTTAAGCAGAGCTGCTGCTTAAATTGGCCACCTCGTTATAGCTTTTTCTCCCACCTTATTTATACCCTACAGACTTGAGCCCACAGGCCTGAAACAACCAGTTAAGATGTGGATGATCCTCTCTGGCTTCTGACTAACACAAACTGTGGCTGCCGATGCCACAAATCTTATTTGGCACCTAATTAATTTGTTCTGCTAATAGTAATGCTAGTTCTTTTTGTGGGTGTGTTCGGTCTATATGTGATGAAAAAAAAATGTAGGTGTATACATGTCGGGGGTGGGGAGTATTTGAGTATCTAAGTATTACAGGTGGGTGTTTGAGGACAACTGTGGAACTCGGTTCTTTCTATGGTGTGAGTCCCAGGGATCGAACTCAGGACATCAGATTTGGTGGCAAGTATTCTTGCCCCCTGAGACATCTCACTAACCCTGCTATGTCTTTTTGACTTGCAAATATTTCTTGTCTTTTATTTATTTTCTTGTGGGTGTTGTTTTTTTGATGCTAAGGGCTGAATCTATGGCCTCAGGCATACTAAACAATTGGTTGGCCTCTGTATAATATTTCTAACCCAAATTTTATATTTTTAAAATATACCTCTGTGGCTTATCTATAACTTAAGTTATATTTTGAAGGGAGGAAGATGAAATTTGGGAGATCTCCTATAATCCAGCCTGATCCTAACGCACTATATATCAAGAGCTGTCCTTGAACCTCTGATGCTGCCACATCTACTGTAGGAGTATTGGATTACGGCACGTGTCCCCATAGCTAGCTAGATTTTCAAATGGTTCTAGTGATGCCCTATGGTCTTTATACGAAGTATTCAGTGTGACATAACATACTATTTTCATAAAAGTATTGAATTTCAGAAAAATAATAAAAACCAAACAACTAAATTATATCAAGACATCAATGTGCAAAGGTGTTTGTTTTTTTAAGGCTGTGTCAGATGTTGACAAATTTAATACGTAAAAGTTTACTAAAGAAAATTAGAGAAAATGGATTGTGCCCTTCACGTTTTCTAAGGAGCCCAAAAATTCAGGCCCCATGATGCCTTTCTCAATGGTAGTTTTCAAGTTAGTCACTAATCATATTTTTAAAGCACATAACAGTATATATGTTTAAAATACATATACCTTATACCTACTTTATGTGTGCATATGAAAGTGATCCACAGACCATACAACTTGTAATAAGTTCTTTCATATAGCATTCACCATATTAGAGTATATTTAAGTGGTAAAGACTAATTTATTTTCTTCTCTGTACTTTTGCTCATCTTCCAAATGTCCTAATTTTAAAATTAAGAAATCTGAGTAAGAACTATTGGGGTGAGGGTGGAGGTGGGGGGGGGGGGGTAAGGTGGGGGGTACAATGAAGGACAAAACAGCAAAGCTGCCTGCAAGCATTCTCATGTGGATAATTTTTTTTTTTAATCTGGAAACTGCAAAATTGAAAACAGAAGGAGATAAAACTATGGCCAAAAGAGAAGCAGGATAGGGGACAGTGTTCCAGATGAGCAGATCCTCAAAAGAATAGGTCAAAGGGAAGATAAACTGGAAGGCGGTTTCAACATAGTATCTTAGTAACACAGTCCAATATGATAAAAATGTAGCTGTGCGATAAACACAGTATCAAAAAAATAAAGGAAAGAAGGAGCAATAAATGGTTTAGTTAGGTTTGGAGGAAGTTTCCTACTCAAACTAAACACTGTATTTTTAACTAAGGTCCAGGTAAATTATAACTAATTGTAAGAGAACTGACCTAGAAAAAGAAAGAAGTGAAACACTTTGGAATCTTTCTCTAAATCGGGGGTGGGGGAGGATTTTCTAAATTAAAAATAATAAAAAAAATTACAAAAGAAAGATCAGAAAACTTAAATAAGTCCAACTCCCTCTTCTGGCCTCTTTCAGCATTTGGATGCTGAATATCTATACACACACACTCACACACACACTCACACACACACATACACGCATATACACACATACACACATATACACACATGCACACACATGCATATATACACACATACATGCATATATACACACATACACACACATGCATATATACACACATGCATACACACACACACATGCACATACACACATACACCCACACACACATACATGCACACACACATATACACACATACACCCACACACACACACATGCACACACACACACACTGGTCCACATAGAGAATTCCAGATGGGCAAGCACACACGTGGTTAGATCTTGTCTCAGATAAATAATGGGGAGGAACCAAAAGCAAAGTAAATAAAAAAAATTTTAATTCACAGAAATTAAAATAAAAAACAAATTATTAAGATTTTAGTAGAAGGCTGGAGAGATGGCTCATTGTTTAAAAGCACACACTATTCTTACAGAGGACCTGAGTTTGACTCCTACCACCCATCAGGCAGCTCACAATTGTCTGTAACGTTAGTTCCAAAGGATGCAGTGACCTCCATCTGTACAGACACAGACACACACACACAAATAGTAAAAACTTTTTTAAAAAAAGTTTTGAATAATTAATTGACGGCATAAACAAATGATCAATTCAAAAACCAGTAACAAATTTTTTAAATGTTTACCCCAGGAGGATTATAAAAATATTACGTATAAAAAGTGAAAAAAAAATGTTGGCTTCACAAACTAAGAGTTAAAAACAATACAAGAGCAGAAATAGAACAGAAAACAGATGGTAGAGGGGTAAGGGTGGGTAATAGGGAGGTGGGTATAGATCAAAATATATTAAATACATATATGGAAAAGTACAGTTTATATAAGCTAATAAAAATTACTTTATATTTAAATGAAGCAATTAATTGAACAATCTCTTGATAAGATTATGAACAACAAAATCTTTCAAGTTGTGTGTAAATTGGCAAAAAGAAGTACTGGAATTACTAGTTTTACATCCACTAGTTTTACCTTTTATTGTGGAGAAGTAAATGCAAATGCAGAAATAGGAATTCTGCAGAAAATGTTATCAGAGTATTGTTTTGAACTAACAAAAGGCATAAATAAAGTTTCAACTCTGAGTAAACAGCGATAGCATATGAATTTGAAAAAGAAAATTCTACAAAACCATTTCTTAATGACCATCAGGTTGCGTGAAATACCACATAATACTGGATGGTGGGGAAAAAAATGTGCAACACCTTGATCTCAACATTGTTAAGATGAATTGGACAAAAGAACAATACTCCTAGCTAAATCAAGAGAGACCACCTATTGTTTTCATTTTCTACTACGTGCTTTATTTCATCTCTAGCAAAAGCCATATAGCCTTTTTTACTTTGTGTGTGTCATCTATGCATGGGTATGTGCTCATGGAGACACATGCGGGTGGGGAGTTGCATATGCTTGCATGTAGATGGCAGAGGTCAAGATTTAATGTCTTCCTCTATTGGTCCCCACCTCCTCTTTTCTTTTTTGTTTTTTAGATAGAATCACTCACTGACCCTGGAACTTGTTGACTGTGTCCACTGACTAGCCAGCAAGTCCTGGAAAGCCACGTCTCTTCCCTATCAGCACTGGTGTTATAGATGCAAATGCTACCAGGCTGTCTCTTTACATAAGTTTTGAAGATCTGAACTCTAGTCTTTACACTTTCTTGTATCTTCTCTTCAACATACTATTTTTGGATTTTTTTCTTAAAAAAAAAAAAAAAAAAAAAAAAAAAAAAAGAGAGAGTAAAGTATTCCTGGATAATCACAGCCAATTCTTCCTTTAAGTTAAGAACACAGTTTGATATTTATTACCAGAAATATTAGAATAACTTAGGGGAAAAAAAATCACAATGGATTGACCTATTTGCTTACCTTGCCAACCCAAAAAGTGTGAACTGACCTACAATGCTGTTAGGGCAACCTGACAGAGGGGATGGAGACAAAGATGGAGGGTGGGAAATGTATACAGACCTTTCACGCAAAAGAAAGCAGACAGGCTAACAAAAGGGGTCTTTTGCTTTTCAAGGCACAGTTGGGCTTTCCCATTCTGAAGCCCAATATTAATAATTTATATAATATATATAATATATATAATTATTATATATTTATATAAATATATGATTTACAAACAGGCTAGGATTATTACATTTCCAAACACTACCCATCTAAAAGTGGATAAATAGATATTTTTTAAAAATTAACAAGGAGAGAAAATCATTTATATATTTCCTGGCAAGATACAAATTGAGTGAAAGATTTGACACAGTATTCATAATTTTTTTTGGCTCTTCCTGATTCATGGGCAACGAGTTCCTCTAGCAAAGGTACTCAGTTCCTCCCCACCTGGGAGCTATCTCCACTCTTCTGTCAAGACAATGAAAAGGCATCAGTGTCCATTCATTCACTGACTCAGCCGCTAAGTACTTGGTGCCTGCCCACGATAGGCCAAATCTGAAAGGAAACACTCATTTACAACTCTTTTTAATTTTAAACTACTTTAAATTTTAAATTAAGACTGTTTAAAATAACTAAAAGATAAATATTTTGTCATAGATTCGGACTAAGGGAGATGAGCATCTGGAGATTGGGGGTGGGAAGTTGCTCCTTTCTCTGCTAGAAAACTCTCATGATTCTAAAATCTCTCATCTGGCCCAGGCTGCTGCTCAGTGGTAGAGCACCTCTTGCCTAGTATGCATGAGGCCCTGGACTCAATCCTCAATCCCTAGTACACAAATAAATAAATAAATAATCTGAAATGTTTAATTATGTATAACACGAATTCTAGTTTGTATTTAATGAAAACTCAGAGCCAGATATTGGGGAAAAGCTGGAATATCAGAGGAAACAGACCACAGTCAATTCCCACCCAGACAACTTCTCAGGGTAAAAGCTATCTTCTAGAGTCCCCAGCCTGGCTTGTCACTTCTACAGAATCCCTCAATGTCTTCCTCTGCCTGCCCTAAGTATCTTCTTTGCCCAGTTGCTTCACTTCCGGGTTCAACTCTGCATCATACTTCTAGAGTTAAGATTAAAGGTGTGAGCTACTACTGATCGGTAGTCAGGCCTTGATCTCAGGAAACACAGAAAGATCTCTGTCTTTGGAGTCATGGGATTAAAGGCATAGGTCACCATTCCCAGTCTTTCCCTGTGCTGGGATTAAAGGCGTGAGTCACCACTCTCTGACCTTCCTGGCTTGACTGTGGGTGAATCTGTTCTCTGATATTCCAAACTGGTTTTATTAAGTATAAAATATATCACCACAATTATGCCATTTTCTGGTCAATTAACTGTTTCAGGTTAGCCCTTGAATTTCTGTGTTGCATCATAAATGTAAGTGTACGTTCTATAAACAACCTGATATTTATGAAAGCACAAAAGATTGTAACTCATATAAATTGTGATTTTGGGTCAGTCTCATGGTACTCAGGCTGGACTCAAACATGGAAGCCAACGATCACATTGAACTGGTAATCCTCCTGCCTGTGTTTCCCAAGTGCTGGGGCTGCAGATGTGAGACTATGCTCATCTTAAGTTTATTTTGAAATGTTAATGAACTTATAGAATCTTTTCATAATTGTGATTTCCTCAATTAATTTATACTGAGATGTAGTTTGAAAGCATTGAAATTAGAAGCTACTAGAAAAGTCACTCATTTCTGAGAACAGCTTCAACAGCTTACTGATATATAGCAAAAGAATACATCCTTGGCTCCTCTGCAACACTAAATTCAAAAAGAGTGACTTCAGTTAAACTAAATAACACAAGACTATTTACTGGAAAAATCTTGTAATATACCTCTCTGGATAAATCAAGGCAAACGTGGTCATGTGAAATCAATAAATTCTAAGTCTATCATATTGGGAAAAGAATCAAATCCTCATGGGCAACTTTGATCAAGGAGAGAAGGAAGATGGGAGAGGGGATAGATAGAGGAGGAGGAGGCAAAGATGGGAGGGAGAGGAGGGGAGGGAAAGGAGGGGGAGAGGAGGGGGAGAGGAGGGGAGGGAGAGGAGGGGAGGGAGAGGAGGGGAGGGAGAGGAGGGGAGGGGAGGGAGAGGAGGGGGAGAGGAGAGGAGGGGGAGAGGAGGGGAGGGAGAGGAGGGGAGGGGAGGGAGAGGAGGGGGAGAGGAGAGGAGGGGGAGAGGAGGGGAGGGAGAGGAGGGGAGGGGGAGGGAGAGGAGGGGGAGAGGAGAGGAGGGGGAGAGGAGGGGAGGGAGAGGAGGGGGAGAGGAGAGGAGGGGGAGAGGAGAGGAGGGGGAGAGGAGGGGAGGGAGAGGAGGGGGAGGGGAGAGGAGGGGGAGAGGAGAGGAGGGGGAGAGGAGAGGAGGGGGAGAGGAGGGGAGGGAGAGGAGGGGGAGGGGAGAGGAGGGGGAGAGGAGAGGAGGGGGAGAGGAGAGGAGGGGGAGAGGAGGGGAGGGAGAGGAGGGGGAGGGGAGAGGAGGGGGAGAGGAGAGGAGGGGGAGAGGAGGGGAGGGAGAGGAGGGGGAGAGGAGAGGAGGGGGAGAGGAGGGGAGGGAGAGGAGGGGAGGGAGAGGAGGGGGAGAGGAGGGGAGGGAGAGGAGGGGGAGAGGAGGGGAGGGAGAGGAGGGGAGGGAGAGGAGGGGAGGGAGAGGAGGGGGAGAGGAGGGGAGGGAGAGGAGGGGAGGGGAGAAGAATTAAGAAGAAGCCACTAAAACTATTAAGAACAAAAAGACACCAAGATGAAATGGATTAACCACAAGTTTTTATAATGATTCCAAAAAGCACAGAGAATTATTTACTGGAATTACTCAATGGCATGTAATCATGGGGAAATTCCTAACTTCCTGGCCTGTAAGCATCAAATTAGAGGCTCAAGAAAAACTTTCTGCCTTAACACAGCATGATAAAGTTAACTCCATACTCACAGATGGATAATATAAAATCATTGAAGCTGTTTACCTAAAACAAAATCCGCTTTCTCACCAACAAGTACTACAAAGGACAGTCTTAAAAGTAACATGATTCTATGTGTTAACTAAATGGAAAACAGTAAAGAAAATAGTTCAAACATCAATTAGTGTTTTACATATGAAGAATTTCAGTATAAACTGGGTGTGGTGTCATATGCCTGTAACCTTAGCACTTGGGCGGAAGAACGCCGAGGACCAGGAATTCAACCTAGCCATCAGCTACAGAGCAAGGTCGAGGCCAGATCACAGTGTCTGAGACCCCTTCAGAAGAAGAGGAGGAGGAACAGGAAGAAAGATCCAATATAACAAGAATTCTGCACTGTTGGGGTTTGAATAAAACTATCCCCATAGCCTTGCATATTTAGGATTTGATTGCTAATGAGATTTGGGGAGATGACTGGGTCCTGAGGGCACTGACCTAAATAAATAAACTAGTCCCTTGGTAGATTCATATATGATGACATTGTTTGGGAGAAAAGAGATGAGTGAACTTCTTGGAGAAAATAGATCACTGAGAACAAGCCTGCAGAGATGACATTCTCAGACACTTCTCCCCGCCATGTTCTGGTCCACCCTGGTCTAAGGTACCCTGCCACAGTTGTTGAAGGATATCTTAGTATCCTCTTCTAGAATTTATATGTTGATTTATATGTTGAAACTGACTGAACAAAGCCCATTAAAGATGTGACTGAATTAATCCTGGGCCTCAGTACCTTTAAAGAAGAAATTAAATATGACAAGTGACAGTCAGGGATGCATACACACAGAGAACAGAGGCCTGAAAAAGGCACCGTCCTTAACCAAGGCACAGTCTGGGAGAGACCAATCCTGCTGATAACTTGATCATAAATTTCTAGACCCTCCAAAGGGTGAGAAGATAAGTTTCTGTTGCCTAAGCTTCCGGGTGAGTGGCACTTTGCTATGGAAACCTTAATAAACTAATACAATATTACCTTATTCCTCCACACACAGCTAGACGAGAACTCCTAGCTTTCTTTCAGAAGCCTGGACCATGTGACTGGTCTTAGTTTAAAAAAAAAACAAAAGCGAAACTAAGAGTGATGTGAGACCCCCTGTAGTAACACAGCATGCACCTGATCTGTGACCCCCTGAGTGACACAGCATGCACTTGGTGCCTGACACCTACAGTGACACAGCATACACCTGATGCATGGCACTGCAGTGACACAGTATGCTGCACCTTGTGTGTGACCCCTGCAATGACACAGCATGCACCTGACACCCACAGTGACACAGCATGCACCTGATGCATGGCACTGCAGTGACACAGTATGCTGCACCTTGTGTGTGACCCCTGCAATGACACAGCATGCACCTGACACCCACAGTGACACAGCATGCACCTGATGTGTGACACTGCAGTGACACAGTATGCTGCACCTAGTGCATGATCCCTGCAGTGACACAGCATGTACCTGACACCTGACACCTGACACCCACAGTGACACCCCATGCACCTGATGCGTGACCCCTGCAGTGACGCAGCATGCACCTGGTGTGACACCCGCAATGACACAGCATGCACCTGATGTGTGACCCCCACAGTGACACAGCATGCACTTGGTGTGTGACCCCTGCAGTGACGCAGCATGCACCTGGTGTGACACCTGCAATGACACAGCATGCACCTGATGTGTGACCCCCACAGTGACACAGCATGCACTTGGTGTGTGACCCCTGCAGTGACGCAGCATGCACCTGGTGTGTGACCCCTGCAGTGACACAGCATGCACTTGGTGTGTGACCCCTGCAGTGACGCAGCATGCACCTGGTGTGTGACCCCCACAGTGACACAGCATGCACTTGGTGTGTGACCCCTGCAGTGACGCAGCATGCACCTGGTGTGTGACCCCTGCAGTGACACAGCATGCACCTGATGTGTGACCCCCACAGTGACACAGCATGCACTTGGTGTGTGACCCCTGCAGTGACGCAGCATGCACCTGGTGTGTGACCCCTGCAGTGACACAGCATGCACTTGGTGTGTGACCCCTGCAGTGACGCAGCATGCACCTGATGTGTGACCCCTGCAGTGACACAGCATGCACTTGGTGTGTGACCCCTGCAGTGACGCAGCATGCACCTGGTGTGTGACCTCCCCATGCACACTCCTCAAAATAGAGACAGTGCAGTGCCCAGAGTGACCTACAGAGCCTCATCATGGTATAAACAACACTTAGTCTGAATCCTCATGAGACGGGAATAAGAGCTGCCACCTGTTAAGGCTAAGTGGGCAAAGAGTAGATTTCTACAGTGATCAAACAGATCCACACTCTTGGATTGCTGTGTTACCACAAAGATTGAGAATTGAGAGCTAAACCTCTAACAAGAAAGAGTGGGGCAGACAAAAGTGACTGGGAATTCAGAACTGCTGTGTCATAAGGACTAATGACAGCTCTTCGCTAGGAGTGTCACCTCCGGAGCCTTTGGGCTCAGAAACTGGCAGGGAGAAGAACACCATACTTCTCCATCTTGCAACATACTTTTGGAGAAATAACAGACCGAACCAGAATATAACTCTGTGGCATGAATTTTCCTAACAGGACATTTGTTAAACGTGGTTCAGCAATTCAAGAAGTGTGTCGGACACACCCTGAGACTGACAAATGGCAACTCCAAAATTCCGGCACCCTCCATCTGATGACAAGTGACCCTATCTGTGTTGAAAGCTACCAAGAGGTATATAGACAGCCTGTGGTTACCAATCCTTGATGTTGTAACATACAAGTATTTCTCTCTGTTTTTTAACATTCCCAAAACAAGTGGTAGTGTGGACGCAATATTTTAAAATTCCATAATTATAAACTACATGGAAGGCAGAGGAACATGAAATATAAATAAAACCCATCAGAAAAAAGTAATATAATCTCCAAAAATGTTAGGAGTCACAGATATACATGATGTAGTTTTAACTCCTAAAATCATAATGTGCACTGAGAAGAAAAAACACTCTAAATAATAATCTCTTCGAACTTTTGAAAAACATTGTGCAGATGTAGAAACACAAATTATCTCAGTGGAATTCCAAGGGCAAGTGTCAGTTATTATTATATTATTCTCCTGCCTAAAATCACAGGTCTGAAAGCTATCTTTTTGAACCGTTATCTTATTCTATAAAAGCTGCATTCATATGTGTAAATGAATATACATATATACGGACAGTATCAGCTGTAGAATCCCTGTGTGGATTTCCCAAGAGGCTGCAACATCCCAGGTTGAGTCCATCAGAGGAAAATACCTCCTTCCAAATTCTTCCCCAGGAGATTTTTATAGACCCTAATTGGCATAAACACATATACAAAAATACTGCTACCTAGTTGAGATTAAGTCTAAAAACAAATCCAAGTACCTATGGCCTAAGATATTACAACTTATAATCAATAAATATCTTTCTTCTTGACAAGAAACTTCACAGTTCCTGAACACACCCTTTACTATTTCCTGATTCCAATGCCTGGAAGGTTTGGACATTACAGACTGGACATGCATCTTAGTTTTGAATAATTTAAGAAAGCTAAGTTTCCAGTTTTGAATTAGCTTCCACAATGTTCCTTAAAAAGGGGGGGGGGGGGGAGCCAGCAGAGTGTTCTGTCCTTTAGATAGCCGTGAAAAAAAAAAAAAAAAAAAAAAAAAGTTAACCGTGCCAACCATGACCTAACGAAGACATCCATCCAGGATTATGAGCTGAGCCATATTTGCTGAGCCACTATTGTGCATGAAGCACTAGGCCAAGCGCTGGCTGTGACAGAGATCACTGGAACACTTGTCATGAGGGGTAGATGGGACTAAGCACTGCCATGATGTGAAATACAGGCAAGGTGCTGTGAGTGCAGAGAAGTTCATCTGCTGCTCGGTAAGCTGGGAGCCTCTGTAGAGGAGATGGACTGGAGTGGAGAGGGGATTCAAAGGCGAAGAACAGAGATGGCGTGTCCAAATGGAAAAGCAATGTATGGGAAGTTATGAAAGTATCTTGGATTATTACAGGCGACAGTAACTGGCCAGCAGGGCTGACAGCAGACACTAATTAGACATAAGTTTTTCGTGAAACCCAAAAGCTAAATTTATACCAAAAAAAAAAAAAAAAAAAAAAAAGCCAGCATGCACATCGCCAAGGATATAAACTTTATAACATGGGTAACTGGGTGTAGGTGGCTATGATCTAACCTTGATGAATGTGGATGCCTTCATCTAATGATGTTGGGTACCTCAGTGGACCAAGACAGTCACCATTATTAAATAAAATTTCAGGCCTTTCAGGAGCTGTAGGCCATTAAATTGAAAAGATCAAGACCTAATATAGAGAATGGAGAGCAGGAAAGCCATATAATCACAGTCTTCATAAATTTGTAGTATTTTGTGTGTACAGTATGTTCATGTGCATATGTGTTGTATGCATGCATGTGTGAGTGTGTGCCTGTGGGTGCATAGAAAGAGGCCATTATGGAGGTGTCTTTCTCTACTGCTCTCTACCTTACTTATTCTTTGAGACAGGGTCTCTTACTAAACCTAGAACTGCCACTTGGATAGACCGATTTGCCAGCAAGCCTCCAGGATACACCTCTCCCCTCCAGTGGAGGAGATATACACGTAAGCACACCTGCCTTATACACAAGTGCCTGGAATCCAAACTTGGGTTCTCACACTTGCATAGCAGACATTTCACCCACTAGACAATCTCCACAGCCCTGGTCATGAATTTTTAATTATGTTATTATTAGGAACGATTTTCAATGTAAAGGGGGTAGTGTCTGTCACAGTATACCTAGCAGAGGCTAGACAGGGAGCTTGGTCACTTTCTCAGCACCACTGAGACTGTAAGTAGCCTACCCTGAAGCTACTAGCATTAAGGAAAAAATTCTCACATTTAAGCCAGCACCCAACCCAGTAGAGGCACCACAATTACCTCATTCCACAACAATCTATACTAATCCAGTTCTCTCTCTCCCTCTTTCCCTCTCCCCCCCCCCTCTCTAATTTTCAGGAGTTAAGCCAGTCAGCTCTTTGAGGGCATGTTCTGGGACAATGTGCTGATCACAAACTTGTTGCAAGTATAATGTGAAGATCATGGCTTCAAAAAATAGGAAATGCAATGAAGCTGGTGGGCAGCACCTCTTCAGCTAGTCTTCAAGATTATCACACAATTGACCTTCTACTAAAATATACTGAGCAGAAACTACTTGTAAATAAACAAGAACAATGGCAATCTGTAACCTTGTAATCCTACCACTTAGGAGACTAAACCAGGAGGATCACAAATCCAAGGCCCATCTGAACTATACAGCAAGACCCGTCTCAGAACAAGCTAAGCAGGTAGGTCCAAAGATCTGTATGTTTACCTAAGAGGTCTTGAGCTGTATCACTCATAGCTTTATAATCAATAGCAAAGGGATACATTATGTCAAAATTACTGCCGTTTTTTTTAGTTAGGAGTTTGAGATGTTTAAAGCTAGCTAGTAGCTTCCTGTCTTAATCATTCACTCAATAAGTAAATGTTTTAGCGCCCTCTACTGGCTACTTGTTACATACTCGTCAGCTCCTAACACTGCCTTTCCAAGGTGCAGGTGCTCCCAAAATAGATACTGGCTACAACCTACAACAGGGTCTCCTAATTCCTTCTTAGGAGTCACTATCACAAAGGGGGGAATCCTGGGGTGCTCTCCTGACACTGATTGTGTATACTTTCCATTCTAGCTGACAGATTCCACAAACACTCTCCTGGACAAGTACTCAAACAAAAGCCTCATGTTTGCACTCAGATTATGTACCCATGGGCTGAGGCCATATCACCCTCCTGCCTATATCTGCTTCATCTACAGTGCTCTGCGGGATGGTGGCATCTGGAGAAACCAGCTCATTTATCATCCATATAAACAGAAGTCGTTAATAATAATAAAGGAAATTTGGGATAAGAACAGAATTTCCATCAATTTCTGAGTGAGTGACCCTAACAAACTTTTGCCATTTTCAACTATATACTATGTATGCAAAGCAGTATTCTCAGAATTGATGAGGATAAAATGGAAATGTCAATCAATTCTGAAAAACCACTGAAAATGTTCTAGGTTCTATAGCATGGACTATTCACCCCAAATACCACTCTTTACGTAAAACACACAAGTATATCTGTTTTTTAGTATGTAAATTTGTTTTAATCTTACTGAATACTAAAATCATATATATATATATACTAAAAATTCCTTTAAAATATTTTTTTCTTATCTATTACCAGTAAATGGTTGATTTGTATAACTATATACCTAGGTTTGCGTAAAAAAATTTCTCAGGCAAAAGAGTCATGAGGTGAAAAAAGTTTTGATACAAAGAAAAGGAAAGGAAAGAATCAAACACTAGCAACTGTGGAGTCTTTAAGCTTCATTGTCCGGGAAGCAGAAAAAAATTAAAGCAGGCAACATGGTATCCATTGTTGTACAGCAGAGACAAAGATGGAGCCAAGGGAAACACAAGATGGAAAGTCTCCTCATGCTATACTCTACCCACACCAAGCTCTATTTACTGATCAATAAGTATTTATTGTTTTGATTTTATGAATTCAGCAGAAACACAGACAATCTTAAGATCTAAAATTACCCCCTGCTGTCATAGATCTCACAATCTGGTTGGGCAAATAAACAGGCCAGGGCTAGGGAGATGGTTCACTGGTTAAGAGCGCTTACTGCTCTTAGGAAATGTCCAGCAGTCACGTCAGTGTCTCACGGCTGCCCTGAACTCAGCTCCAGGGACTGGATGCTCTCTTCCGGCTTGTTTCCACGGCACTCACACAGCACACACACACAGAGACATGTGCACATACTTGTAAATAAACATGATAAATCCCTTCCCCTCCTCCCCCCAAAAAAGTCAAGGAAAATAATAAGAACAAAGTGCCATATTCCTAAATAAAAACACTCCCTGGAAATCCCATAAATATATACATATACACATAAGCATCTTTTTGTATGGAAATGTTATCACCAAAATACTAGTCACGATGATCTCTGATGCAATTTCTAACTTGTTTTTAATTCTTTAGATTTTTCAGAACTTTTCAACAATGAAAATGTAGTGTCTTAAAGAGAATAGAAACAAATTATCACTTAATCAAAAACTTAGTAAAGGCACCACTTAAAAATAAAATGCTGTACATAGAAAATAGCCTATAATATAAACATAGTTGCATGAAAATCCACTGAAAGAAATCGTGTGATGTTATGAATGACTTCTGTGTTTAGGGGCTACGTGATTTTCGTCATGTGGTTTTTATTATTTTTCTAGTATTTTTATGGCACACACACACACAAATCTTCACTTTAAAAAATCCAAACATTTCAAACAAATGTCATGGTGTGTAAATTTTCTCAACTGGAAAATCATTGTGAAGAATAAAAACAAGCTTCTTAACCCTGAGTTAAGCTTCTATATGGCTTTTTTGTGACTGTAGCAGCCCAAGCACTAAGGCAAAATGGCTGTGTGTTCCAGGGGCCGATACGATCACCATGTGGGTGGAGAACAAGGCGGTTTAGCTGGTGGCCAATGTCCACAACTAACCCCACTGAGCTGGTGGTCTTCCTGCCTGTCCTGTGCTAGAAGTTCATCCCTACTGCATCATCAAAGGAAAGGGCAAGCTGTGGCTGGTCCACAAAAAGACGTGGACAAGTGTCACTGTATCCTTCACACAGGTTAACTCAGAAGATAGGGTGCTCTGGCTACACTGGTGAGCGTTATTAAGACCAATTACAACAGAAATGATGAGATCCCCTGCCATAGGGGATGCAACGTCCTGGGTCCTTGTGGAAGGATAGTGTTCTTGTACATTGTGAAGATGTGTCATTGTGACTGGTTTAATAAAAAGCTACATGGCCAATAGCTAGGCAGGAGAGAATAGGTGGGACTTCTCCCAGAGAGGACTCTGGGAAGTAGAAAGTCAAGATGCCAGAGAGACTCTGAAGAAGTTGGACATATGGAACAGAGCAGAGGTAAACCGAGGCACATGGCAGAATGTAATTAATAGAGATAGGTTAATTTAAGTTATAAGAGCTAGTTGGGGAAAGGGCTAAGCTAAGGCCAAGCTTTCATAATTAATAATAAGTCTCCATGTCATTATTTGCAGGCTGGCGGTCCAGATGAAAAAGTACTACTACAGGCACTAAATCTGTGAGGCATTGCCAAGCTGGAAAAGGCGAAGGCCAAAGAACTCATCGCTAAACTGGGTTAAATGTCCACTGCTGTTTTCAGTACATAAATATTACAAGATTATCTAAATTTTAAAAAAAAAAAGGAAAGAAATTCAAACACTAAACCTCTCTTCACCCTTAAACTGGTTGGTTTTGTTTGTGTGCATGTGTTTGTGGGTGTGTGTGTTTATCAAATTGATATAAGCTAGAGTTACCTGAGAGAGGGAAATGCAATTGAGAAAATGCCTCCCTAAGATTGTGCAGAGCCAGGCATGGTGGGCCCTGCCTTTAAACCCACCATTCAGGGGGGAGGGGAGAGGAGGGGAGGGGAGAGGAAGGGAGGAAAAGTGTGCTATAAGTAAGACTGGAGCACTTTCTTAATTAGCAATTGGTGTGGGAGGACCCAGCTGATTGTGGGTGATGGCACCCCTGGTAAGGTGGTCCTGTGTTTCATACAAAAGCTCGCTGAGCAATCTTGGGAACAAGCTGATAAGCCGAACTCCTCATTGGCCTCTGCCCTGACTTCAGTCAGTGTCACCTCAGAGTTGTAAGCTGGAACAAACCACCCCACCCCCGGTTGCCCTTGATCATGGTGTTTATCACAGCAATAGACAGCCTAACAACACTCATTCTAAATTTCAAAATATCATTTGAGATTTTTGTTGTTGTTGTTACTTATTTAAGTTTTATTTATTATGCATACAGTTCTCTGCCTACATGTATCTCTGCAAGCCGGAAGATGGCACCAGATTTCAGTACAGATAGTTGTGAACTATCATGTGGTTGCTGGGAATCTTAACCTCTGAGCCATCTCTGCAGCCCCTTAAAGTATCATTTGTTAAAGTAACTTAAAGCTAACCGTTTCCCCAGTAGCGTACCTGGAATCAGTGCTGTACTGATGAGAATGTCCACTTCCTTGCATTGCTGAGCAAAGAGCTTCATTTCAGCTTCAATGAACTCTTTGGACATCTCTTTTGCATATCCTCCTTGGCCCTCACCAGATTCCTTCAAGTCCACCTCCAAGGGTTCAGCACCAAGAGACTTGAACTGCTCCAAAGCTGCAGCTCTGGAGTGGTGAATGAGGAAACAGTAATAATTAGACCCCTGATATACACATCAAAATCCTCATTTACATATCCACTAAGTCAGTGGTTCTCAGCCTTCCTAATGCTGTGACCCCTAATACAGTTCCTCATGTGGTGACTCTCAATCACACGAAATTATTTCATTACTACCTCATAACTTTAATTTTGCTACTGTTATAATATGTAAATATTTTTGGAAAGAGGTTTGCCAAGGGCATCACGACACACAGGTTGAAAATGACTGCTTTAAGTAAACCCTACACAGTCAAAGTCAAACACGTATTTTGCCATCTCTGGCTTGACTGTTTCAATGACTTTTTGGATATAGGCAATTCTTACATACTTTTTCTTAGGGGAGAAAGAAGAATCCCAACTTCTATTTAATATATAAATATATACATTATATATATATATACATTGAGAACTGATGTCACATCACACAAGTTGAGGCTTTTCATTTTCAAATGTCCTGAGTTTGTTCTCATTGTGAGATTTTCCCACATAAATGACTTTTATTAGAAATACTTTATAATTTAAGCAAAGTGATTGTGGGGGCCTCAGCTTTCATGAATTCATAAACTGATTTTAAAAAGCAAACAGATGTAGTGATGCATGCCTGTAACCCCAGAATGAGAAGGAGGAGGCAGGAGGATGATTAGGACTTCAAAGAACGTCTAAACTATATGAAATGGTGTCTCAAAAGAAAACTGTAAGTGAATAAATGATAAAATGTAAAAAGCCAACATATGCAAAATATATTCAATTTAAAGTAAATAAATGCCACACAATCACTATATTCTAGTTGGAAAATAAAAGCTAGTAAAGATTTCAGTAGTGGAAATCACTAAAATCTCTCCACTACAATAAATCTCACAGTTCCTTAATAACAACAATCAGTAGGTGTGCTTACTACAATTACAAATATAGTCACTAGAATATTTTACATAAAGAAATATATTAACTATGTGGGTGATATGAAGGAGAATTTCCCTTATAACATTCAGCTTCCTGCTCCAGCCACCACACTACTACTCTGTCTTAAAGGACTATTATCCCTATGAACCATCAGCCCAAATAAACTCTTTATTTTATAAGTTGATTTGGCCACAGTGTTTTATCACAGCAACAGAAAAACACCTAATACACTTGAACTAATAGTACACACATATAACAGGGCTGATGCACAATGAACTCACAGAGACCGTGGCAGCATGCCTGATGTGGGATATCTTTCTGTATACTGTGAATACAATTGGTTAATAAAGGGACTGTTTTGGCCTATGGCAAGGCATCTTAGAAGCAGGCAGGAAATCGAGCATAGATAAAGGGGAAAGGGGAGAATCAGACAGTGAGACACTGAGAGCTACTACTGAGAAAGCAAGATGTAAAGGAACTTGGGTAAAGCCACAGAGCCACATAGCAATACACAGATTAATAGAAATGGGTTGAGGTAAGTTGCAAGAGCTAGCTAGCAATGAGCCTAAGCCATAAGTCAAACAGTTTATAATTAATATAAGCCACTGTGTGATTACTTGGGGCTAAGCAACTGTAGGACTGCAGGTCCAGCTTAGGCTGAACAGGCCAGAAACTTCTTACTACACATGTCCAGGGCCAGTGGCAGTTCTAAGCCACACAGGGTCCCAGCACTGAGATGGAGAAGCAGACAAGAGCTCCCAATCCCACATAAGAAGCTATCTCTAACTAACAAACTCTCACAGTGAAGCTTCACTGAGTACACAAACCACACTTTAGAGCAAGCCCCCTGCCTAGCAGTAGATGCCAAAACAAAATGAACTCAGAGGTATTTTTTAGATGTTTTGACTCATATTGCTTTATTTGGGCATTTTCTACCTTATTAGTCTTTTGCCTGTGTATTGTGGTTTCTGATTTTGTGTTTTTATAGTGTGTGTGTGTGTGTGTGTGTGTGTGTGTGTGTGTGTGTGTGTGTACATTTTTCATGTTCTTTGTTTCCTTTCTTATAATTTTCTTTGGTGTGTAGTAGGGTTGCCCATTTTGTTTTATTCCTGTTTGCTATTCTGATTTTCCTGTTTCTTTGAGGGGGAGATGAAGTTGGGAGGATGAGGATGTGGTAGGAAGGCTAAAGGAAACCACAATCTGAATATATTTTTCACATATTTATGAAAAAAATGAAATTATAAAATCTGTAGGAAAATGGACAGACTTGGAATGTGTAATATTAAGTAAAGACACCCAATCTCACAAAGAAAAAAAAAATAGTAACCCTATGTTCTCTCTCACATTCAGACCATAGCCTATAATGTATACGTGAATATGAATATATGCAAACAAATATATGTGTGTATACAAAATAACATTTAGAAAGGAGAAACGAATGGGCAGTATTGGGTGATGAGGAAAAATGGGCAAAGGACACATGAGCCATGAGAAAGGCTATAAGGCTAATTGTTCTTCTAGGTTTAACTCACATCATGATTTTTTTATGATGCACAAAAAATGTAATCAATAATAAAATTGTAAAACCACAGCTTCAGAATGGCCATTTTAACTGTATAGAAATTCACTGAGATGGGTGGAGTTTGGGACTGGGCAAGTGTTTGCTTGGGTGTCTACATTAATCTAGCTGCATGATGTTTTTATTACATTACAATATAATTTATTACATCATGGTGGTTTTTATATTCAGTAAATATCTGCAAATAAAAGTAGAATCTTAGTTACTTTTCAATCTCTTTGATAAGACATTATGACCAAGGCAACTTAGGGGGGAAAAAGCATTTAATCTGGAGCTCACAGGTGCAGAAAATTAGTCCATGATCACCATGGTGAGGAGCATGGCAGCAGCCAGGCATGGCAGTGGAGCAGTAGCTGAAAGCTGGCATCTCAGTCCAAAAGCATGGGCCAGAGAGAATGTTTACTGGGAACAGTGTGGGCTTTTCAGACCTCAAAACGTGCCCTGAGGTACACACCTCCTCCAACAAGCCCACATCTCCCAGTCCTTCCCAGACATTTCCACCAATTGGGGACCAAGTACTCAAACATATGAGCCTGGGGGGGGGGGGGGCTGGGGGGGAGTAATTGTCATTCAAACCACCACAAACAGGGCTTAAACAAAGGCAGTTCTCTAGCTGCCTACTCAGTTCACAATTTGAACAATGACCAATCCGTATATTAAACACTCAGTAACTAAGTCAGCAAGTTTCAAACCATTTCTAGGTCCAAATATATCTACTGCTACTTGAGTATCATTATCCATTATATAGAAAACGTGAATAATTCACTTTCTAAACACTTCTGGGTTTGGGAAAATCTGCTCATCATCAAACCTTAAAAATGAAAGGACAAGGCAATGTCCCTCGTGGCCCTGGCTCTCCTTTGCTGGTGTCATGGCTACTCTGGAAATGCCTCATTCTCTCATTGAGATGAACTGGATTGTATAGTGTACGTCACTTCTCTAAGGTCAAGAAAGGGCTGTTTACCATATTCTATGAAGGTTTAAAAGTCACAGTCCTTCCAACTCTGATTTTTTTTTTTCTCTATTCATGATTGGCAGTGGAAGGGTAGTGTTCGCTTGGCAGAGCATATGCTGAGCATGCTCAAGGCCCTAGAATCGCTCTCTGGCAATGAAAAAAAAAATCAATAAGATTGGCAGTAGCATTGTTACTGTAGTAACATTTATTAATATTTATGTGTTTTGAACTGTCCCCACCACCACCAAAAATGGAACAACAAAATAATCTTTGGGCCTAAGAGGCATTTAATAAATGCTGGTATCTGGCATCTTCAGCAATGAAGAACTTTAATTAAACTTCTCTTTGCAAACAACCTATGAAAATGTTTTATGGCTCTCTTAGAAAAATACAGTGTAAAAAGAAAAGTAGTTTCTCCTACATGTTCTATAATCTTTAGAGAAAAATAGCTCTCTCTATATAGCCAAAGCAAACACCTTAGCATAAACACTACAATTACAGTTCATGTGTTGCTATCCCTAGGTAAGAAGTGATTTGTAAGCCCCACCTGTAGCTCAGTAATAGAGCACTTACCCAGCATGTATGAGGCCTGGGTACAATACCCAGTCTCACCAAATCAAGAAGCATTTGAACAATGTCACCAGTCAGTTCTATCTACTTCCAGCCAGTCAATGCTAGGCACAGTCACCTCCCAATGCCCCTCTTAGCTTCGTTTATGCCTTGCCTAGGACCCAAAAGCATTTTAAAGATAAAAAGGCCACAGTAAAGCAACATGCTACAACTCCCCAGTGACAGTGTATATAAGAAACTGTGGCCTACTGACTTTCAGTTATTTTACTATTTCTGTACATTGCATGTACAATGTTTTTCCAGTAAATTTTTTTCATTGAGCTAACTTTTTAAAAGAAAAAAAAAACCTTTTAATTAGAAAGTGTAAATAAAAACTTCAGTGAGCTAATACAATCTCTAGTGTTTTCAGTTAAACATTAATTACTGGTTAAATGTTCACCTTGTGTCAAATCCTCGGACAACTGCGCCCATGGACTTGGCTGCACCTGCGGAAGCAAGTCCAGCGACGCCACCACCCACGATCAGGATCTAAGAAAAAAGAACCAGACATGTTTTAGTTTTATTTTGGTTTGGGGTTTTTTGTTGTTATTGTTGTTTGTTGGTTTTGTTTGTTTTTCAAGACATGGATTTCTGTGTAACAGTCTAAGCTGTCCTGGAACTTGCTTTTCAGACCGCACTGGCCTCGACCTGCCTCTGCCTCCCAAGTGCTGGGACTAAAGACGCGTATCACCAGTGACTGGCACGGAATGTTTTAAGGCTTGTTGCCAGATGATGGCAAAAGATCACCGGCTGGTGGAGCAAAAGGTCTACTCTTCAGCTGAATCACCAGTGTTTTTAAAATTGATCAAAGAAACCAGTGGCCAACAACTTTCCCTAAAAGTCTCTGGGCAGTCAGCATCCCAAAGCTGAGGCCATCCAAGCACAATGTGACTAACAAGTTCATTCACACTGTACAGAAACTACCACCAAGATGCCGGGATGGTCCTCCAACTATTCTCCCTCTTCAAAGCCAAGGCTTTCCTGGGCTCATAAAACACTGAAGAAAACGTGTCAAAGATAGGCATAACTTTGACAAAACATACATGCCAACTGCTGTTTTGAGCTCACATACTTCTGAAGACTTGGTAATCAAATATAGAACCTCCTGAATGATTCATATCTGAAATCTGATGCAATATAAATGAGTCTCCCAAACCACAGAGGGATCAGAGCTGAGAGAACCCAAGAATCCCATAAAAACTCCAACCTCTCCCCATCTCCCCACACACACACAGAAACACAGTGAACCAGTGTTGCTTCTAGCCCTAAATGGGCTTTCCTGAGAAAATAAGGCTTGTTGTGCCTCCCAAAAATGGCTACATGAAGGCAACTCCTTGTTACTGTAGGAACAAATAAATGTCACCAACAGAAACAGGGAAGTTTATAAATTCTCACCCACTCATCAGGCCCATGCTTCCTTCTGCTTTTATAAGAAGTCTATGCTGTTGACACTGTGCACTCCAGTGACCCCTAGACAGTGCCTCAGAAACCATGCCAACGAATGTCAGTGATGGTGGTTAGTTCAGAAGAGGAGAAAGTCCTCAGAAATTGGGTCAGAAAGGGACCTTGGAAAACCAACATCAGAATTGAAGCTCCTACACAAAAATTCCAAAAATGCTAAAAATAAAATAATAATAGCAAAAAAAGTATATATATATATATATATATATATATATATATATATATATATATATATATATATAAAAAAGTACAGGACTAGGCCAGTTCTCCTGTCAAGAACAGCACAGATGCACAAAATCACTCCAATTATATTCTGAAGCTAGAAGGATTAAGGAGTTGAAGGCCATCCTGAGCTGCAGAACAAGACAGTCTCTAAAAAACAAAAACAATGAAAAAGACGCATGATTACAGTTGGGGGGGGGAATGATCAAGGGATCTATTGTACAGCAAAATAACTGTTAGGCCAGGAAAACAGCTCAGTGAGTAAAGTGCTAACTGTACAAACACCAGGACCTGACTTCAGATCCCCAGTTCCCATGTAAAAGGCCAGGCACAGGGAGGCACATCTGTATGACTTACAGTAACATAACCTGTAGGGTGGCCCTGCATTACCCAGCCAGACCTCTGTCTTTCACATCATCTTGAATCACTCTCCATGCTCCAAAGCCAAGAGCCTTCTTTTCCTAGGACACACACACACAACTCTTTCCCATTCCAGTGTCTTATACACGATGGTCCCTTTGACCAGCATCTTAAATCTCTAGTTTCAGATGACAGGGGAGGAACTTCCCTAGCTTAAGAAGTTGGCACGTACTCATTACACATCATCCAATCATCAAATTCATTTTTTTTATATCTACATTTATATCATGCATTTATCTGGGTTTTCCCATCCTCGTCATGACCCACACTGGAATGTAATTTTTGTGCAGTAGGGATGGTATTTATATTGTTCAGACTTGTCTCTCACACCTATACTGAGTACTCAACACAGCATATGCATTAAAGTGACTTTAGTTCATTCTAAATAGGTTTTTAAAAAAAAAAACAGCTATGTTTAAAATAGTTTTAAAATATTCTACATGATAAGTCTCACAGAGACTAATTCTTCAACTTTAGAAAATAATTTCTTATATCAGACAAAAGTTACTTAAGCTGAATTTATTTCTTAGTGACATTTTATTTATTTGTGTGTGAGGGGTGGGAAAGGGAAAACACGCCACAGTACACACGAGGAGGTCACAGGACAACTCACAGTTGTTGGTTTTTTTCCTTCTACCATTAGGTCCCAGGAACTGAACCCGGGTCATCAGACTTGCAGGCTGAAGCCTTTACCCCTGGGCCACTCAATTTGAACACTAGTAGACACAGCCCACTGTTCTACCTCTTAATTACTCACTGGATATCCTGGTTTTACTTTTTGATCCCACATTACAAGTTTCCTCTAAACTTCCACACCTTTCTACAGAGATCCTAATCAAAACTAAGGTGCTGGCTTCTACATGGATACATTCAACCAGCTTAAGAACAGCATCCAGTCTCTGACCAGTCTGAATTTCCTCGTGATCTTTTGCAGACATTTCCTCATGATCTTATGCAATAAGATAAGGTTTCATATTTCACATATAGGAAGTTCAGTGTCTCCTGTACCATCATGGCGTTCACATATACATTCTTGTTATATATCTTAGCCTTTGTTTAAGGGTCTTGCTTTTCTTCCCATGGTCTGTTTTCTCAAGGCTTCTTGTTTTTGTTTTACTTCGTAGATTTATTGGTAGAACAATTCTAATTTTGTAAGTCAAGTTTTAAGAACAGAGAGCAGTCAGATGGATGACAACATTTCTACCTCTGGTTTCGTATGCCTCCGACTCAGGCTTTATATTTGGTGGACTCTATTAAAGGGTCCCAAGGTAACCTATGTTCCCAATCAGGATTCAGGAAGCAGCACGCTTGCCTTTGCAATGATTATACTACCTCCCATTATTTCCTGACCTCTCAAACTAACAGGAGTGAAGAAATCAAAGTGTTTCCAACAAACTATGATGTTGCAGTAATCAAGAATCACAGATTTACTCAATAGTATCTTGAAGCTTTAAAAAAAAAAATAATAGTAAATGGGTCCACAGATCAAAATTGACCTAGCCATAATTGATTTAAGAATTAAGCGAAAAGCTGAAAAAGAGAAAGAAAAAAGACGAGAACTTCTAAAATAAATAAACAAACAAAAAGGCCAAATGTTTCTCTTCCAAGCAATATTAAATGCTCAGCACTAAGGCCTTACTTTAGATTTCTCACTACTGTAAAAGCATCAGTGAAGCTAACACACCTTTAAAAATAACTGTACTTATGACACCTTCAGTTCCTCTTGTGAAGAAGCGCACTGGAAGACATACATACCTTAGCTGGGGGTACTTTGCCTGCAGCTGTAATCTGGCCAGTAAAAAACCTTCCAAAATGATTCGCTGCTAAAACAACAGCCTTGTAACTAAAAAATAAACAAACAGACAGCTTGATAAAATAAAAGGCAAAAGGTTCATACATTATTATAACCTGCCAATTATATAACTGCAGAAACATAATGTTTGCATGGTACTCTATGGCAAGGTTATTTCTAAGCATTGTTCATATACTTACCTCTCCAACCTGTTGTGGATTATTAGTTTAAAATGTGTTGTATTCACTTACGCTGTGGAACATCTATTTAATGATGCAAAAAAAAACATTCTTTCATGTTGCATTTGTTTAACTCTGTGAAGCTGTGCTACGTGGCCTGTCTAAAACAGGAACAGGAAGAACAGAGCAAAAATGCCACAGAGACTCTGAGACTCCAGAGTTGCCAGACAAGCCAGAAGATGCAGAGGACAACTATACTGCTCTGAGAAAAGGTACCGAGCCGCAAGGCTGAACAGGATAAGAATCATGGGTTTGTTTAAGGGTAAATAGTCAACAAGTTATATGCCAACCTGGTGAGGCATGTGGGCTTGGGCTACAATGGCAGGCTTTTGGAGTGCTGCTTAAGGTGTAAAATGGCTTGTTCCTGAAGTCTCACAGGACCCTCAATATAAGCAAAAAGTTGTAAATGATGTATTTAAGGCTTCTGTTCAAAAGGACAAAAAGGGAACAGAATCAAAGATGGCTTCCAAAATATACAATATATGTTTTATATATATATATATATATATATATGCACACTCAGTGTATTTCCTACATAAGCAATATATATATGCAATAGAGCCAAGAAGAGCATCAATCTTGTGAGTTGTTGTGAGGACTAAATATGTTAATGCTGGTGAAATACTCAGTGTGGTTCCTGTCCCATGACAATGCTCAGTAAGTATGATTTATCTACAGAAACAAATTATCCATTATAATGATGAAGTGAGCTTCATCTTTTCTTAATAGGAACTTTGGGGTACACTACACTAATCTCATTTCTAAGTTATCTTTACTGAATTAGACGCAATTAGTAATACTAAGACTCATGGGCTGACCTGCAGCAAAACCTCTCCCTCATGGTTTAATATTGCTTAATAAAACAAGTAATACAAAAACATGTTATCATCACTGCTGTTACTGTAACTTAAGCATACTAGAACAGGAAAAAACTATTTTCAAGATAGAAACCAGGTGTTTCTGAGCACTCTACCCATCTAAATTCAGCCTGCATCCTCAGCACTAATTGGGCCTATTTACTTGTCCCGTATCATTTTGTTTGCTCAAAAGATTCTGCAGCTAAGAACACTGTTCCAGAGCTGATTTTGATGTTCTCCTACCTACATGGATTTTACAGGACAGAATCAACAGCACCCTTACATCTCTACATGGTACAATTTAAGCCCCATGTGGGATAACAATCGCTCTTTTCAACCACTAAATATGGCAACAATTCCTTTTGGCCCTGGGTACACTTTTTATTCCACAAATGATGTTTTCAATAAATCACTTGCTACCTTTTATTAAGGACAACAAAGATGTATTTCTATTTATTTATTATTTGTGTGGGTGCTGATGTATGTAGTCATGTTGGTGGTTCAAGTGTCTAGAAACAAAACCTGTGAAGATTAGAAGCCAACCTCAGGTATTGCTCATCACGGGGAGGTGGTGATGCATGCCTTCAATCCCAACACAGCTTTCAAAGCCAACCTAGCTACACAGAGAAACCCTATTTTGGGAAGAAGAAAAAAAAAAAAAAAAAGACAATGTCTCTCACTGGGACCTTGAGCTAGATATTAGACTAGGCTGGCTAGTGAGTCCCAGGAATCCAACCGGCCAGCAATGGGAGTGCAAATATGTGCCACCTCACCTGGCCTTTTACATGGGTATTAGGGATTCAACTTGGGTCTTTCAAGCAGCTGAAACACAAAGTAGAATCTGTGGTATATTTGATAAATGTTATTTATAAAACCTAAATCTTGGGCCAGTTAAGTGACTCAAAAGGCAAAGGTGCTTGCCATCTGAGCCTACCGGACTGAGTTTGATCCCATGAAGCCACATTTTAGAAGCTAAATGGTGCCACAAACCTGGAATCCTAACATGGTTCTAGCAAGATGGGAGGCGAAGACAAGAGAATCACCTGCATGATGAGCAAGCCAGTAGCCTGGGGTACGTAGCTCAATACAAACGAGATCTTTCCTCAACAAGGCAGAAAAACCTACTCTGGAGAGCTGTTCTCTGACCACCATATATGCATGCCCATATTTATCCACACACAAAGAAAGAATGATAGACTCAAAAAATGAAAACCTAAGAATCTTCCAGTTCATGCAAGACTCTGTGGAAGACTTTATTCATACTGGGTTTTTTTGTTTTTTTTTACATGCACTGTTTTCTCTTTTGATAATTCCATTGATGCCTCACTCACTTAGCTTAAAATTTAATTTAACTAGTTTCTTTGAGAAGCTGTTTTCATAAGCATTACCCTATATCCAGATTGTTCCCACCCTTGCAGGACATTGATAGTCATTCCTGTTCCTCAGGACATGACAGGCATGATTATGGGCAAACTCCTGCAAGCAGAGCAGACCTGAGACTGCTTTGCTATGGAACATTCCACAGAAGACATTTGGACTCTGCCCCATTCTGTGGGCTGCCTGTTCCTTTGATTGACCGTTGCCTTCATAGTACATAAGCTCTTTCATTTCATACAGTCCCACTTGTAAGCAGCCCTATTTCCTTGGTGACTGAGGTCCTATTCGGAAAGTCCTTCTTGAGCCTTGACCCTGAGTGTGCTCCCTCTTAGAAGTCTTAGAGATTCAGATCTAACAGTGAGATCTTTCATCCACTTGGAACTGATTTGAGTTCAGAGTGAGAGGTATGGATCAAGTTCTTTTACCAGTAGATATCCACGTTTGTTTGTTTGTTTTAAGATGTTATTATTTCTCATCTTTGTGAAGAACCAGTTGACTGTAGGTATCTGGAATCTGGGCTCTTGGTTCTATTCTGTTCTATTCTAGTCTAGTCTATTCAAAATGCCTATTTTTGTGCCAGCACCATGTTGTTTTACTGTGGTCTACAGTATAACTTTAATTAAGGATGGTGATGCCTCCAACAATATTTGAATTGCTAAAGATGTTTGGGAAACCCATATGTGTAGAGTGTATGGGCTTCTAATGCATGAGTGATAACTAGTGCCTTAAAACACATGTTCCTAAGCACTTCTGCATAAGCCAACTTGAGGACTGAGCTTAGAACCTTGACAAGGATGGAGTCCAGACACAACCTTCCTAGACCAATAAGAGAGAGCACCACCAGAAGCCAAAAATACCAGCAAATCAAGGCCCTTTCCCCTGGCTCGGGGGAGGGTCTGGGAAAAAGTATTTAAGGTCCTCCCCTCCATAATACAATTGAACTTGCTTGCTTCAACCTGTTCCTGGAGGCTGAATTGCTGCTTCCCAGCCATCTTGGCCCCTCCTCCAAATGGAAAAGCAGGACCCTGAGCATAGAGGCAATCCCAATCCTGACCCCAGTCCCCCCAACACATATGGAAACTTACTACTTTTATAAGCATATATATATATGTATATGTGTGTGTGTGTGTGTATACATATAAGTTTAATTGGAGTTACTCTACACATGAAGATAATGCTCCAATGCTCCTCTCAGAAGCCATGAATTGCCAAAAAAAAAAAAAGCCCTATGTGAGTACTGAGGATAAAACAGTAATACAAATGTTACACTGGTAACCAACTGATTTAAGGCCTGCTCCAAAAGAAGAGACTCATACCTGATATGGTAAAACTGGGCAAGAATCCACAGTTGGGGAGCTCTTAAGCCCCAGGGGTGAACCTACTGCTATTATTTTGCTAAATGGACAGGGTATCAAACTGCCTTCTAAATTTATATAACCACTGATTAGTGCAGCTCTCAGACCACATCAGAAACGTTTACTGATATAGTAGAGTGTTAGAATGTCTTTCTGTATGCTGTGAATATCAATCTTTAAGTAAAGGAGCTGTTCTGGCCAATGACAAGCACCATAAAAAAAAAATAGACAAAAAAAATCAAAATAAATAATAAAAAAGCAAAAACAAAAACAAATCAAGCCAGCTGCATACCCCCCCAAAAAAAAACATAAAAAACACAAGTAAGGCACGGGCCACGTGACAAGATTAAGATAAATAAAATAGCTAGCAATATGCCTCAGCCATAGACCAAACAACATAAAACTAATATAAATGTCTAAGTCATTTTAAAAGGCCTAAATAAGTACAGGTGGCTAAACAGTCTATAAGCTTAGACCTCTGGCCAAACAAAGCCAAAAACCTCATTGCAACAGTAGAGAGCAGTTAATGTAGAAATTCAACCACAACAGGACACCTCTATACACCTCCTCCTTCTACATCTCAGGGAAGACCTGATGTGGGAATGCCCTTCTTTATGCTGTGAATCTCAATTTTTAAATAAAGGAGCTGTATTGGGTCATGGCGGGCACCATAGAAGAAATGGGAGGAGAAATCAGTTTAGGTAGGAGAAGCAGGGCGGAGTCAGAGACAGATCGAGCCAGCCGCCCAAGGAGCAACATGTAAGGAGCACGGGTGAGCTACGGGCCACGTGGCCCACAGATTAATAGAAATGGGTTGATTTAAGATATAAGAGCTAGCTAGCAATGTGCCTGAGCATAGGCCAAACAGCATGAAGTTAATGTAAGCGTCTGAGTCGTTTCTGGGGGCCTGGGCGGCGGTGCACGGATAAGCGGTCCCCAGCGGCAGGTCTGTGGGTCCCGGATCTCTGACGTCCGGGACCCGAGAGAACCCACTACAACAAAGACCAGAGCAAAACAACATCTTCAAAAGACAAGACCTCTGAACTCACGAACACACATGGCAGCTGTGGTTGCCTGCATGTGACCGGGCCAATCAGCACTCCAGCATGAAGGATAAGGGGCTCCTGACTCCTGGCTGTGAAAAGGGACATAGCCTCTGGAAGGTCAATCATGCTCCAATAGATGGCCCTATACCCATGAGTATATGGTCAACACAAAATGGACTCAGGGTTATTTTATTATTATTATTATTACTATTATTATTATTATTATTTTAAAAACATAAAGTTTGGTGGAAGGGGTCAGGGAGCGTGAATCTGGAAGAAATTAGGGGGAGGAGTGGAGAGTAAATATGAATGGGAATATATTGTCTTCATGTATGAACGTCTCAAAGAATTTTAAATATATACTATATTTAAAAAAAAATAAAAATAGAGTTCTAAGCAGGGTGCTGGTGGTATGTATGTGCCTTTAATTCCACTCTGGAGCCAGAGGCAAGTAGATCTCTGTGAGTTCAGGGCCATCCTGGTCTACAAAGCTAGCTCCAGGACAGTGGAGGCTGTTACACAGAGAAACCCTGTCTCAAAAATCCAAACAACAACAACAAAAATAATTCTAAAAAAGAAAGAAAATAAGGGAATGTATCAGCCCTGGCAGGCAAATAAAGTCCATCAGTGTGACCTCAGAAGTCAGAGAAAAGGCTTTAGTCAGAAATACAGACTTGACACCAGACAAAACTCAACTCTAATTTGGAAATTTTCTTAAGTATTTTATGGATTTACTTAAGGAAATTCTAAGCAAGATTAACCTAGGTGTAATGATATGTGCCTGTAATCTCAGCTCTCAGGAGGTTGAGGAGGGGAATCACAACTTAGAGGCCTGAGGCTACACTGAACTACTTATCAAATTCTAGGCTAGTCTGAACTACACAGTTCAACTATAAAATAACTAATTAATGGTAAAAGAGCATGCCAAGCACTCCTAACATAAAATCCAAAGTCAAAATTGTTCCACATTGGGCACTGATGTTATTATAAACAGAAAGTTTCACACATAACCTCACAGAAAACATGAATGGGTCACAGCTCAAATGCAAAAGCTCAATGCAGTATTCAAAATATCTCAAAGGGGGAGGATCTGAAATGCTCCATTTCATGTACAAAATTACCAAAAAGTATTTACAAAACTGCCTATGTGTATAAAATGCATATGTACACTTGGATCCCATGCTCAAGACACCTTATACAAATATTCCAAATCTTGAACTGGAGAGTCGACTCAGCCGTTAAGAGCACTGACCGCTCTTCTGAGGGACTCTTGTTCAAATCCCAGCACCCACAAGCTTACAAATATTCCAAATCTGAAAAGGTCTGAAATCTGATACGTTTCTGGTTCCAAATGTTCAGGGTTCTCAACCTGTATTACATTAATACACATAAAACTTCCAGTATCCAACTATTTTAGTTTAATGCATATACACACGATATAAAAATACAGCCGCCTCATGCAAACATTCTGTCGACTATTTCCTTTGGTAGGTGTAAATGTTTGCTTCTAACTACAAAGATAAGAAATGTAACAAATATTACTGTGATCATTGTGAAAAAGGTAAAATGAATCATAAAGCTAGTTTAAGTATAAAAGGCTCAGTCCCCAAGAATTATGACAAGGTAAAATTCTAGATGACCTGCAATATGAATGCCCATGTCCCCTCCCTGTGTTTTTTCCCTACTGAAAGAAGAAAGAATATACCTACCCAGAAATGTTGGCCATGGAGCTGAGAGCATCATATCCCTGAGCAATTGTGACTCTTGGAACTTGGTCCATTGCCAGAACTGTAGTTTTTCTTTCAGAAAGTTTATTTAGCAAGTCTGGATTTTGGGCGGGGTAAATAAAGCTAATGAGAGTTCCCGATGGCTTTAAAAAGTCAGCTTCATGAGCCCCTAATGCTGGGTTAACCATGGGTGCTCTTACCTGAAACAAAAGCACAGGTTAACACTATCAATACCTTTATCATGTCTTATAAGTGAACAGGACAATTTATGTGAGACACTATTGTTTAAACAATACTTCTGAGGTAAATGTTCCATCAGTAAACGTCTGCCTAAGGATGTAAACTATCTGTCCTATGACTAACAGCCTGTGTGAACTGTTCTGAGTAAAAGCACACACTCTGGGAATACACAGCACCAGATCAGGCATGACAATGGTATAGCTCTGAAATATCATAAAGATTTTATAGTGAACCTGGTCTCCACAAATATACAAATCTGTTAAAAATTTGAAGGTATTAGGGGGAAAGGACCAAAAAAAAAATTTGTTTTATGTTCAAAGACTCAATTTTAGAACTGGGGGTGGTAGCCCACATATTTAATCTCAGTACTACAGAGGCAGAGGAGTGGGACAGCAGCCGCGTCTACAAATCCAGTTAGAAGCCAGCAAGGCTAAGCAATGAATCACTGTCAGAAAAGAAAAGAGACGCAATCCTCAATCCTTACTAATTTTGACAAATGTAAATATTTAGACATTTAGAATGCTGTCAACCAAAGACTCCATGGTATAGAGTTATATCACTTTAAATTCCACTTCTATAAATTAACACGAATCAGCCAATGTCACTGAATTAAGTTTACTCTAGATTCAATATATTATTATACTGACAGCAATATATTGTCAATATATATTCTATATCAACATGTATATTGATATAGTATATTATATATAATATCGTACATATATATTCTATATATTAAAATTTCACTAAATTTGTTCTGTGGAAAATAAACATACAAAACATAGCCCTATAATTTACATTTTAAATACAAACAAAAACACTTGTTCCATCTCTTTCTATCATGGTGATTCATATTAACTTACATAAGTCACCTTTGCCTATTATTCCTATGCCAGGTGTTGAGCTGGTGACTCCCTGAATCTAGACTGAAAACTCTTTAGACTCTTTGGGCTAAAGGTGTGATTTGGTAGAATCCTTACCTTTCACATGTGCGAAACTAGCAATACATTAACTCACATGCACATGCATGTATGTGTACACACAAAAAAAAACACCTCTTTTATGAGGTCTGGTTGTTTTGTTTTCTTTTCTCCATAAAAATCTATTTCAGAGATTAAGGAAAATTAGAGGGTTGCTCTGGGTTGATTATACTGGCTGTTATGGTTCATCTGAGACTGCTGCCACCTGGACACATCAATCCAAGGGATCCTAAATGTGTTCCTGGGGACCTGACCTGGCTTGATTCAATAGAAAGGCCTTAGGTCAAATCTAAGTTTCTATGTTACACGTTTCTTCCACACACCCTTAGCTTGTTCATACACTTGTTTAAAAACTTGTTCAACTTTAATTGGATTGCTATGAGGAACTGTGGTGATATATTTTATATTTAATAAAAACAGCCTGGAATATCAGAGAACAGAATCACCCACAGTCAACCATGGAGGGTCAGGGAGTGGTGACTCACACCTTAATCCCAGCATGGGAATGACAAGTGGTGACCCAGGCCTTTAATCCTATAACTCAGGAGACAGAGACCTTTCTGTGTTTCTGTGAGTTCAAGGCCTAACAACCAAACAGTGGTAGCTCACACCTTTAGTCCTAACTCTAGGATTATGGCGCAGAGTTGAACTGGAAGTGAAACAACTGAGCAAAGAAGATATTTAAGGCAGGCGTAGGCAGACATTGAGGTATTCTGTAGAAGCGACAAGTCAGGTTGAGAACTCTTCAAGATAGCTTTTACTCTGAGAAGTTGGCTGGATGAGAATTGACTGTGGTTGGTTTCCTCTCTCTGATATTCCAGCTTTTCCCCCAATATCTGGCTGAATTTTCATTAAATACCAACTAGAATTCCTCTTTCATTTGGCACCCAATGTGAGGCCAGAAGATTTTCAAATTCATATAATCATTTAGTATTTCTCCCCCCACCCTCTTGAGATACCTCAGAAAGGTCTGGATCCTAAAACATATTCTGAAATAGGTTATACTTATTTTTTTATTTTCTATAAGTTATTGTCCTACATATCAAATTCTATCATCAAGTATATGTAAGCCTTAAACTTTTTGTAAAGCTTTAGCTGAACTGCAACTTATCTTTATATCATAGATTTTATAAATTAATCTTCATATTCAGAACTAATCTTTGTATCTTTTCAAAAATCACCATATGATGCTGTCAGAACAGGAGATGTCACTAAGCAGCAGAGTTCATGCTTAACATGCTTGAGGACCTGGTTCAATCCCAGATTCAAAAAAAAATAATATCATTATGTTAGTCTTTAGATTTGTGAGGAGGGAAGAGATACAATTTGAATGATTCTTCTTATGAACTAATTTTTTTTAAAGGCTTATTTTTCTAAAACAGAAAGTGAGTTTGTTTTAATCTAGTCACATGTTTCTCATCCCTACTTTTTGTCTAAGTTGCAGGACATTTAATGGTTTAAACTGAAGACACTACTACTCTAGTTATCGTCTATGCTATACTCTTAGGATAGCCATTTATATAATTTTTTACTTCATATCTTAGTTATAAAGTTCCTCCTCATATACATTTCTGCTGTCTGGTATCTCAAGACCTTTTTTTTTCTTCTTTTTTTAATGTGCATTGGTGTTTTACCTGTGTTGTGTGTATGCCTGTGTAAAGTTGTCAGGTATGAGCTGCCATGAGAATTGAACCTGAGTCCTCTGGAAGAGCAATCAGTGCTCTTAACCCCTGAGCTCTCTCTCCAGCCCATCTCAAGATCTTTAAAGGTTAGTTAGCCTGCTGGTCACTCAGCCTAATGCTTCCTTCTCCAGAAAGACGTGCTGTTTCTAGAACAGCACCTTGTCAGTGTAAATAACTGCCTTCAGTCATTGGACAGTGAACATGGCATCCCAGGCTGGATTCAATGTCTTCTTTCCATCCTCGAAGTATATAATTATCAGCAGAAGTCTGCATATACATGGGCCATGGAGCAAAAATTTTCTCTAGTCAGTTAAAAGAAATGTCCACTCATAGGATATAAAAATGAAGATCACCATTTCTTTTCCATGCTTAAAAACAGGACACATTTCCTGGGACATAAAGAATATTCACAATACACAATCACTGAAGTAGGAGAAGCTGGAAATGGTAATGCTTAATATAATGGATATGCAAACTGCTCTGATATGGTCATTAAACACTGCATATCCATGTCAAAATATCACCGTACATGAATATAGACAATTACTATGTGTCAATCAATTAAAAACAAGAAGAAGAGCATTAAGAAAACTGGAAAGCCAGGTGTGGTGGCTTTAATCCCAGCACTGGCAGAGGCAGATCCCTGTGAGTTCCAGGCCAGTCACGGCTACACAATGAGACCCAAATCCCAGAGAAGAAAAAAATTATAAATGGAAGAGAGAAAGGAGTAATTACTTTGACCACCAGATCAGAAGCCAGAACTTCCTTCGTCCCTTGGATTTGGGCCCCCGCTGCTCTGTAGAGATCATCTGGGAACCTGGAAGCTTCACCTGCTCCTGACTCCACGACAACATTAAAGCCCTGCTTGACCAGGACCTGAACACCAGCAGGAGACAGTGCTACTCGCTTCTCATTTTGGAAAATCTCCTTGGGGACCCCAACTGTCAACTGCTTATATGGAATTCCTGAAAAACAAACAAAACCAAAGTTGAGAAAAAACTAAAGAGCATGTTTCAAAGCAGACATCAGGAAGAGAAAACAGGAAGTGTGTTCTTCAAAATGTACTATGCACAAGTTGCTACTGAAAATAATAATTCATAATCATGATCCATTTACCTTTTTTGAAAGTGATAAATTTTTGTACAAATTGTTCTGAATGCACTAGATATTTTATTTAATTTAATGACTCTCCTTAAGGCACATGATATGTTTGCTCTATTCATAAGAGAAAAATACCTGAGTTGAGAAATCACATGGCATGTTAACCTCCCTTCTTTGCCCTCTGGAATTCCAGTCTTCCTATCCTGGCCTAAAGACAAAAATAAATGACTGCAGAATAGCTCTACAATAGATACTTCAATGACTGCATATCTCATGTCTGTTTTCTGGCAACTTGGTCAGAAGAAATGTCCCATAGATTTCCAATCACTGGATCTTGAGACTCTCTTACCAGCAACTGATTAGGCTAGAGGCCAGCAACCAGGTCAAAGATAATCTTCTACAAGGCAAATGTGAGAGAAGCCAGCAGCTACTGCCTATGGCATGACTTACAGAGGAATTGTAGGTTCAAGACAGTCCATGTTAGCCAGTGATTAACCTACTATGTTGGCTATTTTTATATCGACTTGATACAAGATACAACATTTGGGAGAAAAAAATGAGAGAGACTGAGAAAATGTCTCCATTAAGATTTGTCTTTAAGGGCTGGAGAGATGGCTCAGAGGTTAAAAGTTCTCCCAGAGGTCCTGAGTTCAACTCCCAGCAACCACATGGTGGCTCACAACCATCTGTAATGAGATCTGATGCCTTCTTATACCCTGCAGGCATACATGCAGATCTAACACTGTATACAAGATAAATAAATCTTTAAAAAATAAATAAATAAAGATTTGTCAGTAAACAACTTTGTAGTGCATTTTCTTGATTAATAATTGATGTAGGTGTACCCAGTTCACTGGGGCAGTACCACCCCTGAGCAAGCCACAAGGAGCAGCCAATAAGCAGCGTTCCTCCATGACCTCAGCTCCTGCCTCCAGGTTCTTACCTTGAATTCCTACCCAGACTTCTCTCAGTGTGAAATGTGACCTGAGAGTTTTAAGCTGAAATAAAGCCTTTCCTCCTCAAATTACTTTTGTGTGTGTGGGTTTTTGCTTTTTTTTTTTTTAAATCACAGAAACAGAAAAGGAATTTAAGTATCTACCCAATCATATTCTCTCCTAGGAGGTTTACATGGAGAAATCATAGAAAGAGACCAGGAGAACAGATGGATAGAAGTTCTTTGCAAATGCAGCCATGGGACAATCATCAAAGAGAAGTCAGAGTAACAATGGCAAACGAAGCAACCGTGGCTACTTAAAGGAAGACATGCCATAACTAGGAAACCCAGCATCCCACTTCCACAATGGTGAGGGTACCCTACTCTCCTTTCCCCAGGAATCCATGCAGTAAGCCCTCAGCACAGAATATAAACTGATTGTAATTCTGTTTCTTTTAACCCAAAAGAAAGCATCTACTACACCCATTCGTATGCAGAGTTCAGGATAACTTTACCGATAGGACATTAGTTTCCTCTCATACTTTAAATAATACGAAGCCATTAACACTGATGGAGTTAGTCAAGATTTCTGTGTGTAACCCTGGCTGTCCTGGAACTCACTATGTAGAACAGGCTAGCCTTGAACTCACAGAGATCTGCCTTCCTCTGCCTCCTGAGTGCTGGGCACCATGCCCACCAGTAATATATTTTTAGACAGTATGTTTATATATAGGCTTTACTATAGTTTAAATTTTCCATTCTTGCCAATGAATATATAATTAAAATTTAAATCTAATTATAAATATGGAGTAACCTTGAGACTTTAGGCAGATTAGGGTAACTTCTAAGAGTTCAAGACCAGCTTGATCTACATAGCAAGTTAAAGGCCAGCAGGACTACAAAGTGAGACCCTGTCTCAAAAAAATTTAAGAATGCATATAAGAGCCAACCTGAAATGGCTTCCATTAGCCAAATATGGTAATTTGAGAACCAAAATAAGTAAATGGGGGCTGGAAAGATGCACAGGCTTCTCTACCAGATCACCAGGGTTCAATTTCCAACATCTACAAAATGGATTAGAACTGTCTATAACCCCAGTTCCCAAAGGCTCTTTTCTAGCCTCCATGAACAACAGGAATATATTTCCAAATATATTTGGGACATACTTTCAAAGATATAATCCATGAGCTCATGTTGATTATCAGAAAAAGTACTTAGTATTTTAAATGGTATTGTTCAACTTAGAATATACACTGTGATGGGCAGAATAACAGCTTCCTAAAGATATCCACTTCCTAAACCCTACCACCTCTGAATACATTATCCGTGGCACAGGAAAATCATGATGGCAGATAAACTTAAGATTGCTAATCATTTGGTCTACAGTAGGAAGAATATCCTGGGCTGTCTGGAGTGCTGCAATGGAATCAGAGTCCTAACATGTGGAAAAGAGAAGACAAGGAGTCTCAGTCAAGAAGCAATGTGAAGATGCTACACTGAGGCTGTCAAGATAAGACACAGCTTGAAAAACAGAGGAGATTCCTCAGAAGCTGGAAAAGGAAACAATTCTCCTCAACAGTTCTCAGGACATGGGCAAACCCGCCAACATTTCTGGACAGAGGCCCAGTGACAACTCCTTTGGACTTTGACTTCCAGAGGCTAAAAAGCCAGCAGGCTTATGATTATTTGCTACATCAGGAATAGGAAATCAACACATAAGAGAACCAACCAATTGTTAGCAAAACTAATAAGTCATGGGAAAGAGCATTTATTCATGGAGCTTTCCAGTTCCATCTCAAGGCAACTAAACAACAGAGAAAATGTGTTTCCTTTATAGGAAAATTCTAACTGATAAATGAACAATGATGGAATCTCACCATTTGGAAAACCCTAATAAAAAAATCACGAATTTAGATAAGGACCATCAGTCAAAGCATCTGAAAGTATCTGACTGGAAAAAAAAAAAAAAAAAAGCTGATAGGAACTTCATATGAGACAGATAACAGAGACACTTTCATTGACCACGCGGTCTTCCCGGTGTAATACAATAATATACAAGGCTACTAGTGAGGTATTCTTGTCAGAAATGTATCTTTAAGTGGACAGAAGCCTTCAGGTCTAGCTAAATGTTAGCAAAAAAATATGAGGAACAGAAACTGATCTGTCAGAACCAATCAAGGGAACTCCATCGGTCAAATTTAGAAGCCTGGAAATTCTACCGAGTAACAACTGTATTCTTCAGCAAGTAAAGGGAGAAAGCAGGGAAGAGGGACTGAGGTGTAACCAAGTGCTTACACACCTGGCCAGTGTGTTTGAAGGCCTGGATCTGATTCTTAGTAATGAAAAGAGACACATCAAGTAAATGAAGCTCATGAACTCTGGACCATTCTTTGAACAAGCCTACCATAAAAATAGAAGCTGGATATGGTGGCACAGACCTTTAATCCAAGCCCTAGGGAGGCAGAAGTAGGACAGCCAGGTCTACATAGAGAGTCCCAGGATAGCCAAGATTACATAGAGAGAGTCTCTATGTCAAAAAAAAAAAAGTGGGGTGGGGGTAAAAAGAAAAGAAGCAGTTGAGTGAATAGGAATACTGACTGGCATTACTTTTCACGCACTTCAATGTAGTATTGAAATTAATATTTTATTATAGAAAAATAATACTTTTGAAAGATAGTTTAGAAAATGTAAAAAAAAAATCAAAAGTTAAGCATATTAATGTAGCAATCCTGATGTCTATAGCTTGTTCACAAGTACAGTCCTCACACCCTCAACGGTCATTGGCTTCTATCTTATCAACTTTATCCCTGGTAATCTGGTTTTCCAGAGCAGATTAAAGGAACGGCTTTGAAGATAAACTCAGGAAAAGTTGAGGTGCCAACAGTGATTTGTTATCTGAGAACACAGAAAGAGACTCCAAAATCTATTCAAGGAAACAGAGCTCCTTGGTGACCAGAAAACAGCCTGCAAGTCTTAGAAGGAATAAGACTTATTCATGCTGTTCTTTCATCTTGGGAGTTAAATGCCATTCTTAGCTGGGCATATTGCCATCTGGAATAAAAACTAAATGTCTAAGTCTTCCTGACAAATTTCCACATGCATAAGGTCTGGCCCACGAGTGACAGTGCTGGGGTGGTCCCCCAAAGACTGGCTAGAAGAGAAGCAACTCAGAAAGTGATCCCCTGGAGCATCTCCTCCTTCTGGCCTGTATCTAGGACAGAAGCAATGAGACATGTCGCAAAGGAGACCTAGAGGCCACTGAAAGCATCGCTCTTGGTCTGTAAGAGCTGAGAAGGCCTAGTGACTTTGAAGAAAGGGTTGGTGTGGTCTTACAGTTTTAAAGGCGTATTCACATCGTCATGTGCAGGACAGACAACCCAGCGATAAAAGCAGTGATGGTGGAGAGGATGGAAATGGCTCAGCAGTTAGGAGAGCATTTGGTTCCCAGAAACCAACAACTGCCTGTAACTCCAGCTCCAGGAGACCTAATGCCCTCTTCTAGTCACAGAGGATACCTGCCCCTCTGTGCACAAAGACACACAGACATATATAAATAGATACAAAACCAAGCTGAACAGTAACATGTAGGATGATGAACATTTCTCACCTGAAGCACAGTGACTTTTTTTACTAAATCAAGGAACATGATTGCAGATTAGTTAATAAATTGATTCCTAACTCCGGAGCAGAGGTGAACTGTATATGGAACAATCCCCAATCCCTCCTAGGAATAAGGGAAGGCTTCTATCTAAGAGAAATAGTTATTATGAGCAAAAGATTCCCAAATGCAATACAACCAGTTAATCTTTTCTCTGCCCCTATTATTTTTATCTTCTCTGTTAGCAATGGCATGTCTGATATTTCTATAAGGAGAAAATATGAGGGAAAAAATGCTGATTTTGTTTTCTGTTTATGATAGTCGCTCATAAATACCAAGGCATCACACTTAGTTTTCCTTGCATGTATCATCAAAAACTCAGAACATACAGTGAAGTAAATTTTTACCTGGTTTTACAGGTGATTTACACCATAGTGTCTGATAAGTATGAAATGTTCGTAAAAAGTCTTTCTTCCCAGGTAGAACCTTACAGGACCCCAAGTTGCTCAGGAAAGGACATGAGGAGCCAGTCACCACCGTCTTCAATAGATGTGCCATGTTGCTTTGTGTCCCCAACTTTTTAAACGCCCAGTTCCCTGAAGGTGAATTACTAAAAAGAAAGAAAAGAAAATGTTTATATGCCAAGAAAATACTACCTGTGGGGATATGTTTCAAATTTAATAAAAACAGCCTGAGATATCAGAGGGATCTACCCTCAGTCAGTCTAGGAAGATCAGAGAGTGGTAACTCACACCTTTAATCCCAGCACAAGGAATATCTGGGAGTGGTGACCTACACCCTTAATTCCATCTGAGATTGAGGCCAGCTTAGTTTACAGAGAGAGTTCCAGACTCCCAGGCAGACAGTGCTGGTGTCACGACTTTAATCTTAACCTGGATGTGAAACAACTGGGCAGGCATAGAAAGACAGAGCAGGTAGAAGAAGGCAGAAGGAGCGAGGCTGAGGAAGCTGGAAGACAGCTGGGTGAGATCTGACTGTGATGTTTACTCTCTGATATCTCAGCCTTTCCCTGAGATCTGGCCCTGAGTTTCCTTTATTCGTATAACAACTATCTTGTCATCTGAGCACGAAAAACCATATAAACTGTTCATCTAAAGGGTCTGCATCTGAAATACATCCCTATGCCACCATCTACAAAGAATTTGGCTGTCAAGTCTTTTACTTGTAGACAATACTTCAAAATTACTTCAAATTCAGCATTTAAAATTTGAAATTCGTTTTCTACCTATAATTGGAATTATAAACTCAGCATCTAATTCCAGGCCTGAGTCCCATTTGTGTGTGTGTGTGTGTGTGTGTGTGTGTGTGTGTGTGTAGCTGGAGAGTTTGTATAAATACACACCTACAGAGCTAAGCCACATCTTACATGAAAGTTGTTTTCTAAGTCAACATAATTTCCAAAAGGTTACATATAATCAAAGTTACATTTGAATTTCCCTTAAGTTATCCAGAAAACACTGGAGGGCACTAAGTCATACAAAATGCATTGCCATCCTATCTACACAGTAAAATATTTACCTCTGCCAGTGGAATTGGCTGATCCATGCCTAAATGAACATGTGATTCATGTTTACCTCTCAAGAAAACAAATACGCATGGAATAAGACTCCGAAAAAGAAAGGAAAATCTCATAATATCGTTACTGCTTCAGGCTGTGCTTGCACATGCGCACCTGTGAACACTTGAAGGTGATTCTCAAAGGTGGCCAGTATTATTTTCAAGCTTTTTTTTTTTTTAATAATAAAGTTTATTTAACCAAAATGTGGCCACTTATTACCGATTCTACCAGGGCTAGCTGAAGTATCTGTTGCTTTGTCTTCTATCTAGTTTGTGAATACCTTTGCCCCGTTTGGCAGATCCCCAGGGAGGCACAGAAGGCATTCCTACATTCCCCATGTTCCTCAAATTTCTCTTTGCTTCCAGAATGAGAAAAAGCAGAGGGTCTAAAGTCTATCAGTCAAACCTAGTTAACATTACCCACACCTATAGGTAGTGGTCCATGGGATGGATTCTCATAGGGCCAATCGTCTGTTAGATCCAAGCTGGCTCTGCAACCACTCTTCCAGGCATCAGAGAAGCATTCAGCTCATTTGAAATCTCCAAGCAGTTACTACAACTTCCTAAATAGACTTCTTTAAACCTCCAGGAGGGAACACTGGTGACAGAAATGATCAATCCAGGGGTTGCTTATTAATTAGATGCCCTTTAACCAAACACAATCTCAGGGGCCCTTTCTCTTCTTGGGTCATCCCAAATCCCTGAAACCTGCTGTTCTCAGTGTGTTGGCAAAGCTTCCCCAGACTTCATCAGCAAATCAATGAAACTGGCCCTAATGGAGCCCTGCGTTGCCCAAGTCTGCCACTTCTGATTGTTTAACCTGGGCTACTTTGAGCCTCCATCCACTAACCAATAAAAGTGGCTAGAGAAAAGAAAGAAAAAACAGTAGTATGCTAAGGGGTCCTTTAGGCTCTAGAGAACCCATGACTACCTGGACATAGTAATTTGGTGTTGAACAGATCCTTAATAGGGGAACCATTATATCCGAGCCCAATCCTAAACAAAACTTTATTCAGTCTTTAAACATGTAAAGCAAAGATCAGGAAGTTGTTTATTGGCAAAAGTCCACTACACTTGCCCTAATTTAAATAGAAATGGTTCTGAAAGGGGCTCAAAAAAATATCTGAACCATCTTATCATTGGCTAGTCCATGTTTACTCCTAGAGGGTCACATTTTCCCCTTTTCTTCACCCCAAAATTCTTCATTACCTCATCTTCCATGTACTTCTCAAGCCTTGAACCAATACTGGAATAATTTTGCAACTCAGAGCTTAAAAAAATAAAATAACTATTTTGGTATGGCATTCACGAAGCTTTATATTGTGAGTTATAAGAATAACTGCCTCCCCAATAGGTGTGTGGTATGTGTGTGTGGTGTGTGGTGTGTGTGGTGTGTGTGGTGTGTGTGGTGTGTGTGGTGTGTGTGGTGTGTGTGGTGTGTGTGTGTGTGTGGTGTGTGTGATGTGTGTATGTGTGTGGTGTGTGTGGTATGTGGTGTGTGTGTGTGTGTGTGTGTGTGTGGTGTGTGTGGTGTGTGTGGTGTGTGTGGTATGTGTGGTGTGTGTGGTGTGTGTGGTGTGTGTGGTGTGTGTGGTGTGTGTGGTGTGTGTGGTGTGTGTGTGTGTGTGGTGTGTGTGATGTGTGTATGTGTGTGGTGTGTGTGGTATGTGGTGTGTGTGTGTGTGTGTGTGTGTGGTGTGTGTGGTGTGTGTGGTGTGTGTGGTATGTGTGGTGTGTGTGGTGTGTGTGGTGTGTGTGTGTGTGTGTGGTGTGTGTGATGTGTGTGGTGTGTGGTGTGTGTGGTGTGTGTGGTGTGTGGTGTGTGTGTGTGTGTGTGTGTGTGTGTGTGTGTGTGTGTGTGTGTGTGTTGCCAAGAATAGAACCCTGCACCTTGCACTTACTAGGAAAGTACACCACCACTGAACTGCACCCTCAGCCTGCCCCAAACAAAAGTTAAAACCCTCTAGAGTCTAGGGCAAGCACATGAACAATACAGACTACAAATATGAACTCTGGGATGGAAGCCCCCTTTCTGCAATTTATTGTAGGTGTAATCTTTTCAAAACACCCAGTATCCCTGTGCCTGAGTTCCTCATCTTTAAGTTGGAATAATAGTAAAAACCTACCTCATAGAGTTGTGAGGATTAAAGTAAAATGCCCTGATCACAGGGTCCTAGAGAGGACTTAAAGAACACAGGATCCCGATTGGTTGTTCCATACACTAGTGTTATCCTTGGCCCAGTGCCTTGACTAAACAGAGTAAGTCAATTAATATTTTTGACTGAACGCTTAGATAATAGATCTGAGTATCCTGGAGCCATTTTGCAATAGATTTCTGAGAGTTTCAGAACTTTTCCTTTGAAAACAAAATGTTGTGTAGCCTTGCAGAAAACTGATCCTATCAGCAAAGACAACTATTTGCTGATACTAGAATAATCTTAAACTGTCCTTTCAATAAACAAAAAAGAAAGAAAATGCACGGAGGCCGGGTGGTGGCTCAAAGTTGTAAATGCCAGAGCTGGGGAGATCGAGGCAGGAGAATCCATTCAAGTTCAAAGCCAGCCTGAACTATACATAGGGTTTCAAGCCAGTTAAAACTACAGATCTTGCTCGTCTCAAAATTAAAAAATACAATAAGAATAATAAAAGAACGGAAAAATAAGTGATATTTGCCCAAAAAAGGGGGTGCAGTGGGCAACTAGGCCCCATCGTTCCTCCGGACAGAGTTCCCTAATGACTGTACACCACTACAGGACGAATAAAGGACACCTGCAAGCATAAACAAAGTCATGCTTTTTAAAAGCTAAGCATACCACCAAGGACACAATTCCCTCCCCTGGCAGGCAGCATGACCTCGCCCAAAGCCACTGGTGCCATGGACCCTGTCACAGGTGCTGCCCCTCCCTCAGCAACTAAACTGCCACATGCTGGCACGTGCAACTGGACCGCTATTTATAACCTTCTGTGGAAGCCCATTGGCTCTGGCTACATAGTAGCTATTGTGCCTCACAAGTTTGAACCAGCTCTGCCCAAGCCCACACTCCCCACCCCACTCCGGTGCCTAGCCAATCCAAGCCCCTCTCTGAGTCTTGTAGACTGGCACCTGCTACCACCACTCAGCCCTGACCTACACTCATACCTTTTCTGACTCACCTGGGCACCCTGCCTGAACACCCTCTCAAGGTTCAAGTACAACTTAGGGAGTCCAGCTGCCATTCTTCTAGGTCCACCACACATGGAAAGTCCTCTGTGACCTATCTTCCAAACCCTCTTTAGGGCGAAAATAACCATATACAACTTTGGCAGTCATTGCCTCCACCACCACGCCAGGATCCAAGAGCTACACCAGCACAGCTGTCACTTCGTTCTTGTCTTCTGCCAGGACCCTGTTCCCACATCCACCCTCCCATTCCCTTCCACATCACCCCAATCGAATACCAGGCAAAAGGGCCCCCGAGGCGCGGTATTCCTTCTCTGCCTGTCTCCTGCAGGAGCCTTTGCACCCCATTTGCTAGACACTGCCGACCCCGCCCCCTTCTGCCACGGGACTTGGGGGTCAGTGCTGGCTGCCCGTCTTTTCCAGCAGCAACCCCACCCCCCACCCCCGCGCCCCGGGAGCCGCAGGGCTGGTTGGTTCACCTGGGCCGGCGGGCAGGCGGGACAGCTGGCGTCCCCGGGCTGCGAGCAAGTGCCACGCCGCGCAGGCAGACCCGGGCTCGGCCCGCGGCGCTGCGCCTCCAACCCGGAAGAACAGCCCCAACCCTGAGGCGGCAGCAACGACCACGTGACACAGCACCGCCCCCCCCCCCCCCGACCCGTGCCCCCTTTCTCGGCTCCCTCCTCTCCACCTCCCCCCAGCCTCCTGCCAAGCCCGTTTCGCCCGATCGCCCGCCCTCTCTGCAAAGGAGAAAGAGACTCCACCAAATGCTGCACCCCAAGAGTGTAGCAGCCAGTAAGGGTCCTTCCTCTCCCGGTGACCGCTGAAGACCCTTTGTCTCAATCCAGGGTCCCCAGCCCCGCCCTCTTGTTCTTAATCGGTCTCTGTCAATCAAACCTGGTGCCAAGCGCTGTAACTAAAGTTTTTAAGAATTCATTCCTCTTCTTCCCCTGGAGACTAAGTTACAAAATGTGATTTCCTCACCCGGTCCCAGTAGAACAAATAAGCGGATACTCTTAACACTCTTAACTCCACTCTTGCTGCTGGACTTTCTTCTAGCTCTCTAGGAAAAAAAAAAAAAAAGAAGAAAAAAAAAATCCGAACTTCTGTAACTGGAGAGGACTTAAGCGGGAGGAAGCCGCGGAGGGCGGGAATGGGGGCGTTGTTTTTCCATTCTGGACAGGAGGTGGGGTTAAATTCCTCACAACCGAAGTCAAGGCCTGAAAAGGAACACACACATGTGCGTATTTGACTTCCAACAGCAAAGTCAACCAAGAGGAAACCCTGGATTACTGCTAACGTAGGCAGCGTCTGGACTGTACCCGTAGTTGACTCTGTCCATCTTCCTGACTAAGGGAATTCAAAACATAATGACCAAGTCAGTAGTTGGTGATTAGGTTCTGTTACTTGCTCTGCAGGTGCATTCTGATAAAACTTATTCACGGCTGAATCAACAGGAAATGTCGGTGCAAGAATGGTGTTTCTTTTTATTATTATTATTTACTGAAATATTTAACAGGCAGAAGGGAAAAAAAAAAACAGGTACTCAGTATCCTTTAAAAAATAACTGAACCACAGAAGAGCCTTTACTTTGAGAAGGTGTCTTGTATTTATACAACACAAAAGGGTGTTGGACTAATGGAGTCCCCACTGCAATCCAAACAGCTCCTCCGGTGATGTTAGAACTAGAAGGCAGGAGAGGACTCAGCTCCGTGTTTTAAAATAATCACCGTAGATCAGTGGGTACAGATATCGCGGGTACAATGAGGCAAGAGCGTAAAAATGTAAAACCTTTTTGTGCCAGGACTGTAGCTGTGTGGCTGGGTGTTCGTTTGCAAGGCCAACCAGCAAGTCTAGCCTTGAAAAGCATCTACCTTCACACTCCCTTTTGTGTTTATTAAGTTGCTTTCTTAGTGTTGGTTTTTTGGGTTTTTTTCCCACAGCCTCGCCGTTAATTTTGGTTAACACTCCCCTGCCCTGTTTCTTCCTCCAATCCCCTATCTTCCTCTTGGAACTGTTCCCCAAGAATATTTCCCCACCATCATATAAAATGTTCTATCATCCCTCCTCCCTATGGGAACTCCCCACCCCACTGGCCCTTTTCTAGACTCCTGGCTCCCCGAGGTTCTCCTGATAAACACACAAAACTGAAGAATTGAGGTTAGGATCTGCACATAGGAGAAACCATGCAGCATTTGGCTTTCTGGGCCTCAGATTCTTTGCTCGGTATAATATTTCCAGTTTCACCCATGTAACTGCAAATTTCGTAATTTCGTTTCATTTAATAGCTGGGTAAAATTACCTTCTGTACATGTACCTCATTTTCATTGTCCATTACCAATTTATGTGCATCTAGGCTGATCCTAGCTATTGTGTATAGTGCAGCAACGAACATGGATGTGCAAGTGTCCCCATAGTAGGATATAGATGCTTTAGACAGGGTTCTATTGCTGTATACAGACGTCATGGCCTTATAGGAAAAAGCATGTAACTGGGGCTTGCTTACAGTTTCAGATATTTAGTCCATAATCATTATGGTGGGTAGCATGACGGCAGACAGGCAGAAGTAGCTGAGAGTTCTAGATCCAGAACAGCAGGCCGCAGGAAAAGCCAGACACTGACTGGGTTTGAGCTTTGAAATCCCAAAACCTATTCTCAGTGATTCTAGTAAGGCCACACCTACTCCAATGAGACCATGCCCCCTAATCCTTCTCAGGTATCATCCCTCCCTCATGACCAGGCATTCAAATACATGAGTCTTTGGGGACCATTTCTATTCAAATAATCATACTTAGAATAGATGCCCAGTGGTGTGGCTCATATTTCTAGTTTTCTGGTGGAAATTCCAAACAGATTTCCAAAATGGCTGCACTAGTTTATATTCCCATCAGCAGGGTATGTTTCTTGTTTGCCCACATCCATGTCAGCATTTGTTATCATTAGGATACACATAAGATCTAAATGCTATGAAATTTAGGAGACTCAATTTAGGCCAACAAAGGCTTAATGATAGTATTATCTTCTAGAAAATGTATCAGATTCCACAATACACCACTAGCATCAACTTTAAAGCCTGAAAAATCAAAGAGGACCCTAAAACTCACAAACACAAGAGTAAACTGAAGCTGAGATGTTCTATTGAACATTGAACTCTAAGGCCACTCCAGGACGCAAAAGACCCTGTCTGAAAAAAAACTAATAAATAAGTAAATATTGAACTTCAATAATGACTTGTTACCGAGACCTGGCATCTAGTTAAAGCCAGGCCAGAAAATAGCTAGTTAAACGTATTTTCATCACAGTTATTATGTTCGGTCAGCAGTTTAGTATTTCAAGTTTCCCTTTTATGAATATAGTGGTTCACATCTGTAATCCTGGCACTTGGAAGGCTGAGGCAGAAGGATTGCCCCAAATTAACTAAGGCTACGTAGTGAGTACTGGGCCAGCCAGCAGGATCTGTGCCAGCCCCCCCAAAAAGGTAGTGATTATTATTCTTGGCCAGTTGAAAGGTTCCGTGAGACAAGATTCTTAGTTGGTAATTGGTAATATGTAACAATCACGTACTTAGCAGGTTTTAAAAGAACCATCATTAGAGCTGAGAGTGTGGCTCAGTTGCCAAAAGAGGCAAGATGTTGAGATTAACCTAATTTTAGAATAACCAATCCTAATAACCAAGAGTGTCCGATCACAGGAAGTAAATATACTAATAAGCTGAGTGAACTGATGCTAATCAATATTAATTGGAAGAAAACTGACACCAAACAGCCATCACAATGTCAACTGACAATTTGATCCATTTTAGTAAAGGGACTTGCATTGGGAATTACTGTGAGCAACCACCAACCATAACTTTTGCTGGCTAAGGTGGCATCATCCTGAGGAGTCTGAGGCAAGGGGATACCATAAACCCAGGAGCTAGAGACCAGCCAGAGTGACATAGCGTGGCTGGGCCTCTTAAAATAAAAACCTAGCTCAGCATACTTGTGTGGTAAGTGCTAATTATAAAACTCTTTGACAGGCAGTGATGGCACCCACCTTTAATCCCAGCACTCAGGAGGTAGAATCTCTGTGAGTTGGAGGCCAGCCTGGTCTGCACCATGAACTCCAGGACAGCCAAGGGCTACACAGAGAAACCCTGTTTCAAAAAACAAACAATAAATAAATAAATAAAACAAAAAGTTAAAACTTAATCAATATAAAGATAATGGTGTCGCCAGGCGGTGGTGGTACATGCTGTTAATCCCAGTCAGAGGCAGGCAGATCTATGTCAGTTTGAAAGCAGCCTGGTTTACAAAGCAAGTTCCCAACAGAGCTATACATAAAAGTCCTGTCTCAAAAAACAAAAACAAACAAACAAAAAAGATAAACAGTATATCTGGGGGCAGAGGAATATTAAAGGATAGAGATTCTATTAGCATCCTCGGGCTGCTGAAATAAATAACCATGAGGGAGCTCAAGCTAGCCCACCCCAAAACACTTCTTTAACTTATTTAAAGATTACTCTTCAGAGAGGCTACAGACAGAAGAGGCTGCTCCTTCTGGGGGCGTTTGAGGCTAGTCAGAGTAAATGGCAGATGCACACAGTCTTTCCCTGAGTGCCATATACCAACCAAAAATCTTTCCACAAGAGGAAGAACCTTGGGGTGTGACACTCGTCCAGACAGAGCTTGACAAATGTGGCCTTCTAAAGACAGACAACACGTTACCTTGGAGACTTTATCAGCCTGCGAACACGACCTTTAGTTAGGTGCGTTTACAGCCTTGCTCAAAATTCGACTTAAGCTTTGCTTCTCCTCCCTCCCTTTGAGTTTCATTCAGGCTCCTAACATGTGACTTCGAACTACAACAATGCTTGTAAAAAGCAAAGGGTCCCCAAGCTGGACATGGTGACCTCACACCTGAAATCCAAGCACTCAGGAGGCTGCAGCAGAAAGAGTCTCATGAGTTCAAAGCCAGCCTGGGGCTACATACTGAGTTTCAGAGCAGTATGAGCTGAGAGAGAGAGAGAGAGAGAGAGAGAGAGAGAGAGAGAGAGAGAGAGAGAGAGAGAGAGAGAGAGAGACTCATGTGTTTGAATGTTTGGCCCATAGGGAGTGGCACTATTAGGAAGAGCAGCCTTGTTGAAGGAAGTATGTCCCTGTGGGGGTGAGATCTGAGGTCTTATATGCTCAAGCTAGGCCTAGTGTGACAGCCCCCTTCTGCTGCCTGCAGACCAAGATGGAGAACTCTCAGCTCCTTCTCTAGCACCTTGTCTGCCTGCCTGACACCATGTTTACTACCATGACAATAATGGACTGAATTTCTGAAACTGTAACCCACCCAATTAAATGTTTTTCTTTTTAAGAGTTGCCATGGTCGTGATTTTTCGTCACAGAAATAGAAACCTTAAGGCAGACATGTAGGTGAGAGACTAAGCATACAGCTTCATATAGCCTAGCAGTTATTATTCTTCCAAGCACTAAGTCTAGAGAAATAAGAATTTATTCTCTCACCAAAACCTAAAAATGGAAAGTTGGCAATAATTCAATCTAAATGTTCCTGGTGAGGAGTGAATGGCTAAATGGAGAAATTGTTGTATGTAACTACTGTGAAATATTACTGAAAAGAGAAAAGGAAGGCACAACTTGGACGAATTTCAAATATACTAAAAGAAAGAAAGACAGTCTTAACGGCTATATAACATGGGATTCCATTTGGACAACATTCTTGACAATACAAGATTATGGGAATTCAGAATAGATTCACAGTTACCATAGTTTAAAGAAGGGGTGGGGATGTAAGAAGAAGATGTGATTATAAACATGTAACCAAAAGTCTCTGTGGTGGCTGAAGGTGTCCTGTAATTTCACTGTGAAATTGTCCTATAACTTTGTGGGATGCGACTATTGAGAGAAGCCAGGAGACAAGTGTAAAAGTTTTCTCTTTTCAGCTGTACAACTTCATGGGAATCTATGACTACCTCAAAGTAAATGTTCAATTCAAAAGCTAAGCCTAGAAAGTATAGTTAAATATTAATGGTAGAACCTAGAAGAAAGATGTATGAACCTATGAGGTTTTTTAAAATTTGCTGAATCTTTACATAGTCTCTAAGTTAAAAAAAAAAATAGTATCTTAGCTCTTACAATTAATGTGAGACTGAGTTGTAGTTGGACTTTTCTTTGGGCCACCAGCTCATAAATAATGACACCGGGACTTATTAATTATGAAAGCTCGGCCTTAGCTTAGGCTTCTCCTACTAGCTCTTTTAGCTTAAATTAACCTATTTATTTTAATCCATGTGCTATCGTGTGGCTTTTTCTTCATCTCTCCATACAACTCATGCTGCTTCCTTGGCACTCTTTCTTCCCAGCATGCTCTCTGCCTGGAAGTTTTGCCTATCTCTCCTGCCTAGCTATTGGCCATTCAGCTTATTACATCAGTCGGGGAAATCCACCTTCATAGTGTACAAATACCCCACAACATTAAGTTTCAAAGATCCTCATAATTCAAGATATAAATATAAATAACATATAACCATTATTTAAAGTATTCGGAAGTGCCTCTTTGCCTGTGACATAATTTGTTGAGAGCTGTTTCTTGTCCATGTGGCTTTTCTTAAGCAGAGAAAACCAATGCTGCTGGTTCAGAAAGCCACCCTGAACTTGGAAAGAAGGATTTTACAACTCTCTGCCCTCCACCCTATTTTTAACTCGGTGTTTCCAAAGCATTTGTCCTAGTGAAGGTCAAATTCCTCTCCCTGCTGGTCTTTTTCTCTTGAGTGGTCAAGGTTCAGTCTATAAGGACTGCACGGCTCCAGCATTCTGCTACTAGATGATGTATCAGCTACTACATACTCCCTGTGATGGCTTTTGAAGGGACAACAAATTAAAGTGACTTACTGCATTAACTCAGTAGTTTTTAAATAGTTTGGGGGAAAACCACTTTAGGGGCTTAAACCTCAGAAACCTGAAAATTACCTGTAGATCCATACTGAATGTTAGGAATGTTGTGTTTCCTAATATCTATAATGGGTATAAAAATGCAAAAGCATATGTGATTGTCATGATTTGAAAAGGATATACCTCTCCATAAAAGGCTTAGGTGTGTTGAAAGCCCAGTCCTCAGACAGGTGAAAGGTATGTGTCAAAAGGATGCTAACTTCACAAATGAGTTAATCCATGGATTGGTCTGTACTGAATGAGGTGCTAAGAAGTGGGGTCTGCTGGGAGGAGGTGGCACATTTGGAGGCATGTCTTTGAAGGCTATGTTCTGTCCCTGTGTCTTTTGTGTCTTTCTCTTTGCTTCTTGGGGACCACAAGATAAGAAATTCTCCTCTTGCAGATGGTTTCTGCCACATCATGATGCAGGGACAACACAGCTAAGAGCCCACACAGACTGAGAGCTCTAAAACTATAATCCAAAATAAATCTGTCCTCTTTTGATTTATTCATGGATCTTTGACACTGATGAAAATCTGGCCAGCATAGGCATGCCACAGAAAAAAATAACAGCTGCATAATGCTTAAAAGCTTACAAAACAGGGCTGGAGAGATGGCTCAGAGGTTAAGAACAATGGCTGTTCTTCCAGAGGTCCTGAGTTCAATTCTCAGCAATCACATGATGGCTCACAGCCATCTGCAATGAGATCTGGTGCCCTCTGCTGGTGTGCAGGAAGAACACTATGCACATAGTAATAAATAAATAAATACTTTTAAAAGTTTACAAAACAGTGTGATATGTATTACTGTCTTAGTTACTTCTCTATTTTTAGAAAGAGACACATGACCGAGGCAACTTATAGAAGAGTTTATTATGACTTATAGTTTCAGAGAGTGAATCTATGACCATCATGGTGGGAAGCATGGCAGCAAGCAGACAGAAGGCATGGTGCCAGAGGAGTAGCTGAGAATTTATATCCTTATCCTCAAGTAAGAAGCAAAGAGAGCTAACAGGGAATGGCTGGGCCTTTGAAACCTCAAAGCCTGCACCTGTAGTGCAATTATGTTACATTGTAAACAATTGTCCCACCTACTGGTTTAATAGTTGACTGGCCTAAGGCAGTCAGGAAATATGGGCAGGGACCAGACTAAGAAAACTCTGGGAACAGGAAAAATAGGGCAGAGATGCCACAGATAAGCCAGGGAAGCAAATGCAGAGGACACCTATGCTGCTCTGAGAAAAGATACCAAGCCGCATGTCTGAACAGGATAAGAATCGTGGGTTAGTTTAAGAGTAGAGAGTTAGTAAATTATATGCCTGGGCCCCAGGTCAATCAGCATACAATAAATATGAGTGTCTGTGTGTTTCAGTGGGTCTATGGGACTGTGGGTCTGGGCCATGAGGCTAAGCCAGAAAGTCTGGGTCAGAAACCTCATACAACACACCCCCATGACACAGTTCCTCTAACAAGAACACATCTCCTAATCCTTCTGAAGCAGTCCCACCAGCTAGGAAGCATTCAAATATATGAGCCTATGGGGGCCATTCTCATTGAAACTACCACCATTACCTCATTTTGTTATTTCAATGACTATAAAATTGATACTGCTCTTTCTCTTCTAAAGTGAAAAATACTTGGCCCTGATGCATCTAAAACTAGATGAGACTTGAATGTCTTTAGTTCCAAGGTTGATGATTCTTGGTGGGCAAGTCTATCTCCAGGAGAGTGTTGAGGTTAGAATGAGAAATGTTCCTCTTAAGCTCATATATTTGAATACTTTGGTTCCCAGATGGTGGGGCTGTTTAGAGAGGTTATAGGACTTTTAAAGGAGGCAGGTTCTTCACTGGAAGAGGGTACCCCTCATCCCTACTTCCTGATCTCAATTCTTTCTTTCTTATAAGATTTTATTGTGTATATAGTGTTGGAAGCCGATGCAGAGATCCATAGCTAAGCACTGGGACAATCTTCCAATCCAGCTGGAGAGGGAGAAGAGATTACACGAGCAAAGGGGTCAAGATCATGGTGAGGAAACCCACAGAGACAAATGACCCAAAATATTGAGAGATTACTAACTCTGAAATGACAGCTGAGAAGCCGACATGAGACTGAAATAAGCCCTCTGAATGTGGGGGACAGTCAAATGGCATGGGCAGTTTGTGGGGCCTCTGGCAGTGGGACCAGAATTTATTCCTGGTGCGTGAACTGGCTTCTTGGAACCCATTCCCTACAGAGGAACATCTTGCTCAGTCTTGACACTGGGGGGAGAAGCTTAGTCCTACCTCTACTGGATTTGCCAAACTGCTTTGATTCACCCTGGGAGTCCTTACCCTCTCTGAGGAATGGATTGGGAAATGGGGTAGGGGAAGCTGGAGAGGGACTGGGAAGAAAAGAGGGAGGGGGGAATAGTGGTGGATATGGGTTTTTTAAAATGTCATTTTATCCATGTATCCCCTGATTCCCCCTCCCTTCCCTCCTTCCACTCCCCCCCCCCACAGTCAACCTTCAGCTTCCTCCCTTCCCCCCCCTCCCATCCTCTGGCCCCAAAGAGCTAGAAGTCCCAAGGTGGGACAGCTCAGCATGGCACATCCACTCCAGGGATGTCTGATTTCCTCATCCCAAAGTCAAGACTGGGTTAGGTGTTCCTCTGCAGGGAATGGGCTCCAAGGTGCCAGCCCATGCACAGGAACACAGTCTGATCCCACCCCTCGAGGCTCCACATACTGCCCATGCCAATGGACAGTTGTCTACCCTTGGAGGGCCTAGCTCCTTTTCCCAAATGGTTCCCCAGTGGTTGTTCTTGATTCAGTGAGCTCCCCAGAGCTCCAGCTAGTCATAACTGTGGGAATTTCCCTCATAATCCCTGTTCTCTTGCTCATACAGACTCTCCTCCTCTGCTCTCAGCTGGACTAGGAGCTTGGCCCAGTGCTCAGCCATGGATCTCTGCCTCCACCTCTGTTCATTGTTGGATATAGGTTCTGTGATGACACTTAGGGTGGTAACTCATTTGATTATAGGGGAAGTTCTGTTTAGGCACCCCCTCCACTATTGTTTGGAGACTTGGCCAGGGACATCCTGTGAGTTCTTGAAGGTTTCCCTAGCAACGGTCTCTTTCCAATCCCACATTGGCTTCCTCTATCAAGACATCCATCTCTTTCTATCTTCCTCTTCGTTGCTCCTCTCACTCAATCATCTCCTCTCATGATTTGTTCCCACCTCTTCTTGGTTGCAGCCCGCTATGACTCCAATTTGCTAAGGAGATCTCTATTTTCTCTTCTTAGGGCAATCTCTGGATGTCTCTCTTAAGCTCCTGTGATCCCAAGCTGTTCAAGGGTTGTGGTTTGCAGCTTGGGTATTCTTTGCTTTTTGTCTAAAATCCACTTATGAGTAAGTACATCCCATGCCTCTCTGTGCTCGTGTTACCTCGCTCAGGAGGATATTCTCTAAATCCATCCATTTGCCTACAAATTTTAGGATGTCATTTTTTTTTAACTGCTGAGTTGTAGTTGTGTAGTTGTATCACAGTTTGTTAATCCATTCTTCAGTTGAGGGGCATCTAGGTTGTTTCTAGGTTCTTGCTATTACGAATAATGCTGCTATGAACATAGTTGAGCTATTGCCTTTGGGGTATGAATGTGCCTCCTTTGGGCATATGCCCAATAGTGGTATTGCTGGATCCTTGGGCAGATTGATTCCCAGTTTTCTAAGGAACTGCCATACTGTATTCCAGAGTAGTTGTACAAGGAGTGTTCCCCTTGCTCTGCATCCCCTCCAGCATAGGCTTCCATCTGTGTTTTTGATCTTAGCCATTCTGACAGGTGTAAGGTGGTATCTCAAAGTTGTTTTGATTTGCATTTCTCTGATGGCTAAAGATGATGAACAATTTTTAAAGTGCCTTTCAGCCATTTGTAATTTTTCTATTGAGAATTTTCTTTTTAGCTCTGAACACCATTTTTTAACTGGGTTATTAAGGTTTTGGAACTCTAGTTTCTTGAGTTCTCTGTATACTTAGAGATCTGTCCTCTAATAGATGTAGGGCTGGTGAAGATCTTTTCCCATTCTGTAAGCTATTGTTTTGTCTTATTGACTGTGTGTCCTTTGCCTTCCAGAAGCTTCTCAGTGTCAGGATGTCCCACTTATTGATTGTTGTTCTTACTGTCTGTGCTACTGGTGTAGGAAGTGGTCATCTGTGTTAATGCATAGGAGGGTATTTCCCACTTTCTTTTCTATCAAGTTCAAAGTAGCTGGGCTTATGTTAAGCTCTTTGATCCACTTGGATTTGAGTTTTATGCAGGGTGATAGGTTGGATCTATTTGCTTTCTTTTACATACTACCATCCAGTTACACCAACACCATTTGTTGTAGATCCTATCTTTTTTCCATTGAATATTTTTGGCTTCTTTGTCAAAAATCAGGTGTGTGGGTCAATGTTGGGGTCTTTGATTCAATTCCATTGATCTACAAGTCAGTGTTTATGCCACTACCAGGCTGTTTTTATTACTGTAGCTCTATAGTATAGCTTGAAGTCAGGGATGTTGATTGATGTGGGAATGCCTTTCTGTATGCTGTGAATCTCAATCTTTAAATAAAGGAGCTGTTTTGGCCCTTGACAGGCACCGTAGAAAAGGTAGGCAGAGAAATCAGAATAGGTAGGAAAGGAAGGGCGGAGTCAGGGGCAGAATGAGCAAGCCGCCCAAGGAGCAACATGTAAGGAACACAGGTGAGCCACGAGCCACGCAGCAGACAGATTAATAGAAATGGGTTGATTTAAGATGTAATAGCTAGCTAGCAATGTGCCTGAGCCATAGGCCAAACAGCATAAAGTTAATATAAGCGTGTGAGTCATTTCTGGGGACCTGAGCAGCAGCAGCAGGCGGCTAATGGGTCTGGCATGTAGGTCTGTGGGTCTGGGCCTCTGGCCGCCCCGGACCAAGAAACCCCATTGCAATAGGTGATGCCTCCTGAACTTCTTTTATTGAGCAGGATTGTTTTGGCAACCCTGGGTTTCCTGTTATTCCATATGAAGCTGAGTGTTGTTTTTTCAAGGTCTGTAAAAAAAAGTGTGTTGGGATTTTAGCGGGAATTGTATTGAATCTGTATATTGCATTTGGTAAAATTGCCATTTTTACTATGTTGATCTTACCTATCCAGGAGCATGGGATTTCTTTTTTCAGCCCTTTTATCCTTAGTGTATAGGAGGGCTATTGATTTTTTTTTTTTTTTAGTTAATCTTGTACCCTGCTATATTGATGAAGGTGTTTATCAGCTGTAGCAGTTCCCTGGTAGAATTTTGGGGGTCACTTATGTACACCATCATATCATCTACAAATAGAGATAGTTTGACTTCTTCCTTTCTAATTTGTATCCCCTTAATTTCCTTTTGTTCTCTTTTTGCTTTAGCTTTGAGAACTATATTGAATAGATAAGGAGAGAGAGGACAGCCTTGTCTTGTTCCTGATTTTAGTGGGATTGCTTTGAGTGTCTCTCCATTTAGTTTGATGTTGGCTGTTGGCTTGTGGTATATCACCTTTATTATACTTAGGTATTTTCCCTGTATTCCTGATCTCTCCAGGACTTTTACCATGAAGGAGTGTTGAATTTTGTCAAAGGCTTTTTCAGCATCTAAGGAAATGATCATGTGGTTTTTTTCTTTCAGTTTGTTTATATGATGGATGACATTCACAGTTTTTTATATGTTGAACCATCCCTGCATCTCTGGGATGAAGCCTACTTGATCATTGGGGGTGATTTTTTTTTTTTGATATGTTGTTGGATTCAGTTTGCCAGAATTTTTGCATCAGTGTTCATGAGGGAGATTGGTCTGTAATTCTTTTTCTTCATTGCATCTTTGAGTGGCTTGGAAATCTGGGTGATTGTGGCCTCATAAAAAGAGTTCAACAATGTTCCTTCAGTTTCCACTGTACGTAACAGTTTGAGGAGTATTTGTATTAGTTCTTATTTGAATATCTTGTAAAATTCTGCACTGAAACTGTCTGGTCCTGGGTGGGTTTTTTTTTTTTTTTTGGTTTTTTTTGGGTTTTTTTTGTTTTTTTGTTTTTTTGGTTTTTTTACTTGAGAGACTTTTAATAACAGCTTCAATTTCTTTTGGGGTTATAGGTTTGTTTAGGTCTTTAATCTGAGCTTAATTTAATTTTGTTTAAGTGGTACCAAAAAAAGTGGTACCAGAAAGCTGTCCATTTCTTTTAGGTTTTCCATTTTAGTGGAGTATAGATTTTCAAAGTATGACCTGATAATTCTCTGGATTTCCTGGGTGTCTGTTGTTATGTTCTCCTTTTCATTTCTGATCCTTTTAACTTGGATACCCTCTCTCTGCTTTTGGTTATTTTGGATAAGGGTTTATCTATCTTGTTGACTTTCTCAAAGAACCAACTCTTTGATTCATTGATGCTTTGTATTGTTCTCTTTGTTTCTATTGTATTGATTTCAGCCCTAAATTTGATTATTTCCTGCCTTGTACTTCTAGGTGAGTTTGCTTCCAATTGTTCTAAAGCCTTCAGCTGTGCTGTTAGGCCTCTTGTGTGAGATTTCTCTAGGTTTTTCATATAGGCATCTAGTGCTATGAGATTTCCTCTTAACACTGCTTTCATGTGTCCCTTAAGTTTGGTTGTGTTGTGGATTCATTTTCACTAAATTCTAGTAAGTCTTTGACTTCTTTCTTAATTTCTTCCTTGACTCAGAGGTGGTTCAACTGAGACATGTTCAGTTTCCATTAATTTGTAGGCTTTCAGTGATTTTTGTTTTTGTCTAACTTTAGACCATTGTGGTCTGATATGATACGAGTTATTCCCATTTTTGTATCTATTGATATTTATTTTATGACTGAGAATGTGGTCAATTTTAGAGAAAGTTGCATGGGGTGCTGAGAAATATGTATATTCCTTTGTGTTTGGGTGGAAGGTTCTGTATATATCTATTAAGTCCATTTGGTCATAACATCTGTTAGATTCCTTATTTCTCTGTTGAGTTTCTGTCTGGTTAACCTATCCAAGTGTGAAAGTGGAGTAGTGAAGTCTCCCACTATACGTCTGTGGCGCTTGGTATGAGGTTTGAGCTTTAATAGTGTTTCTTTTATATATGTCGGTGCCCTTGTGTTTGGGACATAAATATTCAGGATTGAGACTTCATCTGGGGGGATTTTTCCTCATGAATAAGTAAGTGTCTGTCCTGGACTCTTTTGATTGGTTTTAGTTTGAAGTCTATTTTGTTAGATATTAAGATGGCTACACCAGCTTGTTTCTTAGGACCATTTGATTGGAAAGTCTTTTCCCAACTCTTTATTGTGAGCCTGTGTCTGTCTTTGAAGTTGAGGTGTGTTTCTTGTATGCAGCAGAAGGACGACTTCTGTTTTTGTATCCATCGTGTTAGGGTGTGTCTTCTTATAGGTGAATTGAGTCCATTGATATTAAGGGATATTAATGACCAATGATTGTTATTTCCTGGTATTTTTGGTGGTAACTTGTGCATATTTCCCTTCTTTGGGTTTTTCTTCTGTGGGGTTGTTGATTATAGTTTCATGGATACATCTGCTTTCCTTAGGTTGGAGTTTTCCTTCTAGTAATTTCTGTAGGGCCAGATTTGTAGATAGGTATTGTTTAGATCTGGTTTTATCATGAAATATCTTATTTACCTCCATCGATGGTGATTGACAGTTTTGCCTGGTATAGTTGTCTGGATTGGCAGCCATGCTCTTTTAGTGTCTATATAACATCTGACCAGGACCTTCTTGCTTTCATTGTTTCCACTGAACAGTCAGTGTTATTCTGATGGGTCTGCCTTAATAGGTAATTTGGCCTTTTCCCTTTGTAGCTCTTAGTATTTTTTGTTGTTGTTCTGTAGGTTTAGTGGCTTGATTATTATATGGTGAGAAGAGGTTTTTTTTTGGGGGGGGGTCTAGTCTGTTTGGTGTTCTGTAAGCTTCTTGTATCTTTATAGGTATTTCCTTCTTTAGGTTGGGAAAAGTTTTCTTCTATGATTTTTTTAAACATTTTTCTGTGCCTTTGAGCTGGTATTCTTCTTCTCCTTCTTGAATTCCAATTATTCTCAGGTTTGGTCTTTTCATGGTGTTCCAGATTTCCTGGACATTTCATGCTATTACATTTTGGTTTTAGTGTTTTCTTTAACTGACATATCTATTTTCACAATTGAATCTTCCACTTCGGAGATTCTCTCTCCCATCTCTTGCATTCTATTGGTTATGTTTGTATCTGTAGTTCTGGTTCATTTCTTCAGGTTTTCTATTTCCAGCTTTGCCATGGTTTGTGCCTTCTTTATTGCTCCTATATCAATTTTTAATTCCTGGAATATTTCTTTTACCTGTTTGTTTTCTTTTTCTTGATTTTCTTTATTTTCTTTCAGAGATTTGTTCATCTCTTCCAATTTTTCTTGTTTGTACTTTCTTCTATTTCTTTAAGGGAGTTTCTTTTTATATATCCTCTTTTAAAGCTTCTGTTATCTTCATAAAGTTGTTTTTAAGGTCTTTCCTTCTGTTTACTCTTCATTGTTATGCTCAGATCTTGATGCTGTAGAGCCTCCAGCTTCTTCTGGGGGTGTCTTGTTGTTCTTTATATTGTTATATGTATTCTTGCACTGGCGTCTGCCCTTTGCTTCCTCGGTTCACTCTTAGTTCTTGGTCAGCTCTTAGTTCATTGTGGCCAAGGGGCTGAGTGTCTCCAGTAATTGCAGGGGCTGCTCTTAATTGGCTGTAAGCCAAGGAGCTATGTGTCTCCTGTTGTCACAGGGGTCGTTCTTGGTAGGGTCTTATGTCGCACCAATAAATGAGACTCAAGGATAGATCTCTGAGAAAGTTGGAGATATTAGAGGAAATAAACACCACAGTCAGATCTTACCCAGCTGTCTTCCAGCTTCCTCAGCCTCACTTCCCTTGGCTTGGCTTCTCCTCCTGTGTTTCTATTCTGTCTTAAACACCCTTTTGTAAATTAAGGCGTGGCCCCACCACTGCTTGCTTGGGAGCCTGGAATTCCTTCTATAATCTAAAGTGACCTGACTCAGTTGGGATTAAGGGTGTAGGTCACCACTCCCAGGATACTCCCTGTGCTGGGATTAAAGGTTTGAATCACCACTCTCTGATTCTCCTAGACTGACTGTGGTTTGAGCTCTGGAACTTCTGGAGCTTTTATTAACTCCCCACATAGACTGTGGGTAGATTCCCTCTGATATCTCCAAAACTTCTGAAACTTTTATTGAATCCCCACATATCCTCTTTTGTGTCAAATTTTAAAAAAAAAGAAGGTGGTAGCTAACATAAGAAATATATATAATAGGTACATATATACATAACATATATAATAGGTACAATAATTATATACAATATATACAAACAATAATTGAGTAATGTCCAGTCCATTAACAATTGACAATTCCAAGAAAATATTTCATTAATTATCCTATTTTGATGACTCCAAAGGATTATACCTAATTCATTTCCTTTCTAACTAAAAGCTATTATTTTGATGTCTCTTAAACTCATAAACTTTAACTTCAAAGTTTCTTTTCTAAAACTGTCATTAGAAAACTGTAACTATAACTGTCTCATCTTCAACTACCTCAGAGACCCAAGAAGGAAATAATATTTACCCAAATAACCAGGATGTGCAAGCAACTCCCAAAAACTAGAAATGACAGAGATGACATCTATCTGCCTGGACAGTCAGCCAAAGTTTCTTTATAAAGTTGGGGCATCCATCTTCAACAGGCCCAGAGTCTCTTTTCTTTTCAGTGAAGCAGGAAATCTGCTCTGTCCATTTTTGTGTAGTTCAGTCATTTCTCCTTGTGTCCTGAAGATTGAAGGCTCTCTTCAAAGTTCTTTTCAACTTTCCCTTGCGGTACTTGTTGGTTATTTGTCTCGTGCCAATATTTAGCCTTAGATGGAGTTTACCACCACTTTGGACTGCATTCCCAAGCATCTTGATTCCAGGAAGATCCAGGCCCAGTGCGCCAGGGGCCGCTACCGGCCTCACACCATCCACGGGCCATCTCTGACAGTTTTCTCTGAAAAGCAGGAACCTGAAGGACCACCCTCAGCTTGTTCTGTCAAAGTTCAAAGGTCACTTTCTGAGGGAACCTGCATGTCCAGTTTAAACAGAACACTGTCAAGCAGTCAATAAGGGACATGTTCTTGTCCAATGGCTAACCGTTGCCACAAGGAAAGTAGACTCCATATGGAGTTTCTTCAATGCCCTTTTTTCTCTTGAAGTAGATTGGGGCTGCCAGGAGCAGACCTGTCTCACTGTCCAGAAAAGTCTTTAAGTTCTAAAAATATTTTAAATGCCATATTCTATGGATCTCTGAAGTTTTTGAAGAAGACCTGTTTATCTAAAATATATTTGTTTGACCTTGAAAACATATCTAACATGACTATGTCTGAACGTAATGTCTAACTACTGACTTACAATGCTTTATAATCTAATTAATTGGAAATAAAAACTTTCATGAACTAGCGACTTGTATTACAATGTTAGATAAACTAACTATACTACCTCAAACAAGCATAGAAATATTTGTACAATGACACAATTAATCTTAATATACACAATTTGTATTCATAAAACCAATGCAATGTAAAATATTTAAAGCTAGTAAATCCTTTTAAAAGAAGATTCCATAATCTATCCTTATATCCTATCTATCTGTATCCCCTTTTTTCTATTTTTTTAAACACAAATCTTGAATCTAATCATTCTTGTTTAGCTTTTTTCTAATCATAACAATCATGAACAATTTTTAACCAATTAACCTAAACAATGACAAATATCCATGACCCAGTGAACAACCAACACCAAACCACCCCACCACTTGGGAACCAAAACCAACCCACTCTACCACTTGGGAGTGTGGGCACTGTGTTCTTAAGTTTGCTTCCTGCTGACTGGGGGTGACAGCATCTTTTGGGGATCCTGAAAAGAAAAGTTTTGTTAAATGTCAAGTCCTGAAATAAGTAGCTGTGTCATTTGTTATCCAGTCTTGCATAACAGGAAAGCACACAGCTTGTCTCAAATCCTGGCCGTAGTAGTCTGTGAAGCTGGTTCATCTCAGCAAGCTGCCACAAAATTGTCCTGAGCAGTTTGTAGTCCAAATCTGATCTTTGATTGGTGTTTGTCAACCTAGTGGCTTTGTCAGAGTTCATGTGAAACCATTGTTGTGGGGCCCCATCTTTCTTTTGGATACTTCAAGTTCATAATTAGGCCTTGTCCTGGATCACTACAGAAAACTGAGAAGAGACTAAAAACCAACATAATGTACAGGAAACTAAATATATAACAATTTATTGAGCATATGATTAGTAACAATAGAATAGTCCCTTATTTTTTGTTATTCTTCTGTCCCATATCAGGTGGCTCTTCTGATATGATACAGAGATCTTTTTTTAAATTTTCCTTTAACAAGTATGCTTGAATTTAGAGGAGAGAGCTACAACCCAACTCTAAAACCAGCTTTAAATTATAAATAAACTGGGACTTTAACTAACAAAAAAAAAATTGTAAAGGTTAAGTAATGAGATTTTACCCTATCAAGTATACTGGTACCAATAGTTACCATATTCTTTTGTTTGCAAATTTTCCTGGACAGCCTCTTTTTTGCTTTAGATGTCTAGATGTCCAAGGCCTTTTTTTTCTTAAAGATGGGTATTTCCAGTTTCCTTTAAAGACAAAAACAGAAACCTGCCCTGACCCTTTGTTTTTTCTTACAACTGAAAGAATTGTAATATGGGTGGATGAGCTATCAATTATTAGTTTCACGAAGTTTCTCTGGTTCAGTTCGAGTCTTTTAATCTTGATGGTATCCATAACTTTTCTTCACTTGTGGAAATAAAAGCAAAACTCCTTCCCCAATGTAGCACATACCCTGGCTTCCATTCAGAGGCTAGTACATCTTTGAAGTAAATAGGATAATTTAGTTCAACTTTTTTTTCTATGGTCCAATGCCTTTCAGCAACTGTTGTTCCTTTGTCATTAGCATTGAGAAAATTCAAAGTTAACAAAGCACTATGTGGTCTATCTCTGGGGGTCTTTGTTATTCCTTTCTGTTTATTTAACATATCCTTTAGAGTTTGATTTGATCTCTCTATGACTACTTGCTCTGTAGGATTGTGTGGTATTCCTGTAATATGCTTTATATTATAATAAGCAAAAAATTGTTTCATTTTACTAGAGACATATGCCGGAGCATTGTCAGTCTTAATTAGTACAGGTATTCATATGATGGCCATAACTTCTATCAAATGTGTGATTACAGAATCAGCCTTTTCTGAACTCAAAGCAGTTGCCCATTGAAATCCTGAAAATGTATCTATTGTATGATGGACATATCTTAATTTCCCAAATTCTGTAAAATGAAATACATCCATCTGCAAGATTTCATTTCTATGCATGCCTTTAGGATTACTTCCTGTTGGCAATGGAGTTTGAGTATAGAAAGAACAGGTGGGACACCTCTTTACAATTTCTTTGGCTTGTTGCCAAGTGATAGAGGAATCTTTTTTTATCCTTTGCTATTGATGTGATGCTTTTTATGAAATTCTGAGGCCTCTAGTACATTTCCTATTAATAATTTGTCAATTTCATCATTACCTTGTGCTAAAGGACCTGGCAGACCTGTATGGGGTCGAATATGTGTTATATAGAAGGGATGATTTCTAGTCCTGATTATTTCTTATAACTGACTAAATAATGAAGTTAATTCCAATTCATCATTAATAAAATCAGCTGTTTCAATGTGTAGAACAACTATTTCTGCATACTGAGAGTCAGTGACTATGTTAAGTAGTTCTGTAAAGTCCATTAACACCATCACGATGGCATATAATTCTGACTTTTGAACAGAATTATAAGGGCTTTGAGCTACTTTACTTACATGTTCTGATTTGTAACCAGCCTTTCCTGATTTGTTTGCATCAGTATAAAATGTAGGGGCTCTGGAAATTGGTTTATCTTGTACAATACGAAGGAGAATCCAATTAGTTTTCTTTAGAAATTCTATTCTTTTGCTTTGAGGATATTTGTTGTTAATATCTCCCAAAAAATTACTGCAGGCTCTTTGCCAAGGTTCACTTTCTACCCATAATTGGTCAATTTCTTCATTAGTTAAAGGTACAACAATTTCTGCTGGGTCCATTCCTGTCAATTGACGAAGTCTTAATTTTCTTTTAAAAATAAGTTCAGAAATTTTTTCCACATGTCTTCAACTTCTTGCTTGGTTTATGTGGAAGAAATATCCATTCCAATATAACATTTTCCCTTTGCATTAAAATTCCTGTAGGAGAACGCTTAGAGGACAAGATAACTAGAATGCAATTAAGGTCTGGATCCACACCATCCACATGTGCCCCTTGTAATTTCTTTTCCACCAAAGCGAATTCTTTCAGCTTCAGGTGACAACTCTCTCAGACTATTTAAGTCCTTTTCATCATTTAATGTTTTGAACAGATTATCTAGTTCATCATTTTTAATTCCAATAGTCGGTCGTAAGTTGGCAATGTCTCCTAGTAGTCTTTGGAAATCATTAAGTGTCTTTAATCTATCTCTCCTGATCTGTACCTTTTGGGGTCTAATTTTTTGTTGGCCTATTTTATATCCTAAATAATTAATGGAATCCCCTCTTTGTATTTTTTCTGGGGCAATCTGTAATCCCCAAGCAGGCAAAATTCTTTTTACTTCTTCAAAAAGTTTTTCCAACATATCAATATTTGAATCGTCCATGTAATGATAAATTATAGAATGTGGGAATTTCTTGCGTATTTATTTTTTTGACTTTTGTACAAAATACTGACACAGAGTAGGACTATTCAGCATTCCTTGAGGGAGGACCCTCCACTGGAATCTCTTTACAGACTGAGAATTATTATAAGTGGGCACTATAAAGGCGAATTTTTCTTTGTCTTGCTCTTGTAAAGGTATTGTAAAAAAAAAAAAAAAAAAAACAAACAAACAGTCTTTTAAATCAATCACTATAATAGGTCATTCTTTAGGTAACAGAGAAGGCAAAGGAATCCCAGATTGAAGAGAGCCCATTGGCTGGATCACCTTGTTTATTGCCCTTAGGTCTGTTACCATTCTCCACTTTCCAGATTTCTTCTTAATAACAAATACAGGAGAATTCCAAGGCTGGTTGATTCTTCTATGTGCTGTGCATTTAACTGTTCCTGTACCAGCTACTCTAAGGCCTGTAGTTTCTCCTTTGTTAGAGGCCACCGATGAACCCATATAGGCGTCTCTGTTAGCCATTTTGGAGGTAGTGCTGTGGGTGTTTTTGAAAGATCAGTAGCAGTTCTGCCTTGTTTCTCTATCACCTGAATGGTCTGTGACTGTTTCTCATAATACCTTCTGATATTTCTTCTGGAACCATGTGCTAGTTTATGGCTTATTTCTGTATTTGGAGAAATATTAATCTGTGTGTTCCACTGTTGCAGTAAATCTCTTCCCCATAAATTTATAGCAATATCAGCCACATATAGCTTTAATATTCCTCTCTGTCCCTCTGGTCCTATACAAGCCATCTTGTACTCTGCTTTGCCTGGGATATGGACCCAATACCCAAAAACTGAACATTTACCTCCTGAAAGGGCCAACTTGGATGCCATGACTCTGGTGAAATTATGGATACATTGGCGCCCATGTCCAATAAGCCTTCAATAATAACATCATTTATTTGTACTTTTAATTTTGGCCTTTGTTCATTGATAGAAGTTTGCCAAAATATTTGCTTTATATTTTCTCCTGAATTTTTTTCTTTTTCTGTAAATTTTCTATCATTACACGTAGTATGTCTTTTTAAAATAGGTTTTAACCTTTTTAATTGTCCTGGGAAGGTGTTTCCTCCACAATGGCAGGGTAAGATTAGATTGGAGTTGATATGGGGGTTTTTGAAAGCCCCCTTGGAGGTTTCCCAAGGGCAGAAAGTTACCTTGTCTATCCCTTGTTGACCTGCATTCATTAGTCCAATGTCTTCCTTTTCCACACCTTCTGTATATTCCAGAAGGGAGGGGTGTTCTCTTGGGATTATTCCTACCAAAAGCATTGTTTCTGGGAATGCCTTGTTTACAGTCTCTTTTTATATAACCCTCCCTCCCACAATTATAACATTTGACATTTTGATTTTTTTCTTATACCTCTTGAAATAAGCTTTCCTACCCAGTTATCATCACTCTCATAAGTCTCCATATTAATTGTCTCACGAATCCAATCCTCCAAAGGTGCTGACCTTGCTTTTAAAAGTCTAAGTATTTTTATACATTGTGCATTGGCATTCTCAAAAGCCAGTGATTCAATGATTATTCGCCTGGCTTCTGAGTCTAGTACCATTCTGTGTACTGCTGCAGATAATCTGTGCAAAAAATCTGTAAAAGTTTCTTTGGGACTTTGAATTACTTTTGTTAATGTTTTACTTTTTTCCCCTATTTTCAATCTGGTTCCAGGCATTTAAAGCTGCCATGCGACATAAATCCAGAGTATGTTCATTGTATAAAGACTGCCTGTCAATATCAGCATAATCTCCCTCCCCAAGAAATTGGTCTTGAGAGACTTCTATGCCTCTGGCCCTGTTTCTTTGTTCTATTGTTTTAGCCTCCTCCCTCCACCATGATTTCCATTGCATGAGCGTTCCTGCCTCAAGCACAGCTATAACCATATCTAACCAATCTTTAGGGAGGACCCGGTTATAGCATGACCAGGAGTTCAGCATTTGTTTTACAAATGGTGAATGCATCCCATATGATACAATTTTTTTCTTTACTCTCCGTAATTCTAATATTTGTACTGTAGCCCAGCTAGCTTCTCTTTCATCTTTATTATCCTTCATTTTTTTTAAAGGTTACTGAGTATATTAATGTTGCCTGTCTTTGTCTAATTTTAGATGACCTTGCTGAAATTGGTTCTTCATATTCCTCTGTTTGAATTTGAACATCTTTGTGTTCTCTCTCAACAGGCTTTTTAAAGACCTTTTCTTTGGATTTATATTAGTCAACTTTTTCTATGATATCAAATAATAAATATCCATATTAAATAGTATGATAAACATTATGATATTTCCATCTACCTTATCTATGTTTTCCTCCACTGGTTTTAATATCAAATCGTCTAACAAGAGGTTACAGTAGGACCAATCACCCTCCATTGCTTTAAACAAATTCCCTCTTTAAAAAAAAAAAAAAAGATTTACTTACTGGTTATTGTCCATTGATGATTGTGAAGTGGGGCAGCTACCTAGTGTGATAGCAACCCAAGGAGGGGCCCAAAAAGGGAAAGAAACAACCCACCAGGAGAAAGAGGCCACTGTTTGAAAGACTTACCCAGATGAGAGTGAGACAGAAACACGTGTGGCAGGTCTGCCTAAGGCTGGAGGCTAACCTGGAACAGAAAGCCTAGCCACTAGTAATTACTCCTCCAGCCATGTGTTGTTCTGGCCAGCAAGTGTGGTTTTTTGGGTAGGGAGGGGAAGAATTCGTGCCCCAAAGTTGGATGCCAATTGTCGCACGAATAAATGAGACTCAGGGATAGATCTCTGAGGAAGTTGGAGATACTAGAGGGAATAAACACCACAGTCAGATCTTACCCAGCTGTCTTCCAGCTTCCTCAGCCTCACTTCTCTTGGCTTGCTTCTCCTCCTGTGTTTCTATTCTGTCTTAAACACCCTTTTGTAAATTATGGCATGGCCCCACCACTGCTTGCTTAGGAGCCTGGAATTCCTTCTTTAATATAAAGTGAACCTGACTCAGTTGGGATTAAGGGTGTAGGTCACCACTCCCAGGATACTCCCTGTGCTGGGATTAAAGGTGTGAATCACCATTCTCTGATTCTCCTAGACTGACTGTGGTTTGAGCTCTGGAACTTCTGGAGCTTCTATTAACTCCCCACATAGACTGTGGGTAGATTCCCTCTGATATCTCCAAAACTTCTGAAACTTTTATTGAATCCCCTCAGTTTTAGTTGGCTCTTAGTCAGCTGTGGACCAGGAGGCTTCTGGGTCTCCAGTTGTCAAAATGTGATGATGCAGATTGTGGTTTGGGTGGGTTTTGACCCATGGGATGTCCCTCCTGCAGTGTTTTGCTGGATATTGGTCTTAGAGGAGGGCTCTTCCAGCTTTTATTGACTTAGAGCAGAGCTGAGTGTGATGGGGGGGTGGGGGGGAGGCAATGTCCCCAAGCCCGGGTTCAGAAACCACAGTTTACAGTCTCTGCTTGGCCTGAGGATCGGGGTGCTACTCACCTCTTATTCAGCTGTGGACTGGGAGGGAGGCTTCTGTTTTTTGTTTTTAAATTAAATTTTAAAATGGGGGGGGGGGCAGATTTATTATGTATATAGTGTTCTGCCTGTTTATATGCCTGCAGGCCAGAAGAGGGCACCAGATCTCATTGAAAATGGTAATGAGCCACCAAGTGGTTACTACTAGGAATTGAACTCCAGACCTCTAGAAGAGCAGCCTGTGCACTTAACCTCTGAGCTATCTCTCTAAGCCTTGCAGCTGGCCTTTGGTTTGTTCTCTCTTGCTATGCCCACTTCTGTGGACTCCAAACTAGAAGCCAAAATAAACAGTTCTGTTACTTTGGGGCATGGTATCTTTGCCACAGTAACACAAATAAGTAGTATAGGGGAGATGGTTCTAAGAATGTGAATGACAGTGCTGAGAGACAGACACACAGGGAACAAAAGTATCTTCAGAGAAAGAGAGGCAGATATAGACCAAGAATGACACCCCCCCCAAACATGAAAAAATATTCTCATGTTCTCTTTCCCATTCATTTGCCTGGACTAAGTACTAACCCATCATTTTATATGAAGTAAGACCTTCTCACATGAGACTTTATAGGCCAACTCAAGGCTCAGGTCTTCCCCTTCAAATCCAAATTTTGCTATTATTTTAATGTTTATAGCTGTTTCTCCTTTAATCAGACTGTTAAAGCAAAAATATCAGCTGGGAAGCTTATAAGCCATGGAAATTAGTGTCTCACGGTTGTGCAAGCTGAGAGGTCCAAGGTCAAGTCACCTGGTAGATTTGGTTGGTGCCTGATGAGGGATGTGTATTTCCTCACAGATAGCTATAATCTCACATGGCAGATGAAGCAAAGGTCTCCATTTGTCTCTTTTATAAAGGCATTCATCCCTCTCATAAGCCCTTCTGACTTAATCATCTCCCCTAAGCACCATTCCTTAACGCTATCACCCTGAGGGTTAAGATTTCAATATGTGTAGTTATGATCTATATAAACCTCTTGCATCTCATCTCAGCGTGGCCTCAGCAGCAGCCAGCAGGTCTCTTATAAGCGCTTCCCTTTCTTAGTCAGCTTCCTATCTCAGAGCAGCTTTTCTGACCTCAGGCCCACTGCTGGCATCATCAGCTTCAATTACCATCATTCTGTTCATGCTCATCATTTCATCCTTTATGCATGGCCTCTATAGCTTCCACGGTCCTGTACCTTGCCTCTGTAACTCATTTCAACCCTGCGATCCTGCAGACTCTGCTGCCTGGTACCTCCAGAAGTTCTCCAACTGGGTTCATTAATATCTAAACACTCCAGTGACTCTCTGCATCCCCATCAGCTCTCAGCCTCCTCCAGTAAAGCCACTGAACTCCTCCAACAATGCAATGGCCAATGGCCAGCTGTTGAGGAAAATTAGGAATACTTTGCAAATTGCAATCAGCAAAAGCAATTTATTGTTATTTAGTGAATTCTGTATCGTATAAAGATATAAACATGTTTCTAACATTGTGTAGGAGGGGCATAAACATTCAATCTATCCTGCATTACTATTACATATCTGTTTGGTTTCTGCACTTACACATAAGTTCAAGGGCTTGCATTTTGTCTTACTTATTGACAGTCTATCCATATCTAAAAGAATGTCTGGCTTCATTATGCAGTCAGCAAATATTTCATAAAACTAAGAAAACCTGTGAGCATGTTATAGTAGTTGAGACAGAAGGAAGAGAGGCTGTCTCAGAAGTTAAGCAAACTGGTTTTTCTTTCAGAGAACCAGGGTTTAACTCCCAGCAACCACATGGTGGCTCACAGTCTGTAACTCCAGGTCCTGGGGATCCCAGTCCTGCTTAGGGCCTCTGCCAGCATTGGCATGCAAGTGGTACACAGCATCAATGCGAACAAAATACTCAAAGACTTTTTTTTTAGTTTTTAATAGAATACATTGACTTTAACCACATGTCAATAAAAAGGTGAGTAGATTGGGCTAGAGAGATATGGGAACAGAATACTCCAGGAGCAAAAGACCTCATGGTTGGCATTTATGTTGATATTTATGTATTAAACATTAATATTCCACTTCCTTTAATGCAAAACTTGGACTCTGTTCATCATCTGATTGATGAGTAGTTTCAGCTATTACATTTCCTCCTGCTGGCCAACAAGCACTCAGTTCAATTAGTTGACCTGCGTAATTAGATTGTTGAATATTGTAATCATTCAGAATGTCCTCTAAATTTTTCTACTTTTATAGCTCTGGCTACCCCTTAATTTCCAGGTTCCTTATTTTTCACTTTTGGTTCAACTTTTCCACCTATCATCTGCCTTTTTTCCTCAACCCTTCTCAGCCTAGCCTCGATTATGGACAGTTTGCAGCCCTTTCTACCTCAGTGGCATAATGCAGCTGCGTTCTGCTAACTGACCTTTCGGTTCCTGTCAGGTGGTCAGTGGATGACCTGGAGATTCTCTCTTTAAATCTGTAGCACCCAATCTTAGCTTGGTGTCAGCAGCAGCCAGCCGGTCTCCTTTGGGCACTTCCCTTCCCAAACAGCCTTCTCTCCCAGACAGGCTCTCACAACCATTGCTGCCTTCCTCCAGCTTCCTGTGTGGCAAGTCTACCATGCTCAACCTTGGCAGACATTTCCTCCTTTCTTACGTCTGTTTCTATTTCTCAGTGTTTGCTTCTCTCTTCTGACTATGCCGCCTTTGAAGCTGAGACCTGTCACCTTCTAACCTCTTATTCCTTCATGTTGACACGTTTCCCTGGTGAATTCCTTTGCTTTATTTGTCTTTAGCTTACATACTCATGTCTGTGTTTTTATTTTAATTTTATCCATAGAAATTCTATACATAAAATATGTGTATTTATTTTAACTTAATTAAATAAACCTGTCTATATTTTCTATATTTCCTAATACTAAAAATTAATTGCAACCAAATTACACACAAATCTACGTTATTCTTACTGCTACTAAAATATCAATGTGTTTCCTCCTTACTGATTTATAGTAAGAAATATACCTCAATGAGGCAAAAATGTCTGTGTCACTGTGGTCTATTTGTTGTGGAGGTCTTGTGTAGCATTTAAGCTTATAGATTCTACATAGAACAGGAATGATCATAAGTATGGATCTTGAGCAATGTTTATTCAATTTTCTCATCCCTGTGACCAAATACCTTGCACAAACAAAGTAGAGGAGGAAGAACTTATAACTTATAACTTTGCGTGTAATTAGCATATGATTAGTACAACCCACCATGGTAGGAAAAGGAGAAGCATGTAACAGAGCAGTGTTCAGGGCAGTGGGAACATGTAACAGGGGAGCCATAGAGCTCAACAACCAGGTAAGAGCACTTGGGCTGTATATAACCCTTAAAGTCCATCCCCAGTCTCAGATATTCACCACGAGGCACCAGCTGAAGACCAAATATTCAAACACACCAGCCTTTGGGGGCCATTTCACACCTAAAGCATTATACTCCATAGTATATAATCACACCAAGTATTTACTTGAAACATAAGCACTCTATAAGCATGTAAATATCAGCCATGGTTAAGTTCTCTCAGTATGCAAATTTAAACAATAAAATTGCAAGGTGCACGGTCATGGACTCTATAATCCTATTATTCGACATCTGCAGCAATGGACACTCTTGGAGTTCTTTTTTTAACCTTCCAATTCTGCTAGCTTCTCTCAATTTCAGTTCTATGTAAATAAAGACAAAACTCCCCCCTTGATAAGCTGTTGAGTTTGATGTCTCTCTTTTCCTGCCTTTGTACACAAGCCAATTATTCTCATTTGTTCTTGTGACTCTAGCCATCAGTTCCTCCACTCACCACAGCCCTCTGGACTCTGAATGCTTAAACTTAACTGCCCATGGAAGAATTCTGCTTGAGCACTTTAGATGTCAAATGGAAATGTCCAAGTGCAATAAAAGTTCCCATGTCCTTGAACCTGCACCCTTCTGGCATTCCAGTTTGTCTAGGGCACCAATCCAGAGCCCTGAAAATTATCCTTGTCTATGACTTCTTAATATCTGGTATAACACACCAGATATTGTGGCAACATCTTATTGAGAATCCACCGAATTTGGACCTTCCCCCCCAATAAATTACTGCTACCTTAGTAGCGACCATATTGTTCTATATGAAGCTCCATAACCAACACCAAATAGGTCTTCTAACTTCTGTCTCATAGGTCTCACACCTATCATTCTCATGTTCTTATGTACAACTAGCATATGATTAGCTCCTGGAGTTGTGTCTATTGCAAAGCAGCCATGCAACAATATTTTCTGAGTAAATGAACAAACACAATTTTAATCTCATGAAGTTTACAATACAAGTAAGAAATCAACATTAAACAAGTATCAGTAGATACTGGAGAGATCTCTGGCAGCATTCCTTGGAATCTGCCCTCAGAGACTCTTACCTGATCCAGAAGTCTCCACTGCTAACTAGCTGAAGTTATTTCACAGAGGGCCCAAGAGACCCCAGGGAAAAAGATAATGTACACAGATGGGACCCATGAGAATAGACACATCAGCTAATTCTTCTCTTCCTTAATGATGTCTCCTCTCATTGATAATGGCATTTATGCCACCATGACGGTTTGAATAGAAAGAGTGAATTAGCTAGGAATGATGGGGTAAGATAACACAAGGTTTATTGTCTTAGTAAAACTTTCTGTGATGATGACAAATGATCAAGAAATAATTTAAGTGAGGAAAGATTTTGGCTCAGTTTTTTAATTATTAGAGTTCACGGATGGCTAGCTGACTTTAATGCTTTAAGACCCACAGAAAGGCGGAAATATCATGGAGGAAAGATGGCAGAGAAAAGCTGGTTGGTGATGGCAACCAGGAGGCTCAAGAGTAGGAAAGACAAGATGCAAGCCCTAGAGGCCTATCCCTGAATGACCTAATTCCTCTAGCTAAGCCTCTGTCTTCTAAGAATTCCATTATCTCCCAAAATAGTTCCCTCCAGCTGGAGACTAAGGCCTCACTCATCATTGTGTGTGTGGGTGTGTATGTGTGTGTGGGTGGGTGGGTGGGTGGTGGTGGGGATATTATATGTTAAAAATCATCAGATTGCATTCCTGTTCCCACCCAAGATGCTTATTTCCCTATCAATGTAAAATGCTTCAAATTCATTTCCAAGAGTCTCCAAAGTCTCATCAAAACAAATTTTTAGCTAAATGTCCTTGTAAAATGCAGAACACATCAATCCAGTATAAAATGGCACAGAGTAAATATTCCCATTCAAAAATGAATAGAGTTGGAGAATAGAAAATGGGACCATGGCAAATGCAAGATCCCAAAGAGTAGATAGAGTTCCATGGGTAGCATAATCTGAGCTCTAAAGAGCTTGGGCAGTCTTGCCCTTAGAGATTTTCTGTTTGCAGCTCATGTGGTCTTTTGTTTGTGTATGGGAGACAAGACGTGTACAAAAGTGTTGTATTGTGTGATATGTGCATGTGTGTGCATGAAAAGGCCAGAGAAGGGCACTGAGTATCCCATAATTCTCCACCTTATTCCTTTAGAGCAGAATCTGTCCCTGATCTTAGAGCTTATAATTTTTGTACAAGTCAGCATCTAGCAAACCCCAGAGACCCTCCTGCCTCCATACTCATCAGTGCTGAAGTTATATATTTATGCTTGGAACCTGGTTTGCTATATGGGTGCTAGGGTCCAAATTCCAGTCCTTCCACTCTCCTGCATGCACAGCAAGCATCCTTAACCACTCAGCCATCTCTCCAATCCTGCATTGTTATTTTTTGTGGAGGGGTGGGGAGAAGCTGACTATGCTTCTTTTCCGCATTTCTGGCATCTCCAGCTTCCTGGGGTTTCCATTATATTGGCTTCACACTCACAACTTCTAAAATCATCCTCTCAAGTTTTACTTGCAGGAACACTGACCTTGCCACACACTGCCTTATTTACAAGCCTTCCTCTGAAGTATGGGTAGAAGCTATTGGGTGGGTTATTTGGGAGTTTTGCTTTTTGGTAAATAGGTAATGAAATGTCATCAGTTTTAGTTTTCAGTAACTAGTGGCTAATGATGTTCAACATTTTTCATGAATGTAACTGTTCTCTGTATATTCTCTTCTGTGAACTATCTATTCATGTTGCTATTTTTTTCTTGTTCTATAATGTGATATGTCCACCCTCTACCTGGATTGTTGTACTTTGTTTTGTTTTATAGCTGGGTTTTGACAGTTCTTCGTATTTTCAAGATACATGTATTTTGTTGGATATGCGCCTTGCAAAGATTTCCTCCTTCATATTTATAAAATGTTTCTCATTAGCTGGACTTCAAAGGTGCTTTCTCTATTCCCATGTAGACTACTGATAAACTTGAAGTCAGTATCGAAAACAGTCTTCATTACTTTCTCTGTAACTAATGGTGACTCAAGGAAAGGCAAATCTGTTGTAATCAATACCATTACAGTTTGAAGACTATGAGGATCGAGTGCTGGACTAGAACCTACAACAGTGGGTTTTCAACCTTCCTAATGTTTCAACCCTTTAATGCAGTTTCTCATGATGGGAGGTGGTAACATATGCCTTCAATCCCAGCACTCAAAAATATCTCTTGAGTTCAAGGCCAGCCTGGTCTACAGAGTGAGTTCCAGGACAGCCAGAGCCACACACAGAAACCCTGTCTTGAAAAACCAACAACAATGACAAAAACACAGTCCTTCGTGTTGTGGTAAACCCCTAGTCATGAAGTTATTCCTTCACTACTTCATAACTGTAAGCTTGCAACTGTTATGAATCAGAATGTAAATATCTGAAAACTTTAACGAGAGCTAGCAGTGTAGCTCAGTAGCGGAGGACAAGCTTAGCATCCACAAGACCCCAGTTCCATTTGGGTACTCACCAAAAAAAAGTGTTAAAGGCAAACAAAGAGGCAGCAATCAAAAGCCTGGCACAGACGTGGGACAAATCTCACTTTCGGATTTTGAACAGTTTTGGGTCTTCTCCACATATTCAAGGGAGTTAAGCAAGAAGTAACTAGTGAGCTAAGCATGGTGCACTCGCTTGTAATCACAGCACTTGGGAGGTAGCAGCAGGTGGATCCAGTGTTCAGAGTCAATTTCAGCTACATTAAAGCCAGCCCGAACTGCAGGAGAATTTAATCTCAAAAATGCCAAGGAAACAAAAGTGATTGAGAAGTGACCACTACCCATTATCACTCACATTTTAAAATGCCAAGAACATTGTCTCCACCCAATCTTTAAATTAAAATCTTGGGTAAAATTAATCAAGAGCACAAATTATTTATTCACAGCTGTGCTCAACAAAACCATATTTTCTTGTTGACTTATGTGAAGGCATGTTAATTAAAAAAAAAAGGGTTAACAAGGAAATTTTGGCCCTATTTGAAATGATCCTGTTGATGAAAATTGGGAAAACATTAAGCCCTCCTTAAATCACAGGGCTAAACTCAGAAATCTGGAGATGGCTCAATCCAATAGTAAGGCTATCTACCTTTCCGTCTTTTTCATTATTTACATTCACCTTTCCCTTGGCATTAACACCACCAGCCCTGTGAAAACAATTTACATATACTCACTAGAATAGTGCTGTGCAATGTAGGAGCCAGTAACTACATGTACCTCTTGAGCGTTCTAAATGTGCCTGATCCCAAATGCGATGTACTTTAAGTGTAAAATACACATTAGACTTTAACCATTCACATTTAACATTAATCATACGTTGTAATGATACCATATAGGTTAAGTATATTAAAATTAATCACACTTGTTTCATTTAATGCGGTTTCTATCACATTTACAATCACGTAAGTGATTTTTGCTAACGTATTTCTTATTGGATGGCGGTGGTCGAAGATGCAAAAGGGGCGAAGGTGACGTACAATTTCTTAAGGTAGTGCATTTTCCAACAAGTTTCTGGAGAAAAGGGAAGCTTGGCATACGTGACCTAGTGTGATGACACTTGGTGGGAACTGGAAGACGGACTGTGTTTGATTTTGTTTGCACTCCACTCCCCCGCAGCTAACGGAGCAGACAGCAGGGCTGTACCGGGGAGGGGGGCGGGGCGAGAAGGGGGGGGCACCTTGGCCGCCAGGCTTCGGAGTTTGGCCGGAGCACAATCTCTGAACACACCTGCGCGCCCACCGAGGTGCGCGTCGGCGAACCCTGGCGCTGCGCCCACGCCCCCTCCCCCCGTATTATTTTCCTGGCACCAACCGTCAGTCTCGCACTTTTTCTCCTGAGAACTAGCGGGGAGGTCGGAGTCGCCGGGTAAGCGTCCCCCACTTTCCCTCAGCCCGACACCCCACGAGAGCCAAGACGCCGAACGCGGCTGTCTGCGGAGCCTCCTGGTGGACCGGACCCCGGTTTGTCCAAGCGGCGGGGTGGGGAGCCGCGGCCTCCGGCCATCGGAGAACGCGAGCAGCGGGCGACAGGACAGCGGTACCCTGGGCCTCCGGGCCGCGGGGGGCCGCTGTGACCCGCCTCGGCCCCACTGCGTCGTGGGCGGGCGGGGGAAGCGGAGGCTTAAACGAGAGCGTCCGCCAGCCGAAGGGAGCTGGGGAGGGCGGGCGTCGTGCTGCGGTCTGTCGGCGGGGGCCCGGGTGCACGGAGGACCGAGCAGGGCCCGCCGGCCTCCTCCTCCTCCTCCATGAAGCCTGAGTGAGGCGCAGCGGTGACAGGCGGCCTGTGGCGCCTCCCGCGCGTCCTTTTCGAAGCAAGCGGCGGCGGCGGTCCCCATTGGAGAGCAAGGAGCATGTCGGACAGTTTCGATCGGGCTCCAGGTGCTGGTCGGGACCGGAGCCGGGGCCTGGGCCGCGGAGGGGGCGGGCCTGAGGGCGGCGGGTTCCCGAACGGAGCGGGGCCTGCGGAGCGGTCGAGGCATCAGCCACCGCCGCCGCCGCAGCCCAAAGCCCCGGGTTTCCTGCAGCCGCCGCCGCTGCGCCAGCCCAGGACCGCTCCGCCGCCAGGGGCCCAGAGCGAGGCCCCCGCCGGTTCCGCGCGGCCTCCCCGGCCTGGGGCTCTCCCAGGTACGGAGCAGCTCGAGGGCCCAGTGCTCCTGGGCCAGCTTTCCCCCGCGGCCCTTCGCGCACGCCGATCCCCGGCGCGCCGAATCCGCCCCCCGGTTCCCCGAAAGCATTCCCCGAGAGGCCCGCTCGGCACGGGATAGGAACTGGGTTTGGAAGGAGGTGATGGCTGGAATCCTTTGTGCTCTGGCTGGGGGAGGGGCCGGGGCCCCGTGCAAGGTCTGGCGTCCCAGGAGGAAGTCAGAATCGCCTACCTCTCCCTGGTGAACCCGGACTCCGGGTGAGCATCTGCTTCTTAACCAAACTCCTTAAGAGAGAGGGAAGGGGTGGGAAAAGGTCTTGAACGTTCCTTTTGAAGGCAGGTATGTGTACCGGTGAACCAAAGCAAGGCTATTGTTCCCTTTTTAAGCTCTTTGTACGACTCTTATACATCTTACATTTTGTATTTAACTCCTAAAATCCGGAAGTTCTCAGTATGTAGTAAGTTGTTATATACAAAGGAATGAATACATCTAGCACTGCTTTTCCCCCCCTTTCTTTCTCAGAACAAACGAGGCCCCAGAGAGCTCCACCTAGTTCACAGGATAAAATCCCGCAGCAGAACTCGGAGTCAGCAATGGCTAAGCCCCAGGTGGTTGTGGCTCCTGTGCTAATGTCTAAGCTGTCTGCGAACGCCCCCGAATTTTACCCATCAGGTTATTCTAATTATACAGTGAGTACATTTTTTTTTCTCCTACAACCCTATGTTAATACTATTTAAATAATGTCGTTAGTCTTTCACTAGGGTATGCTGGCTGGCTGCTTCTCTACTACACACAAAAATATCCTATTCGTTGAAACCATTATTCCGAAATGCAATTTTTAGTTATATTCAAGGTATTGAATGTAAGCTTGTGAGACTAGAAATTCTTGTTTGTTTGTTTCACTGTTGTGTTCCTAGTACTTACAAAGTATTTGTAAAATAACAAACCTGGTATAAAAAGCCTCATGTCAAGGATTTTTTGAATTTGTAAAACTAAAATCTACCATTGAACCTTATAGGCAACCTATCCAGTGAGTGGCCAGGAAACCTTCCTTTAACTTGATTTTAATTAACCAAATTGCAGAATATTCTTTGGTGGCCCTGGAGTAAATAGCCATTTGCTGTAAATAGGTAGTTTGATGAATGTTGAGAAATGCACATCTGGGCTCTTTATTTCTAGAGGAAGTTCACCAATTACGTTAAAATAATATTCCTGGTGCTGGTTACATGTTGTATACAGAAATGTGAAAGTTCTTGGTTGATTGGTTTTTGTTGTCTTTATTTTTTTGTTTTGTTTTGATTTTTGAGGCAAACAAGGCATCCCTGTGCCTCAGCCTCCAAAGTCTGGAATTACAGCATATTTCACCATGCTTCTATGTAAGCAATTTTGTTGAAGTGTTCACATAAATATACACGGGTATAAGGAACTTCACACTTTTTTATCTTTGTCAATAATGCAGCAATTTTTTATTGGTCCTAGTTTTCTTAGTAGTAGGAAGCACAAAGCATGGTTGGAATATATAGGAAGAAATTTGCTGTGCTTGGGAAACCCAGATAGATGAGTCAATGAATAGAGATTAACTTTAGAAAAGGGGAGGGAGTAATGGTGAATTGAAAAGATGACTGATATACCTTAGCATGAGGCCTCACTCTCAGTCTATTGAATGGTAACACAGCATGAACTCATCTCAAAGTTAACACTCAGGCAGCCAAAGAGAAAAGTGCCAACATCCTCTAAGCTCCATTTATCCCCTTAGAAGTATTCCTTGTGCCCAGGTGTAGCCACTGGAGCTTTGGTTTGGTTTGGTTTGGTTTGGTTTTAGATAGTTTTGATATGTATTCCTAATTGTCCTTGAACTTGAAAGGCTCCTGCCAAACAGCCTGTCCTGTGCTGGGATGTTACAAAGTCATTTTTCAAAGCTTACATAAGTGAAGGTCTATAGACTAGATTGCTGCTTTAACTCTACATCTAAATTCATATTGTAACATATAATTTGAAATAATTTATTCCTGTCACTTGACTGTATCAAGGTTCCATTTGTCCATCAATGCCTAGCTTCTACTTGGGGCTATTTGTGAACAAAATTGTTGTCTGTGCCTGTGTCCTGATTGATATATGCCTTTATTTCTGCTGGATGTAAAAGTAGAATTTCAGTAGACACAGCTATCTATCTTCTCCATCATCCACTCTACATTCTTCAGGGTTTGGTTGCTGCTTGCTGCCCTTCTAGTCAGCACTTGGTATTTCTGCTAAGCAGTCCTGAGAGATAGGTATGCTGTAACTAGTTATGGTTTCAGTTTCTGTTTTTCTTAGAATTAATGACTGTATACCTTCTATAATCTGTATTTGGTTCTCTTTGAAATGTGGAGAATCTGCACTTTGTAGAATTCAGAAACTATGCATCTTTTAGAAAAATGTTTTGAGACTAGATAGAAGAATGTGAATGTGGCAGAAAGAGCAGTTGATTTGATGGTAAGAGCCATTTGTCATGAAAAGTAAAAATTAAGAGTAGCTTACCAAAAAGTTACATTTGACTCAGAAAGGGAAGAAACCATTAAGAGCTGTGAGTAGTTGAATAATTCAGCTCTTAAGAATGTTTACTTTGGGAGATTAAGAGCACTGGCTGCTCCACCCCCAGCACTGGAAGCTCACATTTATCTTTAAGTCAGTTCCAGGAGTGTATAGTGCCCTCACGCAGTTTGTACATGCAGGCAAAAAAAAAAAACCCAAAACAAAACAAAAAAACCAATATACACAAAATAAATCCTCAAAGAAAAAAATTAAAGTTTAAAAAAAAAAAGTCTTTTAACAGCCAAAACCAGTTACCCATTTGTCTATTTGTTTTCCTTCCTGTTGATGTGGACATTTTATGATAGTAGAAATGCAAGGGTTTTTTCTTTTCAAAGTCCTGAATACAGTTCAAGTGACCCTTTAATTAAGAGCACATGTGTCTGTGGGTGTGTGCAGGTGAGTGTGTGTGAGTGGGCCAGAGAGGCCAGATTTCTCTGGAGCTGGATTCACAAGTTGTGTTGTGACTAGGAAAGGAACAAGGTCTTCTACAGGAGTGCTTGTTTTTCTTTCCTTTATTATTATGTGTGTTAGTGTTTGGCCTGCATGTATGTCTTTGTGAAGTTGTTGAATGCTCGGGAACTGGAGTTACAGACAGCTGTGACCCATCTTGTGGATGTTGAGAATTGAACCTGGGTCCTCTGGAAAAGTAGTCAGTATTCTTAACCACTGAACCAACCTTCCAACCACATGGTACATGCTTTTAACACTAAGCCATCTTCTCTACTCCACCACCACTTTGAACCAGTCTTTTCTTGTAGGAAGTCTTTGATCTCTATCAGTACATCAGCTTCTCTGTTCAGTGTACCAAAGCAAATGATAAACTAGAAGCTTCTTTAGCCATTGATATTTGACCTTTTGTTTCAAGGATTGTTTTAGTTAGTTGCCAACATTTAAGTAGGATGTTGAAAAGTGTCTGTTTAAATTATATGAAATAGCCATAATAAACTGTAATTCTAAAAGCAAAATTGGTTGAAGCAAAACAGCAGCATAATTAACAGTTTCTTTCTTCTTTGGCTTTCTTTGTGCTGATTCTCCTGGGTTTTGTGGATACTTGGGCTTGCTCCTTCCCTAGTATTTTCTCAACCTTACTCCTTACACTAATATTTATTCATAGTCCAGGTTAAATGTTTTCAATCCATTTACAGAACAGGAGAGTGCATATTCATCTGTCCAAGCTCTTTGGATAAGCTTCTGTGAGGGAAACTTCCTGATAAGAGCCATGATCCGAAGTTAGCTGGTACTGGACTTTGTGGAGTGAATAAATCTAGCTAACTTTGGATCACACCATCACCCACAGAGGGAAAATTTGAGAATTGGTTCTCTCCATCGTGTAGGTCACAGAGACTGAACTTAGGTCACCTGCAGCAAGGGCCTTCACCTTGCTGGGTCATCTCACTGACCCAGTTATGTATAGAAGACTCAGTGGATTTCTGGGAACAAGAGGAAGACTACTAGAAAAGAACTCTCTCCTCTCGGTACTACTAGGCACACATGCACACACAGAAAGCAACTGTGTAGAAGGGTTTTATGTGCCCTTTTAGTTCCTTCCAAACCTAGTCCTGCTGCTAGAACTTCCTCTTGTCTTAGCAAATTACTGTTCCTACTTGCTTCTCAAACTAATATGGCTGTTACATTTAATCACAGTTTACTTACTAGTAAGAAGTTCCATATTGGATCTTATAAAGCACTTAGTAAGAGGTTTAAAATGTTTGTATGTCACCACCCTATCACCACCAAAAAAGGTTTTTTTTCCTAAAAGCATCTATTGCCCCTTTTCTCTTGTTTTCAGTAGTAAAAAAACTTACCGTGGTATCTCTGAAGATTGTCTCCTTAGATTTGTTGGTACTGTTTGTATAACTGTAAATGGTCTCTGATTTTTAAATATGTAATCTTAAAATGCCTTCCTCTTAGGCCCTGAACACAATATAAAAATCTGTCCAGTTTAAAAGTTCCAGTGTGCTATGTCCTGTGGTAGATGTCAGAGGTACTTTTTGTGGTCTTTAAAGATCTCTCTTATAATTGTATTAGAACTACATATTAATATTACTAAATTTGTTATTGTTGTGTATAATCTCCTTTACTTCCAAGACTGCACAACCATCATTCTCTTTTGGATGTAAACCTATGAGTTTGACACTGAACATCAATTTTCCTCCTTAGCTCTGCTTTGATTTCTGAATTGATGTTTCTCTACTATCCTTCTTTCCCTCAGGTCACAGTCCCAAGGTTGTCAATTTTATTACCTCTTGTGTAAATCCTACCTGTTCCTAGGATCTGATATTTGAATCACATCCCTGTGTAGGAAAAACCCCCAAATGTAATTTTTTTTAGAGCAGGCTCTGCGTCTCCATTTCTTTTACTTTTTATGAGGACCTCACATTTAAACTCACGTAGCCCCCCCCCCCCAAGATTATGGCAGGAACTTACTGTGTAAATGCACTTCTCCATCCTTTTCATGGTTCAATCCAGCTAACCTAAGTAGTCTTAATCCTTCCACAGTTCAGTGTCTAGTCTAGTCAAGTTCCTTTCCACATCTGGATACATAGTAAACACCTTCATGAAAGATATACTTATAAATTAGTGGTCCCTCATAGTCTCTTGCTATAAAATTCTAAAAAATAAAGCTTAAAATATTATTCAGCTTGGAAGTCAGTTGTCACCACATTGAAGACAGATGAGTTATTAGGGGGAAAAACTGATGCTAGAAAAGTGATGTGATGCATGCAGACTTTGATTCAAGTATGGTGTACTGCCTCTCCGTTCAGAATACTGTTAAGATGTTGGGTTTTAGGTCTCTCCTCTATTCTGTATTCAGAGTGGCTCTGCTTTTTTAAATTAAAATGGGCATTGGTGTTTTCCCTGTGTGTATGTCTGTGTACAGGTGTCAGACTCCTGGAATTGGAGTTAGTTAGTTGCAAGCTGCTATGTGGGAACTGGGAATTGAACCTGGGTCCTCCAGAAGAGCAACCAGAGCTGTTAACCACTGAGCCTCTTTAGAGCAGCTCTGCTTTTACTTACCTCTAGTGGGGAACAAGAGTATAACCTTGACCTATAGGCATGGCTTATTGGCCATTGTAGGTATGGGATTGACCTATGACCATCAAGGAGCAGCATTGAGGTGTGACTGAAGGTAGTTTAAGAATTAGATGCGAATTAGCTCTCCCCTCTTTCTTCTCCCCCCTCTCCTCCCTCTCCCCACTTCCTCACCCTCATCTTTATCTCTATCTCTTTCTGCTTCCTCTTCGCTTAGGAGGAGGAAGACAATTTTGTTGTGTTGTATGGTGTATACCAACTTAAAATATACCCTAATGAACCAGGTAGAGCCATTGTAGGACCCCATCTTCTTTCTGGATGCTTTAGAGACTGCTGTTAGGAGAACTTGTTCACTGAGGGAAACTTAAACATTGATCTCATCATGGAAAACTTAAATTTTTGGAGAGAATTGTATATTAAAGTTTCTAACGGATAGGAATAAGTACAGTGAAAAATGGAATTAGAAATAAAATTATGATGACAGTAGTCCCTATATATTTTGGCTATTTTATGTCCCACACCAAGTGGCTTTTCTGATATGAGACAGAATCTCTTAATTTTTATTTTATTTTATTTTTTAATTTTTATTTTATTTTATTTTTTTTTAACCAATGTGCTTGAGTTTAGAGAAGGAGAAAGCCACTTCAACTCCAAAGCCATCTTGATCTGTAATTGAATCGGGACCACAATTTTTTAAAAGGTAAAGAGATATAGATGTTAAGCAGTGAGAATTTACCTTATAGAGTATATTGGTACCATTAGGCCTGATATTCCTTAACTTGTAAGCCTTTCAGAATTGATTTCCTTTCACCTTTAGACATCTAAGTGTCCGGTGTCTTTTCAATTTCTTGAAGATGGTTATTTCTGCCTTTCTGTAAAGACAGAAACAAAACCCTGCCCCAACCTGTGAGTTTACCTTATCACTTAATAGGATTGCCATTTTGATGGATGAGCCACTATTTCTCCTCTTCAAGAGGTGTCTCCTGCTCAAATCATATCTTTACTAATTTTGTTGGTACCCATAGTTTTTCATCTCCCGTGGAAACAAAAGCAAAACCTGTACCAGACTTGAATTCTGTTTGGAGGGTTATATTGACTTTATCGAGCTGACATTGGACATTCTAAACTGTGTTTTTGTCATAGAGAATGTCATTTGATAGAAAATTAGTGGCTTCAGTTGATGCCTTCAGAACTCCATTTTTATTATATTTGTAAGTTAGGATTCAAGTCTATAAAACCAACCATGTGTACCAAAACCTTTTAAATTTGAAATTCACACAGATAGGTAGCTAAATATATTAATAATATCTATGTTTTTGGTGCTTAACTGCTTTCACAACTTTCTAATAAAGTAGCAGTGTGTGTAATAACATTTTTTCACCTCAGATGTGTCATCCATTATTTATGCAAAAATATTAGGTGTGTCCAAATAAGTCCTTTTCCATTAAAAAAGATGAGAGTTATGTATGCCCTTTTTGTTTGAAAGATTGTATCGGGGCTATTTCTGGAATGTTGGACATACATATATTCTATCATATATTAAGTGGCTATATTATGAAAGCCAATTAAATAAATGTACAATAATTTAACTAGTATCTTGCTTATAGATTGTTAAATAGGTTTCTTGGCCATGAGCATACTTAGATATAATGTCAAATTTGTGTTTGTGACTTAGTTATTTTAAGGATAGTATATAATAAAAAGTACAATTTTTAATTAGCTTTGTGACCATACTCAAAATTATTGAAGTTGTATGCAGTCCTTCCTTGTATAAACTCTCCTTTCCCCCACCACAGCATTTAGAGTTAGCCTCTTTAAATGTGCTCCAAGAATCATACATGATCTCTCTAATTGACTCTTAACAGCCACCATCCCTTCTTCAGTTTTCTGATAATAATTGTTGACTGTCTTCCTCACAGGTAGTAAGTCAGTCAAGTCCTTCCCTCCTGGGAACCAACATGCTGCGTCTGCCTAGGGCATAGGATATCTTCCCACAGATTTTTGAGGGCTTCGGAGGGAACGATTTTGTTTTGCATTTTCTGTCAGTTCAGATGTTAACTCCTACCTTAAATTTTAGATTTATTTTATGTGTATGAATGTTTTGCCTCAAGTAATGTGTGTGGACCACGTGCATGTCTGGTGCCTGCACAGGTCAGAAGAAGGCATGGGATCCCCTAGAACAGGAGTTAACAGGTGGTTGTGAGCCACCAAACCCACATACATCCTCTGAAAGAGCAACAGCTGCTTTTAACCACTAAGCATTTGTCACTCACTCCCAGTTATTAACTCTCAAGACTCTGTCTGGCCTTGCTTTTCATAGTTATTTCAACATCTGAATGTGCCTTGCATCATGGGATTATGAGAAGAGAACTTTGCTTAATTTGGCACTTAGTAGGCGGTCGGCGTGCAGTTTGTTTTGAACTACTGATCCATCCACCTCAGTGTCCAGTGCTGGAGTTACTGGTGTGCACCTTGAAAGGATGGAAAACAGTCTATCAGAAAATACCTTCATCATAGGAAAAATTGGCCTTGTTCACTGACTCTAGAATTTAAAGCCTTTAAAGCTGCTTCTCTGTTTTGCTCATTTTTTCCTATGATTTCTGATTTGAGTTTATTTGGATAAGGATAAACCTTATTAGGCAGTATATATATTTGAACATAACAGATAAACTTTAGCAAGGTTTGAGTAGTATTTCATGTGATGAGAGCAAGAAGGATGCTATTCTGGCTTGATAACCTTTTGCAAAATTCTGTCAAGACTCCTGACATTAATTATAAGACTAGCAGATACCAAAAATGGAATATTTTCAGTGGAAAAAGTAGTATCTTAAAACTATTGCTACTATCCAGATTGGTTAGAAACCTAATAAAGCAGCTAGAAAGTCTCCTGCCATTTTTATTATGATGTGATTTTATATTTAAGCAATTAAATATGCTTCCCTGTCCTTGGTATTAACAAATAAATGGCAATGCATACTTATTTTTCTTTTTTCCTAGATTTTTTTTGATATTGTCAAACATTATGAGGATATACATAATAGTATAGTAATAGTTATAGTATAGTGTAGTGTAGTATTGTGTAGTATAGTAGTATAGTAAATGTTCCCAGGCTAGCAATTCTGTTGGGCATTTTTAGTGCAAAATTTGTAACTAGGTTTATTTTATCTATAAGCAGAGTCTTAGTTTTTATTTTTTTTTTTTATGGTGAAATTACTTTTAACTTTATTTCTTTGCCATAATATAAGTCTACTAGGATTGAAAAGACAATTCTTTGTCTTAATGGAACTCCTTCTGTTAAAACACATCAGTTAGGCAAGACAGAGGAATAGTTAGCACACTTACCTTTTATGTTCTTTTAAGTTAAGTGAGATCCCTAAACAAAAATCATTGCTAGAAGTACTCTAACTTAAAGCCACTAGTTTTGCTAGTTATAAGTTAAATTGTTTTATTCTGTTTTCATTTTTCTTTCTTTCTTTTTTTTTTTTTTTTTGAACTGTAGGAATCCTATGAGGATGGTTGTGAGGATTATCCCACTCTATCAGAATATGTTCAGGATTTTCTGAATCATCTTACAGAGCAGCCTGGCAGTTTTGAAACAGAAATTGAACAGTTTGCAGAAACCCTGAATGGATGGGTTACAGCAGACGATGCTTTGCAAGAGCTTGTGGAACTCATCTACCAACAGGTACGTAGGCTTATATCAGGAGGTGACCTGGTAGTTTCCCTGGAGCCCATAGATAGTAATATTCTTTGAAGGAGGCCAGGTTCCTGTCGGTTGCATCCATACTTGTTACTGTTTTGTGGTTAATAGGAGTTTTTGAAATATGTCTTGGGTAAAATTCCTGTAGTTAAAGATCCAAGGCTAGAGCCAAACTACACTGTCAATTGACCTGCATAGCCACAGCACTGTAGAAGCAGCACTTATAGCATAGCCAGGCTCTGTTCACATAAGCAATAATACAAAAGGGGGCTTAGGTTCTGACAAGGAAAGCCACACAAGAATCACACCTACCCTCCACATATCCCCATTTTGTTGCTTCTTAAACTAACATACACAAAACGCAGGGGGGCTTTCCTCTGTATTTAAGTCTGTAGGATTATTGGAGAGTGTGAGAAAAAAAAATGTGAGAGAAATATCATGCCTCACAAACGAGTTCTCTTTAAAAAGCCAATGTGATGTTGAGGATTGAGTTCAGTGGCAGAGTATTGGTCAGGCAAGTGCAGGGGCCTAAATTTATCCCCTAGCACTGAGATAGACACGAAGAAGCCAGGCTGCAAAATAGTCCATTAGTAAGTTTCAACATTTCTTCTTGTCTTGTTTATTTGTTCATATTCTTTTGAGAGGGTCTAACTCTGTATTTTAGGCTGGCCTGAACTGACTAACCCAGACTGGCCTGGAATTAATGGTAATTCAGCCTCAACCCTATAGGATTTGACCATGCCCACTCTCAGGTTTTAAAGATTTGTATCTTAAGTCCTCTACCAGCTGACATTTCTATGTTATAAAACATCCAGCTTTCATTGTCACATATTAGGCAGTGACACTTTAATACCTTTATAAGGGTGCAAGCTGTATTAGAAAATGTTGTCTTTTCTCACCCTAAAACTTTATTTTTTAAAATTGCTTTCAGTATAATTTTAAAAGTTTGAGAAACCTTCTCCTCTTTAACCATACCCAAAGAGTCATTAATATGTACAGAAGAAGATAAAACTCACAGGCATTACTCCAGCTTCTAAGAGATAGGTCATCCTTAGGTATCAATCATCAAGTGTATAACTTAAGTCTGCCACATAAAACTAAAGAAATAAAGCAGGTAGCCTAGAAAGGAATGAACGAACCTTGTTGACTAACATTGCTGATTGGATCTCTGAACTAAGTTCTGCATTCCCAGTGGACCTTGAGTTGTTTCCTCACTAGAACCTGTCATTCTCTACCTCAGCTGTGAGGCATTCTCATGGAAAGTTCAATAAAAGAACATACCCTGTCTCTAAGAGGAAGAAAAAAATCTAGTATAGGTGGAGAGAATGGGAGATAAGAGTGGGGTTGCTTAGAGCAAATGGTAGCTAAAATCTCATTTTTTCAATGTGGGAAAACAAGTAGGAAACTGTTTAAACTGAAAAATCACAGCTATAAGAGGCTAAAATCCTTCAGTCAAAAATGGGGAAAGCAGAAGTTTGGATTTCTTTTGTTAAGCATATATGGTATAAGGAGAAATCAGTGTTTTGTTTTTTTTCTTTTTGAAATGAATCAAATGTGAGGAAAAAATTCTTGAAATAAAAAGGTATAATTATAAAGCATTTGCTATGTTTCTGATAATGCTAAAATTCTACAAATGGCTATTTTAGCTCAGTGTTTGAAAGTGTTACTCCTCTGTCCACTTTATACACACCTGAGCAGAGAAGTTAACTCATTCTTTTCTAGTAAATAGTTGCAAAGGGGCTAGAATCTGTGGCTGATTGCTTGTCTCTGGTGTTACTCAGGCACCCCTGGGTGTGTGTTTTCCTGTCTACCATGAGGTGGTAAACTGGGCCCTCTACTGTTATCTAAACACTGCAGTTGAAGTCAGATTTTTTATGTGCTGCTTCTACTATGATCTTCAAGATGTAGTATTGTCTCACTGTATTTTTACTTTTTCATTTTCTACTCTATGTAGTTGTTTTAATTTCCTTTTTATTCCAAGTGTTTTGGGATGTTCATGCCAGGTACTATTAATCACCTTTTTTGTGTGTCAAACTGAAGTTAGGGAGGTTTTAGTAGTGGTCACGGTCACAAAGCAGAATACTTGGATATGTTGTTATGGACTGCTAGATCCCAAAGTGTGTGCTGTCTTACCCTGAGAAAGCAACATCGATCAGTAGTTTGGCAGCTATTCATAATTGTTACCAAGTAGCTGTGTTTTATGTCTGTATTTTATGTAAAAATGGGCGAACATCAAGAAGCATTTCCTAATTGCTTCTGGTAACCTCGGGAGTTGCCTTAAATATTTTTCTCTGTACTGTGGTTCTTAGTATAACTATAGGTGGAAGGATTCATTTCCTTATGCCTAGCAAAACCCTTTTAAAAATACTATATAGTTTACTTTGGTAGCCAAAATAGTTTTCCTCCATAAAATATTGCTAAGTGTTTTCATTGATAATAATATATTTGTATTATACAAAATTTTTCTTTTAAAAGGCCACATCTATCCCAAATTTCTCTTACATGGGAGCTCGCCTGTGTAATTACCTGTCCCATCATCTGACAATTAGCCCACAGAGTGGCAACTTCCGCCAATTGCTACTTCAAAGGTCAGTGTGAATATGAAATTACAGATAATAAAATTTGACTTTATGTTTTCTGAAGACCTTCTGATATAGAGAATTGCAGGGGAATATAGGCAGGCCAATCTGATTTACAAAATACTTAAACTTACAGTTCGATATGTCAGTTTTTTTGCCTTTGGTTTTGGATTTAGGAATGCCTTTCCCAGAATCATTAAAGCAATTACTGGTGTGTTTTTAAGTACTTTGGTAGTTTGGTTTGAGAATTTAAGCTAGATAAAAATGAGTGATTCGTTTTTCTTGATTGATTTGAACTATCACCTGCATCACACTGCATTCTTAGACGTGAGCTTTAACTCTGGACTCTTCATCATGTCGGTCTATCGCTTGTTGCCCTTCTAATTGCTATAGTCTAGGTAGTTCTCTGTCCTTATGGAAACTTCTTTGCTATATGTACATCTTTTTACAGTGTAGCATTAGTGTTTAGATTACGCAAATGTTGGTATTTATATTATCTAATAGTTGACATTGGTTCATCAACTATTAAAATTTTTAATTTTCTTAAAGTGAGTTTGGTAGCTCACATCCTGAGACAAGATTGCTTCAAGCTTAAGGTAGCCTGGGATACATACTAAATTCCACTCCAAAAATTCCTCCCTCAAAAAAATTAAAACCAATTTTTTAAAAAATTTCATCATTTGAGTGGTCTTTAGCAATAAGATTATTTTAAAGTTAAATAAGTTTATTATCATTTGTCCACTATTTCTCTTAAACACACTTCTAATGGAGGGCTGGAGGTACAATTTGAGACTAGAGTTCAAACTTGAGTTCAGTTTCCACTCCACAAGCCTGTGTGTGTGTGTGTGCACATGCGTGAGTCTGTTTGTGTAAAACATTAATGGTTACAAGATACTTCTGAGTAAGCATTCTAAAGACATGGAAGAGGAAACCTCACAGGGTCCCAACCCTAGACAAAGAGCCACAGGCAGCTAAGGAAGCTGAGAGTGTGGAAAACCGATCACTCATGTCTTGGGTTTTGTTGCTGTGATGAAACACCACCACCAAAGCAGCTTGGGAAGAAAGGCTTTGTTTCACTCAAGGCTCCATATAAAAAGTAGTTCATCAAAAGCAGTGAGGGCAAGAGCTGACGCAGAAACCATGGAGAAAATGCAGTTTACTGACTTGCTCCTCATGGCTTGTTCAGTCTGCTTTCTGAAAGAACCGAGGACCACCAGCCCAGGGATGGCACCACTACAAAGGGCCCACATCAGTCTAGTTGAGAAAATGCCCTACAGCAAGATCTTATGGAGGCATTTTTCTCAGTTGAGGTTCCTTCCATTCAGGTAATTGTGTCTAGCTGTGTCAAATTGAAATAAAACTCCAGCACACCTAGGGAAGAGCACATTGGTTATCCAATACCACCAAATGGTCAACCCTGAAATCATTTGCATGCAAGTAACATTTTACAGACTGAGCAGGATGCACATACACACCCCCATATACACGCACACAGGCATATATGCACACCTGCGCACCTAACAACAATTAAAAATTAAGAGACTAGAGACCATTTATTTGGGAGTGAAATGAGTGATGTAATTCTATTTTAATTTCAAAAAATATAAAAAGTTTAGCCATCGATATAGGTGGCACTTCACATACACATGTAAAAGATGTTTCACTAGCAACACAGTAGGTAGTCATTCCTAGAAAAAGAGAGAGAGATGGGTTCCTGTCTTATACCAGTACATCAGACTAAAGGGAGACAAATAAGGAAGTATTTAACAAGCAAGCATATCTTGAGTTGTCAATGCTATTTTGAGCAAAGACATTGTACCCATAGGCTATAAAATTAGATTAGAAAATTTAGTTAGATAGAAATTACATTTGGGGGAAGTCAAATTTATATAAAATAAAAATGAGAAATTTTATACATAGCAATGAGCTCTTTTATGTATTAGTAGAGGAGATCTTGAGGGATGAGTAAGAGGAAGTCCAGTGGGCTGGAGAGGTGGTTCAGGGTTAAGAGGACCTGGCTTTGACTCCCAGCACCACCACGTGTACTCACAGCTGTCTCTTACTGTGGTCCTGGCAGTCTTTTTTGGATTCTGTGAACAGTGCATGCACATGGTATACATAACATGCAGGCAGAACACCTGTACACCTGTGGTTACACCTGTAACCTGTAGTTAACACCTGTAGTTAATTTTCAAGAAAAAGAAATATTCAAATGGCTCTGGATAAATATAGTTTTGAAAAATAAAAATGGCAAAGTTACATGTATTTTTAAAAACTATCTTTATTGTAATTAAGTACAAACCGTAGTGTCTGAACACAAACAGGGTATAATGCAATGCCAGAAAGGCTACCTATTAAATTTTTCATTGTCTGAATTTGTTTTGACTTTCCACTGTGTGAATGTCTGCAGTACTGTAATGCTATCAATAATATGAGTGGGAAACAGCACTCTTAGAAGTGTGTATGTATTTTGAGAAAGACATTTTAATGAAGTTGCAGTGGTAGGGGTTGGTTATATGATCTTTGTTTTCACCTTTGTGAAATAAATAGGTTCTTTCTATAATTGAAAATAGTTAGCTTTAGAGGATTTAGGGTCTTTCAACTGGATAATTATCCATGTATGGGGGTAAGGATTTATTTGGGCGTGTACTTTATGCCCACATCTTATGGCTTTAGAAATTTATAAAAGAAAAAGTGTTTTATCAAAACTTAACCACAAAATTAAAACAGACGGAAATAGGGAAAGGTTTGGGTAGCGGAGTTGCCATTGATTAATTAGCCCTTTGTTATTTAACTGGTGTCCTTTCCATGTGCATCTCCTGATGAGAGCTCCATTTGAGAAGGTGACGTGTCTTGCTGTGTTTGACCCAAACGACGGTGCTCATTAGTGTATAGTGTGAAATGATAGGAATTGGGCCACCTGGGAACAATAAATGTAAGTCTGTGGTCATTTCAGACCACCTGGTAAATGTTTGGGCAAGAGAAGATTTCTTTGTTTAAAGAAAACTATTATAAGCTGGCTATATGAAAACCAGTCTCCAACGCTCTTAACTGCTGAGTGATCTTTTCAGCCCCTCCTTTGCCTTTTTTTTTTAAGAGAACTATCAACATCAGTTTTATAAAACAAATTACTTTCCCAGCCATTTCCCCATATTGCTTTATTCAAAAGAAAAGAAAGAAAATGAAAACATTAAGAAAAAGTTTAGGAATAGTGGCAAACCCTACTATAGTTCTCTAGATTCCCTGGTAGACAGTTAGGATTATGTTAGATGTCTTGGAACTGTGAGTATACACTCCAGGATTTCTGTTCATTGCCTGTGTGAGGCAAATGGACTGAGTTAGTGAGAAATTTAAAAAAAATCAGTCATTAATACCTCCTTCTCCATGGGAAAGAGGACAGGTTAAATTCTTTGGACTTGTGGCTTGAACTGTTGAAGGTCTGTTTATTTTTACTCCATATATAATGGTAATATATATTGGAGAGTATAAGAGTAAAGAATTTAGTTGGGTGTGGTGATGCAAAGTCTAATCCCAGACCAGGGAGGGCAGAGCAGAAGGGCGGTAGGTTGAGGACCTAAGTGACACAGTGAGTTCAAGCCTGAGCAATTCAGCAACAAAATGGTAAAAAATTCTTTATAGAAAAGAAAGAGCACTTTATAACTTTAGAGATGGATAAAAGTAGTGTCTTTAGTATGTTATAAAGCATGATGTATTTTTTTTCTGTTTCAGTGCTAGAATGTTCTGAACCTTGTGAAATCTATATTGTTGATATTACAATTTGATCTGATAGTTTTGTTGTGCTTATTCCTGTTAGTATTTTAAAACTGCGTTTGTTGAAGAGGTCAGGACAGTCATTGTGCTGTGGGTAAGCAGACTGACAAGTGGCTTATTTTATTGTGTGAGGTGGTTAAAAATACATCTTTATTAGGTGTCGGACGGAGTATGAAGTTAAAGATGAAGCTGCAAAAGGAGATGAAGTGACTCGAAAACGATTTCATGCATTTGTTCTGTTTCTGGGAGAATTATATCTTAACCTGGAGGTGAGAGCATTTCTTACTAGTACTCAAGGCTTTGACCGCATGAAATGCTTCCAAGGAGGAATTTTTATTCACATTATACATTTACAATATCAAAAATAAAATGGAGAAAAATCAGTGCAGTGAACTCTACCAGGTGATAACTGTTTACAATCCCAGCACTTTGTAGGAGTCTTGTTTTAGGCTAGCCTGTGCAACATAGTTATAGACCCTGTCAAAGTTAAACAAAATGAAGGGGAATAGGAGAGAGCAAATCTATTTATACCTAATTATACTTGGGTGGAACATTGATATCATTTGTTCTGCTCATGAGCAGGATGTTATAAAATCATCACTAAGCTTTTAAAATCCCTTATGCTCTCAGGAACCTAACTCTGTCAACTAGGCTGGCATCACACTGTAACATTCCCCCTCCCCTAGTCTCTATGTGCTGGGATTATAAACCTGAGCCTCCACACCTGCTTCGGTGCTGAATTATTTTAACCATAAGAGGATAACTTTTAAGTCTTAGTGCATTCATTTTTCAGTCTTTTTGGTTTGCTTCATTTTGTCTTGTTTTTGAGTCAGGGTTTCTCTGTGAGGCCTTGGTCGTCCTGGACCTTGCTCTGTAGATCAGGAGGGCCTCTGCCTCCCTTGTGCTGGGATTAAAGGTGTGCTCCCAGACACCCTATACACCTTTTTAAACTTTAAATACCTTTTTTTTTTTTTTTTTAAATTAATAGAAGCTTAAGTTACAGCATGCTTAGTGAAGCAGCAATATTGAAGTGGGCTTATATTTCTGTGATGTTTTATGTGTGATGAGTAAGAATTAAATTTTACCTGTAATCTCCAGTTTTATTAGAAGTCTGAATTATATAGAGAACATTGTGATTAATTTGATGAAGCTACCCCAATGTGTTCTGTGGTTCTTTAAACTTACATACTTAGTTTTGCAATTTCTTTATGAGCTGTTTATATGTCTTTATCACATTTGAGTATTGTTGCTTTTAGTGTCTTACTGTTTTTCCTCCTAAAGATCAAAGGAACAAATGGGCAGGTTACAAGAGCAGATATTCTTCAGGTTGGTCTTCGGGAACTGCTGAATGCTCTGTTCTCTAATCCTATGGATGACAACTTAATTTGTGCAGTAAAGTTGCTAAAGGTTGGTTTTTCTTTTTTTTTAAAAAAAAAAAAGTTTTTGCATTTATTATTTTGTACACATATCACATAAAGTTAAAAGACCAGCTTGAGGGGTTTTCTTTCTACCTTGTGGATTCTGGAAATTGAACTCTGGTTGTTGGAAATCTTTTATCCCAACCTATTAGTAAATTCCTTTTCTTTCTATGTTTCTGTGCCCTTACAAAAAGTTTCTTAGTCTATTTTAGGGGTTTGGTTGGTTGGTGTTTTGGGGTTTTGTTTTTGTTTTGGTTTGGTTTTTTCTTTTTGGCTTTCAGATGAAAGTTCTTAATCCCTCCAGAGAGATTTAGCTCTGTATTGAGTAACTTCTCAGTATCCTATTGTATTCAAATGTAATGTTCATCCACTATTTTAATGAACATTTGCACTACTCCCTTGGCTACTGTAGCACTGTTAGTAGTCTTTCATCATCTATTTATGGATACTTGTGAACAGATTCAGAGGGTCAGTGAGCAAAGGCATTTTATATTGACAGATAATAATAACAATAAAGTTTGCTGAGCTACAGCATACTCTTCCTAGTAATGAATGAGTATTTCTTTCTCCACATCTTCCAGGGAAAAGTAGAATCAATTTGGGTTTGCTTTTGTCTTGGGTGAATAAAAAATCCTCACTATATTTGAAGTTACCTGATAGTCAATTTAAGCATTTCTTTATGCTTAATGACCATTTGTTTGTTTTTGTGAATGGCCTGTTTACAGCCTTAATTTCTTTGTTGTTTTTTTTTTTTAAATCTTACATATTGTGTGTATGTGTGTGTACATGTTAGTACATGTGTGTACATGTGTGTATTTGTATAAATAGGCACACATGCATGGCATAGTGCACATGACTTTTGGGAGTTGGTTCTTACCTTCCACCTTATTGAGGCAGGGTCTCTTGTTTACGCTGCTGGGCTTCATACTCTAGGCTATCTGACTGGTGAACTTCTTGGTGATTTCTCTGCTTTTACCTCCTAACCCATTGAAGGAATTCTGGGATTCTGGGATTACAGGTATACACCACCACATCAGCTGCTTTTAGGGCGCTGAACTAAAGTCATCACATTTGCGCAACTAATGCCTTTACGGAATGAGCGAGCGTTCCAGCCCCTTTAATGTTTTTCTTGGAGACTTTTTTTTTTTTTTTTTAATTTAAAGCTTACACACGTGTGTGTGTGTGTGTGTGTGTGTGTGTGTGTGTGTGTGTGTGTGTGTGTCTCTCTTTTGAGAGGGTGTTGTAATGCAGTGTGTGTGTGTGTGTCTGTCTGTCTCTCTCTGTCTCTCTCTTTTGAGAGGGTGACATAATGCAGATCTGGCTGCCTGGAACTAGCTCTGAAAACCAAGCTGGCCTCAAATGCACAGAGATCCTCCCAGATGCATATATCACCACATCTGGCTGTTGATTATATTTTTAAAAAGAGATATTCATTAAAATTTAATAGTCAATCTTAGTCATATAGGGACTATAACATAATTATGTTTGTGAGACCATATAGCTTTATTTTCTAATTGCTGAAAAGCAGAGATTACCCATCTGTATTCAGAGACTTATATACAGTAGACAGAGAATAACTGGAAATATATATTTAATTCATCTTGTTTTTTTTTTTCTTTTAAAGTTCCAGCTTTTGCTAATACCTTTTCTCCTTTATTGTATTCCTGATATTACTAACATCTGTGCTTTTAGTTAACAGGGTCAGTTTTAGAAGATACTTGGAAGGAAAAGGCAAAAACTGATATGGAAGAAATAATTCAGAGAATTGAAAATGTTGTCCTAGATGCAAACTGCAGCAGGTAGGAAAAGAAGCCAGTAGATCTCAGGTTTCTATTTTCTTCCCCAGGTTTTTTTAATCTGTATACTTCATCAAAGTAATTAAGATTATGGGTCAGTCGAGTATTTTGCCTATGGCTTCCCACTACTAAGTTTTATTTAGCTATACTTAAAGTTAAAAAACTTAAAATTTTCTTTGTGGTGAGATATGATGAGTCTATTGAGAAAGAAAATGATTTAGATTTTAAACATGGACCCAGTGTTTGTATAGCAAACTCTACCATAAGTAATGTAATAGACTAGTATAATTCATGACCATATGTATAGTCAGAGGTAAGTGGAACTGATTTCCAGTGTTTTTGTTTTGTTGTTTTTTTTTTCAAGACAGGGTCTCACTATGTAGCTCTGGCTGCCTTTTAACTCACTATTGACCAGGCTGGCCTCAGATTTAGAGTCTCTGCCTCCCAAGTGCTGGGATTTAAGATGTGCATCACTAAGTCCGGTTTCAAGCTTTTTTTTTTTTTAAAGTAAGAACAGTATGGTGAATTATGTCATTGAAAATTTAAAGTATGGGTATCTATGTTAAACTGATCACTGTGGAAATATTTTAGAGTTTGACAACTTGGGCTATGGATACATATGAATTTGTTTCTTATTTTTGTCTGCAGAGATGTAAAACAGATGCTGTTGAAGCTTGTGGAACTTCGATCAAGTAACTGGGGCAGAGTCCATGCAACTTCAACATACAGAGAAGCTACCCCTGAAAATGACCCTAACTACTTTATGGTATACCATATTTATATTTAAGCTTTACGTAATGTTTTGTTGTATTTTTCTATAGCTGTGATAAAGCAAAAGCCAAGGCAATGTAGAAAAGAAAGCATTTAATTGGGCCTGTGGTTACATAGGGTTAGAGTCTTACGATAGTGGAGCAAAAGCACAGGTGGAAACAGCTGAGAGCTCGTATCTCAATCCACAAACAGAAGGCAGAGCACACTGGGAATGACATGAGAATTTTTCAAAACCTCACATACTGCCCCCAGTGATACACTTTCTCCAGCAAGACCACACCTCCTAATCCTTCCCAAATAGTTCCCATGAGCCTGTGGGAACTCTTCTTGTTCAAACCACCTCATGGTGCATTCAGTTTTGGAAATTGCGTGAGTTATATAAAGCTGTTCTCATAATGCAGAGCCAATTAGAATTTTATGTTGCCTTAGGAGCCAGTAGATAATGTAAATAGAGACCCTCTAGTGAAAAGGAGACTAAATGAATCAAGGTCATCCATTGTCAAAAAAGGAGTGGTGACTTGTAGCATTATAACCAAATTCTTACAACTCAGATGTTCTGTGCACATAGTAGTAAATACAGTGATGCCCTTTAGCTTCTGACATCACCAAATGTAAAGCAGCTACATAGGAATCTTGTAAACTCCTTAAAAATGGCAGAATCTTATAAGAGACAAAGCTAAAGGCTAAGTCAGCATTAAATCACAGTCCAGCCAGGGATGGATCAAACACTAGATAGCAGGGCCTAGAACTACAGAGGGTGAGATGATCACATGGGAGCCTAAAAGCCCTATGCATGTCCGGTAACCTGGAGGGGCTATTAGGAAGTTGGGGGTTGCTTATGTGTGTTCAGTATTAACTGCACGTGGTCAATTTCAGCCACATTACTCTAATGTACTTCAAAATGAGTACCTACTTTTATCATTTTGATTTATCCTAGAATGAACCAACATTTTATACATCTGATGGTGTTCCTTTCACTGCAGCTGACCCAGGTATGTTGCCTCAGTAGCTACCCCTCCTTTTTTTTTTTCTAAAGTAGTAAATTACATAAAACCACTGTTTAACAGAACAAAGAAGTATGTCTTTCCTTCCTTGTGGGGGGGGGGGGCTGGTTGTCTTTTGAGACAGAGTTACTCTGTGTTGTAGACCAGAATGGCCTTGAACTCATTGATCTGCTCACCTCTGCCTGCTGATTAAAGGCATGCCCTACTACTGCCTGAAGGGTTTCATATATTATAAATTGTAGGATTGTAGTTTGTTATGTTATATTTAAGTTGATTACTTGGGACGAGTCCTAGTGTCTTGTCAGTTTGCCAGTCAAAGATCCCTCCTCCAATTAGCTGTAGCCATTTTTATCTTGTTCTTATGCTTGTTTACATTTTCACATGGTTAGGATGAAAGGCAGAGGTAATGCTAGTGGACTCCGATGTCATTACAGCTACTAAGAACTGCAGGTGGCAGGCATTACTACCTGTGATTCAGCGCTAGTTAAAATCCAAGTCTCTGCATACCTTCTAGTAAAGGGTTATTTGTAGAAAATGGCAGTAATTGTGACAGGTGAACTGTAGACTGAGTGGGAGAAAGTCTTCCAATTTAGTACAAGCTACAGCCAGCTATAATTGGAGCTTTTCTAGTCTTTTTCCTCTGAACAAAAACATTGTCATGTGCGTCTGGCACAAAAGAGTCTCTTAGGTTGAGTTACAGGGTGAGCATCTTCAACTTCTCTAAGCCAGTATGGCCAGATTGCTTCCCAGCAATGATCTTCCATTTAATTTTCCCACCCACAGCTTAGACAAATTTTGCTTTTCATTCTTGGCAACACTTCATAGACACTTTTGTAAGCCCATTAAAATCTATGTAGTTATTTTCATGATTAATAATACTGAATTTCTTAATGTATGTTAGCCTCTGGTGTTTGGTTTGGTTTGGTTTTGGTTTTGGTTTTGGTTTGGTTTGGTTTGGTTTGGTTTGGTTTGAAAATTGCCTATTGGTTGTCTTTTCCCCATATTTCTCCTGGGTCATTTTTCTTACTGATTTGTGGTTCCTTATAAAGAAGAGATGATCGTTTGGTCAACTAGAGTTTTTAATCCCTTTGTGTTATGTGACTGTCATTTCATTTTGTTTATAGTGTATTTTCATAGGCATGCTTTGAGTTTAATTTATCAGTCTTATTTATGCTGAGTTTTACTTAATTACATTTTTTCTTCTAAATATCACTTTGCTGTTTTTCCTCCTTAATCTTTTACATGATTTGCTTAATTTTTTGATAGAGAATATAGTATGTATTGACTATTTTTTCACTGTATTGTCTCAGCAGCAGATAACTGAATTTATTCTACCTCTCTTAGATATAATAAGCTGCCAGTGGTCTAGTCATTCATGTGGATTCTTAGCTCATATATTTGTCTTTATGCACCAATAACCAATTCCTAACTGTTCCTGGTAAATCTTGCCATTTCTGTTAAGACAGATCTTAGTCTTAGGAAGGAAGGAAAAAATACTTTGATGCCAAGAAACGTTTATTGCATGTTCATCTTTGTCTTTTTAACCTTGTTCAGAAATTATTATAAAATGAGAAGTACAAGCAGTGCAGGAGAGTGCCCATTCGGCCTTTATCCAGATACTCCTCCATAGTGGTTGACTCTGCTTGTTTTGTTGCTGTTTCCACACATTTTGTTTTCTTAAACCATATGAATTACTGCCTGCTTCAGTATTAATTCAGTAGTGGTTTTAACTCTTGTTTTTCTTGATTAAAAATCTCTTGTCCCTTGAGTTATAGAAACCTCTACCCAAAATAGTTTTAGGTTTGCTTTTGCCAGGAGCCACAGAAATATCACTAACTTGGATGGATTTTAGTTCTTTTTGTTTTGTTTTTCTTCATGGGACTTTATTTTTTAGAAATTCAAGATCAGATCTTTGGTTGCAAACTCTGAGTAAACTGTTTGTCCAGAGTGCCTGACCTCATTGTATACTCCAAAGTATAATCAACCTTTGTTTTCTTCTGAGGTGTTTCATGTTTATGAAGGTTGAGAGAGGGGTATATAGAGCATGCTTTGTATCTCCCGTTGCTTTTGAATGTTGTGTGTTTTAAATACCATGCCCTCTAAGCTCTAGTATGTTTGCATGATAAGGATTTCCCTATTGGCCTGTCATGATAAATTTAAAAAACTATCTTATGTCAAGTACTTATAGCAGGAAATTTCTATGATTAAACTTTTTTCTTACCTGTCAGTTTGGAATGGCACCAGTCCCTGATGTTGAATTAGAGTTTTATAAGGACAGTCTTGGAAAAGCTTGGCCCAAACCCAATACAGGAATGAAGATTAGCCTGGTGTGGTGCAGGCCTGAAATATCCTAGCTACTATGAGAGTCGGGAGGCTTACAATACAAGCCTGGGCAACTTATTAAGATCCTTGTTCAAGATAAAAATTAAGCCATGTATTAGGTGCACAGCTTTGATCCCAATGCTTGGAGGTAGAGGCAGGAGAATCTTAATAAGTTCAAGGTTGGCCTGGTTGGTAGCCAGAGCCACATAAAGAGATTCTGTCTCAAACACACACAAAATGAAAACCTATAAAAAGTAAAAAGAGCTTGGTGTGGTGGCACGCCTTTAACATCAGCATTTGGGAGGTGAAGGTTAGAGTATCTTTGAGTTCAAGGCCAGCTTGGTCTACATGGGGAGTTCCAGGACAGCCAGAGCTATAGAAACCTTCTCTCAAACGAAAAGTTAAAGATGTTGAGGTTATTAGTTCAGTTGTAGAGTATTTGCCATAGTATATGGGAAATCTGAGTTAAATCTTCAGTAACCAACTGTGGAATGTATTTACATTTAAAATAAAAGTATATATAAATATTTTAAGGTTTATGAGCATGCAAGGAAATGAGGAAGCCAAATAGAATATACATTTTATGAAAGCATAGTATGTAATTTTTCCTATTTAAACATTAGTCTTAAAGTTATTAAAAGGTTATAGGGACAGAACTGTTCATTTCATAAGATTGCCCACTCATTTTTTTTTTCCTTTGTTGTCTTGTAGATTACCAAGAGAAGTATCAGGAGTTACTTGAAAGAGAGGACTTTTTTCCAGATTATGAAGAAAATGGTACAGATTTATCAGGGGCTGGTGACCCGTAAGTTCTTTTTACTCAATGCTGGTATTTTTTGTGTGTCTTTGTTCTTGTGTACATGCATAGGGACCCAGAGGTTGGTGTCCGGTGTCTCCTTTAGTCTCAGGCTATATTATATTTGCATCAGGGTCTCTTTTAAACCTGGAGGTAACCGATTTCACTTAGGTTGGCTAACCTATAGAGAAATATGTCTGTCCCTGTCTCCCCAGATCTGGGATTATAGTCACTAGCCACCACACCCAGCTTTTAACATGCATACTGGGGATCTAAACTCAGGTATCCATGCTCCATAGCAACTGCTCTATTCTGAACCATCCCCCTCAATTCCTTATCACTCATTTTCTTTATGGAGCTTCTGTGACCAAGTTTTCAGTATAACTAAACTAGAAGAAAGATTATAAAAGAATGGCATTCGGGGACCTGCAAGATGGCTCAGCTTCACAAGCCTGATGATTTACATTTGATTCCTGGAACCCCCATGTTAGGATGGATGTAGAAAACCGACTTCACAAAGTTGTCCTCTGAGTTCCAGTAGATATCCGAGTGTTGTGATTACAAGAGTGCACCGCCATGCTGCAGTGCTTTGTATCATTTTAAACTGCTGGAACTTGGGGGACAGGGACATCTGGAGTATATAATCTCAAAAGTAGCATCGTGGTTAATGCGCTCTACTTTCAGATATGGCAGAGTGACCTGTCATTGTGAGAAGAGCCTTGCAGAAATGAGTTTTAATGTTAGACATAACTACTGAAAACAAACTTGTTGAGTGGGATAAAAATCATAGGCAAATGTCATTTCTGAAATCATTCATGTTCTAGTTAAAAGTGTTTATTAATAATGTGTGAAGCCTTTTATTAACTTTAAAGCACATATATAAAATTAGACTTCAGTCTAGTGAAGTGCAGTTTAACATCTTCAGCCATTTCCACACTTGAAAAGCAGTAAAGTTCCATGAATCATTTTTGGTTTCTTTTGCAGATACTTGGATGATATTGATGATGAGATGGACCCAGAGATTGAAGAAGCTTATGAAAAGTTTTGTTTGGAATCAGAGCGTAAGCGAAAACAGTAAAGTTAAACTTGAGGCTATCAGGGGTATTTTTTTGTTTTTGTTTTTGGTTTTTTTGTTTTGTTTTTTTAAAGTTTAGGTATGGTGATTTAGCAGAACACAAGAAAGCAAGAAACTGTGTCAGACTTATACCAAATTAAGGATGTTGAGTTATGTTACTAATGTATGCAACTTCAATTTTGTTTAACACTACCTGCCAAAATAAACTTTATTCCCTGTAACTTAAAATGTGTATATATATATAATAGTTTTATTATGTACAGTTAATTCTACTGTTTGGCTGCAATAAAATCGATTTTGAAATAAATGAAATGTTGAAAGAAAATTTTGCTAGCTGATTAGATGCTTATCATTCAACTTCTTTTTCTTGAGGTAAAAAGTCTTAGCCTGGAAATATTAATGCAAAAATGTAGCATCCTTTTTTAGAAATGACTATTACAGCTTTTATTTTAGTTTAACATTTGTTTCTCTTTAAATTGAGTTTCAAATACTAATCACAATCATGAAGATCTTGAGCACCAAAACCTTGGAGGTTATAAACAACTTACTTACATTTGTAGATGCTATTTGATATCAAGGGCTTTTAAACTGTCATTTGTTGAGGGGTAGGTAGGGCATAGAACACCAGCTAAGGAGTTAAGACTTCACTAAGGACTTATTCCAGTCGTTTGCTCTGTTTGTTTCACCCGACTAACTTCATCACCCTCCATCCTACAGCATTGCTTTCTTTATATAGTGTTCTCATTTTTATTTCATAGCATGAGTTGCATTGACTTTTTACTAGAGACTTTTACTAGGTATTTGTCATTCAAGTTTCATCTGCTTTATAGTTAATATACCATGAGGATCACTTTTCTAATACTTTTACTGTAATGTACCACTCAGCCCTATTTAAGTAAATGTTTTTACCTGTCAAATCTTTTTCCAACTAACTAAAAATAAATATAAAAGGGTTGCTTGTAAATATGCATGTAAATAGTTGTGTTAATAATTCATTGTTTTACATTTGGTACATCTGTGTCTGCTTATACAGTTTTCTCACTTTTCTGCTTTTTTTGTTCAGTCTGTATTAAAATTAGAATTTGAAAATAAATTAGCTTGTTCTTAGTTTTTGAAATGATAAGAATTTGTTGTTAAGCTTGCTTTTACATGAAATAAATTAAAGTTTTAAAAGTTAGAGAAATTGCTATAAGATTGTAAAATATTCAATACCGATTGAATAAGTGAATCAATAACAAATGAGCAAACCTGGGAAATTAATAAATACATTAATTTTTAGAGTCCATGTTTTAAAGAGCACAAGTATATGTAGTTTGATGTTTTGGAATTTGTCATAATAGCAGCCTTGGAACATTATAGTTACAGCACATTAGAACAGATACTGAGAGATAACTGGGCTTGCATATATTTTAGACATCTAATAGTCACCGTATTTGACCACTAGCCTCATAGTTACACTGCATATAGTAACTGCTGACAATCAACAGATTCTACATGCATTTTAGATTTCTACATAAAAAACTACCCAGGGTCTAGTGCTAGTTCATCTGCTTTGCATGCAAAAGGCCTTAAGTTTGATCCCTAGCATGAGCAGTAAAAACCACCTTAGTAGTGAAAACAGTGGGCTGTCGATAGCTTGAGAGCTGGGACTGGAGCCATCTTGGTCTAGACCTGAGCTGTTGACCAGAATGTTGACGTTTTGCAGATTGCTTCATTTCTCTTTAACCTCTCACAGTATTTGGCTGGATTCTGAGACTGGGCATACCAAAACAGCAAGAAGCTGCAGTAAGAAACCAGGCAGCAGTATTTTCTGGTTGTACATTTGTAACAGTGTAATGAGTTGGTCCTGTGTCCCATTGTCTTATAGAATGAGTATTTTCACCGGACAAATATGAATATCTTGTAGAAATGGGAATATAGTGCTTTCCAATGAGCAATGCCAGTCTTGAGCTATGACAAAACAAATACTGGTCTTAACCAGTCTATGGACTCTGGCTTGGCCTTAAGGCAAAGACACTCTCAGTAGACTGGGTTTGCCCAGTGATGGAGAACATACAGTATAGAGCTCATCTAAAGGGGATGCTAGAATTCAAAATCCAACTTAGTCTTGATTGGGTAATTCTGTGGTTATTCCACTAAATCTTACCTGGAGGTAGACAGATAAGAGTAGAGTTTTCCATATATATAAAGGTATTGTCAGATTTGCTGAGAGGAGGTTTGGTAGGATTTTCCAAAACCTGTTATGGTAGAAAGTCAGCTTAAATAGAAAGGGAAAAAGCCTCTTTCAGGCTCTGAGGGTGGACACACACACAGAGCCAGCTGCCAAGTTAAAAAGCATGTTTTTATAGTCTGAGAAGCATCTAGAGATGTAACTTTGTTTCCAGCACCCCGCCCAGGAACTGCTTCTGCTGACTATTACTAGAGAAATCCAGTTCCTAAACTACTCATTTCACTAAAATTATGCTTCTTACATTGCTACAGAAACAGCCTTTCCCCCCAAATTGGTTTCCCTTCCTCGGAATCTTTCAGCAGGAACTCAAATTTTAGTAAAGATGGCACTCCATCACCTTGTGGTGGATACCCTTCCAGTTTTGTCAACAAACATGCTTGAGCCTGTTGGTCTTTGACTAGACTTTGGCAGATGGAAATAACTTAAGCTCATGTATGCCGCTGTCCTATTGTGTTGGTCTAGCAAAAATAAACCCCGTGAGTGCAACCCGGCATTCAAAAGTCATGCAGCCAGGAGCCGTGGTTCTGATAGCTATGTGCCATTGTACACTCAGAACCACCTCTGTCCTTAGGCTGTCTGTAATGCTAGTGAGTGTTCCCTCAGTTCATTTCTAATTGCTTCACACCCCCCCACACACACACAACCTTCTAGTACCTAACTAGTTGCTTTAAAGAAAAACTATTAAAAGTCAATTGTACACAAATACATATGTTTCCACTTTATCTTCTCTTCCTCTATAGGAAACATCCTAGATGTTCCTGATTTTTCATGAATTTGGTTATTTAATAGTTGTGGGGTTTCTGTTGTTGTTTCCTTTTAATCTGGCTTTTGTTTTTTATCGTGAGCTGTTCCCCATGCCATTCTTACAAAAAAAAAAAAAAGAAAAAAAAAAAAAAACCTGACTCTCTAATTTTGCTTGTGCCAGAGTCCTGTAGTCAGTCTGAAGTGGCCCATATTTATCCATTTCCTTGTCTTCTATTCTTCAAATCCACTAAGTTTTCTTTCCTACTGTACACAGTGATTCTCACTGAAATCACCAGTAACCCTGGCCCCAATAGAGCTTTGTTTCAGCTTTCTCTCAGGCAATACTAACAAAAAAATTAAAAACATCTAGGCATCTAGACAAAGGTTGCTTTCTCTTAAGTGCTTTTGGGGGCTTCTCTACCTGTTCATATTTGTATATGGAAGTGTTTTGCCTGCATGTATGTCTGGACCAGTATGTGCCTGGTACCCAGGGAGGCCAAAATAGTATCTTGATTCCCTGGAAGAAGAATTAAAGTTTGTGAGCCAGTATGTTATTGCTGGGAATTGAACCCAGGTCCTCTAGAGGAGCAGCCAGTGCTCTGAACTGCTGAGCCATCTCTTCAACCCCCTTAATTTTCTAACATCACATTCTTTGTTTCACTGTATCTTTTAAACCTTCAATTAGCATGTAACAGCCATTTATCTCCATGTGTATATCTCCCGAGTCCATCCAAATCTTACTAAAATTTTCACCAAGTGAACTTAGAGTATTTCAGTCTAGCTCAAACTTTTCCTAAATTCTTTGTAATTTCTGCCACCTTCCCACTTGCCCAAACCATAAACTCAGGCAGTCTTAAGAGTCTAAGACTGTATTTGTGTTTCAATTAAGTCCCGGGTCTAGTGATTCCGAAGAATATAATTAAATAATTGCTGGAGCTGCTATCTCCTTAGTGCTAAGGAACTACATTCTAGGGCTTATTTTCTCTCATTTGTTAAAAGCCATCTACAGAGCTCTTTTATCCTTGCTACCCACAATCCATTCTCCATCAGCAATTCCAGGAATCTTTCAGAAATTCCTGAAATCTCTTGTAATGAAATTCCATTCAGGTCCCAAAAAATACTGGAGGGGCAAAAGGGCAAAGGTGGAAAACCGAATTGTATAAAGTACAATCAAGGGTCATTAAGAAAACATCTCCAAGGATGCCTTGATTGGGATCAATTTGTGTATCAGTATTTTTTTCAAATGATATTAGAGTTAGGTTTTCCCCCAATCCTTTGATGCTGCTATTTTTGCTGTCTTGCACTAAACAAGTATACCTAATAAAACTTAAAAAAAATAGTTGCCTAGTTATATTAATAATTTACAATCAGAAAATTCCCTTAAGTCTGGCTTCACCCATAGCCATCTGGTCCCAGTGCTTCTGTTCTTCCTCCCTAATCATGCTTTAGCCCCTTAAAGGAACTCATCCTTCTCTTGGACTGCTCAGAGTCTTAACACAGAGCCGTGACCTTTGCTTATACTTAGCAAGCACCTATTTATAAAACTCCATATTTCGAACTGTGGTCATAGGGATAATGCTCCTGTGGAGAGACTTGCCCACCTTTGCTGAGCTCATGATGTAAGGCAGCCCACAGAGGGCTGCTTTACGACCAAGTGGTGTCTGGATTGTTGTCACTTTGTCAATAATAAGCCAGACTATTTCTGTTGGCAATAAATAAGAAGAGGTAATTAATTGTTGGGAGACAGGAGATCGAGGCCAGTCTGGTCTACAGAGCGAGTGCCAGGACAGCCAGGGCTGCACATTGAAGCGTTTTTCTCAAACAAAAAACGCTTCAGATTTCAGTGAAAATAACTTTCTCAGTCTACTGTATGCTCTCATTGGTCGCTGTATTTATTTTTAATCTTAGGAACACCCGCAACTAATGATTATTTTGTCTTCCTAGTCACTGTCCTACCCTCCTAACTCCCAATGAATGGGGCTAATCCGCCGCATACATTGCTGACAGAGTAGGCTGCACACGTCTAAAGGCAATAAAATAAGACATTTTCTGGCACTTTTGAAAACAAGTAGTCTCAGTCTTCGATTACTTTTAAGATTGTGAACACTCCGCTAAAAACCCATCCGTCCTTCTGTTAATTAGTGTTTGCCTAGTAGGGGAGAGGGTGGGTCACAAGCCTAATTCCAACAGAACTTCAACGCTTCCGCGGGGGACTGAACACCCTATAATAGGTGGAGACCAGAGTCTGACCCGGAAAAACCTGTCCTCTTCCGGCCCCACTCTTTGCGGTGAGAGGCGGGACTTCCGGCCTCAGTTTTTCCGGAGACAGCCCTTTCTGCGCGAGTTTCAAACTGCTAGCTCTCTGTTTTGTGTTGCTTTTTTTACTTTTGTTCCTCCGACTCGCTGCAGCTGCCCCAGCCGTCCGGATTTGGACGGGCGTCTCAATCGAAACACTCTTGTGTTCACGTTCTTCTGTAGATGAGATTATTTGCCTTTATCGGGATATATCACTCGGTAGTTACTATATTCCTGAAGTAATCCGGGAGAAGCAGTAGCAAACGGTACAGTTCCTGCTATTTGGGAAAAATAGAGGTCGGTCAGAAGCCTTGGCTGCTCTTCTCTCGATGTGGAAAACAACTTGGCAGCCCAGAAGTGCCGTGTGTCAAGTTTGGCGGTGGTCTTGATGAGGGCGTGCATCCGTCCCTTTCTCTTTTCCCGGGTAATTAGACACTAGATCTTGAAAGGCGAGGTTTGAACATGCAGAACTGACGAGGTTTTCCATTTCGTTATACCGGACATAATGTGTTGAATGGTGAGAATGCAAACAGGAATAAAACCATGCAAAGGAGGTCAAAAAGATCGATTGGAACCAGATTGTAGTGTCCCGTGGCAGCGCCAAGAACTTCTAGAACCTACGCTTTCTTGTGTATGCTTGTTATTTAAATAATAACTTCAGTAAAGTTGCTATATGGGAGGTGCAAAGGTAGTGATTTCGTTTCCCAGTCTGGTGTCAGAAAATAAACTCAACTATGTGTCTGCACCTACGTGCTCTTAAAATAACAGGTATATGCAGGTGTGTGTGTATGCACATATATCTGTTGTCGAGGTATTTGTTTATTGCCATTTAACAAGTATGTAAACAAGTAATATAAAGCACTTTGATCTGATTTGTGGAAATTAACTGTCAGGAATATAGAGATACACTGGAGAGAGAAGAAGCAGGACAAAGATCCTAGACGTGGGAATTGAAAGATGAGCTTCCAACAAAAGGAGCTAAAGAGTCAAGTTCAAGCAAGATTTTTAAAAATTAATACAAAACTAGTTATAGGTGGGAAGCATAGAGAAGTCAGAGGTGTCACTAACTCATATTGCAAATTCAAGGTAAGAAGAATTTAAACATTCTTTCATTATTTGATGAAAGTATATTTGCCTAATAATTATTTTAGGTCCCAGTGATATGTTTGTAAATAAGACAGGTGAGATCCATTCTAATGAGTTTCTGTCCTGGTGGGAAATCAAAGGCAAATAATTTTGATATTGATAAAATGTATGCGGACAAGGGTAAAGGAGGATAGGGATGTGTGGGGCAGTTGGGCTTAGTTGATAAAGTGGGGCCTTTGTGCACGTTGTATTTGTGTTGAGACCTTAATGCTGACAAAGAATTTGTGGTTTGATAAGCCCGGGAGAAGGCAAGCTAGACAGAACAACGCAAAGGTTTTTGAGATGGAAAATACCTTGTTTCAAGAATATTTTTTAAAAGCCAATATTATTAAAGTGATCTGAACAAGGGAGTTGGGAAGTGACATTGGGAAACAATGGTGGGCTAGATTGTGTGGCTTCTGCAGGCTCTAGTGTAAGAGTATAGATCTTATTCTGTGTGCACATGAACAAGAATGTTTGGTTTCCACTAAAGGATGAAATTGGGATGTTACAGAAGTCTACTTTTGGTGGGAGAGCCTTTGTTCTGGTTTATTCAGATTCTGTTTATCTGTGGAACAAAGTCTATGCTGTTAGCTAGCCGAAATCACTGAAGGGAGTGGTGTAGATTTAGAAGTTCTTTAGAGAAAGAAATAATTAACAATGGTGTGAATTAAGAGATAGCACATAGTTAAAACTTTACTGACATCACATATACTCCACATAAGATGCTGGCCTATATTGTGCATAGCTTGTTGCATATTTAACAATCAAAACACAAGATGAGGCTTAAAAGTAACATGTGTTATTAAAGTAAGGTCTTGAAGAATCTCTGATCTAGGTAACGTTAGGAATGATAAAAGTAAAAACAAAAATAAAAGTAGAGAAGAAACTGTTAGCCCAAAGAGGGCTTGGACATAGGACAAAGGGAGAGTTTGGAAGGGGACTATGTACAGCTGTATCACAGGCTGACTAAGCCTAGTGGAAGGATGACTGAGAATATTGGAGGGCATTATGAGCCAATGCCAGGGGACAGGTAGAGGAGACGGTTGGTCTGTAGTAGAAAGATTAGCAAGAGAATATTGGCAGTGAGGGGTCTACTGTACTTTGGAGGCTTATTGAGGAGATTGCCGTAAACTTAGGAGTATTATCTCTGAATAGTCTTTTGTGGGTTTTGACAGATAAGTCTTATCACTGACTAGAAGGAGGAGATAATATGGAAGGGGATGGGGTTCATGTTAGAAAAGAATGAACATTTCTGAAGGTTTATTGAGACCTTACAAAGTGGTTTTCATAGTGCTAGGCACTGCCATCTGTATTTTGTCCTGTAATTCTCACAAATGAACAAACATCCGTTGGATTGTGCCTAGCACGTAGTGGAGTGTAAATGAGGCCACTTCTTCTCACACAGGCATGGAAAATGGTGAAAAAAGGACATACACAGAATTCAAGAAGTGAGGGTGAATTGAAGACACTGAATTAACTGTTTCCTTAATGCCAGACTGGGGAACAATCATGTGTGGCATTTGTATTTCTTCAATGGTCGATTTCCTTGGTCTTAATAGTTACTTGTTGTCTGTCTTTTGCATGCGCTAAAACTGATTTTCTGCATTATTTTATTTTTATTTATTATTGTTGTTTGTATGTGTTAGGATGTGTGAATGCAGACATGCACATGCTTGCTCCAACTTTTTTCTCACTTTCCACTGTGAATCCCAGGGGATACAACTCAGTTTATCAGGCCTGTGTGGCAAATCATGCTGAATCATCATGCCTGCCCAAATTGCTACATTTTTCTCACTAAGTATAATTGGTTTATCTGAAGTGAGAGCCTGTGTGTATAACATACAAAAATTAAACTTGGATGTTGTACAAATTCTGATTGTGTTAAAGAAAACTCAGAGCCAGATGTTGGGGAAAGGCTGAAATATCAAAGAGAGGAAACACCACAGTCAGATCTCACCCAGCTGTCTTCCAGCTTCCTCAGCCTCACTCATTGTGGCTTTTATTGCATTAATCTGTCTTTCTATGTCTGCCTTAAATACCCTCTTTGCCAGTTATTTCGAATCCAGGTTAAGATTAAAGGTATGGGCTACTACTATTTGGTAATTAGCCTTGAACTCACAGAAGCACAGAAAGATCTCTGTCTCTGGAGTTATGGGATTAGAGGCCTGGCACCACCACTGCCTGCCTGGGAACCTGGAACTCCCTCTGTAAACCAAGCTGCCCTCAAACTCAGATCTTCTGGGATTAAAGATATAAATTACCACTCTCTGATCCTCCTGGATCGACTGTGGGTAGATCTCTTCTCTGATATTTCAGACTGGCTTTGATTAAATATGAAACATATCACCACACTTGGGGAACAGTAAAACCACAAAACATAGAAGGATATTTGTGACTTTGTGAACTGTCTTCTCCTCCAGGTTATATTTTTAACAGTGGAGTAGAGTCGTAGGATTACTCAAAGCACTTTGTTAAGGAGTTCATTTTAGACAACTGAGGTAAGGGTGCTACTCTCTCAAGTGTATACGCAGGGCAGTGTGTCGCCCTTATGTTCCAGGAAGTACGTGTGTTTAACTTGGTGGAACTCTTGGGCACTGAGGAAACTGCCGGTGCTAAAATGTCCCCATTTCCTTTAGTCTGTGCTGAAGTGTGGCATGCCCAGGCATAGAAATGGCTGCTGAAGTGCACATGGTACTTTATGAAGATGACTCGGTGCAGGTGCAGTATGCTGATGGCTCTAAACTGCAGCTCTCTCCTTGTGGCTCTGAGTTTCTATTTGAAAAGGCATCTGCTCTTTCAACACACCCTTTAGAACAACCAGAGAGAATTCGTCAAAGGACACACTTTGTCATTAGTACCTACCGAGTAAGTAAGATCACAAAAATACTCTGTTTTTATTTAATTTTCATTTTACATACCAACTACAGTTTCTCCTCTCCAGTCCATTCCTCAAAGAGGGTGAAGCCTCCCTTGGGGAGTCAGCGAAGTGTGGTATACCTCGTTGAGGCAGGACCAAGGTCCCTCCCCCATCAAGGCTGAGCCAGGTATCCCACTATAGGGAATGGACTCCAAATAAAGCAAGTTCACCAGTGATAAATCCTGGTCCTGCTGCCAGGGGCCCCACAAACATCAAGTTACATAACTGTCACCACCATTCAGAAGGCCTAGTTTGGTTCCATGAAGGTTCTCCCAGTAAGTGGGGTCATCTGTCTTTGTGGTTTCCCCATCGTGATCTTGACCCCTTTGCTCATATATCCCTCCTCCTCTTCACCTGGACGGGAACCCGGTTCAGTGCCTAGTTGTGGATCTTTGCATACATATTAGATATACAGTCTACAACCTCAGAGAAGCTAGGTAACAAGGAGGCCCCTAAGAGGGATGCGCACGGATTGTGCCCAGAAGGGGAAAATACTTTTTTTTAATACAAAGAGGTTGAGGAAGCTATTAGAATATGAAAGGTAACGAGGATTCTGGACTTTTGTCATTCTAAACTGATTTTCAAATAATTTTATATTTTTTTTCCTAGGAGCAACTACAGCGAGCCCTAGACTTCCGAAATTCTTCAGCTACAAGCCCTTTTTTATCTGAAAGCCTCATACCTCCTGAAAGAAAGAAGGTGATGTTTTAAAACCACATTTTAATGAACAATATTAAACAGGTTAATTGTAAACAGTGGGTCAGCACTTGGAAATAGGCACACACACTATAGAATGCGCCAGACTAAGGGCAGAAGTTACATGTTTCAACTCCTTAACATTTTCTTTATAGCCAAGGATTATAGCATTTCAAATCATGACTTTTTTATTCTCATATGACTCAATATTCAGAAATTTTGTAAATAAATTTTAGGAAACTGTGTAATAGGATGTGGGCCTAGTTTGTTTTTCTCATGCTTTGATAAAACACCGACCAAAAGTAACTTGGGGAGGAGAGGATTCATTTGAGCTGGTAGTTTTCAGTCTGCTCTTCAGAGAAGTCCAAATAGGAACTAAAGCAGAGACCGTGAGGGACAATCTTACTAGCTTGCTTTCTTTGGCTTCCTAGCTACATTTTCTGTAATTCAGGCCCACCTGCCCAGGAAGTGATTATCTACAGTGAGGTGTGCTTCTGCACGTGAATCAGCAGCCAGGACAATGGCCCACAGACATGCCCACAGACAGGATTATGAAGGTGTTCCCTCAGTTGAGGTTCCTTCTTTCCAGAAGACTCTTGAATTGGTGATTTAAAAAACAAAAAACCCGACCAGACCTGTGTAGTATAACTTGTAATTATGTATAGGTATAAAAATTTTACACTTATTCATATTTTTTTATTTTGAGGGATAATGATAAATTGCATTTATTAAGACTATGAACTAGGGACTAAAACCAATCTTAAAAATATTTAAAGGCTGAGGCAAGAGATTCACTTATCCTCCTAAATTTGAGATTAACATGGGCAATGTAGTTAGATCCTGTCTCCAACCAACCAACATTTCAGTAGTACCAGTGTGGCATGGGAATCTGTTAATATTTCCTGAGTTTCTAGCCCTTGCCTGGGAAGAAAACTATGTTTCAAAGAATTTTCATGATTTATCCATGAAATTTTTCAAAGTGTTGAAGTCAGGAATTGAGCCTAGTCTAAATGACTTTTGGTAGTAGGGAGTGAACCCAGGACCTCATACAGGGTAGGGAGGCACATCACCACTGAGCCGCACCATCAGCCCAGCCCTGCCTACTAATTGCTTTCTATTTTGCAGTGCCCTCTTGCCTCTTTACTGAGTAAGCTCATACTGTGCTGTGCCTGTGTTCGTAGTCTTATATCTGTGTAGGGACTGGGACAAACTAGCTGAGGGAGTTTGTTTGAGGGAGTACTGTTTCAGAGGTCTTAGTTCATGGCCCCATCACTGTTGGTTTATGTTGAAGCAGAACATTGTGGTGGGGAATGTTGGCTGAAACAAAGCCTAGCAGCCAGGAATCAGATGGGGTGAGAGACCTACTTCCTCCAGCCCCATCACTTGTGAATTCATGAATAGATCAATCCTTTGAGAAAGTTAGTGTCTTCATGATCCAGTCACCACTCAGCAATACCACCAGCTGGAGACCACACTGTTAACACCTTCACCTTTGTGAAAGCCACCTCACATCCAGATCTTAGCAGGCAGAGGAGCTATAAAATGTTGTAAGCTATATCTTATTCCACAGGGCTTTTTTTTCCAGGGTCTTTTGAATAACTGCATCATTAAAATGGTGTCATTTGCTACTGATGCTGCAGTGTAGTCACAGGACAGTGGGCTCTCCTGAGCAACTCCTTACACAGGTTATCCATCAGTCACTCCCCCTAAGATGACTATTCTGTCATGCATGGCTTTGCAAAGAGGCTTTCTTGACAATAGTTTTGGTAAAGTTAAGGTTTAATAAAAACGGAAGTTGAAATGTTGAACTATATACAATAATTGATCAAAATACTGTTATGTGTAGTACTGTTGATTTCTTTATGATAAAGCAGATAGAGATTGTTAACTGTTTTCAGCCTGCTGTTTGTTAGGACCACTTTACCCTTGAGCTTTTTAATTATTTTAAATGATTTTTAAAGCCACCTGGAATTTATTTTAGTTACTGTTGTGGTGAGTACCGTCTAGGACAGAAATTTTTGGGTACTTTTTGGTTCATCTGATAATGTAGCATTTCCCAAGCGCTGTCTGGTAATTCCAATATCATTTTAAAACAATTCTCACCTTTCTCCTAACTCACGTAGCATTTTAAAGTACTGGATTTGTTTTTGTGTTTTTTTCTCAGTGACTTCTTCACTAGTTCTGTACCATGTAAGCTCCAATTGCTTTTGTATAGTGCATGACAGCTCAGATTCTCCTTTATCTCCGTTATTTTTCAGAATAGATTTTTGGGATGAGCAGTCTGTAAATCCATTGAATATTTTTAATCAAAGTAAGTTTAGCACTAATCAGAAGGTATCTATCTCCCCCTTCCTCCTGCTCCTCTTCTTTTTCTCCCCCCCCCCCCCCCCCCCCCCCGTGTGTGTGTGTGTGTGTGTGTGTGTGTGTGTGTGTGTGTGTGTGTGTGTGTCTGTGTGTCTGTGTGTCTGTGTGTGTGTGTGTCTGTGTGTCTGTGTGTGTGTGTCTGTGTGTGTGTGTGTCTGTGTGTGTGTGTCTGTGTGTGTATGTCTGTGTGTGTGTCTGTGTGTGTGTGTGTCTGTGTGTGTCTGTGTGTGTGTGTGTCTGTGTGTGTGTGTGTGTCTGTGTGTCTGTGTGTCTGTGTGTCTGTGTGTGTCTGTTTCCAAGAAAAATACCATTAGCATCCAGTATTGTCTGTACAACCATATATAACTCCGGTTTTTATTTTCTAGGTAGTAAAAACGTAAGAATACAAACTCTTTCATAAAAAATACTTTTAATATCAAAACTATGGGGAAAATGTACATTAAATAAAAGTATCATGGCTTTTTTTTCCTCTCTCAATTTAGCATATCTTCATTGATTTCTCAGAAGTAAAATGGCCCAGTCTTGATAGAGATGACAGCATTACATATTCGGAGAGTGGTGTTGTGAAGATATCATCACTAGATGGACACGCATACCTTTTCCTGCCCAGATCTCAACATGAATTTACAGTACATTTTTTGTGTAAAGTGAGCCAAAAGCCAGACCCATCTGTAATACTCTCTGAAACAAATAATCAAGTCCCAAAATGTAAACTAGTTGGAAAGACCAGCAAAATCTGCGAATGTGGAAGTTTATCAGGACAAAGATTAAAGGATAAAGAAAATGAACTTCATTACCAGATCTTGCAATCGACAGCTTCAGCGAAAATATGTTGTGTGGATGGAGCTGAGGGCAGGGAGGAGCTGCCTTCCCTGAGTACAAGGCACAGATGCATGTACGCATGGGTGAAGCAGTGTTGGTCTGTTGCCTCCTGTCCAGAGTGGTGCAAATACCCTTTGTCTTTGGCACTTCGTTTTTATAGCAAAGTTAGCATTGTGTCTAAAATTGATGAAAATTTCCCTGCAAGTGGAATTGGAACTTCTGACACTCCAGAAGAAAGCAAAAGAGAGGTTTCTGTCCTTCCCAGGGCTTTGTTCCTCAGCTGCCCAGCTCCACACATGCACAGGTAAAGCAAGAATGACCTGTTGCTCAAAAAAGATCTCGGGAGAACCCAAGTTTACCTAAGTATAACTTTTTAGGTCATCTGATACTGTTTGGTTGGTTGATTGGTTTTCGTTTTCTGAGACAAGGTCTCAGTATGTCACCTTGGCTGGCCTTAGAACTCTGTGTAGACCAAGCTGACCTCTAACTCATAGAAACCCTCCTGCTTCTGCCTCCCAAAAGTGCTGGGATTAAAGGCATGAGCCACCACACCTAGCCACATCTGTTACTATTCTTAATCTCATTAAATTGACTAAAATCTTTCATTTTAATGGATAGCATTTATAGCAATGTACAGTGTCTGTTCCTAAGAGGATTATTAATGTACAGAAGAACAGGACCCTGCTCAGGGTTTTGGGGGAAAGCCTAGAGGGGAGTTTATGGCTGCTAACTGGAGCCCAAGACCCCACAGGCTTGACCATGGACCTGAGAGAGTTTTGATTATGGCTTCTTTCTTTGCTGTCAGCCCCAAAACCTACTTATTCTTTAGTTAACTGACTATAAGTGTATCCTTTTCCAAAAGGGTTCAGTATATGGAGACCTCTTCATGGCTAAGTCAAAAACTTAGCTTTTATTCAAAGATGAATAATAGTTAAAATTTGCAACATTAGCTTTGTATAAGTATTATAGAAAATTAATTTTTTTGTAAACTAACATTTACAAAGTACTTATATGAGGCACGGTTCTATTTTATGCATTTGGTGTAGTCACCCCACTACAAGAATTACACTGATCATTTTGTAGAGGAACGTAAGATTTAGAAATGATAAAGAACTCAAGTGAGTTACATCACTGGCACCTATAGGATTGAAATTTGATCCTAGGTCTTCTCTGAGGACACATTTTTACTTAAAACAAAATATAGAAACAGCTTTTGGGCTTGCCATAATTACCTAATTAAAACTGGAAATTCCAGGATTATAAATACGTGACAGAAGAGGTTTTATGCTTCTAAATGAAGTGTTTCTTTGACTGGATTTAGGTTGAAATCTATTTCCTTAATGTGGTTTAGCAGATCTCCCATGATCTGTCCCCTCCTTCTGTAGCTGTCGCCTCTACAGTCACCGGACCCCTCACAGTAAACATGAGTGATTACTCAGGCCCTCCTCCCCTTCAACTCAAGCCTTACTTCCTGGGAGTCATTTCTCAGAGTCTGTTGATAGTTAGGTGCTTGCTCCTGCCACAGCTCTCACTGCCTCCTCTCTCTTTAGACTGGGTGATTACAGTTGCAGTACACTGCCAGATGGGAGCTCCCCACTGGGGACAGAAATATGCCTGCTTTGGAGAGACAGTAAATTCTCAGTGTGCAGAACATGATACCTGACCTACCGTAGACATTTCAGTAAAGATTTGTTGTTTGAATTCAAGTTAAAATTTAAAGATTAGTAAAAATTTAAATTTACATTGTACTGAGATCCAGCAATGCAGTTACTGAGAATTACTGAAAAGATACATGGCAAAGACTTACTTTTAAACTTCTCTAACGCACATTTAAATATACATATTTGTTAGACCAGGAGTAAGCATTCTGCTGGTGCTATTCTGTTGACTTTTAATGGCAATTATCTTGAACAACCAGAATTAATACTCATATTTTATTCTTCACAGGTGGAACTTCTGTGACTCACTTTTACAGAGACAGTCTGATGAAGGAGAGTATTCCTATCCTGAGCTTGTGAAGGTGGTGTGGTATAAAGGTGTGATATACAGGTAAGTCTCCAGTGTTTCACTGAGAATTTTGTTTGTTTCTTAAAGTGAGAATGAGACTATACTTGCAAACCAATTCTTATTTTAAAAAAAGACACAGTTTTGCTGAGTCAACTAGGCTCTTGTATTTTGTCTTTACTTTTACAGGTCACAAAACTAATTACTTTGCGCAGAGGTCTTGTGACATGAATCAGCCATGTTTACAAGACTTACAGGGAGCTCCAATGCCATTGAGAGTCAGTCTTGCTGGTGAACAGATGTTTGTAGCAGGGGCTTAGGATAGCCTCTGGACATAAGGAGGTGTTAACTAGTGAACATGGAATAAGCCAAATGCCAATTCAAAGGAAATCATTTCTTTCATGGCTGCTCCTCACCCTCACTACTGCACTGAATTCTCCCTTCCCCACCACAGAGTTCACAGGGTCACTGTCTGGTGATTGGAATACAGTTGTTTTGTTCAGATGCATCGTCACATCCATGAATAATAGTAGAAAAGCTTACCCGATGTTTTTGGTTGCCAGAAGGCTTTCCCCTTTTCTGTATGCAGACCCACCTACTTCTGACAGCATTAGTTTTACATTACATTTATATTTTACTTGTGATGGCAACACATCGGTGTGCTATAGCATGATATAGAGGTTAGAGGGCACCTGCTGGTCTTCACCACGTGGGTTCCTGGGATTGAACCCAGGGCATCAGATTTGGCAGCAAGTACCTCTACCTGCTGAGCCATCTTGATGGCCCCTGACAACACATAAAAGATAGATCTGTTCCAATAAAAGTAATTTTCATGTAGTATATACTGGATACTTTGACTGTAACTGGCTGCTACATGTGTAATGCGTCTTACATGGATAGTTAATCTTATCCATCAGGTACTCATTATACAAATTATATTTATGAAAGAATAATCTTATTTTCAGAACCTAGAAGTGTGGCATTCAGCTTCTATGCATAGACATTGCTTTGGTGACTCTTTATGTATCAGTCCCTATGGTTAACACTGGGATGTGAAGACAGGATTCCTTGAATTCTGGAAGCTCTGAGCTTTTGTTGAAATAAACATTTAAAGCACTTCTATGTGTTGTTTCTCTTTGGTTCAGAATTACCCATGTCTCTGGTTTTGTTGTTTGGGGTTTTGTTGTCTTAATGATTGCTATCATGAATGCATTTAGTCTTTCTTCTAAAAAAATGATTATTTTGCTACTTTAGGCTTACCCATAAAAATGTAAATTCAATAGAAATCTATCCTGGAGATGGATCAGTTTTCAAGTCAGAAGGAGCTTATTTTGGTAACTATTTTACATATTATTCGAGTCAAGAAGAATCAGAAAAGGTAAGCTAATTATGAAAATAAAAAGTTATTTTTGAAGTCACAGTATAAATATGAGAAATTTGCTGTTTTATGGAACGTTACTTCCCACCCTTCATCATGGAAAATTAATATAATCTTACTGTCAGAATTTAAACACCCTAAACAGTGTGTTTAAATCAGAAGCTAAATTTCTTCTGTCATAGAATTTGTCACTGGAAAATGCCTATGCCCAGAGCATTCCTTTTGAGTCGTTATACTACTTTTAATTAATATTTACGAAGTAAAAAGCATATATTGGGTCTTAGCTTGATTGTTCTCTGGATAAAATGTTTGCCACACAAGCATGAGGACCCCAGTTTAGATCTTCAGGACCCACATAAAAGGTAGACACAGTAGCCTGCATCTACCCCCACCCTCCAACAATTTCTTGCTTTGTCGTATATGTATATACACACACATACTTCAAGGAAAGGGTTTCTGGCCTGGACTAGTCCCATAGCTTGGACCTGCTCTTATCTGGACCAGCAATCCCAAAGTCCCAATGAAACACACAGATGCTTATATTAACTTCATGCTGTTTGGCCTATGGCTCAGGCACATTGCTAGCTAGCTCCTTCATCTTAACCCAACCTATTTCCATTAATCTGTCTGCCATGTGGCCCATGGCTCACCTGTGTTCCTTACATGTTGCTTCTTTGGACGTCTGGCTTGATCTGTGTCTCAACTCTGCCCTTCTTTTCCTACCTATGCTCCTGTCTCTGGCTACGGTGTTCCCCAGGGGTCAAAACAGCCCTTTATTTAAGGATTGATATTCATAGCATAGAGAAAGACATTCCAACATAAAAAAGGGGTTTTATTAAGTATTAATATTAATTAATAAGGGCCAGATTTATTATTGAGATTTTTTGTTGTTTTACACTTTCAGAGAGAAGAGAAAACTTATTCTGTAAATAACCTTCCTCCAGACAGACCAGGAAATCTTTTCTCTGTTCGTTTTCTGATTAAACAAGCAACCAGGTAAGTCTATGATGTTCAACTGAGCAGAAAAATCATGCATGTAAATACCTTGATGTATTTCTTCTGGTTACAGTTAGGACTCTAGGTACAATGAAAATATATATCTTCTCTACAAATCTGTCAAGTTTTCTGGTTTCATAATTGAAAAAGTAATTTGTGTCATTACAAGAGTATTTCTTGAATACTCTTTAAGTATTGATCTGTAAACAATTTCCAAAACAGGTTAGCAGGCTCAGAAATTATTATTTTGTTTCCTACACATAGTTAGCTGCTTTTCTTGCCATCTTTAGACTGTGCTAAACCTCTTGGGCATGTGACTCTGTCACCTCTTTGTGACATGTGAGCAGCAAGAAGGCTCAGCTAAACAATGTATGTGTGTGCAAGTCAATAGCTTGAGCTTGACCTATGAAGCTACATAAAGGTGGAAAGAGAGCAAATCCACAAAGTTGTTCTCTGATCTTTATGCACATACCATGGCACATGTGACTCATCATTTGCACACGAGTGTACAGACACATCTCACAATTAACTAATTAAATAATTTTAAAGGAACACCTGAAAATTATTTATATAGTTCCTTCATTGCTCAAAGGTCAAGGAGTAGCCATAGCTAGCCAAGATAGGGCAGAGGGAAAGATGGTAGCCCTCAACTAGGAACGTGACACTTTTCTGGGAAAGTGAGTTGGCATAGCCATATGAACTGTTAACATGGCATCAGGATGTTGCTAAAACAGAGCTGGGTGTTTGAAAATAGAGAAAATGTCATTATTTGCAAACATTTAGGAAATGTTTTTTATATTCACAGAATTCTTCAACATTGTGCCAAGACAAGGCTTTCATTAAGCCACAACTATCATTTCTGCTGCTGGAAAATGGTATGCTGAAACCAAGAATGGTAGTTGATTCATACTTGTTCATTCAAACTGCTTTCATCTAACTCATGAGAGAAATTCTTTCAAATTTGCTTATTCAAGAGAATACCTACCTTGAATGGGATGTGGGGCAAAGGTAGGCATATCTCTGAGTTCAAGGCTAGCCTGGTCTACAGAATGAGTTCCAGAATAGCCAAGACTACACAGAGAAACCCTGGCCTAATTAGGGTCATTACTGTGATGAAACACCATGACCAAAAGCAGCTTGGGGAGAAAAGGGTTGATATCCCTCACAGTTCCATTCAACAACCCATCATCAAAAGCAGTGAGAGCAGGAACCTGGAGGCAGGAGCTGATGCAGAGGCCATGGAGAACACTGATGTACGCCGCATGGCTTCCTCAATTGCTTTGTTATAGAACCCAGCAGCACCAGCCCAGGGCACCACCCACAGTGGACTGGGCCCTCCCCATCAGTCATTAATAAGAAAATGCAGATCTTATGAAGATACTTTCTCAACTGAGGTTCCTCCTCTCTGATCACAAGCCCTGTTTCAGAAAACTTGAGGGAGGGAGAGAAAGTGAGAAAGAATACCTACGTTACAGACAGAAAGAAAATCAGTCTCTCTCTCTCTCACTCTCTCTCAATTAGGCATGCCCTTTGCCTCATGCTTTAGTGTCATTGATACTTTATGTAATTTCTCACTCCTACCATGTTGAGATTCAAGCCTGGGCTTAGCACATGTCAATTACGCTCTAATCACAAAGCATACTAGGCCCTTGTTACTTTCCTTTGGCTTTTGATGCAGACATAGCACAGGCTAGCTTCAAACGTGAGGTCCTCCTGCCTCAGCCTGCCAAGGGCTGAGATTACAGATGTATGTAAGCCACCATGTCCAGTTGATTGAGTTATGGATGGAAATGGATTGAATTTGAATTCTGTCAAAGCATTGTCAATACAAACCATGATAGTATTGTATTTTAGTCTTACAAATGTAAAGGTAAATTCATTAATCCTAGCCTGGAGGAAATGACTCTCCAACATTGATTTTTGGGATCTATACTCATTTGATTGTAAATTTATGCTGTTATAACTCATGATTTTTACCTATATGAAGTTTGTAGCAGGATGGTAGCTTACAGAGATATTCAAAGTTCAATCTTCTTATTAGGTAGACAGCTTCCGATGTGCAACTCTTGAAAAGTTCACAAACAAGTCAGAGCTCTGAGGCACTCGACTCTGAATACGAATCTTCAGTTGCTTCAGTTCATTATTAACTATTTAAATTTTTCCATAGAAAACTCGGCCTTGTGCTTTTTTTACTTGGTTTTAGGTACCTGGAGTAAATGTTAACAATACTCTGCCAGTGCTTCTGAAAGAATCACTGGTACCCAGTGTGGGGAGATTTCTTGCCTACTCTGATGACAAAGTCCACGCTGTCTTTTTAGATGGTGTCACATTAACCCTAAATTGGAATTTTAGCTCCTCTACTGAAAAAAACCAAGTGAGTATACCTAAGGCCAGTGGTTCTCAACCTTCCTAATGCTGTGACCTTTTAATACAGTTCCTCATGCTGTGTGACCCCCACCAACCATAAAATACTTTTGTTGCTACTTCATAACTGTAATTTTTACTGCTATGAATTATAATATAAATATTTGATAGGAAGGATATCTGATTGTGATCCACAGGCTGAGAACTGCTACCTCAGACTAAAATTGTGTGTTATGCTCAGTAAAATTTGTTATAGCATTTGTAATTGTTACATAAGATACCATTCTGACCTTAAATACTTGTGTATATTATATATTATTACTATCGGGATGGACATTTTTCTCAAATATTTATCATTTCTCTCTGATTCAAGATAGCTTCCATGCTTTCTCAAATGCATAATCCATTATTCTCAACTATAGTCTGATATCTACAGTGTGAAATATATCCTGATTGGTTACTTATCTACAGAAAACAATACTATTTATCTCAAATTATCATGTAGGGTTTTATATGTACGTATGTGTGCCTGTGTAAGTTTATGCATGCCATGTGCGTGCAGGAGCTCTTGGGATCGCAAGAAGGCATCTGAGTCCCTAGAACTGGAGTCATGGGCAATTGGGGGCCACCATTTGGGTGCTAGAAACTGAAGTTTTTAAATATAAAATCTGTCAAGAAGGTTTTTAGATCTCAGTGAATTTCCTAGCAAAAAAATCAGAAAAATATCACAAATAGCCATTTTATGTCTATAAAGAAGGATTGACATTTGTATTCTCTATAATTATCTGTGTGGGTGATGACCCACAACCCGTTAAGATACAATCATCCACCCTTTTGTTTCTTTTTAAAAGAGGTTGCTAGCATTTTAGCTTTTAGTTTTAGAATGATAAAACTTGCCTCTTCTTTTTGCTTATTAAGGTAAATCAAGGTCTTAACTTAGGTTGGTGCAGATTAACTTTTCCTGATGGACAGGATCAGCTAATTCAAACTGAGCATCCTGGAGCATATGAAAGGTACGGAAGAGCAATTCATTCTCATGTTTTAACTGATGGAGCATAAACATAATGTAAATGTTATGTGTATTTTTAGTTTTTCCAGATTTCAGTTTTCAGTTACACTAAAATTTGGCACAATGAAATATATCAAGTCAGCTTTAAACATTTGTTTGCCTCCAAGTGATTTTTCAAAAATAACATGTTTCTAACATCTCTGACTTGCTGTGACAGTTATGGACAGATGTTGTTGGCCAGCTTTTCTAACTCCTTAATGAAGTGGAAAGAAAGGCAGTTTACAAATGGCTGCAAATGACCAATTGTATGCATTTCTGTGAAGTTTAAAACTAGCTGATGGATGCCGAATCTTTAGGAATGCAACTTGTCTGTTAATGTAGTTCACAGTCAGATGGTTCAACTCTGCTGTGGCTGTTCTGGCATAGCTCTCCCTGCTGGGGCCCACCCACACAGCTGCTTGCTTGATTGACATCTTGAATTCCTCTTTCTGTCCCGTGGGCTTGCTTTGGTCTAAATGCTCCAACATTCAATTGCTATTTTAAACAATTTCTCTCAAAAAGATTGGGAAATATTTTAATGATTTGTTCTATCTCATCACTTCAGATTATTCAATTTATTAAGATTGCTTTTGATACTCATTAAGTTACATTTTATCATGTGTGTGTATATATGTATTTGTTTATGGATGTATATGCTCCAATGTGTAATAATTAGTTTCTGGCGCAGCCTTTCCAGCCTAGCCCCAACGTTCGGACCCACTCACAGCCCCGCTGCTTAGCCCCAAATAATCACACAAAGGCTTATATCAATTTCAAGCTGATTGACCTACGGCTCAGACATATAGCTAGCTCTTTTATCTTATCTCAATCTATTTCCATCAATCTGTTCAGCCATGTGGCATGGTACCTTTTCTCAGAGCAGCATGGCTGTCTCCTTTCCTCTTCCTCTGCTGGTGTCTCTCTGCTCTTCCTGTTCACAGAGTTTTCTTAGTCTGGTAGCTCTGCCCACACTTCCTGTCTGTCTTCTGCCTATCAGCTTTTTATTAATCCAGTAGGAGAGACAAATATTTACAATGTACCAGAACATAATTGCACTATGCCAATAGGCATTTCCAGGTTTAAATTTTAGTAGGCAAATGCTTACATAAACTATGTAAAGCATATAACAAGCTTAAGGAATTTCACTTTACTTTGAAAAACTAAAAGAGTTAGACATTTAAATTTAAGCTTTAAATGAAGTACAAGTATTCCTTTCTAGTTTTGATTTAGATGTTTTTAAAATATAAATATAAATAAGATTATTTTATTCTTTATGGATATTTGAAAGGTAACTTCATGTGTGTCTAATGTATACAATTTAGAAAAGCTTACTGCCTCACTTAAAATTTTTCTTTATACTTTTTTTCAAACTCTTATTGCTTTTTTTCCATTTCTTATGTATGAATAGAAATTTAGGCTGGGAGTATAGCTAGGTGGTCACGCATTTCCTCCTCATTTCCTACGATGAGTTCCATCCCAGCTTGCAAGGGGAGAGGATATCAATACAAAACTTAAAACAAGAGGTGATGGCACATCTTGTAATTCCAATACTTGTCATAAGGATCGTCCAAGGTCATCAGTGACTACATAATAAGTTAGGATCAAAGTGATTTATTTTACTTTAATTCGTTTTGTTATTGCACAAATTTATTATACAAATTAATGGGTTTCCCTACCAAATATTTTTAATGTATTCTTTTCAGATACGTGACATCAGTAACATCATGGTGCAGAAGACTGACCCAAACCAGTCCAAGACAGGTGCCCAAACATCTGTCGCCTGTTCTCAAAGAAAATTGGTATGTATATTTCTAACAAACTTCATTTGTGAATAATAGCCAATTAATACTTAAAAGTTAATATAAATGTATGATGGTTTAAATAAGAATGGCCCCATAGACTCAGATTTTAAATGCTTAGTCACCAGGAAATGGCAGTGTTGGAAAGGATTATAAGGATTAGAGGTGTGGCCTTGTTGGAGGAAGTATGTGCCAGTGGTGGACTTTGAGGTTTGAAAAGTTCATACCAGGCCCAGCCTTTCTCTCTGTCTGTGGATCAGGATGGAACTCTCAGCTCCATCCATGCCTATAGTTTCAGTGGCATGCCTGCTGCCATGCTCCCTGCCGTAATGACAATAGACTAAGCTTCTGGAACTGTAAAAGGGTTTTGTTTTGGTTTTGTTTTTTTTTTGGTTTTTGTTTTTGTTTTTTTTTTTGTTTTTTTTTTTTTAAAGAGATGCCTTGGTGATGGTGTCTTCTGGTCTTCATGGGCACCAGGCCCACATACGATATACACAGCAATAGGACAGTAACTAGGACACGAGGGCTGGCAAGATGGCTCAGTAGGTAAAAGTTTACTGCTTAGCCTGATGACCTAAGTTCAGTCAGTCGTCAGAACCCCATAGAAAGCAAAAATTGTTCTCTGACTATACACACACAGTGAATAAATAAATGGGAGAAAAAAATTTAAGTAGCAAATGGAAAACTTTGAAGCTTTTCGCCCAATTTGGTTTTAAACATACTTAACTCTTAAAATGTTTTCAAGGTATAAGATCGAAAGAATTTACTTCTAAAAAAATACTTTTTAAAATCTGATGTACAAAAAAACTATGCATTGAAAATTTTATATAAAAATGAATACTTCTTTATATATGATAAATTAAAAATGTGGAAATTTTAGTATTACTAAAGGAAATATACTGAGCAACATAAGTCTTTTAAATGATTTCTGTTGTATTTAATTCTTGTCCCAAATTAATTAGCAAATTAGAAAGTAAAGTAAATATTCTAGTTTTTTAGGAGACTAGGGCTAGTCTCCACACGGGGCATCAGACTTAGGGAGTAGTCAGGAACAGAGACAGAAAAGATTGTCCAGGCCTGGAGAAAACTCAGCAATTGAGAACAACAGGATAAATTCCATTTCCAGCACTCATAGCAGCCCACAGGCCTCTGTAACTCCAGCAGTAGGGGACCTGACATCTTCTGGCCTCCGTGGGCACCAGGCCCACATATGATATACAGATACATATGCAGGCAAAACACATATGCACATAAAATGAAATTTAGAAAAGAGTCATTTGGCATGTGGAGATAGTGAGAAGACAGTTTTTCAGGAGCAGATAGTACTTGCTAGAATATAATTTTTGATGAATTAAGGTGGATCTTAAAAAAACACAAGTCCACATGAGATAAAAATATAAGCTCATAAATATAAAATAATTGGAAAGTCCTTGGTATGCTTAATGTCACTGAGAAAACTTCAGTGTACTAGGAAAGGATACCAAGAACAACTTAGGAACATATTTTTTAAGATTTATTTTTATTTTTAATTGTGTCTATGTACAACACAAATCAGCCTGAGGAAGCCAGAGGCATGGTGATCTGCCAGAGCAAGAGTTCAGGTGGTTGTGGGCCCTCTGCTCTAGGAATTAAACTCAGGTCTTCTAGAAGAGCTGTCTATAATCTTAATCACTGAGCCCTCTCTGCAGCCCCAGGAATCAGATCTAGGGCATCATGTATATCAGGGAAATACTCTGCTGCACAGCCTAATGTATGACCTTTTTAAAGGGAAATTTAAGGTGACTAGCATAATGTAGCAAGAAATGCATGCACACACAGCCTGATTTATACCCTTTACCAGAGAGAATACTTGTTAGAACAAATCAAATGAAAACAGTAGGTGTGATTTTAGTATGCTGAACACCTCAGGGTCTGACTTTGCAGATGCCTCAGCCTTCAACTCTAGCCTATTTTATAGCAGAAAATTTGCTTAAAGCAGCTGGGAGGAAGGAAATTGCATAGGATTATTAAACTGATCACTAACCACTGCTCAAGTGATAACTGGTTTTGTTTGTTATTAAATACCTTGTTTACATAAAAACTGACATGTGTTACTGTTTACATACTAAGAAATGAGTCTGGAAGCCAGGCAGGTGGCATACGCCTTTACCTTCATCACTCAGGAGGCAAAGGCAGATAGATGTGAGTACCAGGCCAGCCTGGTCTACAGAATGAGTTCCAGTACAGCGAACCCTGTCTTGAAAAACAAAAATTCCAAAATTCCAAAAAGGAAGAAAGAAGGGAGAGAGTGGAGAGAGACGAAGTCAGGCATGGTGATGCATCATAGCCCAAGCTTTTAATCCCAACACTTAAAGGCAGAACCCGGCAGATCTTCATGAGTTCGAGGCCAGCCAAGGGCAACATAGTGAACTCTTGTCCCCAAACAAAAGTGAAAGTGAAATAGGTGACAGCAGTTGTGGGTAAAAGCAGTGAGGAACAACGCTGACCCCAAGACACCCCCGTCTTCTGTCTTGTCAGAGTATAGTTACAGATCTCAAAATTATATTTCAGTGTTTTTTTTTACTTTGCAATTAATAGCTTATTGATTCAACTTCTTAGTAACTTAAATAAAGCTTGTTGTTAGACAATGCTCTCATTGATTTTTCAGAGTATTCATTATAGTATTTGTATAGTATTCTGACTTGGTGGGGAAAACAAGATGGAACGTTCACATAAGGGGCTGTGCTAGAGTTTTACACTCAGCCCTCATCCCTGTACCTTCCTGTCTCTGTCCTATGTGGTAAGAGCTCCTGTTCCCCTGACAGCATCCTTTATCTTTCATAGGTCTGTCGCTTCTGAGCTTGAGAAAATACAGAAGTTCAACTGTATCCTTTTAAGAGAATGTATTAGCCTGCAGAAGTACTCCATTTCAGTCTGGAATTAGTAGTGACCATATTAGGACTGTTAGTCCTTATAAACATGTTGCTGAGTTTTGCTGGTCAGATGATATCTCAGATATTTTCTTGTTATGGAATGTTCCATTAACATTGATACTTTTATGTTTGAACTGGGTAAGGAATGATGAACTAGGAGTACCATCTCTTGTGGAGACATTTTATATAATTATAGAATTATAGATGTTGGAAATATATCTAACTTTTATTTTGAATCATTTCATTCATCTAAATTTGTTTTCTCTTCATTTTTTTATAATCGTGCTATTGTGTAACTTTTCCTGGGGAGATATGATCACCCCATCATCTAGGCAGTCAACAAAGATCAAAGAAACAGTGTTGCCAAGTTTAGCTAGTGAACTAATGAGTTGACTGGGATTACTTATGGAAGTATGGTCTTTACTTAAAGGCAGCTATTTCCTAAAAGCCCAGGATGCTGACAACTGATGAAAACTGGAGTTCCCTGCACAATTTACAAGTCATTCACCTCGGCAAAGTCACCTCTCCCCAACAGACTTGGCAAGGGACCTTCTGAATGTTGTAACATTTACAAACTTCCTAAGCCATTTAAGATTCATATACTTCCTGGGCAGTGTGTATTTTATCTACTTCAAAGTACCGTGAGCTCCCTGCTCCCCCTGTTTCAATTGGGAGGAAACTGTTATAATCTCTTACTCAAATAATAAATTAGTTCTGTATGAGAAAGCAAATTTCCTTTTACTTAGATTTTTGCTAATTAAAAAAATGCACCACATTCATTGTTTATGGCCCTGTTCTACTTTTTTTATTTTAACAAATGTAGGCTAAGAAATGCTACTGAGATTTTCTTTCCTTTCCTCTATCTCCTTTGCCACTAAACCTCCATCCAAACACACACACTTACTCACCTTCCGTATACCATGACTGGTGTCCTCATCTGTAATGGGTAGGCTCGGCATAAACTCTGAAGTCCCAGTACTATCATGAATTCAGTAAATTTCTTGCAACTGAGAAATAGTTTCTTACCAAATCCAGATTTTCTGAAAATAAGATTATGTAATAAAAAAAAAAATGTGAAGGAAAACTTCTTAACTCAGTAATTCAGGGCTGCTGGAAAACAGTGGTGTCCTCAACTTGACTTCTAACAAGAAAAACAAACAGTGTTCTGATGACTGTGCATCAGGATCTTCAGAAACCTTGTTAGAAGCGACTGATAAAGAGAGTGTGTTGGCAGCATTGAAAAGAACGTCTGAAATCCTCCAGGATATTGACTGTCTCCTGTCAAACGCTAGAAAATGAAAGATGAAGTTATTACAACACTAAATCTTAGGACGTTTCAAATTACTAGTATGAAATTGCTAGTAACCCAAAGAATTGCAAATGTTACTTCTGTAGAATGTGCAGAATGAATTTAACTTTGATTGTATTTTACTTTGTAAATTTCAGTGTGTGTATACATTTTAAAAATAGAGGCTATTTTGAACTATTTCATCAGACATATAAGAAAAGTTGTATGTTTTGCTATTTTAATCTTGGAGAGTAATGTTCCTTTCTGATTTTCAATGTGCTCTTTAATCTTTCATGGAGAACTAATGTAGAAGAGTTTCTCCTTTCTCATCCAGCGCTTGTCTCGCCATTCTAAAGACTGAGGTGCCCAGACCACAGGGGTAAGTGAAACAGATTTTATCCCAAGGAGCTAAGATTTGATAGTGAAAATTCTCAGCATTCCTCAGTTGCCTGTGTTGCACAAATTCTACTTGGTCTTATAATAAAAACCCAGAGCCAGATATTGGGGCAAATGCTAAAAGATAGAGGCACAAGCCACAGCCACTTCTCACCTAGCCAACTCCTCACCCCAAAGGGAAGGTCCTGTCTCCTCCCTGCCCAGCCTTATCACTTTCTGTTTCAAACTTCCTAGTGCTAGGATTAAAGGTGTGTGCCACCTCTGCCTGGCTGTTTCTCTTTTGTACTGGGCCAGTCTTATGTAGCCCAATGTGGCCTTGAACTCACAGAGATCTCTACATCAGTCTCCCACGTGCACACACCAAAGGTGTGTACCACTACTCCTTGACTTCTGTGGTTCTGTCCTCTGATCTTCAGGCAAGCTTTATTAGATACATAATATATCACCACATGTCTGTACTTCTTTATGTAGGATTGAGGCCTCCCAGGCTTTCCAGGAATTTGAAAGAGAGCAAGGAGGTATATATGAGAGGGCTTAGAAGGAGGAAAGGGAAGGGAGAAATGATATTTCGAAAAAATAAGAGGTTAAAAAAATATACCAGGGGGTTTTGAGCGTACTCTACCACTGGCTACACTTAAAATTGGGGATCGTTTCCATCTCTGTCAGAACTATTAAAAAAAAAAAAAAAACTTTCAAAACAAAACTGATCTAAGCAATCCTGTTGCTACCTGTTGTTACAGTTTAGGGGTCTGGTGTAGGTTTGCAGAGCAGCAGAGCAATCTATCTAGACAGAATCTGCAGTTGAAGAAAAACATTTATTAGGGGTGAGGGAACACACGTAGCAGGCCCTCAGAGGAAAAGTCTTGCAAAGCAGAGGGCACACACAAAGCTAAAAATCCCATCTGAGGTCTGGGAGGTTCTGAAGCCTCCCAAGAGCTTCCCTCCCCTAGGATGGTAGAATGGTCCTAACTGTTCTTGTCCTCATCTGGCCTTGAACTTGAGCCATCCATCAGTAGGGGGCCTGGTGGTGGGAGACAAAAGCTGCCAGGCCTTTGTCTTAAGTCAGGAGATGGAGGAAGAAGCTGGCCATCTTGGAAACTTGCCACCTTTATTACCCAGCCTTGGCCCCTCTCTTATCTATCTGCCTCCCAGGGAGTCTAACTCCAAATCTTTCAGGATCCTAACTTAAAAGGCAGGAAACAAGACAAGAACAAAGAAGGGTGTGGTGGATCAGGAGTGGACAGACACCTCTTATGGCCACTCTCTGGGCTCCTTCACTTTTCTCGTCTCAGTAAAAGTTTCTGGCCTCCCAACTACCTCACTAAAGTTAGCCTCTCCCAAATCAAAAATATCACCCTGTTTATTTCCTTAACAGTACTTATCAGGATCTGTTCAATATATTTCCTTGTGGTCAATACCCTTCAGTAAATGAGCTACATAGTTAATATGAAGCTATTCTGTAGCCTCGAACAACAAAAGTACTCAATATGTGTTGTATGAATGAATCCCTGCCCTTAGCCAGTAGGCTTCCAGAAATCCTAGACTGTATGGCACACAGACCAACCATCCTGCCATAAGGACCATATCCCTAATCCTAAAGCTGTACAAGTAAAAGTTTGGATTGGCGATTTTTCAGAGAATGTGCGGTGACTCAGGAGTTTTCTTGATATTTTGAAGATTCCAATTGTCATGAATACTGCTAGTCTTGTTTTCCATCCTGGCTTATTTTGAGGAAGTAAGATGTGAAGAAAGTCCCTCCTGGCATCTTTGGGCTGCTTCACGCCAGATGTCTCTTGCGCTAAGTAAGATGTAAGATGCCTCAGCACGGCAGTAAAGTGTTATATATTCAGCCTCAGAAGGGACATCTGAGTCCAATTAGTATTGCTCTTTTGTTTCCAATAGGTTAGTAGTCATGATTGTTCTTCCCTTGACACTGCTGTCACCAGCCTAGTTGCCACCAGTACCTAGCAAAAACTGAGATATCCCCTAGGGGGCGATAGAGCACTGCGGTGTGTCAGATCCGAAATCTTACATCGCCAGCCCTGAGGCATCCACTGAGGGAAGTTAGAAACTTCTATGCCTTCAAGACCCAGACCCACTGCACGTCCTGCACCAGGTGAGGTGACTTCTCCACCCTGGCTACCCACCGTCACTTGAGTGCATCGAGGTGGGTGGCTTCAACACCCGCTAAGCCAAGAAACCGACGGGACGTTTTCCACTTCTCTCTCGGGTTTGGGATGCTTGTAGAACTCACGGCACCAACCAGATCAACCTGCGAACGCCAGGAGCTGCTCCGAGAGGAGCCTGCATCCCGGCGTCCACAGGGACCCAGAGGACCCGGACGCTCCGGCCGGCGCCTGCGTCTCTATGGTGCGGCCGAGGGGCGGAGCGCTGTTGGCTTGCCTGCTGACAGCGAAGCGAGCTGGGTATGGCTGTGAGCTGCTGGCCGGGCGGGGAGGGACCGGGAGGGACCGGGAGGGAGCGCGAGGCAGTCCGGGGTCGGGGCTGCGGGCTGGGAGGACAGGCTCACTGTCGACACTCAGCCACACACCTCTCTCGTGCCCTTCGGGGCCTATGGAAGTCGCTTTCCTGGGCTCCGTGCTTTTCCCAGCCCGGAGATGATGGGCGTCTGGGCATCTTACTTGAGTAGAAGAGCCCTAAGCGTCCGGAGTTAGCTAATCCTCCACGTACCAAGACTTCCTACCCAGCTTAACGTTCTTTAAAGTTTACCAGATCACACGGACCTCAGAAAAAGCATGACTTCAGGAATTTGCTGAAAAACGTGTTGAAAAGCATAAAGTGTATATTTTATTTATAGTCGTTACAAGAGCTAAATATTTAAAGTGTAGAGAGAGATCAGATGGCCTTAAAGCCACGGTGAAGTCAGCAAGATTTGTGTTCATTTCCATTACCAACATTAGATTTGGCATCTACTCTTGGTATTTTAGCTCTTAAGATTTTAAATGTGTTGACCTTCCACAGCAACTATAGTTTGACGATGAGAACTTATTTGTAAAATCTAATAAAGGCAGTTGGGATAGGACATGTTTTTGTTTCTTTGTTGTAATTTTGTTTGGTTGGGGGGGGTTTGTTTTGTTTTGTTTGTTTTTGTTTGGTTTTTGAGACATGATCTCACTGTGTTCTCCATTTTGGTCTTTGAATCCCTGAACTCAAGTGATCGTTCTGTTCCAGCCTCCTGGCTATAGACTCACCCCCAGCTCTTGGTTTTGTGCTCTCCCCCTAAGGGTGGGCAGGATGCAGGAACTGAAGAAGAAAATGGCATTTGCATCGAGGATGTCTTGTTTGTACAGAATGTATGATTGGTAGCACAAAAAAAAAAAATCCTTATATTGTATAATTTAAAAGACTAGCTAATATGTGTGAAATTTATGGGAAGGGAGATGACCCTTTTACTTGCTCAGAAGTCCCCATAGTTGGTGACATTTGCTATAATGCGTATGAAATGAAACAAATTTAGATATTTATAAAAAAAAACAATGGCTTCTTTAAGTCGCAGAAAAATAGATGGTTTGCTCTTATGGTTGAGAAATCATCCCAAATAATACCTCATATGAATATTTAGCTTATCACCTGAGGACTGGTATGTAGCTTGGTAGGAGAGCACTGCCAACCTTTCTAAGGTCCTAGGTCCAATCCCTTTTGGAATACATTTCAATTAACATTAATAAAATGTTATGTGATATCAGCAATATAATTTGTAGTATAACAAAAAATATTTTTTCTCTTTTTACATGGATAATAGGGGTGAAACTTGAGTCTCCAGGTTGTACAGCAGATACATTTATTCATTGGGTCATAATATCAGTCTGGAGTGTTTTCATATTAAAGATGATATAATAGATGTTTATTTTCTTCTCTCTCTCTTTCTCTCTCTCTCTCTCTCTCTCTCTCTCTCTCTCTCTCTCTCTCTCTCTCTCTCTCTCTCTCTCTCTCTCTCTCTCTCTCTCTCTCTCTCTCTCCCTCTCTCCCCCCCCCCCCCTCTAAGAGTCTTACTGTGTAGCCCTGGCTAGCCTCTAGCTCATAGAAATTCACCTGCTTTGGCCTGGGATTAAAGGTGTGTGCCACCAACACACAGCTGAAATGTTTGTTTTTTTTTTTTCTTTTTGTTCCAATATGTGTTTGTCTCTTTAAGACAGAGCTCTTAAAATTCAGGATTGTTGCTGAGGCGCCATAATTTGGCTGTGCTTAGAATCTTACAGTTGTGATTGTTTTCTTTACAGCTCAGTGTGACTCCACAGTAGCACTCTTAAAAGTGGATAAGATGCCATTTCTCATTTTTTTTGCCAGTAACTTAATAAAGGCACAATCTCTCTATGTTGCCATGGATAACCTGGAACTTTCTATGTAGATCAGGCTGGCCTAGAACTCCCAAAGATCTACTTGCCTCTACCTCCCTAGTGCTGGGATTATAGGCCTGTGCTACAATACTCAGCATTGCAAATTTTAAAAAAGGAAGGAACAAAGGCAGGGAGGGAGGGAGGGAGGGAGGGAGGGAGGGAGGGAGGGAGGGAGGGAGGGAGGGAGGAAAAAAGAAACCGGAAGGATTTTTCTCTTTGAGGAAATTATTTATCTTTCAGTTCCCATCTCTTTGTCTTTTCTTCCCCTGGCCTTGGGAAAGCTCCGGTGCTCCTATTTACTAGCCTTGTCTTTAGCAGCACCCATCTACTATGCATTCCTACTTAAAGCAGGCGATCTCTTTTTTTCTTTTCTATAATCTCATTTTGATCAAATTGTTACTTTCCCACCTAAAGCTGTTTTTTTTAAAAAAAAAAAAAAAAAAAAAAAAAAAAACCAATAAAGCATATTGTACTAACTTTATCTTACAGCTTTGTTGGGATATAATTGATATGTAATTAAAGTACACATTTCAACATATTTTGACACATATATAATGAAACTATCACAAGAAGCTGAATGTGGGAATGGTCCCGGAGTTTTATTTGCTTTTCGGCTCTCCCTGCATCCCCCATCCAGTCAGCCTCTGGTCTACTTTTTCTCAATATAGGTTGCATTTTCTGGAATTTTACTAGATTCTTTTTTGAAAACATCTCTAAGTGAAAATGTCAAACAGTGTGAGGAACTATAGTCTATTTGTCCATACAAGAGGTGATTAAGAGCACTGGCTGCTCCTCTTGCAGGGAACCCAGGTTCACTTCCCAGCATCCATATGGCAGCTCTCACATCTGTAATTCTAGCCCCAAGAGATCCCATACCCTCTTCTGACCTCTGCAAGTACTACATGTGGGTGGTGCCATTCACCATGTAGGAAATACCCACGCGGATAGAAACTTAAAGACGGATGTGACACAGCATCAAAACGTTAGATGAATGGACAGATTACTTCAGTAGCCTGTGCCAGCTTAAAACTCAGTCCAGAATTACACTTGTCTTTTCATTTAAGCTAAAGTTTCGGGGTCTGTTGCTGGGTCTGTTGCTATTATTCCAGTCAATAGATGAAATGGGTGTTTGGAGGGAGAAGGTAGAATAGCTCTTAGAAGTTAAGGATAAGCTGTAGAAACTAGGGACTCTGGAAATCTTGGACACTGGAGCCAAGAAATTGATATCTTCTTTATTAGATTTTTGTCTTCGTGTCTGTTTGGTATATTTTTTAAGACAAAGTCTCTGTGTGTACACTAGGCTGGTCCAGAACTCATAGGGATCTACCTCTCCCTATCTGCAGGATTCTAGGACTTAGGACTTCCCTAGGACTTTCTTGTCCTTGGCTGTTTTGTGTCTTAGAGCCTGTGGCCTAAGAGGACCATTCCACATTAGGTTTGCTTAGGAAGAGGAAGCTGATAGGCTTAGTTTGGATAACCCTTATCACTACATTAGAAGCGGGGAACTTTAATTGGACATCTCTGGAGGTTAGGTACCATGTGGACAAGCAGTTTTCCTTAAGGGAAGAGACACATGTTTAAAAAAAAAAGGATTTAGATATTTATTTTATTTGTATATGTATGTACCAAGTGTATGCATATGCACCATGTGCATGCAAGTATCTATGGAGGCCAGAAGAAGGTATCAGATCCCAGGGATGAAGAATTATAGGCAGTTGTGAGTAGCCCATTGTGGGTGTTCTAGGTCCTCTGAAGAGTAGTGAGTACTGTGACACTGAGCCATCTCTCCAGTCCTGAAAAAAACAAAACAGTGTTGGGTTTATATGTACAGTGAATGCCCATTGTCATATACAGTCTGACAAAGCTATTTAAATGCCTATCAGGAGTAAGTAGCATTCAATGAGCTTTCTGAAATTCTCCTTTGTAGCATATAAACTGTTTTTCCTGCAAAACTGAGTTACTATTTTGACCATCAGCGTATGTGGGAATGTTTTATGTATATTGTGAATATTAATTTTTAAATAAAGGAGTTGTTTTGGTCTATGATAGGCATTATAAAAATAAATAAAATAAATTTTAAAAAGTCAAAGACAAATCGAGCCAAACACCTAAATAAATAAATAAATAAATAAATAACACAAATAAGTCACGAGCCACATGACAAATTAATAAAAATAAATTAAAAAGCAAACTAACAATATTCCTAAGCCATAAACCAAACAACATAAACTTAATATAAACGTCTAACTCATTTTTAAAACCTAAACAACTACAAATAACTAACAAATCTAAAACTACAAGTCTATAAATCTAAACCTCTAGCCACCCTAAGCCAAAAAATCCCTAATATAACAAGCATTTGTATACCATGTATGCGATGCTGTTTTTTCTGATTGGTTCTATAATTATGGCTGATGTTTGTTTTTTAGGTAGGCAGTCTATAATCTTCATTAATGTTTTTCTTTGGTTTCTGTTTTAGGATACTAGAGATGAAGACAAGAATAAACTGTTGGTCCCTGATGGCTTTTACTATATACTGACGCAGTTTATGATGACATCCAAAGTTGAGAAGACTCATGCTTTACAACAGTGTTTTAACGCAGAGTCTCTCATCTGTAGCCTCGGTCTGGGGATCTTTTGCCTTGTAGCTGATAGACTTCTCCGGTTTTCCATAATTCAGCAAAATGATTGGCTTCGTGCCCTCTCAGATAACATAGTACATGGTGTGATTGGCATGTGGTCATGGGCGGTCGTCATTGGAATCAAGAAGAAGGCTGATTTTGGAGAAGTTCTCTTAGCTGGATTTTTAGCCTCTGTTATTGATATCGACCATTTCTTTCTCGCTAGATCTCTGTCTTTAAAGGTAAGACATCAATGTAGTTTTCTGGCTTTCATACTTTAATACTGCCACGCCTGTCTTAGCCTTCATACGCTGGAGAGAATGTCTTACTTTAAAACAGGAAAGCTAACTCATTCAACGTTTTTGAGTATCTAATAATTCCATAAGGATGCACACAGATACATTGCTAATCAAATTTGCTGTCACAAAGTCTCAGATAGACATAAAACTACTAACTGTACAGAGGAGTTGGATGCTGGCTCGAAGAGAACGCATTAGCAAACTGGTGAGAAGGAACAGGTTTCATTCCTAGTGGTCCTGGGTCAGGGACCGTTTCCCAGGACCTGATGTCTTCCAGCTAGTGTGCATCTCCGATGTGTGCCGTTCATTGAATAGGTTTGTAATCATTCTCAGTCCTGGGCAATGACTTGAGTGGTATAACCCCTCCCTCTCTCTCTGCTAGTCTGTGGTGGAGAAACTGAAAGTCGTATTGAGGCATTCAAGCGTTTAGTTGTGGCGACCAGCCTTGCAAATTTAATCTAAACTTAGAATGATATCTGAGTTAATATTTTCTACACATTATATTTTCTAAATATGTGAGCCTGTCTTTTATTTGCATGTGATTTACAAACATTTCCGACGAGAACCTTAGATTCAAAGGGAGAGTTTTGCTTTGTTAGCCGCTGCCTGGGAAGTTACCTGGCAGGAAGTTACCTAGCAGGTGTTCGGTAAATATTTGCTGAGTGGTGGGTAAAGCATCACTTTTTCCTTCTTGTCACATACAAAGTATACGTCACGGTTGTCCAACTCTGAAAAAATGATTTCTGATTCAAGACAGATTTTAGTTTTTATCCCCCTGTAAGTGAAGGCAATACAAAGTTCAAACCCTATTCCCTCAGCTTTAGCACAGGGAATAAAAAATGTAAAATAATCTTTCAATGTTAATAATAATCCACAAGTATTCATGGCTATTATGAAACAATTAAAAATAAAGAATACTCTCCCTTTTCCCTGCATTAATGAAGAAATATTTTATTTGCTGTGTATATGTGTATTTATGTCTCCAGAAGCTCTTAAAAAGCTCAAATTACAGAATAGGAAGGACAGAGTGAGGATGAGTCCCAGGCTCAGGGGTAAGGTTGGACAGGGGCAAAAGCTACTACTGTCTATAGCAAGTAGTTGACAACTAATATCTGTCTCAGAAGCTGCTGAAGAGGAACTGTATTCTCAACACAAAAAGGGATAACTATTGAAATCATAGATATCTCACTTACTCTAATACAACCACACACATTATATACATGTAGAAAATGTCACATTGTACTTCTTAAACATGTGCAAATATTATTTGTCAATTAGAAACTCTAAAATAGGGCTGGAGTGATGGCTCAGTGGTCAAGAGTACTGCTCTTCCCAAGGACTTGGCTCAGTTTCCAGCCCCATGTAGCAGCTCGTAACTCCAGATCCAGGGAACCCAATGCCTTTTTCTGGCCTCAAGATCAACTGCATGTTTATACACATACCTACACACAGATAGACAAATGAAATTTTTAAAAATCTCAGGAAGAAAATGACTTTAAAATATGTTTAAGATGATGGCTCAGCAAGTAAACGTAAATACACATAAATAAATGGAAATGTTTCCAGTTTTAAATATTATTTAAACCCCAATTAAACAAATCCTACACTTAGGATACAAATTATGTTTGTGAATTTTTAAGCAAATACTGGGAAACTTGTAAAATTAATACAGCATTCCTTTAAAAAAAAAAAAACCAAAAGATCAATTTATTATAGTGTTCTGTCTGCATGTTATCCTGCACCCCTGAAGAGATCATCAGATCTCATTATAGATGGCTATAAGCTGCCATGTGGTGGCTGGGAATTGAACTCAGGACCTCTGGAAGACCAGCCAGTGCTCTTAACCCCTGAGCCATCATCTCTCCAGCCCCAATACCATATTCCTAAGACCTCCATTTTATTGTTGATGCAAAGGATATGGTAGTCATGCTTTTATCATCTCATATTTTTTAAGTTAAAAACTTATTTTTAATATGGAATATCACAAAGAGTGAAAAGAGAAACATTGACCTGGAAACCACATGTCCAGTGCATCTGCAGTATTGCATTTTTCTTGCATTTCCAGTTGACTCTGGAGATGTTAAAATATTAAGAAACGGCTATGAGATTTTGCAAAGGAAATGATGCTAGCTGCTACTTCTTCCCTCAGGCTGCTCTGACTCTTCCAAGAAGACCTTTCCTCCACTGTTCCACTGTGATACCCATCGCAGTTGTGAGCGTGAAGCTCGTCATGTACCTGTTCAGGCTCAGAGACTCATGGTGCTTCCTCCCGTGGATGCTATTTATTTCCTGGGCTTCGCACCATATCAGAGATGGAATTCGTCATGGCCTGTGGATATGCCCATTTGGGAAAACTTCTCCTCTGCCCTTCTGGCTTTATGTAATAACCACGTTATCCTTACCACATATGTGTTCATTCCTTATGTATTTATCAGGGACCAGACAAATGATGTCTTCAAAACATGGGACGCGCATTGATGTCTGAGATGACCATATGGCTCTAAGGGAAGAAAATAGCTCAGGTGACGGTAATGAAAGGCAGCCAATGTTCAAGGGAAATTTTGTTTTTGTTTTTGAGACAAGGTTTCTCTGTGCAGCCATGGCTGTCCTGGAACTCACTCTGTAGACCAAGCTAGCCTTAAATTCAGAAGAGTGCTGGGATTGAAGACATGTGCCACCACTGCCCAGCCTCAAGTGAATTTAAAACACAGTTAGATGCTCTGTTTCGTTTTTATAGTCCAGGCCCTCTGGCTCAGGAGGTGGGCTCAGTCCTGGTACCTCCCTCTCACATGTCTGTCTAGTACAGTCCTGGTTTGCACTACTTGATGTCTCTGCTGCTCTCTCTGCTGCTTTCTCACATTCGTATCTACTGAATTATCTGGATGGCTGTCTTCAAAACCAGTCCATTCCTTACTAAAAGGGTCAAAATTTAGGATGACTCATATTTTAGAAATTTAGAAAGCTCATATATGTTGATGTGGACTGATGTCATAATTTCAAATGTTCTATGGACAATAATTATTGGCAAAAATCTATCTAAAATAATAGAATTAAATCTAAGTTATGATTTCAGAAATCAATTTAGGAAGTAATTATTATTACATGTTATCTATAATTAAATTCACTGAAATGTATGGAGTTAGTGTCTTTGCCCAAGAATCTCATGTTAGCATTTTCACTAATTTGAAAAACATAACTGAATGTTTAAGAATAATTTTTAACAAAGAACATTGACAAAGTATATCTGGATCATCACAGAACTTATATAAAACAGTACTGAGCACTGTTGTTGAAAATGCAGATTCCTGACAGCCACTGGAATTGCTTTATTCTTGGGATTGTTACAAACTAGTCTAAAGATTGTATGAAGTGATTTTTTAAAATCTTTGTACTGAAAACTGAAAAAATTTTCAAAATAAAATAGTTTTTGGAAACCTTGCTTTTTCTTTTGGTCTTTCAGATTTAACTGTTAAGATAATTAACCTTTACTAGAGAAAGAAGTGCATTACTGTAAATTTTACAACTGTAGTTTGGTATTACTGTGCTCTTAATAGCCTGCCCCAGAGGTTCGGCCCTTCCTTTGTGACATACATGATTCCTGTTTTCTTCAGATTGTTTTTAAGTTGTGATTTTTATTGCTAGCTTTATTCTCTGGGGAAAAGTAGATAATTCAGAACATCCTGCCATATCCGAACTATGCTCTGGCTTTACAAAGATTCTGTACATTGTTAGAAAGGTTCATGATTGTTGGAGAATATTTTTCTTATTGCTAGATTAAATTCTTTGCAATCTGTTGCTTTACTTGGCCCAGCTCTTAAAACCTGTTACTTTCAAAAGCAACTATTAATTCGGTTAGTATGACAGTAAATATTATATAAAAATAAATTTGATTAAATTTATTTTTAAATATTTGCCTTACATCCATAAAAGTGAAGTCTATATCTTATGTAAATTTTTCTAAGTTGTAAAACCCTGTGTATTTTTTTCTCTCTTCCTAGTAAGCATAAGAGCGTAGTGAGCTCCGGGACAGCCAGGACTACAGAGAGAGACTGTGTCTCAAAACAGCAGCAACAGAAGAGACCTTGCCTAAGAATGTCACCTTGGCACTTTGGGGGTCATCTAACTCTTCATTGTTAGAATGAAAATTCACTTAGACCGCCATTCCTTCCTTAAACGATGACTAAAGTTTGGGATGACTTACCAGAGCTCCTACCTCCACCCTCAGAAAGGTCTCTTCTTTACATGAATGTTGTGGCTGTGACCTCTGGGACACTAACAACCAGCAGCCACCTCTCCATGTTACCACTCTATTCTTGGTCAGCTTACCGTTTGTTTCTTGACCTGTTGTCTCCTTGTGTGTTGTCTCAATCTTTTTCACATCTTCCACTTCCTAGTGCTTCTCTCCTCCCAGGCCTGCTCCTGAGCTCCTTAAGCTATGTTATTCATGCACCTTATTCCCGCTCGGTTTAGGAAATGCCACCACTGCACTGTCCACTCACTCATCCCCTGGTCTTGCCAATCAGAGAGGACCTGGTGGAAACTCTGACTAGCAGAGAGCAGGTAGCATAGGACACACAGATGCTCAGTAGTTAATGCTTTGTATTCTCCAAGCTCAAAAGCCCAGGGTGTTTTCATCCAGGCCTATGTCCATTTGTGAGAGAATATACTAAACACACACACACATACACACACACCCCTCAGTGACATGATCTCTCTAGCCCAACCCAGACTGGACTGGAAAAGCAATTACTCCTACCTCAGCCTCTGAGTGCTGGAATAATAAGCCATGCCTGGCTTGGAATACTTTTTATATTGGAAGTTTCGTTGATAGACTTTGTCTCCAAAAGCTACAAAATGGTGACTAAAGTTGTTCAGTCCTGTGCCCTCCCTTCAAATCAGACAAGCTTGGTGATAGCTGATCATACGTTTAAAGAATAATCTTAGTACTTTATGCCTTTTATATCCTGTTATAAATGGAGTAACACTTTATTCCATATTATTCATTATATAAAATCTGAAAAATACAAAGTATGATTTATGTAACAGAGTTCTAAGGTTCATTGGCATCTTGCATAATTTTATGACAACTAGGCAAACACTGGGATGATAAAATGATACTCAAACATCTGGGTATGAAGTTCTGGAACAGTCTTCAGACATGATTATGCTGTACTTTAGTGTGATGGCCTTTTAAGTGTGAATAATTATATATGCCATGATACACAGTAAATTCTCCCTTAAATTGTCCATCTACCAATATTTAATATAATTACATTTATGATCAGGTGATAAAATGTAAATACTATAAGCAGTCTGCTCACAATTAGAAATCAGCAATGTCTTCCAGCTTGGTGGTTGGTGCTAGACTCTCTCATTGGTGGCTGGCTTGAGGACCTTGCTGTGGGGTTCAGTTCCAGGGAAGAAACACAAGAACAATGCTAGGTTCTTCCCGGAAGGTACAGCAGGATCTCACTGGAAATGTACAGAACTGAAAGCCATTGGCAAGCAGTGCCCATGGCTTTGTAATTAATCTGTGCCCTTTCTAGATATCAGTGTACATGAATGTAGAGAAGTTTATTAACTAGTACTTTCCTGTGTGTTATGTATTTCATAATGAAACCCCTGCTAAACTTAATTCTAATGGAGACTGCAATAGCTTTAAAATAAATTGAGAAATACTGTGTGGCTGGGATTACATTTCTCAGTTACACCAGGAAGGGCTTATTTCAAATTCTGTATTATATTACAGAAATAATCATTTGAAGGGAAATCTCAAGACATCCAATATAGTTAGTTAAAAATGCAAAATTAAAAGGTAGTTTTTGAATTCTTCCTAGTAGTTTTCTAAAAGATTAGTGATCCTCATTATTTGTGGCAAGTATAGAGTCCACATCATTGCCAGAGGAAACCTGCTACAAGCCACTTTCCCGAGAAGTTCCAGTTCTAGGAAATTGATTCTAAAGAGCTAAACACATAAACACAGGGAAAGGGATGACTGTTGGTGACCTGAAAAGGCAAAAACCAAACAGGAGCATACCTAACAGTCTTTGGCTAGCTGATACTAACCTAAATTAGTATACAAACCTTGAAATAAAATGCCTACAGGTTTAAGTAGGTGAGCTAGATCTATACAATCGATGCAAAATGTCTGTCTTAAGTATTTAAAAATTAAAGCAATCAGTAGGGCAGTATATAGTTATTTTTGTAAAGCTTTCACGGTGTGTGTGTGTGTGTGTGTGTGTGTGTGTGTGTGTGTGTGTGTAAAATAATTACTAGATCAAGTAGTTGATGGTGATCATCTCTAGAGTTAGTAGGTCAGGTGGGTCATGAGGAATGTCTACCAATATCATACTTTACAATAAACAAGTGTGCTTCTATATTCAGTAAGGGAATTTCCATTTCCTACCATAAGTGCACTTTCAGGCTATGGATGTTTGGCCTGACACAATCTCCTGATTCCCCAAATTCAAACACTGGTGCTGTTTGTCCTAGTGGGAAGACAGCTTTAGTCAGTTATTGTTCACCCATTTCAGTGCCTCAGTTGTGCTCAAACACCTATCTATTATTTAATATACTATTTCATCAGATTGTAGCAATATACCAAACTTCCCCAAGACAGGAAGTTCATGGCAATTTCATTGATCTGATAAATTCCTTTATTATTATTATTTTCATATACAAAAAGATGAAACTTAAAGAGTAGGCACGGTGGCACGTATCTTTAATCCCAGCACTTGGTAGACAGAGGCAGATGGATCTCTATGAGTTCAAGGCCAGCCTCATGATCATAGTTCAGGCCAAATTTCAAGATAAAACTTGGAATAGTTATAGGCTTTCATCCTACTCTGTTGGGGTGGGGCTGTTTCTTCACACAGAAGGAACAACTACACAGGTGTGCTGTGGGATTGTGCTCTTGTACACTAAACATTTGTCACTGTGAATATTGGTTTAATGAAGAGCTGATTGGCCAGTAGGAAGTATAGGTGGATCTAGCAAACTTGGAGAACTCTGAGAATTGGAAGAACAAAGAGAAATGCCAGCCAGACACAGAGAGAGGAAGGTGAGAACACTGCTCTGAGAAAAGGTACCAAGTCATGTGGTTAAACATATATAGGATCATAGGTTAATTTAGGAGTAAGAGTTAGCCTCAGCCACAGGCCAAACAGCTTGTAATTAAGATGAAAGACACACAGAATCTGGATACTGTATGTTATGCTGTCTTTGAATTGTTTGGCTGCTGAGGTAGGAGCAAGTGCTGCTAAGAAACATAAAAAACATTTGATTATAAATGCTGCTAGATTAATCTAACCTATATATTTTGAAAATGCCTCGACTTCAAAATTGAAATCAAAAGATTGACTTTGGAGAAGACATATTTTTTTCCCACAGAAAATGAGAGGTTGTGGATTCATTCTGGGTTAAGGAAAACCAGGCTTGATTGAGGAAGACCCCTGAAAAATCTCTGATGAGAATGGATGGCCCAGATGATCCAATGTTTCAGAACACCTCTGTTGCAGTTTCCTCTGAGCTCTGTATCCAGAACAGCTTCAAGGAGACAGGCTGAGATGAGAGAGCCTCACAGAATACTCCAGTCAGGACTTTGCCATAATCCTGAATTCTCTCAGGATCCCCATAAGTTTACTAGTACCCCTAGTCAGCAGGAAGTAGTTTAGAGAACTACTCCCACATTCCCATAAATGGATTATGGATGTTTGTCTTTGTTTAGAGTGCTAGTTACAAGATGTTATAGATAATGGTCAGGAAAAAAAGCTATATAAAAGAGATTAGATCTGAGATTCTTGTTTAAAAATGGGGGGAGTTACCATGAGATTATAGTCTTGTACACTGTAAACATTTGTCACTGTAAATATTGGTTTAATACAGAGCTTATTGGCGAGTAGGAAGTATAGACCAAGCTAGCAGACTAGGAGAATTCTGGGAAGTGGAAGAACAGAGAGAGACACCTGCCAGACCCAGAGAGAGGAAGCCAAGAATGCTGTACTGAAGAAAAGGTACCAAGCACGTGGCTAAACATGGATAAAAATCACGAATTAGTTTAAGAATAAGAGTTAGCCAGTCATTAGCCTGACCCATAGGCCAAACAGTTTATACTTAATCTAAGCCTCTGTATGTTTATTTGGGATTAAGGGACTGTGGGTCTGGACCTTGGGGTTAGGCCAGGCCAAAAACTTCTGATTACACAGGTATTTATTTGAGGCCCCAGCCAGGCAGCAGAACCCCAACTTAGCAGATCTAATTAAAAACAACACTTGTTTCTAAAATCACCACAGAAAAGAGCACAAATACTCAATGTGAGCAAGTGAACTATGACAGTGTTCTTTGAAAAAGGATTATATTTTTTAATTATCAATTTTCATAGTTAAATTGAACTTCAAATAATTCCAAGGCATTGTCATAAGCATCTCCTGTTTTTCTTTCTCTGCTTTTGTTGGTTTGGTTAGTTGGTTTTTCCAAGACAGAGTTTCTTGGTGTAACAGCCCTGGCTGACCTGGAACTTGCTCTGTAGACCAGAACTCACAGAAATCTGCCTGTCTCTGCATCCTGAGTGCTAGGATTAAAGGTGTGCCTCACTGTAGCCCAGATTCTCTGGTATTTACTCCTGAAGTATAATGACAAGGATGAGAAAGCCTATAAACCATACTATGCTTCACTTTTCAAGACATTGTTTAAATCCACCTCACAGCACTGTTAGCAAAACTGACACCCTGTCTATAACCCCTGAGTTGCCTGAACAGGATAGAGCCCAGGATCACCATGGTCAGGGCGGGGTTTGCAGATCCTCTTTGGATCTCTGCAGAAGATTTCAAAGAAAGTCTTTATTCATGTTCATTTGTCTTGATCTGAGTCCTTCTTGTGTTCCCAAGTCAGAAAGAATAACATCACGCACAGAAAGCAAAGGAAGGTCACTTGACTGACACTAAATGAAGCCTTAATAAGATAGTTGTTATATAACAAATTCCACTCTGACTGGATTCCACAGCCTGTTTTGTTTTGTTGCTTTCTAGATGTTGAGCCTGGTTCTCCTACAGAGACTCTCTGCTGTCTCCCTATAACTTCTAACCTGACGGGCACAGGCAGCTTTTGTGCAATCCAGCCTCCACAGAAGGTGGCTTGGCCACCCGCCTAGGTTGTGACATTCAGAGCGTATCACTGAGCAAGCTTCCTGCTTCCTTCTTAACAAGCCAGTTCTAAGGAGCTCAAGGAGATTTAACCCTGGGATCTTAGAAAGGGCAAAATGACAACCAGATGAGAAGAAAGTATGTTGGGCTGGGTTTGGAGGGGTGGTGTGCTATGAGTGTGCTTATGTGTTGCCTCGGTTACTCTTCTTTGCCCCTATACACAACTGAGTATGGTGACTGCCTGTACCTCCAGTACTCAAGTCACTGAGGCAGGCCTGCGGCCAGCATGAGCCTTTGTCTCTCATTAATTATTGATTTGAATGATAGTTCTTAAAAAGACAAAACTATTATTTTATAGTTCTGTGTGTCCATTCTCATTGGACTAAAATCTGCAGGAATATTCTTCCTTCTGGAGGCCTTAGAAGGGTGTGTGTGTGCGTGTGTGCAATGGAAATAAAATAATTACAAATTCAAGACATTAGTGAAAATTAATCAGTCTCAAGGATTACAAGCACTCACCACTACTTATCTCTTAAGTATCTGTAAGCCTTATTTCTGAATTACCTGTTTATATAAAGAGCAGATTTTCCTCTCGAGTCATTCACTTTCTTTCATGTGGATATACAGATGTCCAAACACCTGCACCCTTTGCCTTTTGTCTGAGGCTTGTCCCTTCATGGCACAGGAGTGGAAAGTCATGTGAGCTTTTCTTGTTCATTACAGTCAAGGCCAACCCTCTATAGCAAGAGACAGGTTAGCAATAGACAGTTTCAGATGCAGAAAAACATCCACACTGAAGACCTCAGACACCAAGTAAATCATTCATTTCTATGCGTAGCTTCAAAACAGTACAGTCATGAAGAACATAGTCTAATGCTAACTAGCCAGTAGAGAATGTGGCAAGAATCTGCTCAGATTCTTCTTGACTTCTTTGTGGCTGACGATGTGGGGCAGGACCCTTCTGACAGAGCCAAACAGAAAGGTCTGGAAGGGCAAGAATTTCAAGTATCGTGGCTGGCTTTGGGGAAGGGTCTGGTTTCTGAGGCCTGCCTCAGAGAAGAGCAACTCTGATTCCATGGCTTGTTTTGCTGGAGAATGAGGAAGACATTGGGGCACCAGGAGTAGCTGCTGAGGAAGCCTGGAGGCCTTACTTTGGGGTCATGGAGCCCCAACAGTGGGATTTGGTAATTTTGAATAGTCAATTTTTAAAGTTGCTATTTAGTGTGTACGAGTGTTTGTCTACATGTACATGCACCACATATGTGCTGGATGCCTGAGGGTGTGAGAAAGGGGATTCAAATCCCCTGTGCATAGAGTTACAGATGCTTGAACACTGTCATGTGAATTCTGGAAACCAAACACAGGTCCTTAGCAGGAGCAGCAAGTGCCATCTCTCCAGCCCCCTGAATAGGGAAAACGTGTTATTTCCTTAATGGTTTATGAATCTTTTTTCATGTGAAAAGAGTTTCCCTGTTCGACAAATAAACCTTCACACTTCTTTAAATAAGTAAACATTAGAACTTAATACTTCAACTTTGTCCTTTTATACACAGGCAACTAGCTGTTTCAAAGTCAGTTGGTGAAGGATCCAGTTTTCCCCTCATGTCAAAACTAACTTCGCTCCTGTGTACCCCAGGCTACCTGTGTTCATACAGGCACTGCACATTTCAGATTGCACACTAGTCATTTACAGTTTTTAGTTACAGCCGTCGAGATATCTTAACAGCTGGTTGCTCCTCGTTGGCTTTTGTTTCTGCCAGCCATTAGTCCACGTGCTCTCTGCCTCCTGTGCCTCAGATGACAGTAAGAAAGAGCATGGGGACATCGTGATGAATTCAGAGAGTTCAGGGATCTGCAAAACAGGAACAACAGGGAGCAAAGGTGTTAACCAGGAGTCTCTGCACCTGGGAAATTCCCTTCTTACTGTTCCGGGCTCAAACTTTGTCCCTCTGATTAGTTCTGTTTGCTTTGGTATTTTATATGCCAATCACATATTTCATTAGCGCATAGACCATGAAACACCTTAGCTGGAAAAGGCCCAGTATTGTTCCTAGAGAATGTGGTTTTCAGAATTATCACACAGCACCCCATCCTTGCCCCCTGCCTCTGATTCAACCTATAGATCCTTAGCTCTCCTCTAATTCATACTTTTTGTTTTTACCATGATATAGAAAATAATTCATGAGGAGAAATGAATTTTATGGTTATAGACTTATAATTATAGTATTATAATTGTAATGAATGAAGTTTTTGTTATTATAGCATTATAATTATAGCATTGTTGCCAGTAAAATGACAAGTACTCAGAAGAGGCCAATGGAACCAATTGGAAACCATTTAGACCCACTGGTCTGGTTTCCCCCATGCACTGAAGACCTGCTCGTTTCAATTATCCGGTTTTATTATCCATTCAATATTAAGGATCCATTATTTGTCATGAAATGAGCTGGGAATTTGGTATAGTGAGGCACATGTTCACACATCCTGCCCTTCCTGAGTTCAGTCTATGGGAAGAGAAAGGTTAGGCAGAGATGTTTGCAGAACTATGTGATAAGTCAGCAATTTATACTAACAATGATTCAGAAGGGCATACAGTTTTAGAGTTTTGATGTCTTTTAAAAATATTTGCAGGTATGACTACATGTTGTGTACATATTCACGTGTATGTTTATAGACATGAATGGAGTCAGAGGACCTCCTCGGGTGTTAGTCCTATACCCTTTCAAGCTGTTGAGACAGGACTGTTGTTCACTCCTACACCAGGCTAGCTGGCCCTCCAGTCTCCAAAGGGCTGTGATTACAGATGTACACTGCCAAGTTCTGCTGTACACAGGTTCTGAGATCCGAACTCTAGTCCTCACACTTCTGGGGAAAGCACCTTAATCCACTGAACCATATCTCCAGCCCTAGGAACTCCCACCTCTAAGAACTTATTTAAGAAAATACTGAAGTGAGTGAACACATATTACAAGACTGACTGCCGCCATATTGCTATAATCATAATAAGAATTATTGGACATGAGAATATAGCTTAGTAATGATGTATCTGCCTAGTTTGCACAAGGCCATGAGTTTGATTCCCAGCAATAAAAATTATTTTAGTGATATATACACCAGAAAAAGGACACAACCAAGCTATCTGAATATTCAGCAGTTAAATAATAACAAAATAACATAAAAGGAGAATTTTGGTCAGTTGTGGTACACACCTGTAATGTCAGTACTTTGGAGATGAGTTGGGATGATCAGGAATTTAAAGTTATCCTCAGCAGTTCAAGACCAGCCTTGGTTACATGGGAGATGACACAGTGATTAAGAAAGCTGACGGTGGGCTGAAGGAGGGCTAAGAAGGGGATTTTTGGCTGGTATGTAAAATGAATTTTAAAATTTCTTAAATAAATAAATATTTTCAAAAATAAAAAACATGTGCTGCTTTTATAGAAGCCTGGAGTTCCATTCCCAGACACCCACATTTACAGATGTGCATACACACACATTAACATTAAAAAATAAATAAATCTTTAAAGAACAAAAACAAAATCCTCAAAATACAAAAACAACAACAGAGCTGTGAGTTAATGTTGTAAAACCATTGAAAGGCAAAAATATTTCAGAAAGACCATGGAGAGTTATTCCTGACCCATAACAAGAAAAAAAAATCTCAAAACAAGAGGTACTCTGTTTTTGCAAAAATAAAATATTTTTACAAAGCACACAAAAAGTTACAACTGATTGGTTTTGTTGAAATGCAATGGTATTATGTAAGTGGTTATATAATGATTTGGTATAAGTTGGATATCTGGTTATTGAATTTTTATGTATCTTCCCAAAATACAAATATTGATGTAAGAACGTATTCATGTTTCAAAGAATATGTATTTTAAGTAATGATAAGTTTCTGAAAATATGGGGTAAAACTACCAAAATAGAAATGCCCACGAAGGAGGCAAAGCTAGCAAGGATCATTCCCTGCTCTCAGGGCTAACCTGGAAAGCCATGAAAGCAGCCTTGCATGGCTGAGAATGAGGAAATAGGGATAGGCAGGAAGGCATCAGAGATGTATCTGAAAGAATAGATGGGATAGGAGAGACCAGGAAGATTGTCCAGATGAAAGCAGCAAGAACAGAATAATAAAGATAACCGTGAATATAAGGCTGCTATATACAGCTCTGTGCACTGTAGAGAGATTCCTGTTTTGGAAAAAGTCTTGGTAGAAACGCCATCTGGGTTTTGCTGGTCAAGTTGTACACCCAAGTTGCATCCGCCCCCCTACCCCCAAAAAACAGGTACTTTTCCATCTCCCTCTTGTTATTAGTAGAAGAGTCTTTTTAGTTTTGCAAATACCTTCTGGTCCACTCTTTTGGGTGAGTGTGTTCATGTGTGTGTTTGTGTATGCTTCTGTAAATAGATGGAGGTCACAGGACAACCTCAAATATCCTTCTTCACTTTTCACCTTGTTTAAAATCAGGATGTCTCTTTGGTCATTTGCCACTGTGTAGAGCAGTCTAGTTGCTCCTCGTCCAAGTTTCTGGGGATTCCCCTGCCCTCATCTTCAATCTCACCATAGGCACATTGGGATTACAAATAAACTGTAGTGTCCAGATTTACATAGTTTCTAGGAATTTGAACTCAAGTCTTTATGCTTAATACACTAAGCCAACTTCCCATCCCTGCATGTCCACTTTTTACAACCACTAACTAAGCAAGTCCTGGATTCCTGACTTGGAAATGAGCAATTCTAACAAAATATATTTTCCTATCCTGAGGAGCCCTGTCCTGTGCTCTGAGAAGCATATCAAAGTATGTGGTCTGACTTTTTATAGTAACAGCTATCATTACAGGATGCTGGGAAAATGTGCAGTGTGCCGAGGAAAAAAACATCAGACAAAATCTCCAGTGTGAATCTAGATTTGCAGCAGAAGCTTTGCAACAATGCTCTTCAAAAATCAGTTCCAAAGAACAACACAAAGGTTTGAATCAATGATTTATTGTAAACCTATAACTTTAGTGTTCAACATAAAAAGCAGTTGTCTGTAAAATACAATAGCTCTGTTTTACAAAATGCTAACACTAGTCAGGCATTAAAAACCACACCTTAGGGCTAACTGGTTCCTAGGCATGCCCAAAGCTTATGCTGGCACTACCACATTTAACAGATATGGCCTGATAAGCTGTCTTCCTCTCTACTGATGGTGACTATGCCCCCTTTGCTCACTATTCTTCTCCAGGGTCCAGCATATTGTCTCTCATAAAGCAGATCATTCCTCAATATTTACTGCATGAAGAAATGACTATATCTGTATAGAAAGAATGGAAGGATGCCTGTCAATAAATTGAGGATGCATATTTCTAGATGTTTAAGTTTTACTGTATACTTTTATACATGTCCCAATTTTTCTATAGCGAGTACAACAAAATACAATATGAAGTTAATAACATAAATACATACATACACACACTACATACATACATACATGTGCACACACCTGTGTACACACACACACACACACACACACACACACACACACACACACACACACACACACACACACATTGGATTTTCGAGACAGGGTTTCTCTTTGTAATAGCCCGGGCTGTCCTGGAACTTGCTTTGTAAACCATACTGACCTCAAACTCACAGAGATCCACTACCTCTGCCTCCCAAGTGCTGGGATTAAAGGCATGCACCACCATGCCCAGCAACATTCTTATGGGTAATTAAGTAACTTGGTAGCCATAACTATTTGTAGCTAAGTTTTTAATATGTGACCCTCTCTGTTTCAATAAACCCATTCAGATGAATTGGAATTCACACTTAATAAAGTCTAAATGGTGGTGATCCTTAATACAAAAGGAGGGCTGGGAGCACCTTGTTAAACAGGTAGTTATTTTAGGACATTTAAATGTTGATAGGAGTTTTGAAACAGCATATCTATATATAAATTTTCAAGACAAGGTGTAAAGGAAGTTTCACTGTCTACTTTTTGTTTTGTGAAATGTGCTGTCTAGAAACCTTTATTTTCCCCAGAGCACAGATGAAGTTTATACTTTACCCTCTCTCTTTATGTGTATGTGTATATTTAATTAACATAAAATACGCATTGTTGGGTACAGTGTGAGATTCCAGTACTTTTGTGCAAAAGGTCAGGCACTAAGCATCTAGCACCATCTCAGTGTTGGCCATTTCCTTGTGTTAGGAATATTCAAATCTTCGCTGATGGATTTTTTGAAATATACACTTAATTTTTGTCGGCCATAATTACTCTCTGGGCTTCAGAATATCGAACATTCTTCCTCCTGTTTGGCTGCACCTCATGCCTGGTAACTATCTTCATCTGATTCCAGTCCTCCTTATACTCCACACCCGGTTTCCACACACAAGAACCTTCTTGTCCCTGACTTTCTTCATAAAGCACAATCCCATCCATGTCATCTTACTTCTCCTTAAACCATTTGGTTTTTTCCAGTACAGAAACAAATCTGTACAAGTTTACAGCTGGAGCTTTTTAGCCTAAGGGAAGTTTCACAGTAGAAAGCACAAAGCCACACATAATTTCTGTCCTCAATGTCCTCAAATGCTTTCTCTGTCCTTCAGCTCTGTCCTAGGCCCTAGTGGCACTCAATTCCCAATCTTCTCAGTGGTAGTTCTTCTGAAGCCACTTGCTACAGTCTGAATCTGATCATCCTTCCAGGGACTGGGGCCCAGGGGAATGCTGTTGGGAAGTGATGGAGCCTTTGAGTGGTACTCTATTGAGGGTGTACCCTCATAAAGGATTGTGGGATGTCATATTCTTCCTGTCTGGTTTCCTGTTTGATGCTGGAAACCTCTTAGACTTAGGGACACAGGTATCTCCATTGTGTTCTGACTCAGCTGAGCACTAAGCTGTTGGCACTCTACTCTTGAACCTCCCAAGCTCTGAGCTAAATGAATAAACCTTTTATCTATGTAAGTCAGCCATGTTGGGTATTCACTGTTGTAACAAGCCCTATTAATATACATCACCATTTTAGGGTCTTTCTGAGTTAATACTGGCCCATGTGCAGGTGTATCTAACCTTTTGCCATTTGCAACCTAATGATGTCATCTACAAATATGTTGGGCCATATTCATAACTATCCTTGGCCATATGTAGCCTCCTGGATACAGGTTGGACTTACTGAATAAATACTCTCCTCACACATCACATAGTCCATAACCAGAAATTACACCTATTTTCTCTCAACAAAGCCTCATGATTCAGTTTTTCCCTCACCTTAACCATAAACCAATTCACCTCAGCACTTCTCTTGCCTGTGTCTTGGTTCAGAAGGATGTGGCGACATCAGACCCATCAGGGATCTATAGATTCCTGCTAGTGGGTGCCAGGTTTACTCTGTAACACAGGATGTGAACTCTGCCCCAAGGTAAATTTTAATCTTCTCGGTTCTCCGTGCTGGGAAACCTGTCTTTTAGCGTCCCTGCCCAACCATCATTCTATTCTAGGACCCCAAAAAAGGAATGTGAGGGAAAGAGAAAATGTTAATAACTCAAGAACCCTCTCTTTACTTTGCAGTCCTCAGAACCTGCTTTATGCCTGCTTCCAGTGGGGACACTGTGGCCTTTTCTAGAAGAAGCTACATGCACAATGACAGAAACAAATAGGAAGCACACGGCTCCATACTTGGGCTCTGTATCCTCCAGCTCATCAAAATCAGCTTCTCATGAGTGATCTGTAGCATCTGCATAACTTTTGTCCCATACAATTAAAACCAATGTATACTATCCTTCACTTCCTCTGAGCAGAAGCTTTTCTAATGCAGGAAGGCCACCCTCGGGAGAGATGGGAGAGACACAGGTGGACATTTATGGTACCAGGCAGATTAGTTAGCCCAGGCGCTTCTTTGCAAATCCTCACATAACAGGTTCTAAGCAGCTTCCCTGCTTTGGTCCAGAGAGACTGCTGAGGTCATAGCAGGTGCATACAGCATCACAGAATGTTGACTGTCAGCACCACTGGTTCCCCAGGCCCTTGCCAACTGCTGCAGTAAGAGGTTTCTGGCCCGGACTTTCGGGCCTAGCCTCAAGGTTTAGACCCACAGACCGGCAGGCCCACAGAGACACACAGATGCTTACATTAATTTTAGGCTGATCGGCCTAAGGCCCAGGCATATAACGTGCTAATTTTTACCCTTAATCTAACCTATGACTCTTATCCTGTTCAGCCATGAGGCTTGGTACCTTTTTTCAGAGCAGCATAGTTGTCCTCTGCTTCTTCTGGCTTGTCTCTGGTATTTCTGCTCTGTTTTTCTAGTTCCCAGAGTTTTCTTAGTCTGGTAGCCCCACCCACACTTCCTGTCTGCCTTTGGCCAATCAGTACTTTTTATTAAACTCATAGGTGGGACAATTATTAACAATGTAACATCATAAATCCACTACAATCTGCTAAAGGTCAGAATAGATGCTTTGCAAACTTCTCATTCAGGTGGTCATAGTTTTTGTTTGCCTACTGTTTCCTGCTGCCCTTGTTGTCTATTTTATTATAAATCTAGCTCTTGGAGGTAAAATCATAGGTTGTTGACTGGGGATAATTTGGAGTCAGGAATTCAGAGCTCTAAACTTTCCATAGCAACAATGCTCACTGCAGATATGTAATCCACATGTGTGTCTGGAACTATTTCAGGTAGGAATTATGTAACTCTATGCATTGATTTCACTGCTATGATAGAGTACCCAAGGCTGCATAATTTTGAGAAGTAGAAATTTATTCTGTCATAGTTATAGAGATCGAGAGTCTCAAATTAGGGCGTTGGCAAGTTAAGTCCCTGACTCCAAGATGGGGCCCATTTCTGCATCCTTCACCTAACAGAGGGACAGAAGGGATGAAGCTCACTTTTTTGCAGATCTTTTTTGGGCATTTTTCCACTTATGAGTGTTCTAGCCTCACAGCCTAAGCACCTGTTATCAGTCTTCATCTCCAAACAGATTACATTTGGCCAAAGCATGTTTCTTTCACTGGCTCTTTTCAATTGCCGAGATCTGGCAAGACTGGGAAAGTTGCTACAATGCGCCCCCCCACCCAGGGCTCAGCTGATGGCTGCTCTCTGTTCAGGAAATGTAACAACTCAGCCCAAGGAAGTCCCCTGGACAGTGAGAGTGTTACAGCTTTGCTCCCTCGGCTGATCTCCATCCAGCTTCCTGAAGAAAGATCTTCACTCAAAACTCACTTAAGACATTTATTGGGAGGGAAGGGTCCAGGAGAGTGTGACTGGCCCAGCCCGAGGTGGGACAGGACAGCAGGGAAAGGGCTGTGGGCTCAGGACCTATATAGGGCTTGGGGGGGGGGGGCGAGCTTTCTGTGGAGACTTCCAGGGAAGGATTGGTCAGATCCTCCCCCTGGCCCTGCTCCCAGGCCTTATTTTAAACTCAGATTTGGTTTTTTGGTTTCAGGGCCAAAGTGTGTTTCTTTCACTGGCTCTTTTGGGCTTTGGGGCTCTAATTTCAGGGCCAGGGCACATTTTTTTCACTGGCTCTGATTCCAGGGCCAAAGTATGTTTCTTTGGTACTAGTTTCAGAGTCAGGGCACATTTCTTTTTAGTTCTGGGTTCAGGGATAAAATATTTCATTCACTAGCTTAGGTCTTAGATCCAGCCAGGATGGGCTTCTTTGGCTGGACACTTTTCCCTAGGAGTACTCCATTTGATTTCAGGGAGCTGATCAGCAGGGGGTTTCTCACTCTGCCCGGGCCCTTTCCTCTGCCTTCCTGGTCCCTCTCCCAAATAAACCCAAATCTGACTGCACACCAAGCCTAGGTGAATTTTCTCCTGTCTTTCTATGCAGATCACTTATGACTTATCACCCTGTTCCCAGAAACTCCCTATTTCAAACCCCTAATTCTTTTAAGCAGTGATTCTCAACAGAAGTGCCCATCGGAATCATCCATGAAGCTTCTATGAAATTTAAATGATGCCCCTACCCTAGAACATGAAGACTGGCAGATATATTCGTGTAGACTGCTATATTTGTAATGGCTTCCAAATGATTCTGATGAATATTACCAACTGGTAAGAATCTCATCAGCTGCCATATGGCCACAGGTAGTCTCCAGTCCCCCATCTCCCACACACATCGGGCTGGGAAATAACTGCCAGGCTGAAAACAGGTGTTAAGAAAGAAATGTGAGAACCTCCCCGGGCGGGGCTACCTGGCCTACTTATATTGTTTCTCAGCACCCAAGGACACCTCTAGATTCACTTCCTGATCCTACAGCTTCACATGAGTCACTGCCAGACTCAGTGGGTCAGGTGGAAATGCAGCCGGCAGGACTTTATCCTTATGGTTATGGCTCTGTGTGTGATTCTTCCAACCTCAGAAGGTGAGTTGGGGGCACCAGTGGCCTGGGGTTCTAGAGGGATGTGGCAGGGAGGTCGGGTGCCTCCTAAGTTGGTGCTTGAAGGAGTCTCTGTCTTTGAATGAGACTTTTCCATTGCTCTCTGATCATCTGGAGAACAGCACAGGTTCAAGGTCAGGGATTTGGGAAAGGACTCATTTCCCTGGGAATATTAGTTGGCTATCAGAGATGAGTATAACTTTCTGAGGACAGGATACTAGCTTTTCCAAATTAGAAGCTGGGCCAGAGCCACTGTTCTCTATCTGAGTGCCCAAACAGCTAGACTCTCTGAACAGGGCTGTGTGTGTATATGTGTCTGCATGCACATATGTGTACATCTGTGTCTCTGTGTGTTTGTGCATGCATTTTCCCCCTGGGGGGGGGGGGTAAACAACATTGGTAGGTAAGCTCCAGGTTTCTTGACCAGCCTCGTGGGTACCAAAGTTTGGTCTAACCCTTAAAAGGGGGAGCATGACCGAGGAGATTGAGCCATACAAAGTGTACTGAAGAGAACCTGACTTCTGTGTTGGTAGTGAATAGGTGGAGATCATAACTGCATTTGGATGGAGAGCAATCTTCTTTAGTAGCCTTCACTACTGCGTTTGAGAATCCTTCCTCTATTGCTAAACTACAGTCTCCCTCGGCAATCCTGGCAGGCCTAGAACACACTGTATCTCAGACTACACTCAGACTCATGGCAATTCTTCTGCTTCAGCCTTGCAGGTGCTTGGATTATAGTGGTTGCATGAGCCACCACACCCTGTGGGCATTCTGTTAAGGAATGGAATATGTAGGTGAATTAACTATGGCACTGGTATTGGCCATAGAAAGTTTAAGTAGAATATCTTCCTGGAGAGAGATTATAAATAGAGCATTAATTCTCCAAAGAATAAAAAAGAAAGAAAGAAAAGCCCCTCCACACAGAAAGTTACAAATAAGGTATCTCTCCCGGTTATCTTTTCCTAAATTCTATCCTAAACAGAGCCTGAATCCAGAACAGAGGTAGGGTATGCACTTTGGTCTGCTTTCTAAATGCATACGCCAACATTTCCAAACAAATTTCACAATCACACCTTTGTATACACACACAGGTAAACTGGATTACAGCTTCTCTTAGATGTGACAGTTAGAGGCTGGGGGTGTAGTTCAGAGAGCTCTCCTCTCCCAGCGAGCACATGGCCCTTGGCTTTAGTCCTCATGCAGAAAAATCCTCAGACATGGCAACAGTGGTTCTTTGCCTGGTCACATCTGGTGGTAATAGAAGAGCTCCTGTCCTTCTCCTGGGGTAGCCTGTATCCTTCAAACTGTGTTTCCTGTCAGCGTTTGCTTGAGGACTGTGATGTAGTCTAGCAGGGTACTTGGCTTAAGTAAAACAGAAGAGAAAAAACCTGCCCCCACTCCATTTCCTATTAGCAAAATAGAGAAGGAAGCTTTTTATTGATCTCACAATATCTCTCCAGAGAAGTTCACCTGCAGGACTTTCAGGGACTCAATTTACTGGCTCAGGTTTGACACACAGTGTCTACAAGCTCACCAAATAAGACTTTAGTGCAGTGCTTTGAAATGAGGGTGAGACCTTGCTCTCAAGTTTCAGGATCTGTTTCCAACTGCACATACGCAGGCACGCACGCATGCACGCACACACGCACGCACACACGCACACATGCATACATGCACGCAGCCCTCCTAAAGGGGAAGGGAAAGATAGAGGGCAGAGAATGTCGAGGGCTCTGCCTTGCAGCACCAAACCTCACAGAGGCTGAGTTCCAGTGGAGAGGAGTACGAGGCAAACAGATATTGTGGCTGAAAAGTACATCTGTCAATGATAATCGAGAGCTGAAATTCCCAGCATATGGTTCAGCCTCGGCCCTTACTGGGGGCTGTTTAGAACAGAAAACCACATTGTCAGACAAGCCCCAACTTCTGCCATTTAAAGCAAATGATGCTGTGTGTGTGGTCAAGTGGAGAGATGGATCAGTAGTTAAGAACACTGGCTTCTCTTTCAGAGAACAGGGTTCCATTCCCAGCACCTACAAAGCAGGTGACAACTGTCTGTAACTACAGGTCTAGGGGATCTGATGCCCTCTTCTGGCCTCTTCAGGCACTGCATGCACTTGGGGGACAAGCACAAGCAAAATGCATAGCCAGGCAGTGGTGGCACACACCTTTACCTCAGCTTTAAAGGTCAGAGGCAGGAAGATCTCTGTGAGTTCTAAGCCAGCCTGGTCTACAGAGCTAGTTCCAGGACCACCAGGGCTACAAAAAGAAACCCTGTCTTAAAATATATATATAACTGAGTTCAAATTCATGGAGGTGGGGCTGAGAACCGTAGTGGAACTAAGGTCAATGCCAATTTTTCTTCGGTAAATTTCCATCTCGGGGAGGGTGCCCTGTGATAGTAAATGATTCTTGATCCAAAATGGGGGTGGAAAGCCTAATAGGGAGGGAAATGAGGATGATATGGCACCGTAGAAAAGATGACAGGTGGCCTTGGCAATTGCAGCAGACTGGAGAAAGGTACAAGGAAGTGGCCTGTGCCAATTCGAGACTGGGAAACACATTCTGTTCTTTCAGGGACAATACTGTTCCATTATCTTAATGGTATCTTAAATTATTATCTCAGTGTGATGCTTCAACAATTGGCATTTCCAAAGTGTTCCAAATAAATCAGAAAGCAGGTGATATCACCCATGACTAAAGCCCTGGACTCTATCCAGAGGCAGAGCATACCCTACATCTGTGGATGTGGCTGCTGGCTCCAAACACTCATTCCTGAGTCCATGAGCTTGTCTGCCATCAAGTGGCCCTGAGCCATATTCTTTAACTCCAGAACTCAGGTGTAGGCTCACTTAACTGTTTATGTATGCATGCATTACATTTTAATCTATGTTTAGCAGGGGCCACCATGGAACTATGTGGGGTCAGAGGGAAGCTTGTGGGATCCAGTTCTCTCCTACCATGTGAACCTTGGGCCTCACACTCAGATCAACGTTGGCAGCAAGTGCTGTGGCATCTCACTGGCCTTGGGCCATTTAAACTGTACTTTGCCTTGGGTTTCATTTGTATATAAAAGATGCGGGTTGTTAGATTTTGCTTCATCCACAGGTCCTAAGTTACCTATAAGTAGCCTACTTTCTCACAACGATCAGGGTGGTTTCTGAATTGTGCAGATATTTTGTTACACACTTGATGCTAAAACAAACAAAAAAAAAACTTACCAAAACATTTGCAGGAATGATTACAATATTGTGTTTGTGTTCTGGAACGTCACTCTTGCAGGTGGGATTCTCTTTCACCTCAGTGGTTCCTGACAGTGGGCCCAGGAATCTGTTTTCCTTCAGTTCCTCATCCGGTATGCCCTGTAGTTAAAATATGATTATGTCATCCCTTGATCCTAAAACATTGACTAACTGTTATAATTTGGTTCCTAAAAACAGTTATTTCTGTAATGTGGCTACAGGTGTTTTTTTAAAACATCTTCATCTATGCTAAGGAAACAGTGTAATATAATGGCAGTCTTTTAAAGCCAATATGAAGAAGGTATGGGTTCCTTTGAAGAAAAGCACCCTCTTTATTCTTTTGGTGACTTTTTGATTATCTTGCTGTTACTTCATGTATAAACAAAACCAAGTATAATTGTGCAAATATAAATCGCTTCTACCACCACAATGCCAAAATTCTCAAAATTAGAAAACACAGCTACAAAGCCGAGATGGCTTTAGTGTGTTGACATTAATTTAATAAAGTAAAATCACTATTGTGAGCAGTACTACACTCTTGGCGGAGGTGGCTTGAGTGTGGGTCTGATGCCTGTCCTGTTAGAATGACTGACAGAGGCTTACTACTCCTCACCTATTTCTGTTTGAACCTCAATGGATGTAGCTTGGCCTTCCCTTAGTGTGAATGTGTAAGATGTTCAATTGGTTCTTTTCTGATTGTCCTGGGAGGGTAATATTGCACTTGCTAACCTCGCTGGCATTGCCATGAAAAATTTAATGTCCTCAAAGTGCTCTGCTAAGATGGCCTTCTGGAAGATAAGGGCATGTTGGCTAAAAGGTCACTGGAGTGATGTATTGGCTCTCTGGAGAGTTCATAGATCTGGAGGAAGCAGCTGTTGGGCTTTTCCAGAGATCTATGAAACCGAGTCTGAGAAATGACGTCATACTGGGATGTAGAGGTTTCGTATTACAGGGTTAGGAGCTGACTACATGAACTGGGGAAACTGCTTAGTCTCTCCAAGCTCACTTCTGTTTCCATAAAACACGATTTCTCTTGGCTATCCTTACGGTTCAGTGAGACAATGCGCATGGTGTTTGGCACAGACAGGCGCTCAGCGGTTGTCGGGTCTCCTCCCCTCCCACAGGCTTTTCTTTTGCTTTTCTATGATTGTTCTCAATTATGGCTGATGTGTTTGTATATGATGGGATGGACACGAACCTACACATGTGCGCATGTAGAGGTCAGACAACCCCAGAAGTGGATTTTTTTCTCTCTCACCTTTATGTGGGTTCTGGGGTTTAACTCGGGGTGTCAGTGTTTGAGCAGCAAGCTCTTCACTCACTGAGCCATCTCACCAGCCTCTTGTGCTGATTTTTAACCTCAACTGAAGAGAAGTAGGGCTGGGATGCGACTCGGTGGACAGCATTTAGCACAAAGGAGGCCCTGGGTTCTAACACCCAAAATAAATCAAATAACCAGTGACAAATGGACATTAGAACATGGACCAGTCACTGCTCCACATTAGCCTCCTGGTGCGGTTCCATTTACTGTTTACTATCTGTCCACAGTTCTTTTTCTCTCCTTCCTTCCTTTTTCCCTTTTTATTTTTTCAAATTTATTTAACTTTATTGCACTGTGAAAGTGTCAGATCCCCTGCAACTGGAGTCACAGGCAGTTGTGAGCCACCATGTAGATGCTTGGAATTGAACCCAGGTCCTCTGGACGAGCAGCCAATGCCCTTAACTGCAGGGCCATCTCTCCAGGGCCTTGTTCATGTTCTAAGCAGTTAGATATATAAACACATACAATTTTCACACCAGTTCTGGCAGGTAGGTGTTATTAACCATCTCCATAGTACAGATAAAATAAAAACAGAATTAAGTCTGTGAGTAACCCACCCTGAGTCATCTGGAAAGTGACAGGCAGGATTTAGCCTAGTCATCCCTTTCCACACATGTAAGTACTGGCTTATCCGGATGTCTCTAAAGTACAAAATACCCCATGCCCCTTCTACTCTCTAGAGTTTATTCTGTAAGTGCTACATCTTGACCCTGGGCATTGCAACCTTTTACATCACAGATTAGTCTTTCTGCCTACAGTCAGGGGCATCCAGCGTGACATGACTCCTCTACCATGAGGCTCATTTGATGGGCACATATGTTTTGAACCTACTGCTCTATGTTGGTTCTTAAAGCAGCTACTGAGGAAAAGATTTATTTCCTCCTATACTTCCAGGTCCTGGCCTACCATAAAGGGAAAGTCAGGCAGGAATTCAAGGTAGGAATCTGCATGGAGGAGCTCTGCTTGCTGGATCATTCACTAGCTCATGATCAGCTAGCTTTCTTATATAGCACAGGCTCAGAAGCCTAGGGATGGTTTCACCCACAGTGGGCTGGGCCCTCTTCCGTCGAGCATCATTCAAGACAATCTTTCACAAACACGACCTGAGTTCAATCTTATCTAAGCAATCCCTCAATTAAGATTTCCTCATCCAAAATGACTGTAGGTTGTTGTATCATGGCAACACTAAATACTAACCAGTAGGCCAATCACATTCTAAACACTGTTTACTGCTCTTTTAAACTGTCTCTTAGCCATGGGATACTGAAGCAATTTGGTAGATTTTTTTCATATTCTTCATTGATCCTGTGAGTTCTTTTTCTGACAATGGTATATATTACTTTTTACTGCTTCCCATGATATCTGTTGTCAGAGTCTTAAGCACAACAGTCTAGCCTTGATTTACTATGTAGCCAAGGATGACTTTGAACTCCTGATCTTCTTGCCTCTACCTCCCAAGTGCTGGGATTACACATGTACACCATTTTTGTTCATTTATTGAGCTAGAGTTCCACTGTGTACCCTAAGCTAGCCTCAAACTCACCATCTCCTGTTTCAGCCTCCAGTGCTGAGATTATAGTTGTGTGGCACACACTCAGCTCACACTACATTTTTCTTTTACAAAAAAAAACTTTTATTTTTTATTTATAATAAAGTTGAAAGTATATTAAAATTTAAATAGTTTTGTTATACAGCATTTGGTAATGTAATTCAGCATTTTAAGAGATGAAACCCTTCAAATCAAGCATGTTCCATTTTGTTTTTCTCTGTTTCTTGAGAAGGTCTCTTGTGGCCCAAGGTACCCTCAAACTCACAACCCAATTGAAGCTCTTTCCCCCTTTCTTTTCTTTATTAAGATTTTTTTCTATAGAGTATATTTTGATCATGGTTTTCCCCTCCTCCAACTCTTCCCAGATCTTCCCCACATCCCTACACCCAGCTTTATATTTCTCCTCTTTCTTTAAAAAACAAAAAAGAAACACCTACACACAAAGAAAAGCAAAATATACAAGCAAAGCCGAAGACCAAATAAGGCAAAAAATGGCCAAGGCAAAACGAGACGAAAACGTCTACAAAAATACCAACGAGTTCATTTTGTGTTGGCCAGCTACTTCTGGGCTGGGGCCTACCCTGAAGTGCGGTTAATAAACCAGCGAGACTTCATCGGAGAAAACTAACTTTCCCTTTGCCAGTGGATATCAGTTGCAGAGAGCTTCTTAGTTAGGGGTTGAAGCCTATGTCCGACCCCCACCCCCACCTCAGCCCTGGGATCATATTTACGACTTTAACCTGTATATGGCTGGTTCCTGGTGCTGTAGTGTCTGTGAGTTCAAAAGCGCGTCAGTGCTGTTGTCTGAAAGGTACTGTTTCCTTGGAGTCATCCATCATCTTTGGGTCTTAGACTGTACCTCCTCTTCCAGATAGGTCCCTGAGCCTTGAGGAGTTTGATGGTGACATCCCATTTACCACGGCCTGTTTTAAATTCTGGATCTCTGCACCTTATCCAGCTGTGGGTCTCTGTTTTAGTTCCCACTTTCTGCAAGAAAAATGAAGCTGGCTTATAACTCCTGCTCCCAAGTCTTTCCTTTCTGACTTGCTGCAGCTCCAGCGACAAGGGAATTGTACAAAACTTACCAATCCAGCAGACAGGAAGTAGAAAAAGCAGAGAACAGGGTAACATAAAAATATAGGGCAAGCGAGTGTAATGTACAACTTTTAATCTCAGCAGTCAGAGGTTAGCTCATCTCCATGAGGTATAGGCCAGCTGGACTACATACACAGTGAGTCCCGTCTCTAGAATACTAAAAATAAAATTTAAGACAAAAGGCTGAGTATAGCTCCCAGGTACGATGTGCTTCGCATGGGTAGGTGGGTATGCCACTCCAATTCTCAGCACCCCTCACTTAAATGAAAGTAAGACAAAACTGAAAACCGAATTTAATATTGAGCAAAAGAAAGTGTAGCAATGTTAATATTTTAAAAAGACGGACTTCAGCAAAAAGATGTGGTAGAGATAGGAATCCAAGAATCTAAAATAATTCCATCAAATGCCATACACAGGACAGAGACCAGATGAGGCGAGTGATCAGTGTTCAAAGAGCAAGGTTAGAATCTGTTTTTACTTCAATGTGTATTTTATTAGTCACACTTTTAACAAATTCCATTTTTAAAATGCTCTTAAACATGACTGTGGATACAGTGTTTCCCTGGCAATCTGAAAGCACTATGCAACTCCTACTGATTTATTTCAAAAGTGGTGATACCCGCAAACAGATCCACGACAGGGGATGGAGCGGGTGTCGGGGTGGGGTGGGGTAGGGGTCGTGGGCTGGCCTGGGCTAAGGTGTGGGGATGCGTGTACGCACCTCCTCTCACCCTCCAGACCCTGGGGTGGCTCTGAGGTCGCCTGGCCTGGCGTGGGCGAGCTGGCGCCAGGAGAGACCGCAAGGGAGCAGGGTGTCTCCATAGTAACGCACAGAGCGACCCCGTTTCCAGTTGCTGCCGCACTGCGATCGCGCCAGACTCTCAAACTCCGCCGCCGCCGGCACAGACGTGAGCAGTGCGACTGAGGTGACGCCAGCACGACAGCCGTAAAGCGTCGCCACAGCGTGCTTTCCAGCTTCCTAAGACTTAAATTTTCCAGGTTAATGATACTTCCGGTTTTGTTCTCTGTGAGCGTGTTTTAAATGCAAACGTAACTTTATCCTATCCGTTGTAAGTGGTATTCTTTTGTGCTCCTTTATTAGCATTTTTGTGCTTTCCACTTTAATCCATGAGTTTAATGCATCTTTTAGTTTCTAAGCAAGTTAATGTTTATTATTTTGCATAGGGACCGCTCTTCGAACACAGTATGCGATCATAAAGCAATATTTAAATTATTATATTGAAGGAAACCCTGAACAGTGGGGGCCACTTCTTGGTCCCCGGATTAGGGACAAACCACACCCAGTCACCTAATAAAGGATTCCTTATCGAGCGGGGAAGAACAGTGACTGCTTTCAATTTAGGCGGAAGACAGTAGCAAATGATCTTACAGGTGTAATTTTTAAGAGAAAAAGGGGGTGCTTGTGTCAGAATGAGCTAGGAAGCTGTGGTATATTTTGATTGGGTTTGTTAATCAGGTGAACCAAAGGGGGCTTTTGATGGCAGGACTTCAATATTTTGATGGCTGGATCTCAGTAGTCAGCCTCAGGAGGAAGTGGGCAAATGAGGGAATAGACCTTGGTTAGTTTCAGGAATGTAATCTAATGGTTTTAAGCAAGGCAGAAGAAGGACAAGGTTTGCCAGAGTCACGTGACTGAGGGGGCTAGTGTCCCTTTATGTGTTACTATTATTGGTACAAACACACTAAGATGACTATGAAACTTTGTAATAATAAATTAGAAATTGTGGATAAGAAGCACAATTTCTTAGCAAATTGTTTTGGAAACAGTACTATAGAATGAACACCCAGCCAAGCAAGTGATCTACCACCAGGCTACTTCAGCCCAGCTCTCCAGTGAATAATTTAAAAATATAACTACCCAATAATTATAAGATAAACCAGAGTTAAGCATCTTTCCTTCAGACACAAGCCCCCAAAGCCTGAAGGTTTTATCAAAAACTGAAGGAACAAATAATCCTTATGCAAACTTGCCAAAGAATTCCGAATGAAAAATGCTGTCCAGTGTATCACTGACATGAATATAACCTTAATACTCAAGTCTCCTAAAGATGATATCAGGCAATAAAGGAATAAACCAATTTATGAACACAGATGCAATTTTTAAACAAAACAAACGCAAAACAGAGAGTAATGAATGAGTAAATTATGACCAAGTATGGTTATCCTGATTGCATGAGGGGGAAAAATGGGTTAATTTCCATTAAGTTGAAGATTTTGTATTCATCTTACATGGTTTAGGTACTGTTCTGGGCGATTAGCAGGATGGTGTGATAAAAAGGAAGTGTGTGTGTGTGTGTGTGTGTGTGTGTGTGTGTGTGTGTGTGTGTGTGTGTTGGTGACAAAATGACAAATAAAAGGGGTAAAAGAAGTTTGCTCTGGCCAATGGTCCTTAAAGTTTCCCGACTGTGGTTTCATTCTATGGTAGGTTTACTCATTTGGAGAGTGGTCTAATGTGGTACAATGACTACAAGGCCTGGTACAAGAATCTGTTCACTTCATGGCCACTGTGAAGTAAAGACAGAAAGAGAAGGTGACGGGTCCTTTTTTTCGTTCAAAGACACTCCTCCCATGACCAACCTTTCTCCTACTAACCCAGCCCTCTAAACTGCCTTCCAAAAGCACCATAGCCTAGAGTCTAAGCATTTATAAGAGGCTAATAAGGGACATTAACATCCAAAGTACAGCACCTTTATTTCTTTATAGGGATTAAGAAGAGATGAAAAATGAGCTATTTACCTAAGAAACCTATGAGAATCTATCCCAGATTGTTACAACTAATAAAAGTTCAGCAGACCCAAAATATGAGACACACCCACCCACCCTGTGTGTGTGTATGTGTGTTTTTGTCTGTGTGTGTTGCTGTACAGCTCAGACTGGTTTTGAGCTTGATATCACTCTGCCTTTGGGTCCCTTATAGCCTTATTATATGTAAGAATAACTGATTTCTTACAGGCATGTTCAGGTAGAAGTCATGACACAAGCTCATATCATAGCGCTCAAAGGAGTGATGTAACCAAGAGTTGGAGATCAGCCTGGGCTACGTAGGAAGACCCTATCTCTATGGCAGGAGCATTCAGAACAGAATAAAACCTATTAGATAGGTCCAAAACAAGATGTGCCTAAAATTTATATGAAGAATAAAAGACCAGGGACAATAAGGTAGTGAATAATAAATTTCATGGATAGATTTATTATATCGGGATCAAGATTTAGTATAAAGCATACTTAGTTGAGAATGTGGAATTGTTACATGTCTTAGAGTTATTACATTTTGATGAAACACCAGGATCAAAAGCGACTTGAGGAAGGAGTTTGTTTCACTCTTAGTTCCATGTGACAATTGATCATCAAAAGAAAGTAGGGCAGGAACCTGGAGGCCGGAGCTGATGCAGAGGCCATAGAGAGGAGCTGCTTACTGGCTTGCTCCCATGGCTTGTTCAGCCTGCTTTCTTGTAGAACCCAGGACCACTAGCCCAGGGATAGAAATACCCACAATGGGCTGGGTTCTCTCCTATCAATACAAATTAAGAAAATGCCCTAGAGATGGATCTTATGGAGGTGTTTTCTCAATCGAGGTTCCTTTCCTTCATATAACTCTGGCTTGTGTCAAGCTGCCGTAAAGCTGCCCAGCACAGTGCATAGTTAGGTAAACAGAGCATGGAATCAAAGAGAAAGTCCAGAAACAGACCTGTGTGTAAACAGAAAGCTGAAGACTTAAGGGGTGTGATTCTATCAGGAAGACATGGCAGATCTGTTAGGGAAGCAGAAGAATTCTGAAAACAAAAGGCCCATCTTGTCAACTAGGAAAGGTGGGCACGTTACATTATTGGGTAGGCATGAACAGATTCGCAGGGTGTAAAGTAGAATGAATCTGGCTGTGAAGATAGCATAGAATCATATACAGCAGGGCAGGATAAAGACTAAATTCTCACCTCCTCAGAAGATTAAGAGTTCTTGTGGTAGTTCTGGGTGCTAATTCTCAGAATATTTAATCATATTTCTAGTGGGAACAGCAGTGAATGCCCATAAGCTCAACACTCAAGAGGCCAAGGAAGTAGAATCACAAAATTGAGGCCAACCTGGGCCACAGAGTAAGGCCCTGCTCTATTGCATGAATTCTATTTGGTATTATAATTTAAGCCCAGAGCCAGACATTGGGGAAAGCTGGAATATCCGAGAGATAGAGAAACAAACCATAACATGTCTCACCCGCCAACTCCTCAGGCCCGTCTCCACGAAATCCTTGATTACAACTTCTCTCTGGTTAGCCCACCAGACAAGTGTCCAGGAAAGCTGAAAAAACCCTCTTCTCTTCCCCCACCCAGATATCTCAACTTCCTCTTTCCACAGTCCTAAAGCTAGGATTAAAGGTGTGGGTCACCCCTCCCTGACCTTCATGGCTTGGCTCTGTGGTTGATTCTCCTCTGAGAATCAATTTTCCAGAAAAATTTTATTAAATATATCACCACACTGCTCCAATAAAAAAAGAGAGCACACATATTAGTATACATGTTATTATATTTTCTATATGTAAATACACAAATTCACTCACTATGTCTCCAAGAAAATCTTCTTAGGAAAGTGGAAAATTGTCTCTGCTCTCTGTAAATGGAGAGAAAAATTAGTTCACCCTGACAGTTCTAAGAATAGGTCGCCATATTTTTAAAAAAGATTTCTGATTCACTGTAAAATGAAGAGCTATTTTTTTTTTAACTATGACAGGATTTTTTTTAATAGCACACAAATAGCAGACAATAAAGAAAAACTTTAATGCTGTTTTAGGGGATTGTATTTTAAATTACTAACAAAAGGTTAGTATCCGTCCTGGTTTGCTTTTCTGTTACTGTGATAAATCACTCTGATCAAAAGCAATTTGGAAGAATGAGTTTACGTGCTCACAATTCCAGGTTTCAGTCCGTCGTCGAGGGAAATCAAAGCAAGAACTCAAGGAAGAGCTGAAGCAAACCCCACAGAGGATGAATCTCACTGGCTCACTGAATTCTGCTCATAGCTCTCCTATATAACCTGGGACAGCCTGCCTATGGACATCACAGCCCACAGTGGCCTGGGCCCTCCTACATCAATTAGCAGTCAAGAAAATGCCCACAGACATGCCAACAGGCCTGTCTGATCAAGGTCATTCTTCAACTGAAGTTCAAATTGACAATGAAATCTAACCAGGAGAATATCTAAAATAGTTTGAATTCCTATAAAATGAATTCTTTTTTTTACTTAAATAACTTGTCAGATTAGTGTTTGGGTGTTCAAAGCACAAATCTGAATGCTTAGGACTTACCAATAAGGAAATACAAATTAAGTTTTGTTGAGATTTTTTTTAAATTGCCATCATTTTGTTTTAGTACCAGGGACTGAATCTGGGTTCTTGTTCCTTCTAAGAATGTGCTTTACCACTGAGCTACACTCCAGTCCTAGCAAAGGTAACATTTCAAGCTAACATGAAATGTTGAAAATACTAAAAGTGTAGCTCTCATGTAGTCCATACATAAATGTAAGTAAACAATCACCACAGATCTATTCACACAGTCAAGTATAGGCAAAGATGCTCACATCCTACAACCCACCAATTCCTCACGCATATCTGCTCTGTGGTCCTCCAAGTATATTTAAAAAAAAAAAAAAAAGCTGTATTAGCCTCACTAGGGAAGCTGTTCAGACTGCACATGCTCGGGTATCACCCCAACTTACTAATCAAAAATGGGTGACAGTTGCCTCTGGCTTAAGATAACTCCAAGTGATTCTGATGCGGGCTACAATTTGATGAATGATGACCTGAGGAGGTTCTCATGCTTCAGGGGGACATACCAAAGCGCAAGTCTGGTACAGCCTGCAGGGCTTTCTAAATGCCTGGATGGTCTGGATGCAAACCAGAGCACCACTGTTCCCGGGGCCTTTGACTTAGGGAACATTATGTAACTTTTCTGCACATTAGTTGCACATTTACTAAATGGGGATGAATAAGGACAGTTCCTTCTGCATATAGTTGGCACGAAGATGAATTAAACCAATGTCTCCTGCACAGTGAAGAGGCGATGGTCTCTTATTCTCAGGGTGACCATTGCAGCCTTGCTTGCAATAATGAAGTAATGGAAGCAGACTGCTTCAAAACAAGACCAAAGTGGATATGGAAATGGGCTATAATTTATAAAATTTGGTTGATGGCCATGAGCATGCGTTTCTATCCCTCGTCCTTTCTTTACATGTGATAGCATCAAGGCAGGGGAGTCTAAAAGAGGATGTAAGCGTCAACCATCCAGTCATGAGCTCCTCTGCCTTTGGGGTAGCCTGTTGCTATTCTTTCCTTTCATCCCGCCCCCCAACTTCTTTGTCCATGCATGGAGTAGCCTACTGTTCTTCCCGGTGTAATAAGCTTCTGGTGACATTTGCTTCAGAAGCAGTCCATGTTTGATTTCTACCCCACACAAGACACTCTGCTTGGTTGGTCAATGAGTCACTTAATGTCACTGATTGTTAACTGCCTCTCCCGGGACTGACCTCAGTGCCTGCTTCTCTTGTCAGCAGGAAAAGGCACGCATCAATCTCATGAATGATTTTTAAAAGGACATTCTGATGTGGATCTGTTATGCCATGTCCTTTACAAAGCAAACTGGCACCCGTAGGACCAGTTGTGGGTGGAGTAGATCAAGCAGAACCTGACTGGAGTTCACAGCCTCTGGCTAGCTTGCATCTTTGTAGGATTTAGTCTCTATGTGTGTGTTGCCTTACAAGCCCACCCTGCCAGACACCTCTAGAATTTACATTTTTCATCTATTCCCCTTCAGAGGAATGCTAACTCCATCAGACAGACCCGCGTTTGTGTAATCTATGACTGGAAAGAAAGCTTATGTCCTGTGATATTCCTGGCCTCCTGCAATGTTGGCATTAGGGTGGTCTTTAGGGGGAGATATAACCTCCCTAATCTATTATCAGCTCCCTCCACCATGTAACAGTGTCATCTAAGTAAAAATTATGTAGCTACAGAATTGACATAGAACTCTACCTTCTATTAGCATTTCATTATATTTTCATACATGATTCAACCCCTCTATTACCATTTTTTATTTTTTCTCCCTCTCCCCCACTTCCACATTCCTAGTAGAGCACTTTCATCTTTTAGAAAATTTTACCACATTTATCTTTGTATGGGGGGATAGGTGTGTGCTCATGTGCATGTAAACGTCAGAGAACCACATTCAGGAATTAGTTCTCTCCTTCCTCTATGTGGTTCCCAGAGATGGGGCTCAGGTCATCAGGCTGGTCAGTCCCTTTACCCCCTGAGCATTCTTGGCAGGCCCCTTTTCCTCCTGATCCACTCATTCATCGATGTGCACGGTATTAATTACCTTTTGTTGCTGTGATAAAACACCTTGACCAAGAGCAACTTATAGAAGAGTTTATTAACAGCTCCAGAGAGGGAGTCCATAATGGCAAGAAAACCTTGGCAGCAGGGAGTCAGAGCAGGAAGCCAAAAGATTACATCTTCCATAGCATAGCATACGAAACAGAAAGGGAGGCAGCTCTCTCAAAGCCCGCCCTCACCGATACCTCCTCTACTGGCAAGGCTCCACTTCCCAAAGGGTCTACAGCCTCCTGCAAATAGCGCCACCAAGTGGATAACAGGTGAATGAGACATTCTAATTCACCTCGCCGTATTGCAAGCAGGTGGTTATTATCCGCAATAAATTATGGGTGTGTATTTCTGTGGTATCTGCCTTCAGCTCCTGTGGGCATATCTCCAGGAATGGTATAGCTGGATCACACAGTGGTTCCATTTTTAACTTTTGGGAAACCTCCATGCTGATTTTTTTTTGACAGTGACAGTACTAATTTGCAATCTCAACAATGTATCAGGTCCCTTTGTATCTTTACCAGAATTCACTGGTTTTTGCTTTGTTTTGGTTTTGGCTTTTAATGACTATCACTTTGACTGTAATGAAAAGTAATTGTACTTTTAATTTATGTTTCCCCAGTAGTTAAAGATGCTGAAAATTGTTTCCATATATTTACGAATTAGTTTTATTTATTCACTTGGAAAGTATCTATTGACTTCATTTGCTCATTTGTTAATAAGGTGATTTATTTGAAGGGTTTGGTTCCTTTCAGCTCTTGTGTACATTTTGGATATTCGATAAATAGCTGGCAAAGAGTTGGTCCCTTGGGCTGAGCAGAAGCATATGATCTGATTGGTCAGCCCTTGCTAGAGCCTAGAGCTACTGGAGCAGCCTTCAAAAACTCAGTGCCTATACCTGGGTCTTGACGTTTTCCCTTCATGCTCTTCACTAGAAGTTTCATAATTCTCTTCTTCATCTACTTGATACCTCTAAATCCCTCCTACGTAAAATTCTGTCGTCCTGACTGACATCAAGGTAGTGGAGTTTTGTTTTGCCTTCCCCCCCCCCCCCAAGGGAAATGTTGTCAGGACTTTGCGGAAGAGAACCTCTAGGGGGCAGTGTCATCCAACAAAATTTTAGCATTGCCATCATCCAGTCTACCCTGTTCATAATCTTCACTGCCCAACTCCCCACACACTTCTTAAAACTTTTGTTTTGTTTTGTGGTCTTTTGTATTTTGGACCGTGTCAAGGCATCACTGGTCCCAACTACCAACATATACTAAATACTTAGCTGCTTATCACCCTTTAATTAGTTAATCTCACAGATCAAGTAGTCTCCAGCTGAACTAACTCTACAGTTTTATATGAGAAGCACATTTTAGTTTTATGAAACACCTATAAGGTTCTGGGTGCCTTTTTGATTTAAAGCTATTCATTGAGTTGGTATTAGTGCTTGGGTGACTCATATTCCTCAACTCATAGGTTTTCTTGTGGCTCCTTATTCCCACCATGCTTCTGAAAGGCACATTTCATGATTTAAAGTTGCTTGGAACACAATTGTCATCAGTGTTCTGAAGCTAGCACCCTCTCATGGTTCCATTCCAGAAGTTCTGTATAGCAAGATAATCAGATTTTTTTTTTTCTGCTTGTGTGACAAATACTGGAGAAACACAACCGAAAAGGAGAAATTCGTCATTTTGTTTAACAGTTTCTTGATTCTGTTGATTCTGGGCCTGTGGCAAGGTAGAACATAGCTGCAGTGAGACTGTGTGATAGAGGCCACTCATGGCAGACAGGAAGGACAGAAGACAGGATGCCCTTAGTAACTCAATTCCTCCAGTTAGGTCCCATCTCCCAAAATTTCCATCACTTCCCAAGATAGTGCCATCATCTGGGGACCAAATGTTCAATACTTGAATCTGTGAGGAATACTCCATAGTCAAACCATAGAACACACACACACACACACACACACACACACACACACACACATATATATATATATATATAGTGTGGTGGATAAATGTATATACTACAGTTTGGGATATTACGAGTCTGACTTGGAGTAAGCAGTTAAAAGAACAAATTATTTTAGAAAATCAACATATTAATAAATATAACTACTACTAATGTTTATACAGCAAAATTCATCATTTTAAAATTTACCTTAATGGGTTTTTTTTCCCCCAGTTTTCAAGATAGGGTTTCTCTGTGTTAACAGCCCTGACTGTCCTTTGTAGACCAGGCTGGCCCTCTCTCCTGAGTGCTGAGATCAAAGGCGTGTTGCCACCACCTGGCATAACTCCATGACCTCTAATAATGACATTCATGATGGCTTTGTCACTGTAATCACAGTATGCTTTCATCACAGCAAAAGAAAATCCTCTTCCTGCCAGATATCGGCCCCATTCCTTCCTCCCAACCTCTGGCAGCCATGTTTTTATCTCTGTAGATTTGCCTGTTCTGGGCATTCCACATAAGCAGTCATACAGTACGTGGACTTCTGTGGATGAATTCATTTGCCTATGATCCCATAGCATTTTGAACATATCTCACTGAGCACTTTGTTTGGTTTTTTTCTAGGGATAGAGTTCAAGCTTCTCTCACATACTGGGCAGCACCCCACCAATGAGCTATACCCCCTGCCCAGTACGTACTTGGGTGGGCTATAGTAACTCACTCTTCTTCCAGCCACATGTTGGACCTTTAGACATTGCATGGCATGGTCAGATGTTTTGCCTTGTTTATTTAGATATTTTAAATTGTGAGTCTGTCATGTGGTGTCCGCTAAAAAATACTTTCTGAACAAATTATGTTTGTCTACTTAAAGGCCATCTAGTTGACTCTACGCACACCCATATTCATGGCAAAATGAAAGCCTCATTGCTGGGAAAAGGAAGATCCTTGTTGCATGATGGTGTAGCCTTGACAATGTTCGTTTTCCTCCCTTGAAAAGTGGACCTGAGCAAAAATACAAATGCTTTATATCACTTGTGTAGTTGTATTTCAAACAGTTATTAACCAAGATGCATACTTTGGAAGTTATTACTACTTTTTGTGACTAGGCTTACATAGATACATAATCAACACATATTTTGGAAGTCTATGTATATTCTATTTTCCTAGCATACAAAAATACCTCGGATTGAAGCTTGTTTATTCTTTTCCCCAAAGTTGTTATTTGTATATATTAATTGTGCATAGTGATATGATTCATCATGACATCTTCATACTTGGATCATATTCACCCCATCACCTTCCACTTCTGCTGATTCTCACTCTACTTAGACCTCTCTTCTACTTGTCTTTTTGCTGCTACTGTTCTTGGTTATGACTCAATGACGTTCTTTAGGGTTGTTTATAGGACAGTGGGCATCTTCCCAGCGGCCACCCCACTGAAAAACTGTCTCTCCTTCCCCCTGCAGCCTCTGGGGGGGGGTTGTGGCCTTTCCCCTCTAATGACATGATGTTAATAGGCTTTCCTGTTCAGGTCTTGTGCTTTGTAGACCAGGCTGGCCCTCCCTCCTGAGTGCTGAGCATGTGAACATCTAGTGCATCCTTTACCTCACTCAGATGTGCTACTGTTTAGCTATTGGTGGATATTATGGTAAGTTCTTGGAGGTCTTTTTTCCTTTTTTACTGCAGTTGCTCATTGAAACAAACTTGCCTTTCAATGCTTTTAGTTCACGAGTTAAGGCACATGTTGTTTTTACTTTCTTTATCTCAAGATATTTTCTAGGGTTTCTATTATGATTTTTTTTCCTTAGTTTAAAAGTTGTTCAAGTGTATGTTGTTAAATTTTCTTGTATTTGTCAGTTTTCTTTTGTCATTGTGGTTATGCCCAAAGATATTCGTAATGGTTCCATTCTCCCTAAATGTAAGATTTATTCTCTTACCTAGCTTGTAATCTATGTTGGAGACTCCTCGAGTGGGCAGAAGAATATGTACTCTGCTGTGGTGGAGTAGAATGCTGTGTATGAACCTGTTGGGTACATATGACCTATGTTGTTCAAGACTGCTGATTCCTTATTGGCTTCATATGTGGGTGATCTGTCCACTTTTGGAAGTGAAGCCCTGGAGTCTTCTCATACTATTATATTGCTACTTGTTTCTTCTACACTATTCGATTTATATGTTTAAATACTCTGAGAGTAAGTACATATATGATACCTCCACATATATATTCCTAATAAATTAACCTTTTGTAAATATTCATTACTTCTCCATTGAAATGTTTTTTAGATGTTTAAATGAACTTAAAAGTTTTGTCATAGCGAATGACAGTCACCTATCCTTATAACTTGTATGACTCTTTCTGAAGGACAGAATTCCAGAAATAGGGCCAGTAAGATGGCTAAGTTCCTGGCCACCAAGATTGGCAAGATGTGTTTGATCTCCAGAATCCACATGGAGGAAAGAGAGAACCATCTGGTAGAAGCATAATTACCTGGCCCAGTGGGACTGTATCCTAAGCATTTAGTTCCAAATCGCTTTTATTACAGCCTCTTGAGTATAAAGACTATGATTTCACTTACTTTGCAACTCCCATTGACTAAAATCATGTTGGGAACAGTCTAACTGCTAAAAACAAAAGAATTTTATTTAATGATAGACCAAGCAAGTGAGTAAACAGATTAATGGTAACAAAGTTTTGGTTCCTAGAAAGTCGTCACATGTTTTAAATTTCGTAGTCAGTTGCTTTTCTTCCCCCAAAGCTGTGGATAGCACTTTTATGAGTTAGGCCGACATGCACACACAGATCTTCCCCTATCCCAAAGGCAGCTACTTCTACTATTCAGAGGTCTCCATGTTCCACCCAATTGTTGATTCATTCAGAAGCTCACTTTTCTCATGAGGCTATCACCGGCAGCTGCTGCTCATTGTGATTTTGTGTTCACCATTCAGTTGGTAAAATGGGAAGCTCAGAGAATACTGTGTGTGGTATGCAGGAGTTTGCAGACATTTTAACACGAGGATTGCGTTTTTGGATCTGTACTGTCTTTAACGCCTTGTATGTTGACAGTGTAAGCTCATTTATTGTCATCTCCTGCTACCTAACCCAATATTTATATTACCAATATAAAATGGACTTTCTCAATCTTTATCAACAGTGATCTCCCTTTCATAAAAGCTAAGCTTCCTCAGGCTCTAGCGATGATGTCAAGTCAGCATTTTCTGTATCTGATCTGCCAGCACTGGCCATCCTAGCTGCTCAATTCAGAAAAGCCACTGTAACTGGCACCCTGTGTCGTCGGGCACTTCTGTCTCAGATTTGTGTGTGTGTGTGTGTGTGTGTGTGTGTGTGTGTGTGTGTGTGTGTGTTTGTGTGTGTTTGTGTGTGTGTGTGTGTGTTTTGGTTCTTTTTTTTTTGTTTTTTTTTGACAGAGCTTCACTATGTAGCCCAAGTATAGCCTTCTTGCCTCCAGTTCCCAAGTGCTGGATTATGGATGTGTGCCACCATGCTTCTTGGTGATGGAGCCAGAGACTGAGTCAGCCGCCTCACGTCAGCCGCCTCACACATGCTAGGCAAGCCAAGTCCTTCTAACAGAAGATTTCAAGCCTTCACTTGAGGCCCACAAGGCCTTTTTCAAAATGAACTGCACAGACACAGGGCACCACTGACTCTACTCTCTGCATCCTCTGTGTACAGCCCTGTTAGTGTCACTAGCTACAGCCCTTCGTGTCCTTCACCTGCTTTGTCCCTTTGCCTACAGTTCCATTTTCTCTCTCATAATAAAGCTTAAGTTCTAGAAGGCAGAGACACATCCTGTCTTTGTCTGCACTCATGAAGCCCCCAGGAAGTACTTGCTTGAATAGATTTACAATCTGTTTCTCTTTAAGGTCAGGCCAGTATTCTGCAGACTGTGATGGTTTTTCCTTCTCTCTCTCAGCCATACTTCCCATAGCTTCCAGCTGTTGCACTCAAGTTTCCCATCATATTTCCAGAAGGCTTCTGCAAAGAGTGAATTCATGCAGCATCCAGAGAGCTGACGGGGACTGTGATCTGGCTGCTGTCATGTGAGTACTCTTCAGCAAGGATGTGTAAACTGAGTGTTGACTATCCCCTTGGCTAACAAACATTAGCTCGAAATGCTTTACCTGACACACCCCAACACATCATCCAAACAAAGGTGGGAAGAGTAACTCTTCTGTCCTTTGAGCATCAGGGTACCTGGAATAAACACACAATCTCTGTACAGGAATGCCCTGAGTCCTGTGCTCCCGATAATGCTGTGTTGGGGTTAAATGTCCTCAGTTGCCAGAATACATCAGTGATTTTACTAAGCAAAGGAAAGGAGATTCTAAATGAAAAGAACAAAATAGAAATCAGCAATGCCGATGCCTTACGTCACGGCTTTAGATGGTAACTTTCCCCAGGCCGGAGATGGTTGCTGACACTCTTTCTCTCTGAATTCAATGGGAATTTATGTTCTGAAAAGCAGTGTGGCAATGTCTGCACTTGTCACAGTTCTGCATGCAATACACTTATAAACATTCTCATCTGCTTTTGATCCTGAAGTGTTGTTCATGGCAAACCCCCAGGCCCTCCTCATTCCACACCTCAGGGTCAGTACTGTAGGCCAACAACAAGAATTTGAGAGGAAGGCACAATCTATTTCCCTGTTGCACAGAAGAAACCAGTGGACGAGATTATATAGTTCACCAGCTGTAGTACTGCTAGCAAATGGCAGAAATGGATTCTCACATAGCTGTCTTGAGTAATAACACTATCTACTGAGGTCATTCAGAAAGGAGAGGAACTCACCATAATGTCTTCTTCCAAGGTCAGGTATGGATGTAAACGCCTGTAATCCTAGCTTTAGGAGCGAGGCAGATGGATCATCAGTTCAAGGTCAGCCTGGGTCACATAGTGATAGCTATCTCAACAAAGAAAACTTTTTCCCTCTTAAATTCTAGGATATCACATTTGAGTTATCTCCCTGGCATGATGGATTTAACACCACCTACACATCTGGTGATGCTAGCGAGCCATCTGGAATTCTTTCCTTGAACTATACAATAACACCACCGCCTATACTCAAGCTCCCGAGACAGCCAGGAACCTTTTGTCTATTAACAAATAGGACAAGTATCTATTGGCCAGTGATTACGTACCAAGAACTGTTCCATGAACTCCGAATATAACAAAGATCTAGTGGTCTCTGCCCTTCTGGAGTCTTTAAGAAACTTTTTATCCACCTGGGTTCTACTGAGCATCCTATGATTTTCTTTAATCTGGTGGTTTGAGTCTTTTTCTAGGAACACACACACACACTTTTTCAAGAGGAAGGGGAAATATATGGCTTAGCTTGTATTATATGCCCAGTTATTGATATTTCATTGTTAGAAGAATGAGAAAATGAATTTTGAGGATTTTTCCTCATCTTTTCAGAGATGCCCACTTACTATGGAAGTTGAGAAACCCTGATCCAAGACAAAAAAAATTCTAAAAATGGCAGGGAAAGAGTTCATAAACGATCCATTTACAGACAATCTTCAGATTAGGGGGCTGTGAATTCCTTGACATTTTTATATGTAAACCTGTAAGCATGTTCCCAGGGAGAAGGTCTGGTCCATGGGTTTTAGAAGATTCTTAAAAAGAGTCAGAAACTAAAATTTAAAACTATACTCGAGGCCAGATGCTGAGGAGCAAACAATTATCTGTCCAGGATTAAATAATCTTGAGTGACTACAGAGGTAAACAGAGGGTGGAGAACTCAGCATTGCCTCAGTTTACACTGCCCTGGCTCCATCAGCTTGGATGATTAAACCATTGGGAACCAGTAAGGCAGTCCAGGCACACACTATAAGGTGCCTCCTTTTAAGGGCACTTCAAGTTCCTAACATTTGGAAAATCTCTGAGCTGTGGCTTGAATATAATGTGTCTCTTACAGGCTCATTACTGAATGACTGCTCTGCAGTTGGCAGCACTACTCTGGGATGTTAGATAGAACCTAGAAGGTGGGGCCTGCTGGGGATAAGGCTTTGTGGGAGGAAGTAGGTAACGAGGGATAGGGCTTTGTCTTCAGTCTGTTCCTTCCCATCACTGGTGGATGTCCTGTTTCCTGTCCATCACAGTGTGAAGAACCCCTTCCAGCACATACTCCCACAGTCACAGTGTTCTCACCAAATGTGTGGAGCCAGTCAGACATGGAGCGAATTCCCTGAAACCATGACTGGCCCCTAAACCTATCCTTAAATAGTCCTCTAAGACTAATAAGTATATGTCATTGGAATTCTACCAGTATTTTATTTAACCTTAATAAATATCATTGGCAATAGTTGGAGAGTCAAAAATTCATTGATAGTTGATAGCAACTTGTGTCTCTGGATGTTTGCGTTTTGCACCTATGATGCTGAAAAAACTGACCAGGCTTGTTTTGGCTGCTCTGAGAAACAGCAAGCTTCCAGCTGTTCTCAAGCCCCTCCACATCACCGACATAGCACAACTGCCATTTCAGCCTACAGGAGGCATAAAAACATTTATAGGGGGGGGGGCAGGTAGAATTAGAAAACTAGGAAGCCTTTGTGGGTATCTGAGAGACAGCTGCTTGGAATAACAAGAGAACAGCATCTGTACTATGTAGGGGTATTGTGTTGTTTCATGGTAAATAATTGTCCCACCCACTGGTTTAATAAAAAGCGCTGATGGGCCAAAGGCAGGCAGGAAATGTGGGTGTGGCTACCAGACTAAAAACTCTGAGAACAGGAAGCGCAGAGCAGAATGCCAGAGAGAACACCGGAAGAAGCAGAGGACAACTATGCTGCTCTAAAGAAAGGTACCGAGCCATAAGGCTGAACAGGAAGAATCATGGGTTAGATGAAGGGTACAGAGTTAGCAAGTGATATGCCTGGGCCTTGGGTCAATCAGCCAAAAACAATTGAAAGCATCTGTGTGTCTCTGTGGGACTGTGGGACTGCGGGTCTAGACCTTGAGGTTAGGCCGGAAAGTCTGGGCCAGAAACCTCATACTACAGTGCTAGGACTCCAGTGTAGGGTGAACAGATGTCAGACAACAAAAACAATGCAAATCCTCTGTTTGCTACTTCTGTCCTTCTCTGACCAAAATGCCGGACAGAAACAATGTGATGGAGGAAAGATTCATTTGGCTAACAGTGTTTAAATGTTGAGTCCATGGTGGTAGTCAAGACATGGCAGAGTTCATGGTGGGAGGTACGTGGTAGAGGCGCTTCACATGATGGTGGACCAGAAAGTAGGCTGAGGCCAGCTGGGCTCTGACTTTCAAAGGCCAGTTCCTAGTGAATGACTTCTCCCAGCCAAGTCCCATCTCCCAGAGGTCCCATGGCTTCCCCAAACAGGACAACAGTCATAGTCAGGGAGCAGGCATTCAAAATAGAATATGAGGAACATTTTGGATTCAAACAATAGCACTTTGAGAAGAAAAAATGTGATTGAAGAATTAACCTTTAGGTTTGAAAAGTACTAGATTGTTTCATTTTGGTTTTTAATTAATTATTTTAATGCGTGAGTGCTCTGTCTGCATTTACACATGCCTGGCAGAAGAGGGCACCAAATCCCATTATAGATGGTTGTGAACCACCAAGTGGTTGCTGGGAATTGAACTCCCGGGTCCTCTGGAAGAGCAGCCCGGACTCTTATTTGCTAAGAGCCTCTCCAGGCCCCAAAGTATACATTTTCAATTAAAGGGAAATTATGGAGCCGATCTCTGTTTTTAAACATTTAATTTGTAAAAGTACAAATTTATACACTGAATTCTGTGCTGATAAGCAAGTTAAAAAAAAATAGAGGGCAGCTGTGATTTGGTTTCAAAACTATATTTTTGTACCTTTAAGTGGTAAGTTACAGGTCTTCTCTGCTATGTTTTCTAGTATTCAACCTAAGAAGCCTTATTTTCAAATGACTTTACTACAGAAGCAACCTGAATTTGTCCAAAATGTAGTCATTTAACCATGACGGCATATAAAGGCTTTAAGATTTTGAGACCAGCGTTTAAGAAGCAGAAGGCATCACTTGTATTACAATGCACTCACTACACTGTTCCCCTCCATCTTCTGCCTGGAAATAAGTCCTTTGTTTCTTACCCTATAAATGATTATTGTGCCTTTTCCATGCCTAAGACAGTAGTTTGCTTGTTCACACCCCTCCAGGAAGACTTCATTAAGGAACTTCCAGAAACACAATGAAAAGCTGTTGTCTTTGGCAGGGGTGGAGGTTTCTTGCACTTGGAAGAGATTATCTCTTAGACAGAAAAATCTGCTTGTTATTGTTGTCGGCTCCCACCCGTGAGGAAGGGGATCAGAAATAAACTTTAGAGAACAATCCCAGGCACAGTCTTCACAGGAAGACCACAGGACCATCTCTCTCTCTCTCTCTCTCTCTCTCTCTCTCTCTCTCTCTCTCTCTCTCTCTCTCTCTCTAAGTCCTGGCTGTCCTGGAACTCTGTAGATCAGACTGGCCTTGAACTCATTAAAGGCATGCACCACCATGCCCTTGTCCTTCAGACTACTTGTATGTACTCTTTTAGGTGAAGAATCAGGAGGTTCCCCATGGGATGAGCTGGTTGCCTGTTAGGGATCATGAAACTGGCATGTCTGAGGGAATGTGGAGGATCCTACCTCCTTTCTCAGTGTTACCTCCTCTTTTAATCCCAAGTGAAAGAGTAATAGGAACCAGCTGAAAGTTAGCACGTTCTAACTGAGGATTCTAAACACCATCAGAGGATTGCATCGAGCCCTTACCAGGCTGGCCATGAAACACACTTCCACATGGTGATTGTTGCCTGTTCCTTTAGTTCCCGCACAGTTACTGCCTCCTACTGTTTCTCCCCATGAGTATGGCTGTCTCTTTTGGGCAGGTAGGAAGGAGCTGCAGCTAGGCTTTTACTTGTTCTAGCCTAGCCAAGCTAGAGGTTTTCTCTCACAAGAGTGAAGCAACTGGCTGCTGAAAATGAACACTGATTCCTAGTCCATCTCGATGTAAGGCCCTTACTGCCTTTTATTAGGATGCCCATTCCTTTCAAATTGATTTTCCTCTGCAGTCTGGTTTTACTACACTAAAGCCCACCCACGCCTCTCCTGTTGATTCCACACATTATTCTGATAATGGTTTCTCTAAGAGAAATTGCAGCCCATTCCTCACCCTTCCTTCATTTCCTGGTGATTATCAAGCTTGAGGGTTTCAGTTTATCAGGATACAGCTATATTATATATGAAGGCATAGCAGATTTACCACATTTCACCAAATCTACCTGGCACCTAATGAAGAATTAAAAGTCACACATTTTTACAACAAGAAACTTTTCTATTTACCCCCAAATTGTGAGGGCTACCTGATAGAAAAACAAAGACATTCTCAATTGTGATTTAGAACTACATATTAAATTTTATCAGACACCAAAATATTTTAGTAGATTTTTCTATTGGCCAAGTTTGACTTCGTGCTTTTAATGAGTTACTGAGTTGCTACTGTAATGAGAGCTTTTCAAAATTATATCTTGATCATTCCTCCCTCAAGATGTAATGTTACTTCAGTAGGAAAAATGAGACCATATTCAAGCAAAAGGCATGGGGAATTAAGTATCAAAAGAGGCAGAAGCTGCTTGGTGACCTGGAGGGAAGAAAGAGGGTCTTCAGCTGAGGATGTGCCTGAGATGGGCAGTAAGGGTGAACTGGTTTTACTGCAAGGAGTTTGAAGAGGGATGAGAATTATTTTCCCTGGGTTTGTTACCATGCTTTTTCTCTTTTCCTCCTCTATGTATCTCCTCCCCCTCCTCCTCCTCCTCCTCCTCCTCTTCCTCCTCCTCCTCCTCCTCCTCCTCCTCCTCCTCAGTTTAATACTCTCTGCTTGACACCTGAGGACAGCAGACAGCAATATTGTCAAGTAAAGATTCATCCTCTTGGTGTTCAACTTGAAGTCCCTAAGAATGCAGTGTCCAAAAGTGGGGGCTATCTACAAGTCCCCAATTCTTTTATATATTTGTAATTCTTTTGTTTTTTGTGTTTTGAGATAGGGTTTCTCAATGTAGACCTAGCTGGCCTATAACTTACTCTGTAGACCAGGCTGGCCTCGAACTCAAGAGATTCACCTGCCTCTGCCTCCTAAGTGCTGGAATTAAGATCATGCACCACTGTAATATGAGGTTTCTGGCCCGGACTTTCTGGCCTAGCCTCAAGGTTTAGACACGCAGATCCACAGACCCACAAAGACACACAGATGCTTTCAATAGTTTTCATCTGATTGGCCTAAGGCCCAGGCATATAACTCGCTAACTCTTTACCCTTAAACTAACCCATGACTCTTAACCTGTTCAGCCATGGGGCTCGGTACCTTTTCTCACAGCAGCATGGTTGTCCTCTGCTTCTTCTGGCTTCTCTCTGGCATTCTGCTCTGTGCTTCCTGTTCTCAGAGTTTTCTTAGTCTGGTAGCCCCGCCCACACTTCCTGTCTGTCTTTGGCCAATCAGCGCTTTTTATTAAACCAGTGGCTGGGACAATTATTTACAATGGAACAACATAATCTCCCACATATCCCCTTTTCTCTCTTTTTTTTTTTTTTAAAAAAAAAAAGAACTCCACATCTAATATTCTTTCCCACCCTTATCTATAACAACTTATAAACAACACTATAAATAAACACAAATATCCATAATCCATGTTTTAGGAATGTGGGTTTCATTCTCTAGGCTACTTCCTACTGAATGGGGGCTTTGGCAATCTCATGGAAATCCAAAGAAAAATGTGGATTATGCTCAAGTCTTTAGTGGAGTAGTCTGTAAGGCTTGGTCATCTCAGCCAGTCTCCTTGAAGTTGTTCTGGATGAAGAGCTCGGGAAACTTCACAGAGGTGTTCTGAAATGCTGAATCATCTGGTTTATCCATTTCCATTGGAATTTTTCAGGGGGTCTTTCTCTATCAAACTTTATGTTCTTTATCCAGAAATAAATCCACAGTTTCTCATTTTCTCATAAAAGGAAAACCTCTTCTCCAAAGTAGCATATCTTTGCATTTCAATTTTAAAGTAAACTCATTTACAAAATATATAGTTTGAATTAATCCAACAACATTTATAATCAACTGTCTTTTAGCAGCTTTTACTAAGTCATTTTCAGTCAAGAAGCTTAAATATATGACAATAATATACAATATCCAGACATTCTTTGTATTTTCCATCTTTATGTGGCTTATTTTTATTTATTTATTTTACTCTATTTATTTTTAAGAGCTTTCTCTACCTTTTCTTTTCTTTCTCTAAGCCTATGTATACATTTTTTTTTCAACACACTCTAAACCACTTAGACTCTCTTTTAAAAAACTGTCTTTACTGTATTTTTACTTCTTAACTTTTTCTGTCTCTGAACACACCTTTGCTTGCCTAGGGTGATTGACTCCACCCAGATTCTTCTATTTCTTTCTGTTTCTGAACACACCTTTAATCTGACAGGATTCAAGGTTGGTAAGATGGGTGGATGGCTCCACCCAGCTCCAGTCTAATTTTATAGAATTTATCTTTTTAGCCCAGGTACTCTGGGGAATGTTAGGGTTCATATAATTATCAAGTAAAGTTTTGCCATCTTCTGCTCATTAACTCATTTAAGTATTTGGCATCAGGGCCTCTTAAAAAACTCACAAGTGTTTTGCCTCTAAGGCTGAATCAGGAAACTTCTCTTTAAAAAGTCAAGCCTCACTTTGCTTCCAGCAAACAGAGCTGATCCAAGAAAACATCACCACTAAGAAGCCATCTTTGACTCTATTCTCTTTTTGTTCTTATTAACAGAAACCTTAAATACATCATTTATAACTTTTTGCTTATATTGAAGGTCCTATGAGACTTCAGGAATCAGCCATTTTACACCTTAAGCTAAGCTGCACTCCAAAAGCCCGCTATTGTAGCCCAAGCCCACTCATTAGGGCATCTTTGTACCACGGCTCATGTGAGAGACACAACTTGGAAGCTGTTTTTGGTTTTATTGTTAAAAACAACTGTTTTAAAGCTTTCTATGGCTTTATGTGGGTTTATTTGCCCCACATTGTGCTGCCATTTGTAGCATGAGGTTTCTGGCCCGGACTTTCTGGCCTAGCCTCAAGGTTTAGACACGCAGATCCACAGACCCACAAAGACACACAGATGCTTTCAATAGTTTTCATCTGATTGGCCTAAGGCCCAGGCATATAACTTGCTAACTCTTTACCCTTAAACTAACCCATGACTCTTAACCTGTTCAGCCATGGGGCTCGGTACCTTTTCTCACAGCAGCATGGTTGTCCTCTGTTTCTTCTGGCTTCTCTCTGGCATTCTGCTCTGTGCTTCCTGTTCTCAGAGTTTTCTTAGTCTGGTAGCCCCGCCCACACTTCCTGTCTGCCTTTGGCCAATCAGCGCTTTTTATTAAACCAGTGGCTGGGACAATTATTTACAATGGAACAACATAATCTCCCACACACCAAGACACCTGGTTTTTATTTGTAATTTCTGTGAAGTGTTTCTTTTCCTTTTCTTGGCAGCCTCCACGTTAAACGCAGAAGGATCTGTGTCAGCCCACACAATCGTACTTTGAAGAGTTGGATGAGAGCCTCAGACACGACCGAGAATGGCAAAGGAAACCCCTGTGATAAGAAGGAGCAGAAGAGGAAGAACAGAAAGAACCCCACCCTGAGAAAGCAGGAAACACCAGGCCACAAAGCTGCTCATTAGAACAGATGTGTGAACCAACAGAGAAAACTCCTCAAATTGGCTGTAAATTTGTCACCTGAATCTTCCTATTGACACCAATGTTGTCTTGTTTTTATTTTGTTAATGAGTAATTGCAGCTAAGGATGTAAGTTCAGTGATAAAGCATTTGTGTAGCATGTAGGTTCAATTCCTGGCACCAAAAGCAAAAAACAAAAATGTGCACAAGTAACCAATTATATACTTAGCTGAAAATATAAAATTCATCTCTATATAAAACTTAAAGGGATAATATGGATAGACTCCCTCTAACATTTTAATTTAAATGCTCCAGTCTACAGAGGAGCTGAAAGAATGGTACAGGGATTATATATTACCTGCCACCTACATTAATCACTGTTAATATTTTCTCTCTCTCCTCTGTGCACCTGCACACAGGATGCATGTATCAGAGCTTTTTCACTAAACCATTTGAAAAGTTGCAAACATCATGACTGTAGTGATATGTTATATATTTAGTAAAACCAGTATGGAATATCAGAGAACCACAATCAATCCATGAGGACCAGAGGGAGTTGGGGGAGACCAGAAGTGGTGACCTAAGCCTTTAATCCCAGCAGATCTGGGTTTGAGGCCAGCTTGCTTTACAGAGGGAGTTCCAGGCTCCCAGGCAGGCAGTGATGGTATCAGGCCTTTAATCCAGAGACAGAGATCTTTCTGTGTTTCTGTGAGTTCAAGGCTAACTACCAAATAGTAGTAGCCCAAGCCTTTAATCTTAACCTGGATGGGAAACAACTGGGCTAAGAAGGTATTTAAGGCAGGCAGTAGAAGCTACAAGGAGTGAGGCTGAGGAAGCTGGAAGACAGCTGGGTGAGATCTGAGTGTGGTGTTTCCTCTCTGATATTTCAGCCTTTCCTTGGTATTTGGCTCTGAGTTCCCTTTATTACAACCAGAATTTGTGCTGCACATGACCTTTGTCTAGTCCATTCCTGTTACTAAAACATTTCTGATTATGTAACTTCTAAAGAATACAAGTTTATTTGGCACAGGTTCCTGAGGTGGGAAAGCCCAAGAACTTGGACCCAGCATCTGGATGGCATCTGAAAGGACCTTCTCAGTGTACAGAGGACCACATGTGGCAAGATATCCCAGTGTGCTAACTCAGACCCTTTTCCGGTTTCTTATAAAGCTACTAACAACATCAGGGGGACTGCACCCACACAGCCCCATATAACATCAGCTACACCCAAAGGTCCCATCTCCATATGCCAACAATATATACATTAAGGATCTAGTTTCAATACATAAACATCTAGAGAACACATTCAAAAATCATAGCAACATTTCAGCCCTAATTTCTTTCTAGAATTATCACTTGGTTTCATCTAAGAATAAATGCATTTTCCTAAGTAATTACACTAGCATTTTTATGCCTAGAAAGTTGGCAATTTCATATAGTCTATACTCAAATTTCTTTATTTCCAAATCACTTTTACTCTTTAAAAGTTCTTGTTGTGTAAGAATGGGAGGAAGGGAGGAAAGAAAAAGCCTGAGAGACTTTTTTATATTAAAAATACTAGAGCAACATAAAAATACATGGTAACAGGTAAGCCTGTACTGAAAAAAAAAAAAAATCACCATCATCAATCAGCGTCATCAAAGTGCAGATCTAAATGCTAAAGAAAGCAGCCCTAAATTTAAAGTTGTAAAAAATACAATGATACAAAATCAGAACAAGGCACGCATTTTCAATTAGTCATGGCAGACATTTTGAAAAATTAAAATGAAAACCAAAACATTGATCTTTGAGCCTTTCAACTAATCATTTGAGTCATATAATTATTTTCATTTTTATTTCTACTGGTAACCCCACATCATCCATAATTTGATACAATCTGGAGTCACTACAATGTGTGATATATTTTTAAAAAATGGTTGCTATGATTTGACTAAGTATCCTCAAAGGCTTGTGTATAGAAAGTTTGTTCTTCAGCCTGTGTTGCTCCTGGGAAGCACTGGAAAATTTGGAATGTGGACTCTAATGAACAAATTAGGTCCCTGGGGTTGTGTTCTTTGTTTCATATCACCAGGAACTAGGGGCAGCATCTTTGAACATGTATTTCCACCACAATATTCTGCCTGCCACAGGCCCAACTGATTATGGACTGAAACTTGTAAACCCATGAGCAGAAACAAACCTTTCTGCTTTTCAAGTTGATTTGTTACAGAAACAGGGTTACAGCAGGATTTTATTGTAATGTAAATAGTTAAGATTTGTTATCTGGAAGGCAAAATCTCTTAGAGACTACCATGGTGTGCCTAGTAAAATATTATCTCTCTTAACTACAATATATCTACAATATTATATTGTAAGTACTGTTACTATACCACAAGTTACTATGACTGAGTCCCCAGGTTAACCTGTAAACCTTTTTTTAAAAAATGTATTCTTCTTATACTTTATTAAAAATCATACATTTTATTCTAAACGCTTCCATTATCTTTTTTTTTTTTTTTTGTAAATCAAAGAAGCAGCTCAATTTATTGCACTCTGTTCTTATTTCAGGACTTAATTCTTTGATTAATGTCTTGGTGGCTGTTTGAAGTTTTAGTTCTTTAAGGGGTTAGTACCATCATTTCAAGAGAAATACTTTAGACATCATTTGTCTATGGGTCTTAAGCACTGTCTACTGCCTCCTATGTCCCCATATCCATTCCTCTGTCCCTCCTCACCCTGGGTTATAACAGTCTTATTGCTATTATTTGCAAACCTTGACTGTAAATCCAGCTCTCATTCACTAGTGCGTTCTTTTTTCCTCCTCTCCTTCCATGCTCTGCCAGCTACACCTTCACATTTATTTACATGTATGAATTTGGATACTACAATTTCATAGCATAATAATAATTGTCTTCATTGCTTAAAGATAGGGTTTCCCAATGCTGACAGTTTTGACAACTTGAGCAGGATCATTCTTTGTTCAGGAGATTCTCTCACAGATTCCTTCCCTTCTTGTTTTGGTGAGTCACACATAAAATCTCAGGGCAGTTCAAAAAGTCTGCAGAGTTCCCATTTTGTACCCAAGAAGCTGTTCATAGTTCTACATGTGCAGATAACTGAGTTCATATCCTGTCAGGAGAGGGTGTGTCCTTCCATTTGAGCAGCACCTCTGGCCCCTACAAACCAGGTGTCATTCAAATGTCTCCAGATCTTACCAGATGTATCTTGGACAGAGGGAACAAAATGATTCTTTCTCCTATTATAAACTACTAGCCATAAATCTGAAGTGGATTTTAAAATAGAAAGCCAGCTAAACTGAAGGGTGTCTAAGATGACCTGGAGATTTCTTTCCCTGGTAGATACATGCCGACAAATGGGCACATCAAGCATAATCCAGGTGTTGCAATGAAGGTATTTTGTAGCATTAACTAATGCCACAGATCAGTGGTCATTAAATGAGGAGATTATCTAGGCAGCAATGACTGAACCACTGGAGACCTTTAAAGAGATTCAAATCACAAGGTATTCAAGGATCTTGTGCTCATCACTTTGCTTTTGAACAGGGAAAGAACAAATTCCTAGACAGCTTTGAAGACTCACAATTCTCAGAGGATTTCTATTTAACTTTGTCAGAACTCACACAGCAGCAATTATTTGTGTACATACTTTTCCCAAACCATCACCGGGCATGGCTGGTGTTCTAGGTGAAGATGGCACAGTCTGATTCTGAGGGTCCAAAACAGTGGTGTCTTCTAGAGTGTACAATGAGTGATCAATGTTGGCTGTAAACAATCTATCCAGTGGGGCATACTGCCTATCTGGGTTAGAAGTCTCCTATATTCGGGGAGATGGTTCAGTGGTTAAGAGCACATACTACTCTTTTTGAGGACCTGAGTTCAGTTCTCAGAACTCACATCAGGTGCCTTACTGCTGCCTATAACCCCAGCTCCAGGGGGATCTGACACCTCTGATGTCTGTGGGCACTTGCATTCATGTGCCTAAAATAATACAAATAAATCAAAAGAAGTCTCCTAACATGGAAGATTCTGGTCGGGTGTCAGGGAGCATCTCCTGGTGTAATATGTTTTCAGTCAAGACATGTTTTGTATTGGATATTGCTGCCAAAAGGCTGAGAAAACTTGCTTCTGTAACTCTAGTTACAAAAAAAAATGCCATGTTTATTGGAAAGTGAGGTCTACAAATAAGATTTTTCTAAAATTATTTTTTATTCTTCAGCTGAGATAGCAGAAGGATTATTTATTGTGTACAAGTTACACTTGGCCATACATGAGAACTTGTGACAATGAGCAAGTGAGAACTAGTCGAGAATGCCCAGGTCCAGGTCAGTATGCCAACAGGAACTGTCTGGGTTGTAAGCAGCGCAGTCCTGCAGAGGTGTTCTCAGGGATATGATGGTAAAGTTCAGATCCACTGAGACTTATTACCAGCAGAAGCACACAGTCCGACAGCTTGTACCAGCATCTCAGCCTCCAGCATCCCAGCCTCCAGCATTCCTTCTTTGGCCTCTATAACTACACAAGCTACTCTACATGGGCCTCATGTGTCTTCTCATCCACTTCAGTGTGTAGATTTGCTTCTTCCCCAACTTAACTCTTGTTGTCCAGGAGTTTCAAGGAAGACGGTGCCAGCACTGAGAACTGGAATTACTTTTTAATCTCTTCTCTTCCCAGATACAAGGACATAAAGCTGTTCTCTCTGTGACCTGCCCCCCTCTTTTTCCCCTCTCCTCCCTTCCCCCCTTCTTCCCTGTTATCTAGAAAACTGAAGTGCCTTACCTCGGCCTGTGCCCTTAAACTATTGAGGCAGGGAACACAGACTTTGGCATCCTGGTTTTCATGAATGAAGAAAGATTTACTTACAAAGGGTTGACTGGAAAAAAATAAAGAAAATCTATGCCCTACATAGTGAGAGCAAGTCTTCCTGGTTGCATAAGACATTATTTTAGGTTTCTAAATCACATGGGTCCCAGGTAACAATTTCAAAGTTCTGGCTCTCTGTAAAGACATGCTGGAGCAAGCTGTACATTAATTAAGTGAGCCACTTCATACTTACATAACAATCTTTAATGTTAGAAAAAAACTCCCTCCAAAATGGGCTCAAGTCAGTTTTCAGATATAAAAGCAGAAACAGCATTTCTCTTTAATCAAGCCTCAAAATGAGGACAACGCTTCCATATTTCTGGTTGAGAAATTAGAGGTAGTAAAGATGCACTATATACACAGAATATGTGAACTGAAGCCAACATACTTATGTAGAAAGAAAATGAAATATTGCTGTGCTTTGGTTTAATGAAGTTAGCAATTATTTAAAATACACACAACTTAGAATATGCAGACTTGTTTTATATAAGTTAGAAATATAAACCATGGGGTATTTTTCAAAACACACTTAAATTTAAATATAATAAATGTAATTAAATTGTGTGTGTGTGTGTGTGTATGTGTGTGTGTGTGTGTGTGTGTAGGTCAGGGGATATCATTTGATGTCTTTTTCAATCACTCTCCATTTTATTTACTGAGACAGACACCCTTACAGAAACCAGAGCTCACTGATTTTGCTAGTTCAGTTAGCTAGCTTGCCCAGGAATCCCCATCTCCACCTTCTCAGAACTGGGATTACTCTTGCCTGGCTTTTATGTGGGTTCTGGGTATCTGAACTATGGCCCTCATGCCTGCACACAAGCACTTTATCTACTGGGCCATTTCCCCAGCCCTACACATTCAATTTAAAGATAACGTTGATATTTGAGTTTTCATATATGCAGTACAGTTAAGACAGAAAAAATAATGGGTTGTTGTCAAACAGATCTTGATTGGAATTCTTGTAGTAACCTTTGGCTTCATTATTTGCAAATACAGCAGGAAAAGAAATTGAACTAAAGAGTTGTCATGGGAATTTAATATATATTTTAAAAATCCAGTTCTCCATATAAAAGGTGACAAGAACCTTGAATTCCCGGCACTTGAGTACACGTTAAATATTGCAGTGTGGCCTCAGAGTCAGTTTGGAAAAACTGAGGCCTGCATGTTTTGTACTTGAGAATGAACATCTGTGAGAGAGCGGAGGATGCAAGTGTCCTTGAGAACAGCCATTTCCGTGAGACAGCAAGGCCCCAGAAACAGGCTTTGCCCCTGAGCACAACTGAGGCAGCATCGTAAGGCCCCAGAGGTCACACTGAATAAAGATAATTTCGGATGACTAGGTTGTAGAGGTTAAGAAATACCTAAATCATGTGCCAGGATAACAGCCTCCTTGCAGGCATATACATTCTGTTCTAGCGCTTCATTGAGTTCATTGAACTGGATTCGACTGTGGGGAAGTTGGAGGAAATGTTGAAACTTCTCTTCTGTCCTCTCTGGAGTTTTACTTGGCAGTGAGCGAGTGGGAGAACATGAGAACAAAGCAAAGTCCAGCTGAAGCTCTCTGAGCTGGGAAGAGTGTGAGAACTGAGTGCTGCTGTTGCTGTGTCTTTCTCTCCACCAAGCTACCTTCCGGACGCTGGGCCTGAAGATGAGGAAGAGTAACCCTTTCTGCTTTCCTCGCTGGTATCCACATCCATGGATGTCAGAGAAACGTCCCCTGTGCTCACACTAGGGGTCATTCTGATTATCTTTAGTTCTCAGAACTGTTGACACTGATTCTTTGCACTTTGTGTAACCTCATTCCTTTATTGTGTGGCTTTCAGTTCCTCCCACACAACGTGTGCATCTCCCTGTTCCTTTGACTTTTAGACTTCACCATATGACTTGCTGTGTTCACAAGTGTGCTACAGAGGTGTGGAAAGGTGCTCACTGTGGCATATAACCTCTCGCACTGTCATGGCTGGAAGAATGCTCTGCTCCAGTGAACTGTGGCTTTCCTTCTGGAAGCAGAGCTGAGCAGACCAGACCCGACCACTGCTTCCACAGTGTCACTCTGCTCCAAACACACTGCATTCATTTACAAGGAAAACTGTTACTATCTGTCCTAAGAAGGCACTGTGCTGATTGCTAACAGCAATAGAAGCATGAGGGGAAAACAGCTTTTCTAGTCAGAAGTTTCTGTCCTGCTAGAAACTCTCAAATACCTAGCAGCCATTTCCCAAGTAATTGACTGGGAGGCTTAATATTATAGTAGCTGCTGGGCCAGTAGCTCAAGCATATCACTATCCAGCTCTTACACTTAAATTATCCCATCATTCTTATCTATGTTTAGCCACATGGCTGGTACCTTTCTCAGTCCAGCATTCTCATCCTGCTTCCTCTGCATCTGGCTGGTCACTGCATCTCTGCCTTCCCTTCTCCCAGAATTCTCCTAGTCTGGTTGTCCCATCTATACTTCCTATCTGGCTACTGGCCAATCAGCGTTTTATTAAACCAATACCAGTGACAAATCTTTGCAGTTTACAAGAGCAATATCTCACAAGCTTCTACTCCAGGGACGTGTGGAAGACAGCACCAAGGTGGCATAACTATAATATGTGCAAGACTTAGATTTATCCAAGTGAGGTGAGAGGTGAGACATTCACCCAAGAATATGAAAAGGGAATTCCTGGACAGGGTGTCATTTGCAGTTGGCTTTAAAGCATGTGCTGGGGCTGGAGAGCTGGCTCAGTAGTTAGGAACACTTGCTGCACTAACAGCAGGCCTACATTCAGTTCTAATCATCCAGATGGTGGCTCACAACTACTGGAACTCCAATTCCAGGAGATCTGCTGTCCTCTTCTGTGGGACTCTGTGGGCACTGAGCATGCCAGTGCTACATAGATACACATGCAGGCAGAAAACTCATACACACACACACACACACACACACACACACACACATACACACACAATAGAAACTTCAAAAATTTTTGAAGGAAGGGTGTGATTTGGGTAGGTAGGAATGGAGTAGAGACATTTTTCACTAAAGAACACAAGTCCACTAGAAATTTAAAATGTAAACTGTAATTGGAAAATGCATCATTTGTCTTGACCGGAAATTTCTACAAAAATAGGCTATCGATAAAATACAATGGATTTTATGATTGTAGCTTTGGCATTTAGTTCTGTATATCCTGAAGAATTCCTGCCTTGTGTTACTCCCTGGTAGTGAAGTGTAAGACTTTGCCTAGCTTGCTTGTTCCCAGTGCAGAAGAGTAAGAAGGGCTGAGCCTTCCCTTCCCAGACAAGGAAGCAGAGAATAAGGTGGGCTGGATAATGACACTGGAAGAAGTGAGAATAGACTGGACAGCGCAGCATTGTCTGGGGAATGTGGGCAGGAAGGGAAGCAGTGGAAGCAGGGCCAGGAGAATCACGAAACGTGAGGAGAGAGGAATGTGATGTACCTCAGGTGAGGCCAGTCACAGAACCTGCAGCCAGTCTAAGAACCAGAGAGGTAAAACGATGTCCAGAACACTCTATGATAGAGTGAGAAGAGGGCAAGATAAAACCCTCAGGAGACTCTACAAGGGGCTCGTTAGTTTCTCATACCAAAAATCAAGGTGATATATATACATGGAAAGCAAACTAGTGAGTTAATATTAGGGGACCCTAGAGCTAAGATACTTTGTTTTCCAATGGAAGGTTTGGTTTCAGCAACTCTAACAACACCCAAGCCCTAAGAAGGGTGTAAGAGTCAGCTTTGTGTGTCACCTACATTATACTTCAGCCCCTGGTTATTCAGTCAAACACTAATGTTGGTGGTGCTGAGGTTTCGTTTTGTTTTTTTTAGATATAACTAATGAGCACAGTTGGGCAACACTGAAGATTATAAGGGAAGATGACACCTAAGCCAATTCCTTGAAGTAAATCTCTTAATATGTGCCTCTAGTGGGATCTGTTTTTCTGGTGAACCCTGAATCACTTGAGACAGGATCAGAGATAATTGGGTGAGGGGATCTCTTTTACAAGAGACACACTGATTTTCTCCCCTCGGGCAAAGTGAAGCTTCAATAGGCCCAGTGATGAGTGACAGGTATCCCATGAACTATGAGTTCTGATGTCAAAGCTCTCCAGTGAGATTCCTATAACCGAGCATAGATGCCGACCAGCTAGGACAGGACCCTCTCTGTATCTGAAACCCTCATTTTAATGAAAGAACTAGATGGCAACTTTTGGCAGCAACTGCTCTTAAATCTCCTCGTTCCTCTCTTTCCGGGAACCAGCACCTGACTCAAGCTGCATCTTTCACCTGGATTGAGTCTCCATAAAAGCCAGTCTCATAGACCTGGTCTCACTAACATAATACATCTGTTCCTTTGTGAAACCAACTATAATGCTATTACATGTATCTTCTGCAAGGACAGAAAGCCTACAATAAAGCAAAAATGGTCAGACTCTAATACATCATACCAGCATGATTTATTTGGTGCATGACGAACTATCTGAAAACTTCTCAGTGTTCCTATGGGGGACATCTGACAATGTAAAAATTTACCTCCACATTTCAGGAACTTCTGGGTAAAAAGATATCCACTACTGTCAGATTTAGAATTTTCAAAAGGAATTGGCAGTGCCAGAAAATACAGTGATATCCTCATCGAACACATTCAAAGCAACATTCAGATGTGTTGCTTATGGGTTTGTTGCCTATAGTTTGGGAACCTTTTAAAGCCCCCTTCCCTTTTGTGAGCTGTCCTTGAAAAATATACCCAAAACTCGGAATAAGATACAGCAGTTTGGCTAAGGAAGAGGATAATAATATATAAAGATGATCTTGTGGTTTGAATGTGATCAATCTCCCATGGGTCCGTGTGTTTGAAAAACTGGGTCCTAACTGAGGGTGCTGCTGCTTTAGAATACTGTGGAACCTCTAGAACATAGCTGTGGGAAGAAGTGGGTCATTGAGAGATTTGAGATTTCATAGCCTGAACTCACTTTCTGTCTGCTCTCTACTTCCGGACTGTGGCTGCAATGTGACAAGCCACCTTGGGGACCTGCTGCCATGCTTTCTCTGTCATGGTGGGTTGCAGCTTCTTAAACTGAAGCTCGATAATGTTGTCCTCTCCAAAGCTGATTCTAGTTAGGTATTTTGATCATGGCAACAAGAAAAGTGAGCCGATGGTAAGGGAAACATCTGTTTCTTGTGGTAGCTGAGTTCTGAATGCATCAGTCATCTAAAGCCCAACAGCAAACACAAAACCCTAAGACAGACATAAACCAGAACAAACACAAGGACACTGACTGAGCCTAGAGAACTAGAGTTAGCCAGGCTTTGCGTTTAAACTCTGGAGTCAACCAGACTGCAAAAAGTTTGAGATAAACTTAAAAATAACAAGCTATACATTCAATCTACAATACCAAAAAGCAGTAGTAAGTCATGAGGAAAATGAAAAGCTGACATATAAAGATTGACTTGTGCTAGACGATTCTAGGTGGCAATGGAAGTGAGTTCAGTGGGATGCCTGTCCTTCGCTAGGACTCTAACTTGCTAACCACTTGTCACCAATAACAGCTATCATCTATTGAACACACACTAATTCCTATGCATTGTAATAAGCATCTTGGGTGCATTATAGTGCTCAAAAATCTCCAAATATATACAATTCTCAATTTACCACTGAAGGACTGGACCTCAAAAAACTCAAGTCATTTTCCCATGAGTGACAGAGCTGACATTTAAACGCAGAACATCTGTGCTCTTTCCACTATTCTGTTACACCCTGTAAGAAACAAAGTTGGGTTCAGGAAGGGGTGTGGTGGCAGATTCTGAAAGAGATGGATGAGTTCTTGGTCCCGTGAAGCCTTGCTGAGTAGACCTTGTTTTTCTGAGAAAGTGATCATGGGTGAGGATTTGGTACTCTGCCTGTGGGCTTAGTAGGCTCAGAGGTAAGTGCTCAACAGTCAAGTTTATGATCCTCATTATGATGCAATCAGAAGGTTGCTTTTCAAATATGCTTGCCTAGCAAAGGGCAGACTAGCAACATACAGAACTAAGACAATGGATTGTCACAAACATCTTTCAAATCTTCCTTCTTAATATTTTCTGTTTGTGTTTTATACATGAAGATGAAATGAAGGTTAACATACAGAATACTAATGAACAAAGCACATGCCAGCAGGTGCTTCCCGGAGATATCTTTGATAGAAGCAGGTATGTTTTGTCAAGATTTAGATTGTGCTAGCCCTTATGGGGAAAAAAAAAAGATGGATATCATGCTTTCATGGTTCCAGCCTGACAAACCAAATGCCACTTTAACATGTTCAGTGTAACTCCATAAAGACAAGATAAATAGTTGAACTAATATGCTCAAATAGTTACCAATACATAATTCATAAAGTTGAAGACTTAAAAAAAAAGGAAAAAAATTAAAGTCTGGTTAGCATTTTTCAATACTGGCCTGAGGCTCATCATTTGAGCTGAAAAAATATCAAATTAGTGCATCTATATGCTAAATAGTTCTAGCTTTAAAAATGTAGTGAAATGTATGATACAGTATGAAGACAATAACATCTTTTGGTTTCAGTTTTAACATGGTTCATATAGTTTGACTAAAATGAAAAAATGCTTTAACTTCTTGATAAATATCAATAAAGAATTTTGCACCATCTTCCTGGTAATCATAAAATCCTACTGAATAAAAGGGCTTAGGCATAACTTATTTGATTCAAGAAATGTTGGGTTATTTTCAGGAAAGCCCAAAATAGTTTGTGATCATCTCTATTTCCTACCTTTAGAGAACTCTGTGAGTTGGTTATCATTTTTTAAAATCTCCCCGACTGTGTGTGTGTGAATCCAGGCACACAGCACCCATGCATACATATGGAGGTCGCAGGACAACCTCATGCCTTTGCCCTGCACCTTGTTTGAGGCAGGGCCTCTTGGTTTCGACTCCCCACTGCATAGCCAGGCTATCAGGCCTGCAGCTTTAGGGCTCCTCCTTTGGCCTCCCACCCCACAGTAGACAGTTCTGAGAGCACAGCACTGACTTCTGCTTCCAGCTCATGTGGACTCAAAGGATCTCAGCTCGGGTCCTCCCACTCACTTTACTTCCTGAGCCTTCTCTGCCGTTCCCAACGGCTTTTGATGTCCTTTTCCCACAAGCAAAAGATCAGAACAGCAAATAATCTCTCTCTCTGATCACTCTATAGTCTGAGCAAAAGCATGTGATGCACAATGTGGCTTCCTTCCGTGGGTCATATGTACCCACCTGAACTTCAGTTGTAATGAAGCAAGGCAGGCTGGGAGCATCTTCTCCAAGTGGCTGAGAGAAAGACCTGGATGGTATTCAGGGCTGGTGTTAAAACCACATGTCCAGTGTCCTTCCTGGAGAAGCCACAGGTCCCTTCTGGCTGAGGGTTAAGGTTCCAGCTGTTTCCAAATTTTCTGAGATACTCAGCATTATTTTAGTAAATGTACTTTCTGTTTAAGCCAGCCAGAATCTGCTACAGCGGCAACTCTCTATGGTTACACTCAATATGGTTTCTGTACTTGGTTCCATGTTTGTTTGTTTGTTTGTTTGTTTGTTTGTTTGTTTTAAAAAAACCCTGATATTTCATATTGGGAGGTTACAAATATGAGATTTTAAATGCCATGTTAGAATCCTGCTGTGAGCCATGTGTGCTGACACAATGTTTGTAATCTTAGCACTTGTGAGGCTGTGGCAGAACTGTGAGTTTGAGGCTGATTATATAGAGGAACCATAGGATCCTATGTACATATACATACAAAGAGAATACATAGGCTATCCTGTGCTAGGGACGAGGAGATGGCTCAGATGGTAAGAATGCTTGCTACACAAGCATGGGGACTGAGTTCAAATTCCCATCCCCTGTGTAAAAAGCCAGGCATCATGGTCACTTCCTCCTGTATCCCAGCACTGAAGGAGTGGGAGGGAACAGTAGGCTCACTGGAGCTTGCAGCCTAGCTCCAGGTTCACTGAGAGACCATGTCTTAAAATAGAGAGTAATGCATGTTCATCCACTCGTATACCACATAATACACATAAATAAATAAAGCATGAACTTTAAAAGAACTGCCTATCTTTAAACCAAAACAAAAAAGGCTCAGTAGGTAAAGATACTTGCTGACAGCCTGACAATCTAAGCTTGAGTTTCCACATGGTAGAAGCTGTTGCCTCTGATCTCCACACATATACACATTCATGTACACAGACACATGCCCACACTAAATAAATAAAATGTAATTTTAAATATTAAAACCAAAACAATTATGCCTAGACGTTATTTCATTTGGTCCTTGTGAAATCCACAGAGGTAACATGAAAGTGACATGAACGTCGTGGAAGGGGAGCCACATAGAAGGCATTGATTGTTGTGTGATACCTGGCCATCCTACCCCATCCGTGTTAAACACCAGAGGCTTCCCTCCCTGGGAGGAAGGATCCACTCATTTAATCTAAGGGATGGAAGAACTCAGGTAGGTAGGTGTGGCCCAGCCCATCCTCCTTCCCCAATGCTCCCTACCACTTAGCAAGCTGCCAGGACCTACCCTTCTTCTGAAAGAGGCCTGACCTGGTCTTCCTGCATCCAAGGGGCAGGGAGTCTGTCATTCTGAGGCTGAGCACTGTTACTGTCTCCTTAGACTGTGGTTTCTATCTCAACTCTTAGCAGCAATAACAGTAAGTTAGTCTTGCTACACGTAGTTCCAGAACTTGACAAGCACGATCCCTTCAAGTCTTTGACTCTAATAGACTCATGAAAATTGTCCCATCCACACTTTGAGAGAAATATTCTACAAGCTTAATATTTTGTTTATTTAGCATTATTTTCTGCTCTTTGTCTAGACTCAATCAAAACATAAAAGACCATAGTAATTTAAACAGTAAATTTCAATAGAAAGAGTGTACTAAATAAGAGGATTAACTAATTGAGGGGCCAGGTCACGAATTAAAAAGCAGCTGCCATCTCCAAGGGAGGCAGGCAACAGAGAAAAGTCCTCCACCACAGCCTAAGTGAGCACTCAGACTCAAGTGAGCACTCAGCTGGGACTCATTGAAAGACACAGACATCACTATGGGAGCCTGTTCTCTGGAATTTGCTACAAACACATTGGCTAGGGACTCACTGGTTGCATGAGGATTTGAAACGGCTGGAGGTTGTGAACCAGTGTTAGGAAAGGCAGCTATTGGCATCAGGTGCCACCCTCTGTCTGCCTCCTGTTCCCCTCAAACAAAGGGCCCCTGTAGAAGTCTTTTTCTTCTTGCAATGTCTTTCTAATGTCACTACTGACCTAAAATTAAACTGTGATACTCTGAAAGAAAAATGCCTTTTAAGCTTCCAGAATTCTTTTCTATCAGTTAACAATGTAACAGAATAAATGTGGAGTCACAATACAACAAATCCACACTAATATTCTCTCGATAGTACTGATGTTATCAGGAAGCATTACAAATTGTGAATGAAATCATTCATGTGTTTTATTTCCTTTTCTGATTCCTTCCCATCCAACTAGAAACAAACTCCTGTAGGAATAAGGATTTTTGTCTTATTTTTAAATGCTGAGTGTGTATGGATGGCGGTTTTGAGCAAGGATGGGCTATCCTTAAGGAAAATAAGGAAATGGGAGACAGTACACTTGTGTGACTATATCTTGTGTCCCCCAGGGACCTTGTGTTAAAGGTTTGGTTCCCAACACGGCCATGTGACTTTCGGAAAGGCTAGTGGGAAGTGTTCAAGCCCATAGGGAAATATCCTTAAAGGACATAGTGGTACCCAAGACCCCTCTTCTTCCTCTCCTTCATCTCCTAGCCAAAAGAGGGTCAGTTTTGCACCAGCCAGCACACTTATGATGTATTGCAGGGCCCACCTATCGTGTATGGGAACCTCAAGGCTATTGCTAAACCTAAAAAGCTGAGTTCATTCCCTGGAACATACATGGTGCAGGGAGAGAGCGCACTCCCAAGGGTTGTCCTCTTACTTTTGCAAGCACGCCAGAGCATATGCACCCACACACAAATAAATGAATGTTTAAAAAAATTAGCTTTCAGCCAAGAGTACAAACCGATATGCCAGGAAATAGCCTCACCAAATCAAGTTAAACAACAGCCCATTGGGCTTCCAGAGGGACCAAAATAAAACCCCACTCTTAGCAGAGTGTACTTTGACTGCTCAACTTCTATGGAGTCACTAGGCACAGACTCCTACACACAGGAAGCAGGCTGCTAGAGTGAACTAGCAAGAAGGGTTACAGTTCTGGGGAGTCCTCCACATTACACAGTGTTGGTCATCCCTCAGCCTCATGACCCTTGTGGTACATTCAGGAAAGGGCACCTGATGCACTCTTGCCCAAAGTTCCTTTGTTCTCCCACAGAGACTTAGAATCTGATACTTAGCCTTTGGGTAGGATTGTTGAGGAAAGGCTCTCCCATATACCGCAAGCAGGAGTAATGTGGAAGCACAGGTACAAATGCCAGATCTGGGGAGGCCAAAGCACAGCCTCTGCTCCTCCACCTTTATACGGTCCCTGTGGGAATCATAGGGTTCCCATTCATACTTGCTTAATGTTGTAGTGTTCTACTAGAGAGATCTCGTGTCTTCTTCCCAGGCCTTAAAAGAATGTATTACAAGGTACTTCTTTCTTTTCCAACAAGTTTTTCTCTCAAAAAAACTGTAGACCCACAGTAGGAACAAATCTGTTTATATGTGCTTTTCTGCTGTCTTAAAATATGACAATACTTCTTTGAGAATGTATAGTGAGTTTCTCTCCCCCAAATCTTCCCAGATCTACACACTTCCATTCTCATCCCCCTCCTATGTAGGCCAATTTGTGTTCTACAACTATTCTTGGATGTATGGCCTTCTACTGCATCATGGTCAATGAATCAGGGTCACACTCTTAGGCAAAACCCTTCCTTCTCAGCAGCTAACAATTGCCAACAGTTCCTCACCTAGGGGTGTGCCCAACTTCTCCCTCCATGTTGGGATCTGGTCTGGCTTGGGTTTGCACAGATCTCATTCCTGTTGTTGTGAATGCTGTGGGTTCATGTATCCAAATATATGGCTTTCAATGCCATGCTACCCCAGAGGCAATAGTAAGGTTGTCCTATAGACCCTGCAGCTCAGTAGTAGGTGGGGAAGAAAAATGTCAACCTCCTCTTATCTTAACACCCCAAACTGTGATTTGATCTGGTGAATATAGAGAGAAATATCACTACCTCTTTCCATAGAGCAGGAGAAAATTACCCTTTCCTGGGCATACAGGGCTGGTGATGCTTGCCTTTCATTCCTTCTTGTGTGATTAAGTAAATGGCTGTTTGATTATAAAAAAGATTCCTTTACTAGTTCAAAAGTCTTCTTAAGGTGTTTTGGACAACACAATGTATCAGAACTGGCTGTCAAAAGGGGAAGATGTGATGTAGAGAAACTATGATATGAGGCAGACAAAGCCAATTATTTGTGCTCTGAGGACAAACTGCATGACAGGAAGACACCAATGTCCCCAGGCAGGAGGAAGGTTTATATTTTAGTTACTTTCAGATTTCTGGGAAGAGACACCATAATCAAGGCAACTTATTTTTTAAAAAAACCAAAGTGGGTGGGTCACAGCTACCTGTACTGTACCTCAGGGTTTCTCAAAAGACAATTAAAATATCGGATCTCAACTAAGAAATAGTCTAGGGGGTAGTGGCCAGTTGGCATTAAAGCTGGTTGAATATATGAGTGGCTGTTTATCCTATAGGATTTGGAAAGAGTGAAAAAGGTCACCTGGTGGGTAAAATGTCTTTTATGTACAAGGTGGCTACAGTCATGTCGGCTGGATCTCTACAGAAAATATCTTGTTCCACATTTGCTCTTTTAAGGTATTTAATGTCTTATTTCTCAACCTTCATGCTTGTTTGTATTCTGTGACTAATGGAGGGTAAACACTCATTTGAAACTACACTGCATAGATAAAGCTACTCATGGCTGGCTACTGTCCTAACAGATTCCTTCCATAGATCATAAATGGGAGACAGTATTGTGGTTTGGACACTCAGTCCCAGGCTGAGTACTGTTTAGGTGGTGTGAGACTTTGTAGGCAGAGCCTCACTGAAGGAAATGAGTCAGATGGACTTTGAGATTTTACAGGCTGGTCTCATGGGCTGTCCATTCTCTGCTTCAGGCCTGCAGACAATGGCATGACAACCCACCTTACCCTCCCCACCATTAAGGACTTGTCACTTATTTAGATGTTATCCAAAACAAACTCTTCCATTACCCTGCTGTGTCAGGTATTTTGTCTCAGCAATGATAAAAAAAAAAAAAAAAAACAAAACAGTCCCAGGGAGTGAGAGGGGTAGATATTTCTAGAACACAAGGTTTATAGTGAGGTGCATTGTAAAAACTAGATTGACACATAGTAGAGCAGAGCCCAGAGTTGATGCGCTGAGGGATCCAAGAGTTAGTTACCCAGGCATTAAGGTTAGGCTTTGGCATGACTGATGATGATTTTTTAACGGGAGTCATAATTATAAATGCTGACCATGGCAAGTTAAATATGGTCCACAGAATAAAAGTAATTAGCAGATAACTTCAAGTGTTCTGAATCCATTGCAAAGCTAGCCTTAAAGTGGCATTGGCAAAGCTAGTAGCTTTATGGCTCTGATGTAGTTCTGCTCCATTTGAAAGATAATTCTATTGAAAAATGAATGCATTTTGTTATCTAAACCCCACATCTTAAATGAGCTCTAACTCCATTTCAACTTGATGTCCACTCATTATTTTGATAATTACTTGGTTTTGGAAGTGAACCTAGGAAGTAAGTCATGTAGACTTTGCTGGTTGTCTCTCTTTGTACTCTAAACAGTGAGCTGGCATTCTGATTTCATAAATCATTATCTGCTTAATATAGCATATCCTCCAAAGATGGACATGTCTTTGAATGATGGTAAAGAAAGTCATCCAAGCCCAATCTATTTTTCTACATGATAAGATTCACCAGGCTAAAAAAAAAAAAAAAAATGCTGTCTTCTGAGGCCTCTCACTAGAAATTACCCACTGTCCTTTGTTCAGCTGCTACTATCCACAACTACACTCCCCTCTCTTTGAACATAACTGATTTTGTTGTTGTTGTTTAAGAAAAAAATAATGGATGGGGCATGAGTTTGGATATCACTAGGGTTAATGGATTTATGCAAGGCACTTGTTATAACCTCTGGGCAATAGTAGGCACTCAACAAAGACATAATAATACTGACAAAATAGATCGCTGTTGGGATTCCAGTGTAGGAGGACACAATACTAAACTCACCCCCTCTTCTCACAGATACAGGGAAAAAAACTGCATCCGGTCCTATGGACACTGCATTTGCACAACAAGCCCAGTACAGCAGAACACTCTCCATTCCCTGCAGCTTTGATTCGCTTTACTGTGGTTGAAATTTCAGTTCCCACATTTGCAGCTTATGGGTCCCTCTCTCTGAAATCGCACCCCTCCTCTCTGCCCTGTCCTGTATCCTATCAACTGTGTGCAAAACTGGTTAGTTTGTCAAGACGTAGTTTCCGAGTGGGCCTTTTTTTTGCTGTCCCTCACACACACCAAACCTGTGCCTTTTTCAGAGCCTCAGCCTCTGCCAAGCCCTCTCCTACTATCACTCTGTCTCTACAGTTTTCCAGAGACTGGCGATTTCTCATCCCTCAAGATTCAGTTTAAGCATCACAGTTCCAGAGAGACTCTTGCTAACCACCTCCTGTAGGTCCTCACTTCTCAGTTACCTTGTGTCATACTGCTGTATATCATTCTCTTCATTGTCTCTCTTCCTTACATAATGTTTTGTCTTCATTCACTAACCTGGAAAGTCAGAAACTCCATCTTTCTTGTTAACCACATGAAACTCCTAAACTGTGACAGTAAAGATTTATGAAAATGATAAATAATGAGTACCACCTGTTCCGGAAAGTCTTCACTCTCCAGCTGGATTAAATACTCTTCCTCTGAACTTCTATTATCCTCTGGGCATACTTCTTTGTTTGTGAGCTATATGGTCACTGATAATTGTGATATTTTAAAAATACCTTTCATGTTCCCACGGTAGCAAGGCTTTCAAGGAAAGAGGTAGGACAAGTCTTAATGCCTTAGAGAGTAGTGTTAGAAACAAAACTGAGTTGTTGGTGAGCATGCTTGGGCCATGGTGTTTTCAGCACACTTCTTGTGTGAATTTTCCAGGGGCCTGGAAAAAGAGAGATTATCCCCTTAGGAACCTTGAGCCTACTTTGGAGTTTAGCAAGAGGCCAGAAGTATTGGGCCACTGAAAAGGACTAACGCCCCCTCAGATTGGGTGATCTGGACCAATTTGAGAAGCTCTAAGGAAACTCTGTGTTGAAATTCTACTTGGTGAGTTTGAAGGTTTTAATGCAAAAGAGACTGAGAGAATGTCAGCACTGTGTTGGGGCTGCTGAGTAGGATTCCTGGGTAGGGCAGCAAATGATAGATGGAGTGAGTCCTAGCCTTCCACAGGTTAGTTAGAAGGGTCAATACATAAACCCATAAAGTGAGACTGAGCCCCTCAGCTGATGAAACCCCAACCAGAAAGCTCCATACAACCTAGACACCATCTTACCAAGGAGCGTTCTCAAGGAGAAAAAGCCCTAGCACAGAATTGAATATTTAACTGACTACATTCTTAAATAAAACTGGGCAAACAGATGAGACAGAATAACTGGTGAACCTGAAGTTCCTCTACCCTGCTCTTCCCTATACATTATCTGAGGTAGAAACTATAAAGCTCAGACTTCTCACAGAAGTTTCCCTCTTGCCTTTGTGATACAGTATGAAAGCCAGCCCCTTGCTCTGTTTTCTCTTTCCTCAACTTCTAGACTACATACTCTTTTTGGATAGACTCTATATTTTCCAGTTCTCCCCCCCCCCCCCATTGTTTAGAACACATGGGAGTCACAAACAGAAGCTGCAGCTATAATTTTACAGTTTCTGGTCAAAAAAATAAAAAGAAACAAAATTAATCAATAATATACTCATTTAACTCAAAGTGGTCAAAATGTTACCATTACAGCATATAACCAATTTTAAATGATTAAGATATTTAACTGTCCCCCGCCTTGTGTGTGTGTGTGTGTGTCTGTGTGTGTACACATACCAGATATACCAGCTTTATAGCACATCTCATGTAGTTAATGCTTGCTTTATTAACAGCAAAAGTCTCATGAAGTTCCTGCCACAGAACAATTAAAGAGTTAATGTTTGTTTGATGGATGAATTTATAATACTGAACATTATCAGTCTATCTTTCTCTCCTTAACAAGCATCATTTTCCTTCCAAAGTAAGGCATTACAACAGATTATACCTTCTTTGATGAATGGCACCTAAAATGTTTGGCCAACAATGCTTTAAAACATTTTAATAGAACATATTTTAACAAGTCTAAACCAGGATACTGACCCAACTGTGCTTTGTCAAAGACTGTGGTTCAGAAAACTTGAAATCCTTTACATAACAAATATACGTATACCTTGCCATCATTTGTAGTCAACAGCTGTTATTTGTTAGTCTAGTATAAGCTACTATAATATTTCATAAAATCTTAGGGTATGTTTTTTAAAATCACCTAATTACTAATCTGTTTTTGTTGTCCATAGATCAATTTTGTAATAATCACCATGACCACTTTGGTTTTTTGCTTGTTTGTTTTTTTTTGTTTGTTTGTTTGTTTGGTTTTTTTTTTTTTTTTTTTTTTTTTTTGAGAAGGTTTCTCTGTGTTAACAGTCCTGGAACTTACTCTGTAGACCAGGCTGGCCTTGAACTCACAGAGACCTGTCTGCCTCTGGTTCTTAAGTGCTGGGATTTAAGGCATGTGCCACCACTTCCTGATTGGTTACTTTGTTAAATTGAAATTTAATTAGATCAATAAGGCAGTGTGTACCTGGTAGGAATTTTGGCTTGTGTAAGACATTCATCCTCTAGACTATTTCGCTAATCATTTCCAGGACTTGGAATTATTTGCAATCTCTTTTCAAGGACAAAGTTCTTCTTTCTTGAGTTTATCTTTTTGCCTTTCAAAACATCCAGGAAATTTAGTTCCCCACCTACTCTATAAGTTGTTTATCACAACCAAAGAATGCCTTTCTGTTTCTGTTTATCTCTAGTAACTTTAAGTAGGTTTATTCTGGGACAAGATGGATGTCAAGACCAATATGATAGAGTCATAGCAATTTTTGAATGGTCCTTGCTTTCCAAGTAACTTATGCCACTGATCCACAGTGGTTCCATATCCAACATATTCCCATACTTTACTGTTGAGAAAGTGTTACTAGGTCATGTGAACTGGTGTTTCTTGAAAGAGCTGACGTTGAAGATCTTGTAGACTGGTTGACGAGGACTTTGTTGTCTATGGGGACTTGGAGTGTTGAAGATCCAGGGCCAAAAGGATCTTACGCTGTAGCTCCCTTTATCATCACCCAATCATCACCCATCTCTGAATCTCTGACTTGATGACTATCAGGAAAAATCTTTCCACCTGAGGCAGGACAGTGGTGGTTCATGCTTTTAATCCCAGCCCTTGGAAGGCAGAGGCAGGTGGATCTGTGTGAGTTCAAGGCTGGCCTGGTCTACAAAACAAGATCCAGGACAGCTAGGGCTACACAGACTATCTTTCACAAGAAAAACAAAAACAAAAATACTTCATCGTGTATTAACAAAGCAGGTAACTACTTTTCACCAACCCAATTAAAAATCACATAGCACCTGAAACCTATAGCAGACTTTTTTCTGCTATATTGTAACCTACCCACCTGCCATTCCCACCATGAATTTGGTAAATGCATTCACTGTTTTTATTCTAAGGCTGTAACAGATCTATATGGAAATGTCTAGGAAAACAAAATCCATGTTCCCAAACATGGTTATTCACATTTAGCTCAGAGCAAAACAACCCACCTTTGCAGCAAGAGCTGTTTTGCTTAGAGAGTCAATATCTGCTGTGTACAATAAACTTCACATAGCAGTAGTGATATGAAACACGGATTATCAATGACCCTTATCTACAGTTCTTGGGTGAGAAATGGAATTAGATCGGAAGAATTACTAATACAATGCTGAATCTCCCTTATCCACTCTCACCAAAGCTAAGCATTATAGTTTCTCTATTTGAGTAGGAGACAAGAACCCACTCTTTTTTTTTTTTTAATATTTTATGGTCTACATTCATTGTACACAGTATTGCATTTCATGTCAACTAGTTATTTCAAGTATGTCATGTCTATTCAAAGGCAGTAATTGTCATCCTTCAGATTCTCTCAAAGAGCAAGCAAGTGTTTGAACTTCTGTTTTCTGGGAGAGTGAGTTAGTCCTTACCCTGAGAATTATGTTACCACTTTTGTCACGGCGGGGGAGTATTTGATTTGGTAGTTACAACAGTTGGCTTAGAGTAGTGGGCCAGGTGGCTGTTAAAAGGGGGGGGGGGATCTACTGAATTGGATCTACTTCCCTTCTTGGTGAGACCCGCATCATCCTGGCTGACACCTAATCCCTAAACTGTCGTATTTTGGGTTTACTTAGAACTATCTCAAAAGCAGTTTCGTTAGGAGCCAAGGTAGTTTTAATTGGATATTTAGAACACTTACAAATTTAGAAATTCTGGGTGAAGTAGTGGGCTATAACTTGTGATGCAGGTGCACTTTGCTGCTCTGGAAACCAGAAAACGTCAAGATTGAATTCAAATCAAGCACTTCAAACATTTCACAGGTGAAGCCTGGCTGTGGTTGCTAGGCAACCTGACAGCCTCCCAAGCAGGGACCTACTCGCCTCCCACACTTGACCATCTCTCCCCAGTAGTGGGACGCGGAGTCGCCATTGGTTCCCATCTCCTCTCACTGACCTTCCATTGGTCAGAGAACCTCTCACTCCGCTCCCGTTGGCTCTCGCCGTGTCTCGCCGTCCCGCCATTGGCAGGCATGTTCTCGGGCCACCCTACGTCACCGTCTCACCCCACTTCTCCGGTCCTCCGACTTTGTCCCCGCCCCTTCCCCCGCCCTTCCAGCCGCGAGGGAAAACCCCAGCAAGTCACCGCCTCTCATTTCCTTCCCATTGGCAGAAATCGGATTGAGGGGCGGGAGCTGCTGAGCGACTCTGGGGGCCGTGATTGGTGGCGTTAGCCGATGTCCCGCCCCCTGCCACCTCCCCCGGCTGTGCGGGAGTCGGGTGGGTCGGTGGCTATAAAGTTGCTGAGGGCGGGAGGCTCCGGTCACTGTCCTCCGTGGATCGCTCGTCGCTACCATCAGGTTCCGGTTGCGTTTGGGTGAGTGTCCCGCGCGGGGCGGGACGGCCGAGCCGCTGCGGGCGGCGGGAGGAGGCGGTGTCCTTGACTAGGCCTGAAGGCACTGCGCTCCGGTCAGGGTGAAGACGTGAACCGGGTCCCGGAGGACCCGGTGCGGGGACTGAGCTTCTGTGGGAGCTCGCGGGATGGGGATCCGGGGGCCGCTGCCTGACGGAGAAGGGAACCCGGCCTCCCCTCCGGGCAGGCGGAGCGCCGAGGCAAGTTAAAGGGCGTTGAGGGCCGGGTGTTCTGATGACATAGTCAGAAGTCGAAGTGGCTTCTGAGGTAGCTGTGACCACTGAAGTGGGGGCGACAGCAGGGGATAAGGGAGTTGGGCTGTCAGAGCGTTCCTCGGGTTAATGGTGGACCCCAAAGGGATGGGGAAGCCCAGGCTCAGATGGAGGCTAGTTGGTTGTCGGGGGGTGTGTCCCGCCTCCATGAACAACGATGATGAGAGGAAGTGGGGAGTGTTACTTTCTTTAGTTCAGGTGCAAGAAGTTACAGCTGTGATTTAGACCTAGCCAAGGACTAAAGGTGCTCTGGACACCTTTGGTATGTGGCTTGCTTTAGTGAGCTCGAGCTCCCCCTTCGATCCCCATTCTCTCTATCCTCCTGCTCCTGTTAAGATCTCCACGACCTACTGTTAATAACAGCTAACCTTAAGTGTTGTTAGCCCACAGAACTGTCACACAGATGGACTGGGTTAAGTCAAGGAAATTTCAAAGCCAAGTGTATGGAAATCTTTGAAAACGTGACCTTCTTTGATTTCCGATAAAGAATTGCTTTGCAACAATCTGGAGGAGGGAATTGGGTAGTAGGTGGTGGGAGGTTGCCCTAGCCAAGCTTGTCCCTTGGCCTCAGGCCATCTCTGGCTGCCTGCAACTACCCACCTCTGCTATAACCCCTCCTCCTGCTAGTGATCTGGCCTACCCCGGAGTGAGATGGTTTATCTGTTCTGATGGCTATATTTTAGGGATGGTTCATGAGAAGCAATGGCATGCTAACCAACACACCAGACTACTCATCGTTACAGGTTTTTCCTGCCAAGCTGTGGCTTAAATTTATTGTATTGATTCCACCAGATTGGAGACAGATTTAAAGCCCTCCACTGGTATCTACTAGTGATTCTTTGTAGCTTGAGACGTCTAAATATAGTCTATGTTCTTTGATCAGACTTTTAAGTTTTACTTTTTTTTTTTTTTTTTTGCCTGGAGGTGGGGAGCAAGGTTAGCCTGTCTCACCAAAAAAAAAAAAAAAAAAAAAAAAAAGGAGAGATGCCCTTTTTTTGGTGACTTACCTTTGTGGGTATTTCCTAAATTAGCAAATTTTCCCTTTAGTGCAATTCTCATGTCTTTGGCAATTCCAGTACTCACTCAGAAGGCTTGTCTGACCATGGAGAAGAGGGAGTATAAAGATTTATATTTGAATTGTAGCCATGTCATCTAGGCCTTGCTTTTAATTTTTGTCTTTAATTTTTGATTGTTTATACATACTATTTGATGAACTTATTTTTGAAGATTTTTTTTTTTTTTAGCTGAGATTTTAGATATGTTGCTTTCAGAAGAAAGGCAAAACCCAATACATTGATGAAACATGGGTTTTCTGGGTCTTCTAAAATGATTTAATACCTGGCTGGATCTTTAATTATCCGCCGAAACTGGAGGTGTGATTGAAGGAGATGAAGAACCCTGTATCAGAATCTACACAATTTGCTAAAGAGGTCAAACATGATGATAGCATCATTTAGAAAGGGAACGTAACCTCACCACTTGTTTGGGTCTTGGAAAGCCATACAGTGTCACTTCTAGATGAGAAGGGTTGGAAAACAGGTTCCTAATTAATGGCTTCATGCTAGCACTTAGAGTCTTAATCTGTTCAGCCTAGTGCTTGGGACTAGTTAATATTCCCTTAATGTATGTCAAGTGAGTAAGAGAGAAAGTAACCTTTCCAAACTCACGATTCGCAGGGTTTGAGGGTATGTGTCTATTTGTCATCTATGTGATGAGAAGACTGGAAAACGTTCCATTCTGGTTCTGTTTGGGCTCCTTACTTTGTTCAGATTAGGATTTGGGAGTGATTCAAACCCACTTTTTGCTTTAAACAGTTTTGGTAGAGAGTCAATTTCCTTAAGCTCCTAGACACTGTTTGGCTCTATAAGCTTAGTTTAGCTTAGAAGTGATAGCAAAAATTTACTGGTGATGGGTACTGGGTTCTTGAATTAAAAAAGGTTCTAGAATTGTTATTACTCCAAATTTAGCCAACTTTCAAGTGCTCTAAAATCTCTGCCAACAGGTCAGAAGAATCAATCAAATAAGCTGGGCATGGTGTCTATCTTTAAGTACTTAGTGAGGCAGATTCAAGATAACTTGTATCTCTCCAAGTTCAAGGCCGGCTTAGTCTATGTAGTGAATTCCATGACAGCTAGGCTACTACATAGACCCTGTCTCAAGCAACCAACCAAACAAAAAGGATCAACATACTGTCCAATGTAGACTGCTCATAATTAATATTTCAGTAGAGTAGGTTATTCAGACTTGAGTGTGAATGTTCCGTCTGTATAGGAATGCAGGTCCTTGATTAGGCATTTCTGTAATTTATCCAGGAATTTTCTAGAAAAGATAGCTTAGGTCTGGAGAGATGGCTCAGCTGTTAAAGGGCTAGGCTCACAACCAAAAATAAAAGATAGCTTATAAGAGAGCTTGAAAGAGGCTCCAACCACCATCCCATGTGATGTTTTACCACCAAGTCTTTCTTAACTGAGTTCCCAAGACATGGAGGTAGAAGGAGAAAAGACACCATGGCAAGTTGTCCTCTGACCCTCATGTCATGGCACATGAGCACGATCACACACACAGACACACACATGCACACAGAGTAAGAAATAAATGTGAATAGAATCTCTAATTGGCAGACCAGAGGTTTTGGGAGAGTCAGGGCTCTGTGTGTTTTACTTGAAGATCTGGATAGAAGTGTACAAGGGTAAAGACTTGCAACAATTTTTGCTTATGTTCTCCTAAAGAAAGATGAATGTTCTAAAGAGCCTGGTTTCTCTCCAGCAACAAAGCATAAAATCAGCAAATATCTGCTTACAGTTAGTCAGGTACAAGTGTGGACTAGATTAGTTTATCTGAGTGCTTGTGTAAATCAAAGCTGGGGAGTGAGCTAAAAGGAAAAATTCTGTTGAGTAATGAAGCAAGTTTTATTAGTCCTGACCAGGTTACTGCACTGGGATTCGTGAGTATCTAAGCCTTTGTTGTGTGTGACTGCTTGTAATTCTTTGTCTCTTAATCCATGTGGACTCCTTGTCTTTTCCTCTGAAGAGACCATAGCCTGATAACTTTGTTTAGGCTTTGATTCTAAAGGCTGCTATACTTTATCAGAAATGCTTGGGTCTGGAAGGAAGTGTTTCATGTTTTGAAACATTTGTGTGTGTTCCTCTGTGTGTGTGTGTACACACACACACACACACACACACACACACACACACACACGTAAGGAAGAGAGGGAGAGATTAATTTTGTAAATAAGAACCAAGTCTAAAGATGAAATTAATGTCACACACACACAAAATCTGAAGATACAGTATTTGTAGTGTTGCATGTATTTGACTGACCTCTCACATGAACTACGGTGAGTTTTCCTACACACAGCATCATGTCAGCATTCAAGAAAATTGGACTTTGACACACTTAGGTTTCCCCTTTTTTTCAGATTAAAGGTACAGAACTGCACCCTCCCAGCCTCTGTAGAGTAGAATAAAAAGTTTGAGTCTCTCTGGGTTTTTCTCCCATATGCCATTTACGGCTCCTTTCTTTTGGAGACCATATGGATTCTGTAGTTAGCATTACAGCCCTCTCTGACTATTTTCTTCTTTGCATTAATGTAGTCAAGTTCTCTGTGTGTCTTTCTTCCCCCTCCACCTACTTTTTCTCTCCAGTTTAATCAAAGTAGAGGACTGAGTATTTGACTAGTATAAGAGAGGCCCTAGTTTGATCCCAGCACTGCCAAAAAAATAAGTGATTAGAAAAGGTGTTTACTAACATTTTAGGGGAAATACCTTTGATACAAATTACAGTCATGGTTTCAGGAAGTTAATAAATTACTGTCTCTCAACATGGGGAAGGCATGGTATTTCCTACCCTACTGAGAAGTGATCTTGATGTGGCCTGCTTAATTTACAGACAACATCAATTACAGTGTACTGTTTTGGAATGTAGTAATGTCTTTTCTTACAAATTCAAGGCTTATTTACTCTGGGCTACAGTTAGAGCATTTGCATCCCGTGTGTGGATGTGAGGGGGAGAGGGCTCATGCCTGATCTTACCAAGGTTCCAACATTTCATCTTCTCCTTTTAGAGTGAGCTGGGGGGGGGGGACCTTTATTTTACAGGTGAGGAAGTTGAGATTCAAAGAGGCACAAATGATTGCTGAAACTCTTAGTACAAAGTAAACTGGAAACTGAGGGTCTCTTGGCAACCATGTTGAATGGGAAGATTGGAACTCCCAGCTTCCGTAGTTTGCAGTCCAAATGGCGAATGGCGATGTGGTGTTGAGCCTGCTGCTGTCAGGACTGAGCAAGGGCAAATGTTCCCAAACTTAAGTTGGGTGTTTTCCTAGGCCCAGATTGAATTGTTTTCTGCACAATGTGATTAGATAAGGAAATCTTATTTTAACTCTCTGAATTGAAGTTATTGGATTGTGTAGTGCTTTATAACTTTAAAAGAAGTTCTCATTTGAAACTCCTAGTGCCTGAAGGAGGAAGCAGTGACCAACCTGGAGACTGCAGTTCTCTGTCCTTCACACAGGTATGGCGCCAGTCATGTCTTAAGGAAGGTGCTTTCTCTATTGGGAGGAGTGTGGTTTTTAATCCTAGAGCTAATGACAGTTTTGTGCCATATAACCTTTTCATTTCCCTCCCTCTCCTCTCTTTGCTATGTAGCCCAGGCTAGAAACTGGAAGATCTGCCTGCTTCTCCTTCCAAGTGCTGGGAAGCCATATACTCCTAAACTATTTTTGGGATTATATATTACCTTTAAAACATAGTTAATATCATAAATTTTTCTGGATACTCTCTAATTTTGTATTTAAAAGTTAGCTTCTACTTGTAACAAGAAAATTTAGATATAAAAAATATAGCCATATTAACTTAATCTGAAATAATTACAGATGGACATGGCTGCCAACAGTGTTTTTATTTATTCATTTATTTGTCATTTGTTAGTTTGAGGCAGGATCTTATTTAGTAACTCTCACTCAGTTCTTCTGCTCTGGCCCCCCAAATGCTGGGATTTCAGTAGAACATTACACCCTGCACCTGTAGTGCTTTTTATTTAAAGATACATTTCTGGGTACTGTGAGTCCTTAAGGATGTGAGAATAGACAGGAGCTGCAGTTTAGAACCAGTAACCTCATAATTTGCAGGTACTGTAATTTCTTCATGAGAAAAAGATGCTGACCCTAAACAAGGGACAGCTTGAGGATTTGCAATAGCTAATAGTCAGGCAAATCTGGCGTAGCACAGGGCAGGGAGTGGTCCTGGAGAGCTCAGCCCAAAGCACCAAAGCCAAAGCCTGTCCCAGAGCTTTGAGGATTGGGTCGGACGGAACTGCTTTATGAGTAGCAGCATCCTCTGCTTCCTGTCTCCTCCTCCTCTTCTTCCCCCTCCTTCTTTCTTCTGTGTTTTTTCTCCTCTACTATTCATGAGGGTGGGAATCAAGTTTCTTACGCCCTAGCAAAAGTTTAGAAAGTATTCACAAGATTTCTTGCCTGGCTTTGTTAGGACATGTAGCTTCTTTTGTCCCCCAGAGGGGTGTGGAGCAAAAGACTTGATTTCTGAAGGTGCTGTTTGTTGAAAGACTCTCAGTTTACTAGAGTTTTGTGGTAGGCATCTACATTTTGTCTCCTTTTTTTAAGATTGAAAGGAAAAATCTTTGTATTTTATTATAAATACAGAATTTTCATTGTGCTATTTAGTTTTATAGAAAGTCTCCAAAAATGAATAATGTTGACCAATTAGACAGAACACATATGTATACACAGATATATATCAGAATCATGAACTTGATGCCCTGTGAGCTGTTTGAGCTAACCTACACTTTTGTGAAGGGTGATTTGGTATTAAAGAGTAACATATGTTCTAATATCAATTTTTTTGCCCAGACTTTGTCGCCTAACCCTATGGTTTGGACCTCCTCACAGCCCCACTGCCACTTTGTTCTAATAATCACACAAAGACTTATATTAATTTCATGCTGATCGGCCTATGGCACAGGCATATAACTTGCTAACTCTTAACTCTTAAACTAACCCATGATTAGCCAAGTGGCTTAGTACCTTTTATCAGAGCAGCATTTTTACCTTGATTCTTTTGCTTCTGCTTGGTGTCTCTGATTTTTCCTCTTCCCAGAGTTTACTTAGTCTGGTAGTCCCACCCACACTTCCTGTCTGCCTTCTGGCCAATCAACATTTTATTAAACCAGTAGGGGGGCAAATATTTACAGTGTACCAGAACATAATCCCACAGCATTTTTAAAAATAAGAACTTTAAATTTAGCTTTTTTGTATAGTTTTTTTTATTATTATTATTTATAACAACTTGTAACTAACACTGTTAAAGAAAGACAAACATTTATAATTTATTTTTTAGGAATGTGGGTGTAGTTTTTTAGGTTATTTTTTACTAATTGGGGTGCTGGTAATTTTATGGGGATTTAAAGAAAAATTTGGGATTATGAACAAGTCTTTAATAGAGTAGTATATAAGGCTTGATCATTTTAGACAGTTTTTTTGAAGTTATTTTAGATGTAGAGTTTAGACAAAACTAACAGAGGTGTTTTGAAGTGTTGGATTATTTAGGCTATTTGTTTTTATTGGAGACTTTTTAGGGGGTCTTTTTTTTTAAATCAGACTTTATTTTTTTTTAACTAGGAATAAAAACAGACTTTTTGTAGTAATAAATATAGACTTTTTGTGGAAATAAAAAGAACTTTTTTAAAAAGTAGTTTATCTTTATTTTAATTTTAAAGTCAATTTATTTATTAAACATATAGGTTGGATTGATCTAGCAGCATTTATACTTGTCTTTTAGTAACTTTTATTACTTTATTTGTAGTTAAAAACTTAAACACAAGATAATAACATAGTATTTAGACTTTTTGTAATTTTTATTTTTATTTGGCTTACTTTTTAAGGACTTTTATTTATTTAAAGCCTATGTATATTTTTAAACACACTGTAAACTGTTTTTAATTTGTTTTTATTGTATATTTTTTATTTTTTTGTTTTTGACTATTTTTAATTTGTTAAAGTATGACTAGAATTAAAGACTTTTTAGGGTGGCTGGCTGGCTCTCTTTAGCTCTTAGTCTAACTTTATAGAGAGTTTAGTTTTTTAGTAGAGGTATTGGTAGGAGCTACAATTATTACTTTGGGGAATTTTAGGTCTATATTGTAAGTAGAACATCCCTGTTTATTATATATGATCTTTATTTAAGTATTTGGCAGTAGGGCTTCTTAAAAGAGAAGTTTTTGTCACTGTGGCTGAGTCAAGAAACCTCACTTTAAAAAGTCATACCTCTACTTGCTTTTAACAAACACAGCTGACCCAAGAAAACATTGTCATTAGAAGTCATTTTTAATTTTGTTTTTATTTGCCTGTGAGAACAGAAACTTTAAATCTATTATGTATGTAGCTTATTGTTTATATTGAAGCTCAGGAACTAGCCTTGTTGCAGCTTAAGCTGTACTCTAAAAGCTAATCATCTTGTAGTGTAAACATATACAGCAATGCTAGGGGTCTTTGTATTATGGCTGTCTTGAGAGACACAACTTGGAAGCTGTTTTTGGCTCTCTTTCTGTGCTCTAGCACCCTTTTTAAGATTTCTTAGGCTTTACATGGGTGTACATGCACCACCACATTGGGATACCATTTTTCCTCTTCCCAATGTTTACTTAATCTAATAGCCCCACCCACACTTCCTATCTGCCTTCTGGCCAATCAGTATTTTATTAAACCAGGAGGAGGGACAAATATTTACAGTGTACCAGAACATAAGCCCACAGCAAACATATTCTCAAATCTTCACTAAATTTACTAAAGGAAAAGTACATTATGAAGTTCAGGGATTATGTATTTGTTCGATTTATTTCCAAAAGCATTGTAAGTCAGTGGGGAAAGGAAAGGGGGAAAGTCCCACCGTTTTCATCATGTTGCAAACAGTTTTAAGAGCTGAAAGGAACATGAGGGAAAGAAGGCTTGGTGAAGGGGTCATTCTGACTGCCTCTGCAGTGGGCCCCCAGAAGGGAGTCTGTAGACTGGAGATTGAATTCAGGATCTTTTTTTCCTAATGCTAATTTTTGAACTTTTTGCTGTGGATTACACCAAGGACTTAATTTAAAATCTGTGCCTAGTAATGGACAGCTCCTTTATGGTCTTCATTTCAACCTCAGTGTAGTCAAGTGAGTGTCAACTTCAGACAATCAGAATTGATAGAGAGTTTTTGTAGTATCTACCAAGTGAAGACAGTAAGCATGCAAGTGCCTTTCTTTCTCATCTTGTTCTTTTGGATTTGATGTACTGGAAAGGAGAGCTGAAGATTAAGGAGGTGGGGATTTTTTTAACCTGATATGCAGTGGTGGTGCACACCTTTAATCTCAGCACTCTGGAGGCAGAGGCAGGCAGATCTTTGTAAATTCCCTGGTCCGCAGAGCAAGTTCTAGGACAGCCAGAGGCTATACAGAGAAACGCTGTCTCAAGAAAAGAAAGAAAAAAAAGTCTTCTTTACCCTTTCTTACTAGGCTATTACTGGAATGAGCCCCTTATAATGTAATGTATGCTACTGTATTTAACTCCTGCTGATAACACTTTTTATGTAAGGAGCACTGAACCATTTATGGCTTAAATGATACAACTGACAAATTATTACATTTAGTTATTATTTTCCTGTTGAGCAATACATAAACTTTGCTTGGTACAATGAGGTATACAAAAATCTAAGACATCAAGATACTCAAATGCATTGGACTTACTTAAGGTCACCCAACTTTTATTAATCTGCTTGGATATCATGACAAATGAGTACCATATCAAAAGAGTACCATAATCTGGAGGGATTAAACAACATAATTTTTTGCAAAGTTTTAGAGTGTAGTTCAAGGTACATAGTCACTTCGCTAAGGCTCTTTTGGACTGGAAATGGCAGCCTTTTTGTCACGGCCCTTCTGGCAAATACAAAATGTATGAATGATTTGAACCAGCTCTTTGGTGTCTTCTAAGGGTGCTAATCTGAACTAGAGATGGCTCAGCTGGTAATACCTTTGAAGAACTGTAAAAGAAGGCTTTGATGGTATCCTTTTGGTTTATATCATAACCCCAGATATAATCATCATAATTTAGGGATTCAGTTCCCCTAGTCTACATGGTTGGGTAAAGAGTGTGTTCCAGCAAATTGTTTCTGGAAATTAAAAAAAAAAAAAAATGCTGGGCGTGGTGTCACACACCTTTAATCCCAGCATTTGGGAGGCAGAGGCAGATACAGATGGTTCTCTGTGAGTTTGAAGCCAGTTTGGTCTATATAGTGAGTTCCAGGCCAGCTAAAGCTACACTTAGTGAGACCGTCTCAACCCTACACCCTAAAAAAAGGAAGAGAGAGAAAGGCAGAGTGTTCTAAAAGATATGACTAGCATTCCTTAGGATTTTTAGCCTGGAACAAGGCTTGGTTTGCTACGCTTGCTTGTAATCCCAGTACTTAAGAGACTGAAACAAAAGACTTACCTTAAATTTCAGACCAGTTTGAGTTTCAGAGAAAAAAACTCATCACAAAAGGAAAATCCTCAACTTAGATGTTGGTGCTTATTTGTTATGCTCTGGCTTGGTTTGGTTTGGTTTGGTTTTTGGAGACGGGGTTTTTTTTGTTTTGTTTTTTATTTTTTTTCTTTGTAGCCCTGGCTGTCCTGGAACTCACTTTGTAGACCAGACTGGCCTCCACTCAGAGATCCACCTGCCTCTGCCTCCTGAATACTGGTATTAAAGTCACATGCCTCCATGCCCAACTACTATGTTTTAATAGATCCACAGCTTAATAACTTGTGATGTAAAGATGTTTTAGGTTCTAAGGACCAAGTTTTTCTGCTTTAGATATCCCACAAGATCTCAATAATTAACTCACTGTAAAATGACCTATAATCATGTTCTATATTAATGTTAGGGTTTTCAGAGTGTCAGAGGACAGGTGATGTAGACTGGACTTTTCATTTTGAATGTCAGATTAGTAGGCTGTCAAATTCTGTAGAAGACAGCACATGGGTTTGGCCAGCTAAAGATGGGTAGAGAACTAAAACCCATCTCTTAAGCAACATTACCCAGCTATTACGTGGGAACTGGGTTGTAGGAATGTGGTCACATAGGGTTTGAAGAGTGGCTTTTGCCCTTTGTCCCCACTATAGTTTAACCACTTCCTGTATTAACAAGGCCCCTCTGTGGGAAACATCTAGACTGACTTCATTTCTTGATGAATCAAACTTTTAAAGGCATTAGATGACTAGTCCCGGGGCAGACAACAGGGTTCTGAAGGGCTAATTTTTTGATGTTTTGGCAATTAAATCAAGACAATGGCTGGTTTGTTTCTACTTTTTAAGAGTGGTCAGAAATAAATATTCTCTTTGATTGGTCATTCATATACTTTAAAAAAGATTTTGTTTGTTGTTGTGTGTGCATTGTCTGTTTGGGTTTATGTGCAGCACTGGAGTGCAGGTCCCAGTAGAGGGCAGAGATAACACTAGAACTGGGGCTGCTGGAGGTTGTGAGCCCCCTGATGTGGGTGCTAGGAATGAAACCCAGTTTCTCTGGAAGAGCAGTAAGTGCTCTTAACTGCTAAGCCATCTCTCCAGCCCTGTCAGTCATACTTTTAAATGATCATTTTTAAAATTTCATAGTTATTTATTATAATAGAAAAATCTCATGGAAGGGTCGCTCACCTTTAAGTGTCTTTCTGTCTCTGTCTCTGTGGTGCTAGAGATTGAACCCAGACTCTTCTTGTACATGTCCAGAAAGTGCTCTGCTACCAAGCTATAGCCCAGCCTTGGAACCATGTTGTAAGTCTCAAGATCCCTAGTTTGAGGAAGGAGGAAGCCTTTCAAAGTCTGTGTTTCAAGCTAACTAATAGTATTCCTTTTGTAAAGTTGCTGCTTTACATATTTATATACAGTATACTAAACTCAGAGAAACTGCAGTAACCCAGGGGAATTTTGAATTCTCACTATCTGTTTTGCAGCTTTGAACTTGAAAAGCTGGCAACCTGAAATCTAAAACCATGGCTTTTTTTTTTTTTTTTTTTCTTTGTACAGCTCTTTCACCATGCCTGGGTCACTTCCATTGAATGCAGAAGCTTGCTGGCCAAAAGACGTGGGAATTGTTGCCCTTGAGATCTACTTTCCTTCTCAATATGTCGATCAAGCTGAGTTGGAAAAATATGATGGTGTAGATGCTGGAAAGTACACCATAGGCCTGGGCCAGGCCAGGATGGGCTTCTGCACAGATCGAGAAGACATCAACTCTCTTTGCCTGACTGTGGTTCAGAATCTGATGGAGAGAAATAGCCTGTCTTATGATTGCATTGGGCGGCTAGAAGTCGGAACAGAGACAATCATTGACAAATCAAAATCAGTGAAGTCTAATTTGATGCAGCTGTTTGAAGAGTCTGGAAATACAGACATAGAAGGAATCGATACAACTAATGCATGCTATGGAGGCACAGCTGCAGTCTTCAACGCTGTGAATTGGATTGAGTCCAGCTCTTGGGATGGTATGTTCCATGTCTACATTCTAAAACAGAAAAGAAAGCAAACAGCATACACACACACACACACACACACACACACACACACACACACACACACACACACACATATACATACAATAGCCCTTCTTGAGGATGTATATACCTGATACTACTTCTGCTTGGTGCTAGTGATGGAATCCAGGGTCTCTAGCAATTAATCCCCAGCCCTACGGTGGCTGTTATAGTCAGTGCTGAGTGTTAACTGTACTAGTTGTAATAGTCCAAATAATTCAGAAAGATGGCTGACTTTCAGCTTATGTGACTTGTTTATTTTAGGAACAATAATAGGAAAAAATTTCCTGTTCAAAATTTAGACAGAATGCCCTCTGCCCTTTTACCAGTGTGAGGAAAGCATATTCTGGGGAAAATATAACAACCTTTTGAGTTCCCATGCATGATTTTGTAATTTTGATCAGTTTGCATTACATTTTTCAGGACGATATGCTCTGGTAGTTGCAGGAGATATTGCTATATATGCCACAGGAAATGCCAGACCTACAGGTGGAGTTGGAGCTGTGGCTCTGCTAATTGGGCCAAATGCTCCTTTAATTTTCGACCGAGGTGAGTGTTGAAAGACATTTATTTTATTTTTTTTGTGGTGTTGGGCTTGAACCTTGGGCCTTGTGTGTGATAGGCAAGATGCTACACCTAAGCTTTATCCTAAGCCCTTGTAAGTTTCAAGACAGTGGTTATTATGTTCTGCAGGCTGACCTGGAGCTCTCTCTGTAGCCCAGGTAGACCTGCAAATTTGATCTCTGGTTTTGATATCTAAATACTTAGGATTACACAGGTATATAGACAGGTCTGTGCTAGCAGGTCTAGCTTATATTTACTTATTTGATTGACACAATGTTCTGAGAAATTTGAATATAGTTGTAGAGGCTACAATACCAAATTCTGAGTGTAATTGGCTGCCAAAGTTTGATGTGTATCATTTTCTTTGTAAGTTTTGTCCAAAAGGTAGGATTGTCCTCCCTTTACAAAGAAATAAAATGGGCCAATATAGAGTTGAAGAAATACACAGAGTAGTAATGTGCCCACAGTCATTGATAAGCTTATTTATCCTCAGGACAGCAGATCGTTTCTTAGTTAGATTCATACTCTAGGTTTTATTTAATTATTGGCTTCACCTTGCACTTCCTGTATTGAAGTGCTATATAGGGTTGGTTGAGGAAAGCCCTTACATAAGGCAGTATGCTACTAATGGGCAAATGTCATGAAGCAGCAATGTGTCAACATCTTCTGTTTGGGTTCTTATAGGGCTCCGTGGGACACATATGCAGCATGCCTATGACTTTTACAAGCCTGACATGCTCTCTGAGTACCCTGTAGTCGATGGGAAACTCTCTATACAGTGCTACCTCAGTGCATTGGATCGCTGCTACTCTGTCTACCGGAAAAAGATCCGTGCCCAGTGGCAGAAAGGTAGGCTTTCCTCCAACTCATGTTCATATGCTAGATTCTGGTATCTACAGGATAGTGTAATAATGTGCTAACTGTAGTGAGAAACTTATTTGTGAACAACCTTCGTTAATATTTTCTACAGCTTCTTTGTGTGCTGAATATCATTTTCTCATAGCTCTGGGAATGTGTATTTTAGGTGAAGATAAAAGTATTTCTGCTGAGCTGTTCCTCAAATTTGACTTATCAATTATTTTACAAAAGAAATTTAAATGTTGTTAATTTTTTTAGGAAAGTATTTAAATAAGTTTTAGTTTTCAACTATTTCTCAGGCAATTGTTTAAAAAGTTATTTTTTTCTTACTACAATTTGATGTTTTAAAAGTGAGAGGGCTAAAAATAATATTGAGGAATATATATAGTAGGCGCAAAAAGAAGCTGTAGTGGTATGTAGAGTATACTATTCTAGTTAGATATCAACAGGACATGCTATTCAACTTTATTTTATGTGCATTGGTGTGAAGATGTTAGATATCTTGAAACTACAGACAGTTGTGAGCTGCTGTATGGTTGCTGGGAATTAATCCCAGGTCCTCTGGAGGAGCAGCCTGTGCTTTTAACCCCTGAGCCATCTCTCCAGCCCTATTTGCACTATACTTAACATTATATTTAAATGTCATTATTTAACAGTAGTGTTTCTTAAGAGGCCAGTGATATTCAACTTTTTGATTAGAACCCCACAGTATATGTGTATGTGTTGAGCAGAAACAGAGTGCCATGAAATGACCCATGCTTCAAATTAATACAGTTTGCCAATTTTTCTATTTTTTTTTTAAAAAAGAATTGCTGATCCAACTGATCTGCTGATAGGTTATGGCTCTCACATTCAAATCATCAGTGCTATGGCCACACAACTGAATGTTTAAATGCACATTCTAACCGGCTGAGATCTCATACACAGGATTTGTGTTACTGTTTAAGGACGTGGGGGCAAGTGGCTCTTCTCTCTCCACCCTCTGCTTTCTTTGTAATATGTACACGTGTTTCTGTTCTTACAGTTAGTAACTAGAGACAGAAACATCCTACCCTATTCTAGAGGTAAGCTGGCTTCTATGGATTTCATCATTTCCTTGGTCTTCTGTTTCAGAGGGAAACGATAAAGATTTTACCCTGAATGATTTTGGCTTCATGATCTTTCACTCCCCATATTGTAAACTGGTGCAGAAATCTCTGGCTCGGATGTTCCTAAATGACTTCCTTAATGATCAGAACAGAGATAAAAACAGTATTTACAGTGGCCTGGAAGCCTTTGGGTAAGAAAGCTGCTATATGTTTATTTTAAGTACTTATTTGTATAGACCTGAGAAATACAGTCAAAATGACATTAGATGTATTCTGTTGTAGCAGGGTGGGGGAGGCATGTCCTTAATGTCAGCCAAGGGATACATAGAGAAATAACTTGTCTTGGAAAACAAAACCAAAAGGTATTCTGTTGATAGACTCATCAGTGTGTCAGCAGCTAGAGAAGTGCCACTGGTTTACCTGCACAGATCCATTAGTTCCCTCTAAGAGTTTCCATTCGCCTAGTTATCAGCTCTAATAGGCTCAGAGACACAGCAGTGCTTAGCACAGCTCCATGAGCTCGCCTCCTCTGTCGTCTATCAGTAGTGATCCTCTTTACATTTTAGACTTCTTGTGTGCTGTACATATATTTGATGAACTCCTACTTGACTTTTCAAGGCTTGATTCCTATAATACCATGACTTTTTAAACTAAATTGATAGATATGGCTGGATTTGAAAAACTTGTATTCTGTGTTTAGTGGCTCTAAAGCTTTAGTGAGTCTGTTAGCCTGTCAGTGTCAGCTTGTCTTTACTTGATGATAGCAGTGTCTGACATCAGTTCTACAATTACAGTGGCTTTTAATTAGCGCCAAAACAAAATCCTATACATTTGTAGATTTAAATATTAATTAGGACAACTAATAAAATAAAAGCATGGTCTTTAATACTATGTAATTGCCTCTTCCTTTCTTTCAGGGATGTTAAATTAGAAGATACTTACTTTGACAGAGATGTGGAGAAAGCATTTATGAAGGCTAGTTCTGAGCTATTTAACCAGAAAACAAAGGCATCTTTGCTTGTCTCAAATCAGAATGGAAATATGTACACATCTTCTGTATATGGTTCCCTTGCTTCTGTTCTGGCACAGTAAGTATAAATCTCGACTCCCCAATTCCCCTTTTCTGAATGATATTTTATCTTCGGGTCTGCTCTGCTGCCATCTACTGATTTGAAGGACATATATAGGTTAAGATGCAGTTCTTCTCTGAGTATCTGTTATTATTGACTTTCCTGGCTTTGTTTCTATAGTTTTATTATTTACCTACAGATGAACCACAAGTCCTTAGTGATGAGGGTTTATGTATGGTTCAGTAATGTTACTAATATTACTAAGTAATATTACTAATATTTCTTAAAGGATGTAAGTATGTTTGTACTATAGTACTAAAACCTCAAGCAGTATTAAAACTCTTAGATCTTCGGCACCATTAAACTAAGCAGGAAATAGTGGCGTACACCTGTAATCCCAACGCCCAGTAGGCTGAGGCAGAAAGATTATTATTGCAAGTCCAGCCTGTGTCGGTGGACCATGTATCAAAGAAAACAAAGGCAAAGCTTCAAGTTAGAGCTCATATTTAGCTCTAGACTGCTTCTCTGGCTCCCAACAAGGTATAGGTTGTGTTTGTTAAGTTTACCCCTTTTCTTCTTCCCTTACACAGGTACTCACCTCAGCAGTTGGCAGGGAAGAGGATCGGAGTGTTCTCTTATGGATCTGGTTTGGCTGCCACTCTGTACTCCCTTAAAGTCACACAAGATGCCACACCAGGTGAGTGCTGGGTCCTTTAGCAAGAGCATACTGCCAACCCACCTTGGTGAGTTTGCTTCAACAATGAGCACATTAGTCACTCTGGTCAAGCATTCTATTCTCAATTTCAAAACTTCTTTCCACATAGATTTATACTCTCTACCCACAAATCTGCCTTAATAGCTAATAGACTAAATTTTTCCCTGTGGTTTTGACTATATTGAAGCAAACATTTGTGCTTTCCTTGAAAAAGAAGAATCAAAAATTTTAAGGAAAATCTTGAAATCATTGAAAGTTATACTAAGGATTGAATATAGAAAAGTTATTTATAGTTTAAAATCCCACCTGTTGTTTAACTTGTGAGCTAGCTGATACTAAGTAATGTCTTGTCAGAGGTGTCAGGAAGTTGTGTCAAGAAGATAATAGATTCTATTTTAGATAGACAATAGCCAGTAGTTTTTAAACAGACAAGTTATTTGCATTTGGCAAAATTTTATTAAGTTTCTTTGAGACATACTATTCTTTGTTTTCTAATGTTAAACTTACTTGCTCTTTTAGGATCCGCTCTTGACAAAATAACAGCAAGTCTGTGTGATCTTAAATCAAGGCTTGACTCAAGAACTTGTGTGGCACCAGATGTCTTTGCTGAAAACATGAAACTCAGAGAAGAGACACATCACTTAGGTACAGTGCTGTTAGATACCTAGTCATGTAAGACAGTATAGAAGGCTGTGTGGAGTACTAATGTGATGGCAGTAGGATTTGTAGAGAAATAGGAAAATTCTCCAGTGTGTTGCAAGATAGGCCATATCATGAGTAATTTTTGGTGTCCTGCTTTCCCTTCAGCCAACTATATTCCCCAGTGTTCAATAGATTCACTCTTTGAAGGAACGTGGTACCTAGTTAGAGTGGATGAAAAACACAGAAGAACTTACGCTCGGCGCCCCTCCACTAACGACCTCAGTTTGAATGAAGGAGTGGGCCTAGTGCATTCAAACGCAGCAACAGAGGTCAGTACACTCCATTGTGTGGTCCTCTCTTTGGCAGGAAATGAGAAGTTTTCACTCTTATATGTCTGTCCTTCAAAGTCCTAACAGATACAGCAACTTAAAGAAATGTCAGTAAAGCAGAGTGATTCCGGACAAGGGCTCCAGGCTTGAAGGCCAGCTGTACCTTTTCCAGTGCAGAAGGCACATGCTAAGATGTTATAACAAGCATTAAGTACCAGGACTGACAGGAGCTTGGTTTAGAGAGAAGGCCTTTGTGTCTTATGGGCTGGTGGGCAATATGGAGGAGGAAGAGTCCCTCAGACTTCTGAAACTTTTCCAGAAGTGACAGTGATGGCTGTCATTTGAATTCCTCACAAACCTTTTACTGAGATTTACAAATGGTACTAATCCAAAATGCGCTCTCAAGAAGTCTAAACACTCAGGATTATAGAAGTTAAGTGGTAAAGCCAGATTCCAACAAGAACTTCAGTTTTAGAGCTACTAATTCCTCCTGTTCATTACAACTCTGCTGTTTAAACACTTGCTGGCATATCAGGTTAGTAGTATCTGAGTATCTAGGTTGACAGTATAAGATGTTATAACAAGTAGTCTTGGGAGACCCTCCATTCACTACATGAATAATTGTACAATCATCTCCCTGTAAGGTCTAGATTGGGTATCTAGCTTTCTCCTTGGGAAATTTTATAGAATATGTGTTACTGTCAGCCTCTCTGAATTAGTCTTTTATTAGGTTCTCTGTAGGTATTTTAATTACTCCTGTGATTCTTAGTGAAAAAAATTGTAAAAGCCAACAACTGTCTTTTTTTCATTTTAGCATATTCCAAGCCCTGCTAAGAAAGTGCCAAGACTCCCGGCAACAGCCCCAGAATCAGAATCAGCTGTCATTAGTAATGGGGAACACTAAGAGCCTTGTGGAGTGTGAGGCTTCACAGTGCTTTGGGGTTGGGTTGGGGTATGGAAGAATTGATGTCTGGGGACAACTTTAAAGATTACATGTTGCTTAAAATGTAATGTAACTGAATGTAACTGACACAGAGCCTAGAAAACTATTGTGTTCTTGGGAAAGTCTTTGCTGAACTTGCTAACATGCTTCCTGTTGTGGTCTGGCCAATGTTGAATGTACTGCAATGTTAAAGGGCTCTGTAAAACTTTATACCTCTCTGGACGTTTATATGCATGCAGTTTAGTTTTCAAACATGGCATGAACTGAGTGCTTCTGTTGACAGTAACGGAGGTACTAGTGTCCAATTTTAAAAATTGGTTTTTTTTTTTGTTTTTTTTTTTTTAATGTGTAACAGTTTTATACTTTAACAAATAATAAAGTACCTGTAGCTTTTGAAAAACTTTTCTAGGTTGGAGATTGTGGAATTTAAATGTTACACACAAACTCTGCTTGAAAAATGGCAAGGTAAATATCTTTTGAAGATTTGTAAATCCAAAAGAGAGATGAGGGTATGGTTCTAGTTTCTGAAGGAACCATCAGTGAGGAAGGTTAGCCATGATCATGTGAACACAAAGATGCTGGCTCTGAGCAAGCCTCTGCCACAGCCAACAGTTCACCTGGGCACTGTTCCAACCAGAACATCTGGGGAACTGGTTTTAGCCAGTTCCTGGTGGCTGGTACTCGGCTGTTCTTAGATGTGGTTAGAGCATCCTACTGTGGGAGCCTGCTGCAGTCCTGAGCACCCTACTGGCAAGGATAAAACGAAATGCAGGGACAGGGCATTATTAGGTTACAGTGTTACAAGTCCAGTTTATAGGCTGACAGCTTACATTCACCAGACACTTTTTTCTGTGTGGTTTATGTATTTTTGTGTTTTGTTTGTTTTTGTATCTGTTCAATGAAGATAAAATATAATCCACAATTTCACAGAGAAAATTTCACGTAGTCTGACCAGCCCAAAGGAATATTCACTTCAAGTTCGAGAAGTAGAATTCATAACTTTTTTTTTTAACTTTCACTTTTAAAACAACAAAAACTACCACAAGAGATGAGTAAGAAAATTAATTAGAAAGTTCCCTGGGTGATCTTGGTGCTGAACAATGACATGAGCCTAATAGACTGTAAAATAGAGATAGTTGGAACTAATGTACAGAACTAAATTTTTTTAACTTTTATTTGCTGTTCAATTCTGTGAAGTTTCAGTTATCTAAAATAAACACATAAATGAGTAATGTTTCAGGTTGCAAGGTAATATGTAATGTAGCATTTGTAAGATATTATTGTCAATATTAACTGGTAGGATTTTGATTTGTACAGTTTTAATTGGTTAAAATGATTTCATTTTAACATTCACCGCTATAAATGAATAATGTAAGTTCAAATTTAAAGAATGGTGGAGAAATGGTGCATGTAATTCTTTTGCAAGTATGGAGAGTTCTGTATGTTTTGAAAAGAGTAATTTAATGTTTGAGTGCCAAGAAGTGGGTTTTCTCAGAGTCCATTGCCGGCAATGGGCAAGCCTGGCAATATTGGCACGGAGCATTAACCATCCACCTTACTAATAGCAAGGTGAATAACTGAAATAAAGTTTTAGACAAATATTTCAGATATTTAAGTGTTCTTTTCTTCTCTGAAACAACAGTTTGGGCATGGAGTCAGCAAATAGCTATTTTTTAAATGTGAGCCTTCAGTTCATCACTCATTTGCTTATTCAAACATTTCCAAATCTGGTATAAACAACACACTCTGAATAAAATAAAATATATCCTATGTGTAGTCTCATCACCTCTTTTAGGAGTTTACAAATTAGGAAAAAGAGCAGATTATCTCCTAGTATGGAACATCTTACATTACCTTTTTGGATCTAAATTCAGTACATACTAATTGCGTTAAGAGTCCAGTGTTCTCGGGTCTCTCTTCTCACATATTCTAGGATCCTAAGGACTATACCATTCCTGTGTCTTACAGGGGAACATACTTTGTTGTTTGGGGGGAATGGTTTATTTTGTTTCTGGATTTTTATTTCACAAACACTCATTTGGGCTTCACAGTAGATATGGAAAGTACTTGTGATCTTCCTGTGGCCTAACCAAAATCCATCCTTTGCTACTCGGGAGTCTTCTGAAAACAGGGAGACAAGGATTGGTGTTGCAAAGATCGGAGCAGGATCTTTCATTGTAAATTATATTATTTTTGTTTGAACAGTGTCTCATGTAAGGTACCTTTGAACTCCTGATTCCCCTCAACCACCTCCTAAATGCTGGGCTTACAGGCATGTGCTACGGTGCCCAGCAGAAATTGTTTGATCTTAAAGTCAAAGTAAATTTCCTTCAGATATTTGAAGAGCTGCTCTTAAATTAAAGGTTCCTCTTGGGGCTTGTTTGTTTTGTTTTGTCCATAATTGGTTGTAGGAAGAGGTAGCTGACCTGAGTTTTTTTTTGTGCAAAATTTATTTCTGTTAAGGCAGTAATTTGACACAGGATTACAAATAAAAACATCAGTTTGTTTTTTGTTTTTCCAAAGCAAGATGCTAGTTCACTTACAGGAACAAGCACTTTGACCAGAGTTGAGGTTTGTGGATTCCTGTGGCATTTTGTCCCCACATACTTTTCCATGAGAAGAGGCTGCATAGAATCTCCCAGGAAAGGGATCCTTACAACACTGAGAACATGAATATGGTGTTGGCAGCAGGATATGGAAATGTGACAAGTAGGATCAGCCATCACCACTAAGACTTGTCATTTGTAAGTGGGGGAGGAAAACAAAGCATTGGGTCCTGTGGTTCCTGAACAAGATGGGGGCCCGACATAAACAGGGTCTGGGCCAGCTTTTCCTACCTACTTAGGAAGCCTGAGAAACAACAAAGTGATATCCTCAAGTCAGTCAGAAGTCTACAGAAGGAAATGACATGAGGAATGGAGACTGCTGAGTTGTCTTCAGTCACTTCTAAGAAAGTTAGGGTTTCAGAGGAAGACAGGGACTGGCAGGTGAAGTTAGTGCAGTAGGTAAGTTGCAAAACAGGTTTCCTCTCATGGACAAGGACAGCTCCTTGTCCATAGACACTGCCAGGATTCCTAAGACAGATGCCTGTGTAATGATTTGCCTTCCAGATCCTGTCCAGTTGTTTCCACTGAAGCCTAACCCAGCCAAAGTGGAGAAGTAGCACCCCTTCTCTGGAATTGGAGAGGCTGGCTAATATTGTCAGTTTGCGCAAATATACAAATGCATCATAAGTGTGTCAGAAAAGGCAGGGGGGCACTCTAAGATGGTCCATGGGAGAATTTATCATGAGAACATTTACCTATGACTTTGGAGGGGGCACCTAAGCTGGTCTTGGTATTCTACAACATGGCTGTGAGGTTTGGACTGACTGACTCATTAAATGAGGTCGCTGTGATGGAACTACCCTAGTACAGTATTGGAACCCTGAGAAACTCCAGGGAATATGTGTTTGGCTTCATTATGAAAAACTGAACAAAGATCCCAAAGATTGCACCTTCACTAAGACCGTTCAAAACGCATTGAGTTGCAAGCAGGCAGAATCACCAAGGTGTCATCTGGGCATTACCAGATCAGTAAGGTCAAAGTTTCACGTGAGCATAGCAGCTCATCTTCATTGGAGTGATACCTACTCCATCTATGGGTGTGCATTTCCTGCCTGCAGTGCTTCATCTCAATAATCAACCTTCCTCATGCTGTGATGATTTCCTCAACCATCAAATTATTTTCGTTGCTACTTCATAATGAGTTTTGCTACTGTTATGCAATCCTTGTAAAAGGTTCATTGGACCCCCCCAAAAGGAGTCACAACCTGCAGATTGAGAACCACTGTCCTAGAGCATACTTGAGACATTGTCATACCTGATAATACTGATAATCAGATACTGTCATGTCTCCTTGTATTTCCATAGCTCTCAATGCTGCAAACAACGTGAGTGGCCTAAGGCCCCAATATATTAGTAACCTGCATGGTTGCTGTACTGCTCTCCAGCTATCAGTGTGCATGCTTTAATAATGGCTTATATGCCCTTCCAGAGGCTGGAAGTAAGATAGACTCATTTCACAATCAGTGACTTGAAGGATTTGTTGGAATGAATATCCCAACAACCTAGACTGACATAGAAGAGCAGTTCGGGTTCCCAGGGGGCAAGGTGTTTGTTTTCTGCAGGAACCTCAATAAGGGCTCTTGTGAATTGGAATCCATAACTGACATAGTTGTGTAGGCTGCTATGTCAGTGGGCAAGCTAGCTAAAGATGGAATTGATGAAGAGAACAGATTCTAAGTATAAGAAAGAGCTGAAGATGGTGATGGGGACCAAAAGATGCTGGTGTGTTGTTACTCTTGGAGCTACTGATAGCAGGTGATGCCAACAATTACAGTCTACCAGGGATAAGGCAAGGGGGGCTTGAACCTACATGATGACAATTTGGGTCCTGCTCCTCATTGTAAACCAGTTCAATTGCTGGTGTAAAGTGAGGAAAAGCCAGGGTAGCTAATGGAAGGAGGTAAGAGTCCACTTAGAGCCTCCAGACCACTTGTAGTGATGACTAGCTCAGAGAGCCTCAAAGCCTGACCCCCTAATTAACATTAGCATCATTTGGAAAGTTGTTTAAGCTGCCAAACCTCATAACACTGTCAGGGACTAACTACAGACTATGTTGGTCAGGTTCCAATTCACAAGAGCCCTTCCTTGCCCCCCATGGCCCCTGGGAACCCAAACCACTCATCTACTCTAGATTGTTGGAAAGAAAATCAAACTTTCAGGTCACTGGTTATGAAGGCTCTCACCCACCCAAGGGCTCAGTGAATCTAAAGGCCTTAAGGTAGAGTCTACTGGTCTGGTAAAACAAAATAAGCCTGGTGGCTAGAGTTTGTCATTGTTCTGTATGTCATATACAAGTGTATATGTCATATACTAATATTTCCTACATGCAAGAGAAGGGCACTGGCTTTGCTGTGTCCTCAGCAACCTAAATGGTGCCCTGATAACCTGCTGGGTTGAGTCCTTTCAGGTACCGCCCACTCCAAGGGATATATTTAACAGATTTATGTGGAGCCAGACATCCAGATAGGTTGTGTTAGGCTGTAATTAGCAGAGCACCATATTTCTTCCTCCAGCCACTGATGCAGTAACCATTTCCATGCAAACTTAAAGGTTGGCCGTACTCTGCTCAAGCCATGCTGTGACCTTTTCCTTCCTGCTCTGAAGTTTCTTTGATGCAAAGGCCTGAGAAGTAAAAAGAAACCACCTGGTACTTGTAGGGGTATTGTGTTGTTTCATGGTAAATAATTGTCCCACTCACTGGTTTAATAAAAAGCGGTGATGGGCCAAAGGCAGGCAGGAAGTGTGGGTGGGGCTACCAGACTAAAAACTCTGAGAACAGGAAGCAGCAGCAGAACGCCAGAGAGAAGCCAGAGGAAGGTGAAGACAACCATGCTGCTCTAAAGAAATGTACCGAGCCGCATGGCTGAACAAGAGACATGGATTAGATGAAGGGTACAGAGTTAGCAAGTGATATGCCTGAGCCTTTGGCAGATTCAGCCTAAAAATATTGAAAACATCTATGTGTCTCTGTGGGACTGTGGGACTGCAGGTGTGCAGGTCTGCAGGTCTGTGGGCCTAGACCTTAAGGTTAGGCCCAAAATTATGGAACAGAAACCTCATACTACAAATGGTGCCCAACGTGGGGCTTTGGAGAATTCTAGCCCTGTTCTGTCTCCTTTAGTAGTTGCTCTTTCTTTAGAGCAGCATGGTTGTCCTCTGCTTCCTCTGGCTTCTCTCTGGTGCTCTGTCTGCCGTTCTGCTCTCAGAGTTTTTCCGTAGTCTGGTAGTCCCGCCCATACTTCCTGCCTGCCTTTGGCCAATCAGCTCTTTTTATTAAACCAGTGAGTGGGACAATTATTTACCATGAAACAACACAATACCCCTACAGGTACTCACACAGATTAACTGGGAATGTGGAGGGCAGAGGATGCCAATGGTTATCCTTGCCCAATGGTGAATGAGGGCTGATGCAGACCCCTAAGATGTGATACACACAATGCTTCTCAAGATCCTGGGGACTGAATGGCAGTCACCTATAGCACTGGTCAACTTTGGTAATGTCTTTCTGTTAGCTATTGCTGGCTGCTGCTTCTGTCCCTCACTACTATGCTGTAGGAAGATTTTTCATTGGTCCTGTTTGGAGGAACCTAATTTATATCACTGGCTATTGGGCACAATCTGACTTTTTCAAGTCATGTGGCTACTTCAGCACTCACACTGTCTTTCATTCAAAGTGACCCTTTCTTAAAGGTCTGCTCCATGTTAAAGTAGTGTGCTTCTAAAACGAGGTAGCCCTGTGAGGAGTCTGTGGTATCTCCTGCTATTTGTCATTTTTATTTTAAAAACAAACTTGCTAGCAAGTGTATATGTCATATATTAGTATTTCCTACATACAAGAGAAGGGTACTGGCTTTGCTGTGTCCTCAGCAACTTAAATGGTGCCTGGCACATGGTGCTAAATACATAACTTCTCCATTAAATAAATGAATGCTGAAGTATGACAGGAAGACAAAAATCCTGTCAAGCCAGAATCCAGACTAAGAGACATTGATTGGGGTGTGGGTAGTATGCATATCTCAAATTTAAATTTTATTTAAAAATTACAAAAATGTTTTCATCCAAGTTGTCTATGAGAAAAGTTAAAAGCAGAAACTTGGTGGTTAGTTACCAGTTGCCTGATATAATTTATAAAATTGAACAGAATTTAGAAGTGTGTCTTATGCCTCTATAGATACGAGACCCTTTCTTTAGGTTCCTTTCTTTAGGTTCCGGTAGTATCATTATTGGCATGCTTTCCAAAGCCTTTTTCCTTTGCACTCGATGTAAAATTATTCTGTAGACCCCTGTAATGGAGCTTCGAGCATCTCTCCCTTGATTATTTCGGATATGCTCATCTGTAATCCCTAAATGTTCCAAAGTGCTCTTCACCTCATTTTCTTCCTCTTTGAGGGTGCTGGTTTCTGACAAATGTTTAGGGTCCAGTTGGAAAGGTTCCAAGGGGGTGGGGTATGGGACCCCTCGCATCCACTCATTGCTCATGATATAGTTGATCCCATACCTTTCCGTGGGTATGGGCTGAAGGACTCCTCGGATGAGCCGGTGACAGGGCTCTGACACGTGCTGAGGTATGCTGTAGCTGCCCTCAAGGATGCTCTTCTTTAGTTTGGCCACGGTTTCGGCTCGAAATGGCATTGTCCCAGTCACCATGAAGTACAAAAGGACCCCCAAGGCCCAGATATCCACATAAACACCAACATAGTGTTCATCTCGGAAAAGTTCAGGTGCAGCATAGGGCGGAGACCCACAGAACGTGTTCAGCATTTCACCTTTTTTACTTACGGTGCTGAATCCAAAGTCTCCCACCTTCACACATGTGCTACTGGTATAAAATACATTTTCTGCTTTCAGGTCTCTGTGAATAATTTGGTTTTCATGCTGGAAAGAAAGCATGGGGACAGTCAATGTTAAGGTAAAGGGCAAAATAAAAAATACTTGTTTCTCTGCAACAGGTGGTGTATGGCCACAGAAATTCAATAAAAACAGTTTAAATCCTATTATCCAACTCTACCACAACCCTTAGCCCAGTGTAATGCCTTCACCTCTACAAGTAGACCAAAGGTTTGAGTCTTCTGTGGGGTGAGGACTGGAATTTGTGCCACACAGACTCTGGAAATTGTGCCAGGAAAAAGACCCAGAGCTTATGCAACTCCACAGTTCTGAAAGACAATCAAGTAACAAGCCTTACTTTTTGAGGTCTAACCTCATTTTTTTCTGAGTTTTCTCTTGTTTGAGATGGAGACAGTGGATGGGGGCTACGCCAACCTCCTGACCATACCCCTTTAGATAGGGTTATATAATTTAGCAGGAGGAGGTTAAATTTGGCAGATTTCTTGTAACAGGTTTCTTGCTATGTGTTGTGAGTACATGTCCCTTCCTGCCCTTATATTTTAAAACCAGGCAAAAGTCTTGGGAACTTTCACCTATTTAGCTTTAAAGGCTTGGGCAAAGGTTTAATGCCATTTGTCTCAGTGAGCCCTTGGGATAACAACACAGGCTAAGCTGGAGCTGCTGAGATTTACATTCAGTTCTATCAGTGAGCAAAAATGAATGGTACTTCTTCATAAAATGAGATACTGATGCTTACCTCATAAGGCTGTTATGAGAACTATATACAACACCGTGTGGGCTGTGCTCAGCATGGTCCTTGCACATAAACACAGTCAGGGAAATCTATGGCTGTGATTCACCTTTCTCTTCTCAGAGGCCAGACTGCAGGGAGAAATGGCAGGGCACAAGGCTCCTGGGGACCCACACCTGTACTTTTTGGAACCTCTGCTACTCTCCAGTTGCTAATCTGGTAGTTAGTGCACAAGCCTAGTTCCTTGTGTGTGCCCAGCAGTATGGCAGGCCTTAGTGAGTCCACAAGAGAAGCAGTTCTTGGAGGAGTTAGGCAATGTGTGTCACAAAGTTCAGCTTTATAAGGAAATAATTTTAGAACTAAAGAATGATTTAGTTGAGCACTAATACATGGGGCACAGAGGCAGTAAGAACTGGGGAAGGGGGTAGAGCGGGATGTCAGTCACTGAAGATGAGAAATTGGCTGTTAGCTCACCTGAAGCAAATTTCAGAAAGGGGAGGCAAACTGGGCTGGTCATGAAGTGTGTACTAAAATGTGAGCTCTGAGATGAGGTATAAAGGCACCCATATAGGAAAGGAGGGTGATGAGGTGACAAGCTATCTGGGAGGTACAACATAGGTTTGGAGAAATGAGTGGGCAATGGTGAAGGATATTCGCCTGGCTTCTCTGAGTGACTCCTATCAACTTCTGGAGAAGCCATGAACCTGCTGTGTACCAAGATCCTGGATGTTGGTTTGGAGACAAGGGACCCTGATCTCAGCCAAACTTCTGACTCTATAGAAGGGCCAACTGTCTGCTACTGCAGAGCCAAACTTGTCTGTGATGTTTACATGATAACAAACCAAAGTCCCACATTTCCAAGGCAGGCAGACTGGAGGCCTCTGCTTACCATGTGCTTCACCGCAGACACGATCTGGGAAAAGATGAGCTTGCTTTCTGGTTCAGAAAGCTTCCCCTCAGTGTTAATTTTCCCAAAGAGCTCCCCACCTCCTGCATACTCCATCACCAGGTGGAGCTTGGACAGGGTCTCCACAACTTCATAAAGGCGGATGATGTTGGGATGGTGCAGCTTTTCCATGCTGGAAATCTCTCTGGATAGCAGCCTTTGGGTTTTCTGGTCTAACTTGGTTTTGTCCAGAATCTTAATGGCCACCTTTTCTGTAAAGAAAAAAGAAAGAATTAAAGATTTATTCTTGTTGTTGTTCCATTTTTTTTTAAATTAGAAATTTGATATTTAAGGCTGGAAGGGTTCTGAGCAGTCTTCTCTGTCCCATCAGACATAGAGGTTTAGTGGTTTCCAAATCAACTGAAATGAAAAAAAAATTTTTTTTTCAAGTGCAGTATCAGTATCTACACACAGGTTTGGATGCTAACTCCCACCTCCCAAAGGAGTTTTCACTTGTCACTTTCCCCTGGTTTTTCAAGGAAAGTTAAAAGTCCCTTGACTTGGCCCAGAGAGTGCTTCTTAATCAGAAGGGTCTTCGGTCCTCAGTGTCTGTCTGTGTTCAGCTTCCCCTCCAATGACCCCCTTTATTCTGGTATTCTTGAAACAACATCCACGTGTGGAGCCTTTCTTTGTCCAGATCATTCTACTACTTTGTTTCTCTACTCAGTTCATCCCTGGTGACTCTATAAATTAACTCACCTATCCCAACAAGTCTCCCGTGGCACCTGCTTAAGATGACCATGACACCCAGGCTTGGGGGTGTTCAGAGCACCTGTGTACTGCAGTCTCAGCTCACTAGCCTAAACATACTGTCTTTCTCACTATCCTTACTCTCCCTGCAAGGACTATGTTTTATTTTACTTTATCTGTGCCTGACATATATAGTCCGAGGCACAGTCATACTCTGTATATGCTGGGTTGGTGAAGGCATGAAGAAATTGGCCCATCTCTGTACAGCTGGAAGAAAAACTATTTGGTGCAATAGTTCTGGACAGCAGTTTAATATAATGTGTCGAAATCTTAAAGATGATTACATTCTCTAATCCAGCCATTTCACTTTTAGCAATTGATCTTAAAGAAATAACCTGATATGTGTACAAGGGTATATGTGTTACAGAGAATTTCAAGTAGCCAGCAAGGGATGGTTAAACTGTAGTTCATTTTTGTTTATAACAATATGTCCTCAAATGATGTCAATCTGTACTTATTGATGTGAAAAATGTTAAATATGTAAGAGACATAAGAAAAATACAAATATTCCCTTGTATAGAAAGAATATGGCAAGACATTCTATGCAAAAGTTTAGAAGAGCGCTCTACTTTTTTTTTTCTTTAAAGAAAGGTTATTCCAAGATGGCCTTGAATTCACTATATAATTAAAGATAACCTTGGATTTCTCACCTCTTGCCTCCATTTTTCATGTACTAAGATTACAGGTGTGCCCTATTAACACCCACTTTTTTGTAGGCTAGGGACTAAAGCCAGGGCTTTGTGTATGCTTGTGAGCACTCTGCCAATGGAACTATACCCAACCCTAGAAGACTTATCTAAAGAATCACAGAAAGTGTTTCTTATAACACTTATTGGTTAGTAATACCTGTAATTTTTCTACGTTAAATAGCAGATGATCAAAATGGGTACCATTGAAAATAAATGAATTTTGAGCTCATTACACAACATCATTTTATTGTTTAAGTGTGCCAGACTATCCAGAAAGGAGCTAGCTGACAAGCAAGAAGAGACAATGACAGACACACTGTTTGACCTATTTGCAATACACTTGCTTCGAAGAACTTTGATACAGTGTTATTGGTATGAAAATAGATGCCCCTTGCTCAGAGCAAGAGTGTTATTAGCATGTTAAAGGTCAATTCAGCCTTCTGAGATGGACAGAGGTAGTAATGGTATCTAATGTGTGGGGTGCTTCTTCTGTTGGAAGCAATATTGAGCAGCAAGGAAGCAAACCATGAATAATTAAGTCCTGATTTGGCTATTTCTGCAGGCTCTCTGCCCATCAAATGGGCTTCCTCATCCATCCTCTGGGCATTCTTCTTCCTTGGTCACATCTTTCAGTGGTTAGAGTTGATTGCCTCTCACTGCTTTCTTGAACCAACATTTCATATAGTCTGTTGTTATTGCAAGAGCTAAACTTTCACCTTCTGGACTCCACAAAGGGAGTTTCTCCCCCACCCCCATCTCCATTCATTGTGAATGTTTAACAGCAGGTGGCAATGGGGATCTTAATGCCCCTTTACTAGACCCTCCTGTTAACTTTACAGCTTTAGCTAAGGTTTCCCTCCCTAGCCAGGACTACAGGAGGATGTGGCAAGTGTCTTTAGATTCTGCTCCCCAGGTGCCTCCACTGCCTCATCTCATGTTAAATCATGTGACAGCTGTGCTTCACTTTATAATACAAATGTAGAATCACATAAAACATTATTAAAGCTGGGTATAGTGTCACACACCTTCAATCTCAGCACCTTAGAGGCAGAGCTGGGCAAATAGTCTGTGAGTTCAGGGCTAGCCTGATCTACATAGTGAGTTCCAGGACTACATAGAGAGACCCTGTCTCAAAAATAAACAAAACAAAACAAAACAAAAAAACAAAAAATTAAAGCCCTGGTATTCCAAATTGTTATTCACTGGTTGAAATTTTGGTCCCCTAAAGAACTCAATCTTCATATATAGTCATGTGTGTGTCCCCACAGATGTGCAGGTGCATATACACAGGTCACAGGACAACCTTGGCTTCCACTTCTCCTTAGGCACCTTTCATTTTTGATTTAAGATCAGGCCTCTCACTGTCCTGCTCCTTTGCCAAGAAGGCTAAGCTAGGCTGGCCAGGGTGTTCCAGGGGTCTCCTTTTGGGGGCATCTCCCTATCTCTGCCTTTTACCCCACCACCCTGGGTATTTACAAAAGCACACTGATGGGCGGTGATTTATGTAGATTCCGGAATCCAAACTTAGATGCTCGCACTGGTAAGCAAGTGCTTTACCACTGAACCAGTTCTTCCATGCCCATCTACTCTTTAAACATGTTAGAGGGGTATCTATTATACACTAGGCGATAAAAGACAAACAAACACTGTTCGTAGGATCCCGTGAGAGAAGGACTTTGAAAATAGCCCTTATGACATGTATGGTTAATATCAGGAAGGAATAAAAAAAAATTAATGGCATGCCTCCTCTGAGTAAGAACACTAAGTTGTGACCAGGAGGTGAGGGAGAAGCCCAGAGCACGCATTGGCATACATGAGATGTGACATTTATGCTAGAGAGGCTAAAGAGACCCTCTGCGATGGAGGTGTGGAGTGATGGATAGTGATCCCCAAATTAGCCAAGTGTGCTAGCAGGCTGAGCTAACCCACAGGCTTGGAGCCTGTTTTAGGGATGGCAGCCTTGGGAAACCCAGGGCTTTGCAAAGAATCTCATAAACTTGACCCCAACTGTGCTAACAGTGGTCTGACTGCAGTGTGGAAAGTGCAGGGGGAGTAGCTGAAGTGTGGGGAGGGCAGATGGTGGTAGTGGGGGGTGATCAGGAGGGTGATGGGTGGGGCTGCAGGGTCCTGAGGTGTGCCCGAGTCAGAACAGCTGCTGCTACTCATTTCCAGAGGCCATTGCTATTTTGACCGCAGATCTGAAGTTTTCGGGTTTTCTGCTTTTTAGTTTTCAAGAGATTCAGACACCTGAAAATTTATGTAAAGGCTTCAAATTACTAAGTATCCATAATGAATACTTCCAGAATTTCTTCCTTCTGCATCATCCCTTCCCCTTTAAGAGGAGGAATTACTTCCTTAAAACCAATGGGCTTTCTTTACCCGGGTTTACAGTGGGCTAGCTCCTAGCCTGCCCCACTTCTGCCTGCTCTTATTTGCCATGAGACGTTAGTACTCACCCAATTAACCAAAGACGTGTCCATTGTTCAACATTTATAATAAATGTGGGGGGCTACAAGTTATAATAAAGTACCGTATCTGATGTTCAGTGTCTCCCTCAATCTCTCTCTACTTTGTTTCTTATGGCAGGGTCTCTTGCTAAACCCCAGAGCTCACAAATTCAGCTAGTCTAAGCAGCCACCTTGTTTTGCAGATCTCAGCCTTTGCCTCTTGGGCACTGGGATTACAGACCGGCCCATCTAGTTTGTATGTGAGTCCTGAATATCTGAACTCTGGTCCCCCCTCACACTTGCAATGCAGGGATGTTATCCCAGTTTACAGTGTTCTAAGTCATTTTTCAGTTGCACCCCATTCTCTCCATTCTCTTTGCTGCTCCCTTAGTTGGGATGGACAGCATTATTCATTCATCTGGATCATTGGACTGGCTTCATTTACTCTTATGACTCTCCACCTTTGGTTCACCTTGCTCACTACAGTCAGATCACGGGCTTTCTGATACCTGAATAGCAAAATTCAACCAAGCAAGAAGGCAATGATTATACATCAACACTACCCACGTTTGCCCCTGTCACTCTGAAGGTACTGCCTACCCAAGCTCTGTTGACTGTCCCCTAACTGGTTCTCACCCGTGGGAACATTCCGTACTATCTCTCATCCTGCAGCTTTTCCTACTGTGTCCTGTGAAGTAAATCTCAGGACCCACTGCAAACTTGTCTAGTTAATAGACCCTTTCCGGATTATGCTGGTGCCCAGTGTGACAGCATGTATTAACTGTTTTCAGTTAGTCTCTCTAGACAACTATTAGTATCTACAGGATAAGAGGCACATCTTGCTTATCTCTGTAAAGTCCAGAACAAAGCACACATTCTGGAGTCCATCAGTATACACTGTTTGTTTAATGGTAATTGGGGAGATGGGGAAAGCAGTGGCTTTGCAGGCATGAGGACCTGTGTCTGTCTCCCCAGCACAAACCTTAAAAGCTATAGCTCTAGCGTTCTGGGGAGCGGAGAGAGATGGGTCCCCCTGGGATCTCGGGTCAGCCAATCTAGCCACAACAGCAGGCTCTGATTCCACTGACCAAATGAATAATGTAAAAAATGGTGGACACGTCTGATTGGCGATAATTGGACTCGGGACTTAGAAAGGACTTTGAAATTAGAAAAGGGTGGGAGGTTCTGGGAAGAACCAGAGGAGGAACCAGTTTAGGAGAATGTTATCTAAATTCATTGTATTTCTTTATGAAATTACCAAAGAACGAATTTTTAATTTTTTTTAAAAGTAAGATCGTGATAAAGGAAGAGATTCCAGTATCAAGCACCACACATGAACGTCTGGGTGAGTCTACCCACTCACGTACGTGTACACACACAAATAAATAATCAAATGGCCAAACAGAGGGAAGTAAGCGAGCAGACCAATGAATAAACAAACAAACTCAAGGCGAGGCAAAGAGCAAGATAGAGGCCCAAAGAACAGCTACCAGGAAAAGCTCTGGTTCCTCTGATTTCTTCTGTGTTTGCTGGTGACAACAGATGGGACATAAAACATTCAGAAGCTCAGTGCATCACTGCTCTTGAGAAATTTCTTATCAGCCTAACAGGGGATTCATGATGGCTCCTAGTCTGCCTTATCTCCCTGCAGATCCCGAGAGAATCTACATGGTCAGCTATGAAAATAAACTCCTGCCAAAGACAGGCTGGTAGCATTTTATTCCTAGAGATCCTGGGCAGCTGATGTCTTTTTTTATAATTATTTTTATAATTATCCTTGGCTACTATCCTGAGAACTCTCGGGCATTGAAATGCTCTTTTTTTCTGATACTCAAGCTGCTCATGTTTCTTAGAAAACGTTGTGACAGTTCTGGCCAAGCTGGCTTTGTACAGGGACCACATCTGCATAAACCACTACTGACTTCCCTGTTCTCTTTCCCATATGCTGTCCCAAAACCAGGGGTGACACTGGACCTTAGCTAACAGGGTTAGGCTATGGTGGTTAAGCCCAGGAAGTGCATGCAGGCCTCACAAAACACCATCCCCTCAGCAGAGAACTATTGTTCTCTGAAACTCAGGCAGTTGGGGCTGAAGTTAACTTTATATCAGACAGGAAGTCAGGTAATTATCATTTTTCTTCTCACCTAACAGCCTGCCTACAAAATGATATCGTCAAGTTCCTGCCTTGTGGTATTCTCTCAGTTTAGCTGGTTTTTCTGTCCATAGTAGATACACTACTAACATTTACCAGCATGCTGCCTTCTTTATTCACTTAGAGATACTTCAGACCTTGAGCTCTGCTGAGACAGTAGCGAGCATGTTACCCTACAGAATGCAATGGCCTTCACTCTAGAGTAACCATCACAGATGTCCAATGAGCCAACATGTGTGTGTATATTCATATATATATATATATATACACACATATATATATATTCAGAAGCGTCTGAATATATATATTTCTGAATATATATATTTCTGAATAAATATATATTTCAAATATATATTTCTGAATATATATATATATATATATATTTGAAGTGAAATAGACTAGTGGAATGGAGGTAGGCAATAAAGGGGAGGTTATAGAGAACTTGAGCTAGCAACCACAGTTCCTGGCCGAGATGCACATTTATAATAAACATTGAATGCCATTCTGTACAGAGAAGTAGAGAGATATTTGTCATGATGATAAATATCATAATAATAAAGATAAAATATCATCCTGGGAAGCCGTGAAATCCCATAATGAGTAAAAGATTTGGGATGAGTGACATGATTGAGACCCACTGAAGGGTCGGTCCATGTGAACTAATTTGAGCAGACCTAAACTCCATCCCAGTGAGGTCTAAATTACAGGTCTAGATACAGTTTCGAGCCGGATGGTGGTGGTGTACGGCTTTAATCCCAGTACTCGGGAGGCAGAGGCAGGTGGATCTCTGTGAGTTTGAGGCTAGCCTGGTCTACAGAGCAAGCCAGGATAGCTAAGGATACACAGAAAAACCCTGTCTCAAAAACGAAACCAAACAAAAAAGCACCAAAACCAAAAAACAAGTCTAGATATAGTTTTATGAAGAAAGTTTTAAAACTGACCCCTGCAAGTTGATACTATGTATTTAAACTTCCCAATGTGTGTCTTCCGAATAACAGAGCTAACACCTCGGAATAGTTGTAGAAAACTACAACTGTTAGCATCCCAAACATGGGATAGAATAATCTCATTAGCATTAAACATAACAAAAGGTAAAAACAATTCAAATAGTAATTAGGAGGGACAGAAAATGTATTCTATCACTGAATGATATAGCTCTTTGAACATGTCAAATATATATGTATATATACAAACATATATACTACACTGAAAATTTTTAATATTTAATGTCATTGAAAAATCATGCTATTCAGGGCCAGAAAGATAGGTCAGGGGATAAAAGCACTGGCTGCTTTTCTAGGGGACCCAGGTTCAATTCCCAGCACCCACACGGCAGCTCACAACTGTCTATAACTCCAGTTCCAGTTCAAACATACATGCAGGCCAAACTCCAATGCTCATAAAATAAAGATAAGTAAATCATTTTTAAAATAAAATAACATTCAAAAAGAATAGGAAGTAGTATGTTGAAGAAACAGCTAGCCCACGACTACCACAACACTGTCCACAATACCAAAGGTTGTAACTAACACAAGTGTCCACTTACATGAGCACAGGAAGAAGTATGGTATATATGGACAAGGGAACATTATCCCATTTGCAAAATCCTGAGCGGAATTGGATGCTGTTACACTGAGAAAATCAGATTGGGCAGAGAAAGACAAATACCACACACCCCCATTTCTGTTTGAAATTGAAAGGCTGATATCAAAGAAATAGTTTAATAGGAGCTGCCAGAGCCTGGGAACCACTGCCAGCTGCCAGAGTGTGGTGGAAACATGATGACTTATAAGCGGATAAGAGGAAGTGTTCACAGCATGTTAGGATGACTATCGTTAACAGAAATTAGGTGCCATTCCATGTTGAATGTTCCCAAGGAGCTGGTCAAGACAATGTTGAATATTCCTAACTCAAAGAAATAGCAAGCACCTGTGGTGATAGGTATACAAATTGTCCTATTATCATCATACAAAATACATATATGTATTGAAATATTATTCCATACTTCCAAAATAAGTACACTTACTGTGAGACAATTAAAATATTTTCTAAAAGGAAAAGAAAAGGTCCAAAAGAGCTGGCTCAGAACACTGGCTGCTCTTTCAGAGAACCCAGGTTTGTCTCCCAGCACCCACATGGCAGCTCACAGCAGTCTGTAACTCCAGTTCCAAAGGATCCATCTCCCTCTTCTGGCCTCTGTGGAGATCAGGCATTCATGTGGTGCCATCCGTACATGCAAGCAAAACACTGATACACATAAAAATCATAGCAATAATTTTTGAGACAGGTTTCTTTGTGCCTGTCTGGATGTTCTGAAACTGACTCTGTAAACCAGGCTACTCAAACTCAATGATCTGCCTGCCTCTGCCTCTTGAGTGCTGGAACTAAAGGCGTGTACCACCACTCCTGGCTAAAAATAAATCTTTTAAAAATTTAAAATAAGAAAAGTCATGATGTTCACAGAGGAAGAGTAAACATATTTAAAGCCACTCCAGGGACTGAGGCATGTCGTTTAGTAGTAGAGGGCTCAATTACGATCTACTGGATAGTGGGTTTGATTCTCAGGCAACACACACACACACACACACACACACACACACACACACACACACAAACTACTGTGTCTTTATGTGCTTATGCATACCTGAAATGTTAGCCATGCTGGACCTGGTGGCATAGGCCTGTAGTCCCATCTACTCAGGAGGCTAGGGTCAGAGAATAATGAGTTCATGGTATGTCTGGGCTACAGAATGAGTTCAATGCTAGCCTTGGCAAATGAAGGGGACCCTGGCTCAAAATAAAAATAACAAGAGGGTAGAGAATGAGTTAGCATATGTGAGGACCCAGGATCAATCTCCAACACCAAAAAAAAAAAAAAAAAAGAAGGGAAGAAAGAAAAGAAAGTGGATGCAACCCAGCCATCACTTTAGGTGTAAAATGCTGCATATGGCTTCTCCTTGCTGTCCCTCTCAGCAGCTACCACTGCCTTCTGTAGTCCCTGCAATGCAAATCTTACTCTGATCTCATGCTATGTCCCCACACAGGAGTCAGTTTCCTCTGGACATCAGCAGTTTTGCTTGGTTTTCATCCCATATGAACCTGGTCTTTGCTATTGCCCTATGTATGCTGAAAGCATCATTCTTTTCTTGGTTCACATAGCTAAGGAAGCCAAGTTCACTGCCCTCTGCCATCTTCCATGCCCAGATCCTCATCCACATAGTTACTGACTGTGAAAGCTAATGCTGTAAGCTTAATTGGCCATGGAGTGCCCAGGTATTTGGTCAGACACTTGTTCTGATCTGTAAGAGTGGACAACGTGCATATTTGTATTAGTAGACTGAATAAAGCCAAGTGAGTTCAATGTGGGTGGTTTTGCCCAATCTGAATCTTAAAATGCCCTCTATCCACTTGTCCTATCCTAGGACACTGAGGTTTTTTTCTAGCTTCCAGATTCAACTATTCAGTCAGTAAAACATTGGCTCTTGGCCCATCAGCCTGTTGGCTTCTAAACACTCCTCCCACTGACTCTGCTTAGGGCTCAGCTCACCTACTGCCAATCTTGGAACTTAGTCTTCATAATCATGTGACCTCAACCTTGTAATAAAGGCCATTCCAGGTCCTTAGTACAATCTGTTCTAGAGAACTCTGACCAATACCAGTCCTACAGATGCCTTTCTTCATCAAGGGGAGAACTGACTCCATTCAGTTGTCCTCTGGGCACCTGTGTAACATTCCTGAGCTGGAAGACTTGAATCCACAACTTTGCTCATGTATTTCTCAAATTCTGTATGTCCTTATTTGCATACATCTTCCCTTCCCTCATACTTGAGGATAGTGACTAGTCTATCTCTCTTTTTATCCCCCAGAGCCTTATGCAGTGCCTCTGCTGTTGACTAGGTGAATATTATCTTGAGCAAAACAAGACTTAGCATTTAAAGACTATGAAACACCTCACACAATACTACATAATTGAATTTGAAGACAAATAATATATAGATAATCTATTTGTGACAAAACCCAGAAAATTACTTTATTTAGAGGCCATCTAAACAATGTTTAGACAGTGTTTCTATTGCCTGCAGAGTTTTAATAATAAATCTTATGGCAAATCTTCCCTCAGAACAATTAAATAAAAAGTTCTAACGTGATTTGTAGGCAGCATAATTTTTAACCTTCCCAAGTAATTCTTTTAGACAGTCAGAGCTGGAAGTCACGGTTCATAGGGAATGCCCATGAACTGATTTTGGTTTAGATGAGGGTTAAACTTCTGTTGAAAAAGAGACTTCGGTGCCGGAAAGATGCCTCAGCTGTTAAAAGCACTTGCTGCTTTTAGTAAAGGACTCAGCATCCCACATGGTGGTTCACAACTGTCTGTAACTCCAGTTCCAGGACATGTATGTACATTCATGCAGACACACATACACAGAAAAATAAACAAATAAATAGATAAAAGTTCAATTAATCTTTGGTTTCACAAAGGGAAAGCAGATGTAACTGAAAAATTAAATCACTAACTAGTATTTATCGATCACTTACTCATTCCAAAGAAGTAAGAGGTGTTATTATGTGCATTTTACAAGCGGAGACTAGGAAACAGGAAAAGCACTTGAATTTACAGAGATGACTAAGTAAGGTAGCTGAGATGAAGAAATGTGAACCCAGACACCCAGGAGGCTTCAGAGTGGGTGGAAAATTTTTGGTGCTTCAGTGACTTCTGAGTGCATGTACTAATTAATGTACATGTGCGTTGTGGGTGTGCACACAGTCACGCACATGCATGATGCTTTTTTCTTGGCTGGGCTGGTGATAGAACTCAGGACTTTGCATTTCTATGAGGTAAGTTCTACACCATTGTGCTTTGTCCCCAGTCCTGGAGCTTTTTCAGTGGAGGTAAAACAGATTAGAGATGCATGGTATTGGGGTTGGACTACAGAGGAGATAAAAGGCATCTCTGATAGAAGAAAAAGCAGGACCTTGGGCATGGTAACAGGGTAGACCATGGAGACAACATCAGAAAGGGTCTCTCAAAAGAGAATAGAACCCATGGGCTTCAGATGGTGGTTTCAGCATGCTGACTTGCTGGTGTACCTTTCCCTTATACCAATTGCCAGCTTTAACTAAGTTGGGATGACTCTGGGAAAGGGCCCAATAAGGGTAAGATACAAAGGAGTACTCTACGCAGTCCTACCTTAAGCCAAAGTGGTGAGCATTGTTCACACAAAGTCCCAGAGTGGCCAATAGGTAGAAAGTGTGAAGTGAAGAACCACATAACACTGGGAACATGAAATAAAACTAAGGCATAAAAGGCCCCTAGACCAAAACACAGGAGTAGTTTGGCTAGAGGGGACTCTGAAACCTACTGTCTAGAGATCCTGTTGATCTGGAAGATCTATAACATTCCAGACCTTTGCTAGTGTTACATCAATACAAAAGCTACTAATATAATCTCAAGTAGTCTCTAGTCTCACCCTCAATTAGAGCCCAGTACCACATAGGTGATCTTTGGTAAGCCCAGCCCTACCTTTGGTTAGGGAGTGAATCCCCAGCTTGACCTGGGAAAAGTTTCCGCTTCCGATCTCCCCTCGAATTCGATAGAAGCCTATGCGTTTCCCCAGCGTGATCTCCCTCACCACCTTCTCATCCTGGCACATGTCCTGAGTCAGTTTCTCGAAGGGTGTCAGTTGGCGCGGCTGGTCCTCCTCGCCTTCCTGGCCACACTCGGTCTGACAGCTGCTTTCCACGCTGTCCCTCCGGTCCCACGTGTCACAGTGTGTGTTCACCAGGCCGCCTCCATTCACAAACACTGCAGTCATCGTCCATGCAGGCTCATGTCTCCATCTCAGCCCAGAGCCACTTGCCAGGGCAGCTTGTAGGATAGACGGAGGTCACACGGAGGGCAGATTTGGTGTGAGATCCCCCGGAGCAGTGTCCATGAGAGAGCTAAGAAGCTGAGCAAAAGTCCTTGCGGAGACTGGACAGAGCCTGCACAGCCCAGCGGGTCCTGACTCCAGGCCCTTTCTGCTAACCCTCTCCTCGGGTTTCCCAGCCCTCGCTGTATAGACAGACACGCATCCAGTTACTCCTCCCGAGGTGGAATCAGATGCTCCGCGGTAGGTGGCAGCGATGGGGGACAAAGGCTCTGCTTTATTCCCACGTGTGACCAGGCAGTCTTGCACTCCAGAATGCAAAAGCCCCTTGGAGGCCCTGGAGTCCCTGCAGCGGGTACTCATCGCTGACAATCATTTTGTATTTTTCTTGCTGTCAAGTCGCAGGACCCTGGGGACTTATCTGAACTCCAGAAAGGAAGAGTCTTGTAAATCAGCCTTTTGTCGCACAGGCAGCCAGAGGATTAAATCTGCACAATGTCACTTTAGCCGGCCTTTATTTAGATGAGCCCTCTTCTAAGCCCTGAGCTGTCCTGAAATTTGGCCGATGACAACGCATCCTGAGGACAGAGAGTAAAATAATTAGCCATTCTAATCTGCCGGGCAGGGGAAAGTGAAACTGCTTTGTGAACAATTTTCTAAAAGTACTCCAGGAAGGTATGAATCACAGTAATAATAGATACTAAATTACATATCATCTAGAAGAGAAGTCAACATGTATACATGTTCTCGGTGCACACTTTAGGAGACCTTTCCAATCCATGAGTCTCAAGCAAGGAAATTCTATCTCTTGAAGTTTAGGGAAATACAGATGTTTTATTAGTTCAGTTCAAAAAATAGAATCCTTAAAATATGAGATGGCAATAATCAGAGATTATCAATTTTCAAACTGCCTTACTTTTCTGTGATGGTGTTTTTATCTCCTTTACTGCTTTCATTTTCCAGTACAGCTTCCCTTCACTAGTTGCTTTTGTTCTGTTTTCCCAATGACAAAGACAATTTTTCTCCTCTGCTTGGTTTTTCTTTATATTTCTGATGAGCTATCAGTCTCCTGGCCTAGCCCTTTATGTGAGACAGAAACAGAGGGCAACCTGGCCAGTGGTGTGAACGCTGCCCTGTGGACCACATTCCAGACTTTGTCTGCACTCTATTCTGACAGTTGTCCTAGGCTCAGTCGGCCCTTTGAGATGTTCACAAAAGAGCACTAAGCATCTTCTCTCCAAATTCCCTTGGCATTTTGATTATTTTCTGAAGTATCTCTTCTCCATGAAGGTGAAAGCACAGCGTGCCCCCACTTCCCTGCTGGGCTCTCTGTGTTGAGAGTGTTCACTGAATGTATATTGGACTTAATTTTTGAACTTGAGCATTTTATTGAACTAAACATTTGACAAGCCTCCCACACACAAACTAAACAAACAAACAAAAAACCCACCTAATAGATTGACTTGAAAATAGTCTTATGGAAGATATTGTGTTATTGTTATGAATAAGACTGTCTGTATTGCTATTACAGGTTAAGTGTGGGGTTGCTGTAAGAAAGGGTAGGAGGTCCGTACCTCTCCTATTTCTGGATATAGGGGCACAAAGGTGGAAGAGAGTTACAAGATTATAAAGGACCACACAGTAATAACTAACACACCTCTAAGGTAAAAATCTTAAGACACAAGTTCCTTTATAGGATTAAGGGATTTTAGGACACTAATTAGTAATTGTCCTGGGCTCCAATACTCCATTGAGACACTAACAAAATCTATGTACAGGAAAAAGCACACACACAATTTGCATCTAGTGTTAAGAGAATTTACAAACACTCTGAAACCCATCTCTGGATGGCTGGCCAAGCAAAGGTCAAGTAACACTAGCCTCAGTCGGATTTGCAATCCAGAGCTCATGAGAGACAGGAGTAGCATCAACCATAATTCTGAAAGAAATTTTAGCTTAACATATGCAAAACAGAAGGGCTGGTTGGAGTGTATCACAGAAGGTGTTATGAGGAACCCCAGGCTTTGTGTCCTCTGGAGTGCCTCCTCACCAATGGCCTATTTTACCACAGCTAAACAAATAAAGAGGGTGTGCTTTGTTCTTTCTGTGTCCTAGGGCTCTGCACAGTATCTGGCACTCATCTGATAAATTCATTAAAGACAAAATGAACTAAATACCAAGTTACCCAATGTTAGATTTAAGATGGTTTAGTAAAGGTAAATATCTTTTTATTTATAAATTAATGACACTAGGCCAACGTTTTTAATTCTCTCAGAAAACTTGGTTCAGCACATTCTTTCCAAAGCCTGGGCTACACTGTACCAGCTGTTAGGATATGTGGCCCTACTCTGCTGTGTGGATGAAGAGCTTAGCTGAGTTCTGACTGAGGAGTGTTATAGGACTCCTTAGGCATGCAGCTCCTTGTCCTTGCTTCTCCCAAGAGGTCCACTCCTTCCAAGCCCTCAGGACTCCAGGTACCTGCTTTGCTCAGTCTCCCACATAATTGCTGGCCCAGGACTTGTCCTCTGCGATCCTGGTACCCAGAGTGCTCTCAATGTGAGCTCTGTATATTGAGTTCCACTTGGCCCCGGGATTACACAGTGTTTTAACCTTACTGACCTAATTGCTTTTGGTGCCTCCTAGGATCAACAATCCCCCTTCTTTCTGCTCCAATGTGGGGGAGAGGTCACATATAACTACTGACGGTGGTCAAGGCAAATAGGGGTTTATGAGCTCTATACCTTCAAATTAGATTTCTTGCAACATGGTCTTAAACTGATTCTCTTTTCTTAAATGCCAGGAAAACAGTTAATCTTACATTTAAATTAGATTTTTTTAAAAAAAGCTTTTTACAAATTTACAAGAATTAGATTTGTACGGAAGATCAATTGAAACTTGTTGATAATGCCAGCAATTCAATTAAAGGGGAAATGAACCCTTCTCAAAAATAAATCATGTAAATAAATATAAACAAAAGCATAAAACCCAGGGGTGGGGAGGGAGGTATCTCAAGGCTTAGAAGGAGAAGGACCCAGAACCAAATCTCCGTGACTATTTGAGCGGGGAAGAGTGTAAGCTCCAAGCCTGCAGTTCTCCAAAGAAGTCTGGACGGCTCCCTGCCCTCCCATCCTTGGCAGCTCAGGAAGGACCTGGGCACAGGACACCGTATTAGGTAAAACTTGTTTATGGAACCCTGTTTCCTTCATCTTCCCTCACTTGCAATTTCTGGAAAAGAGGGGACTAACTAATCTAAATCTCCAAGCAGGGAGAGGAGCCCCCCCCCCCAAAAAAAACCCTACATTTGGAGTCTGAGATACAAAAGCTCTCTGACAGCCCACTGTACAATTCTTGGGTGCCAGTGCCCCATACCCAGGAGAGAGAGAGAAAGAGAGAGAGTTTTTCTTATCCAGTATTACTTTCTAGTAGAGTCAACGGTCACCCAAGAGGCACCAAAGCAAGGGCTCCAAAATGAAAGAAACCATGTCCACCCAAACCATCACAACAACCATAAAACAAGAAGGAAGCAGAAAGCACCCACGAAAGCAAAAGAAAACACTAAAAATTAAAATGCCACTCAGACAATGAAATCTCTTGAGAATTAAATTATTTACTTAATCTTATTATTTTTAATCTAGAAGAGAATAATAATAGAGAACAAAAGAAAAAAAATCTGCTCAATCAAATCAGAAATCCCAACACACTGATTATTCGAATTCCTAGTCACACTGTCTCAGTAAGGACAACATTTAATCCCAGCACTCAGGACGCAGAGACAAGTGGAGCCCTGTGAGTTCAAGGTCAGCCTGGTCTACAAAGAGCTGCAGGACAGCCAGGGCAACACAGAGAAATCCTGTCTTGAAAAAAAGTATTAATAATAATGGCAAACATGTCTCCTGTTGTACTTGAATTGCCAATAAATTGTGGGCTTTTCTTAAACAGGTATAAATGAGGAGAAACTCCACACACTGTCACATTCTACCAGAATGAAAGTCTGAATAATAGAATGCAGCAAAATGGTAAATCTGCATAGCTTCTGTATGTGTATGAGGGAACACATGTCCACTTTGCAAAGTTTTATTTTCTGGCCTGGAGACTTACATTAGGTCTCTGTCAACAGAAATCCAACTTAGAGTTTACAGGACTGCTACCAACAGTGTATGTCTTCACTGCTTTTTAGTACTATCCCCAGGCATCAGGCTAGATCATGTTGAAAATTAACAAAGTATTGGAAGTTAAGACATGATCAATTTCAGACGAAACCTCTCATTTTTCAAATGCCTTTTGCCTCTTTGATTTTGACTAGTTTTTTTCTTTCTTTTTATGGACCCTAATAAGAATTTAGAAACTCAATCAGACAAAAAATATGGAGTCATGTCATCATAGATCAAAGTATCCGGAGGAGGCAGAATGGCCCTTAATTATTAGCTTGCTGCTGCTGCACAGCAATGCATTAAATAAGATGAAAGAAAGCAGGGCTTACTCAGTAATTTATTTTCTTGACTTGCAACCTACTGTGAAAATAATATCAAAGGAAGCCATCTTGCTTTGCTCTTTTTGTCTCCATTTCAAAACTTCAGGGCCAGGCTTTCAGATAATCCTTTGTTGCTTGGCAGGGCCAGATGCACTTACAGGAAAATCTGGAGTCTTTTTTTTCTTTTTTTCTATATGTGGGAACATATTTGGTGATTTGGTTATAATAAGGCTGTGGTTGAAATCCTTCTCAGACACATTACACCCTCACACAGAGATCGTTGACAAATACAATTCATTCAAAAGTTTATTTTAGCATTTAGAAATAATTTGCGACATCTTTACTCTTAACCTCAGCTCTTATTTCTCAACCTCCATGGGAGCCGCAAAGACATTTTGAAGCAAATGCAAAATCGTTATGAATGGCTTCTCTGTAGCATAGCTGCTTCCCAACCTGGTATCACAGGCTCCCTTCTTCAGTTTTTCCTCCCAGATCTTCCCCAGGCCACCCACACTCACTGTCCACGGCCAGGCCACTCTGTCTAATAAGCCTCCATCAACTCTCTTCCCATATTAGCTTCTACCACACTAGAGTATCCCATGACCATTGAGATCGCAGACCGAAATGCCTGTGGAGGTCTTCTATGTGACCCCCACAATGCCCTTAGCATGCTAAGCCAGCCCTTGCCTAGATCCATCTGGGTGGCCATGCTGGAATGTAGGTTTACATTCAATGTCAAATCTTGTAACACCCCAAAGAAACTGGCAATTGAGAAGTGTTTTTTGATAAGCCCTCTAAATATGTAATTTTGTAATTTTAATTTTAATATGAAATAAATATTTTTAAAACATGGGGAATTAAAACTGAACAACTGGACCAGAATTATGTGGTGTGTTACGTTTGTGAGGATGCACATACTCATACGTGTGCATGTGGAGACCGTTCAACATGGCATTGTCTGATGTAGAATGTTTAGCTTTTAAAACCACAAGTATTCTTTGATGGAAATAGTTGGCGACTATTTAAAAATGACATTGTATAGGAGTGGGGAATGGCTCACTGGGTAAAATGCTTCTTATTCAAGCATGAGAACATGAGTTTGGACCACCAGCCCCTGGGTAAAAAGCTGGATGCAGTAGTGACTCAAAAAGTAGCAAGGGCTCAGAAAAAGAGAGGCCTTCGGGGACCTATTGGCCAGCCAGTCTAACCAGAACAGAGTTAGGGAGAGACCCAGTCTTGAAAAGAAAACATGAGTTGGAGAATGATGAGGGATGAGCCCTCACACCACGCCCACCTCACACCACGCCCACCTCACACCACGCCCACCTCACACCACGCCCATGGACAAATGCCCCAGTGACACTGTGCAGTGAGCTGTCTTCAGTCTCCTTCCACAGGTTAAGCATAGAAAACTCGACGGCAGCAGGCGCTAACCATGTTGCCTCTGATTTTTCAACTGTTGGCTTTGTGAGGGTGAGAACTGAGTGTTTAGGTCACCTGTCGACCCATTAGCCACAAATTTAAAAAAACAACAACAACAAAAAAAAATGAGGATGAGGAAAAGCCATGATTCAAAAGGAAGGCTTTAGGCTCCTGGACACTGAAGAGAAATTTAAATCTTATTTATATTTCGTTTTTGGAAACACAAATTTTCCTATCTGCTTTAAAAGATGATGCTTGCCTTCAAACAAGCGGGGAATGAGGTGGAAATAGTGTACCATGTGCTAAACCACAAGCAGGTAGCTCTGGGCAGAAAAACACGTTCTCTATGTTCCCAGAAATAGCTAATTTAGGCAGCAGTGTGGGCCCACACATACTTATTTGCGACTCACAGTTTATTTTTAGGGGATTAAAATGTTTGCACTTCAGAGTCCAAACTGCTCTTTACTGCTCAGTGACATCACTTAGTTCTAGAGGAATATATTCCAGAAGACATGGAGAATAGCACACGAGTGATGGGATCGGGGAATTTGAGAAAAATTTCTCTATTTGAGCTGAACTAAGGGAAGTCTAATCATTCACAAGCAATTACTGCTGTGGGTGAGGGAAGCATACTGCAGAGCAAACACTTCTACTAATTAAAACGTGCATTTGAAACCTGTATTGCGCCTCCCCTACCTGACTGATCCCTGTACACAGAACAGGCAACACACTTGAGATCAGTGCTGAAGACCAAATGCAAGGCCTCCTGCATCCCAGGCAAGCCTTCTGCCTGAGCTAGTCCTCCGGCCTTTGTTTTTAGGGTTCCCAAGATCTGGCAGGCAGCCATTTCTGAAAGCCACTGTTTTACAGGCAGGCTTGCTGCTATCTGACTAAAGACAGCGTTTTCCCATTTCTGTACTAGTTGGGTTTGGCTGGGTGTCTGCATTTTAATAATAAAGACAGTTGTTAGATTATTGCCTTAAAAAGATAAAGGCATGCCCAATCAATCATCTTGCTTCTTTCCATCTTTTGGCTGGCTGGAATATGGACACAGTAGTATAATAGAAATAACTATTTAAACCAAGATGGAAGCCAAATGCTGGGACTAGCAGAGACACAGAGAGAAGGTTGGATGCCCCAAACTGAAGATAGTGATCATGAATTAAACCTCTTGAAACTATGAACCAAAACAATGTTTCCTCCTATTAAGGTTTTTGGTTTTGGAGACAGGGTTTTTCTGGAAGTTGCTTTGTAGACTAGGCTGGACTTGAACTCACAAAGATTAAAGTGCTGGGATTAAAGGTGTGAGCCACCGCTGCCTGCATTTACCACACATATTTTATCACAGCAAGAGAAAGCCAGCTGGCAGGGTTTGTTGGTACACATACAAAATCCTAGCACCCAAGAGGCTGAGGCAGGGGCATTGTCAATTTTATAGTTGTAAGACAGTCTAGTCTACATACCAAGCCTCAATCTCAAAACAAAAACAAACAAACAAAAGACATATATAACAAACAAACAAAGCCAAGAGAAAGTTGACTAGTCTATATTCTGTCTTCTTTAAGCAACCTATGGTTGTGAAGGGGGTGCTTTGATTTCTTACACCAGATTCCATATTGTCTGAACATTTTCCAACATGATTAGCTCCTTCTATAATTAAAATTTTACATCTGTTTTCATATATCGATCTGTTTCTATAGAGAGAGACGTAAAGGATGGATGGAGATAGACGAAAGACAAAGGCTAGTGAGCCAAGGACAGAAAAAATCAGTTACAGAAATTTCAGATTTTAGTTTTTTGGTACCACAGAATATTTCAAATATTCCTACTTTTGTGTAATCTAATTCACAAATCTTAATTATATGTTATCCTGTGGAAAAAAGAACAGTGATTCAAAAAGTTATGCCATCATAACTTCTGAGTAGGAAGTTAATTTCAACAAACAACGTCATTAATCTATTTATGTAAATATTACTATTAAAGTTTTGTGTCACAGAACATGTGAGCATGTGTGGAGGGCACAGGACAGCTCTGTAGGGTCAGTTCTCTCCTACCTTTACATGGGTTTGGGGGATTGAACTCGGGTCACCAGACTGCTGCAGCAAGCCTTTTCACCCACTAGCCATCTTGCAGGCCCAGCCAGCCTTACTTTTCCAGTAATACTGTAAATTATGTAAAGATGTAAGTTTCAAGCTTGAGATTTTTGTCTATACTTGGCAAATGCATTTGCTTTATAGTATATAAGCTTTAAGGGAAAGGAATTTAAAGCTTTGTATTTTCACATTTTTTTGTATCTTTAATACAAAGCTGTTTCTATTTAATTATAAAATACAGTGAGTGGGTCTTAAGCAAAAAATTGTAAATATGCTCTTGCATTAAACACTATCAATAGAGGAGGAGCATTCTAGCTGAAGAACTCCACTTTGAAGGCATTTCTTCCAGATCAAAGCACCAAAGGGGGTCATATGATCATTGGCTTGTAGTCAGAATTAGGGTAGGTCTCGGCTTCTCACTGAATGTCTGTGTTCTGGACCAGGACACTTTCTCTCTCAGCGTTTTTACTCGAAAGTGAGAAGACTGGACCCAGGATGTCTTTGGCTCACTCTGCCCTAGACCTTTTGGGATTCTGGATTTAGCAATGTTAAAGTCCAAATCTTAACTGAAACATGAAAGGTTCAAAACCCTAATGTCACATTGCCCCCTTCTGGATCTTTGAAGTATCCACATGGATCAAATTATTGAAAACCCAGAAATCACACACTGGGCATGCTCAAACAATATATAACCCAGTCCCCCACCCACCCACTGCTTGCTTCAAACAGCTCAGAAGGCAGGCCTGGAAGCATTCTGATTAGAAGAAATATTGGGAGTCAATCCAGGAAAGGCCCTCAAGGTGTGAGAAACAGTAAATCAGTAAATTCTCACTTCATAATAAACTGAAGACTCGGAGTATGGAAAGCAAACTGACCTTGCAAAGCTGGGTGTCAACCTAGAGAAGAGGCAAGCAAGTGCGCACACACGTGAACGAGCTGGCACAGTGATTTGTCACAAAACAGTTTTTATACTCCTGGTCTAATTTCTGCTTCCTGAATTCTTCATAGGCTGAGTTCTTCATTGTCAAATTCCCATCCTATTGATTCAGTGTGCCTTAAGTGGGTTCTATCTAGCATATCCTGGATTGAAGATTCCCTCCTTTTCTGGTTCATAGAAGATTGCCTATAACTTTTCAACTCTAGGATGAACTGAGAGCTAAGGAAAACAGGAGTTCAGTGCCTTCTGCCTGTGACTGTCTGATGTGCTCTAAGGGCAGCTCACTCCAAGCTATTTCTTCCTGGAGCAAGTATTAGGTTAGTGAGGGCTCCATCAGCAAAGGAGGGCACTTGCCCCCACGTCTGCTGAACTGAGTTCAATCTCTGAGACCATTTGATAGGAAAGACCCAATTCTCCTTTACACCTGCATCATGGCATGCAGACTCTTGCTCCAACACACAATCAATAAATAAAAATGTCAGTAAACTTTTTTTAAGAAGCATGTGTTAACATAGAAGGTAAGGCTAGGCTCTGGAAAGTTTTTAATTTTACCTCCACCATTTTTACCAAAATAAGAAAGATGATCAGTTGGCTTTTAGCAAATATGAGTGTGTGCTAGGAATGCTACCTGTCCCTCCTGCCTGGTACATTTCATCTCTTATTCCTTCCTTCGCATTTTGTTGTTAAGACATCTCAGCAAGTCTTCAGCCGTATGTGGAATTACCTGTGTCCTCAGTGGCTCATTCTGCCCTGTGCAAGTGACCCTGATCTTCGGTGATGTTTCTCCTGCTTCATTCCTCCCCTCCAGCCCATGATCACATTTTTCTCTGCTACTAGCTGATGGCACTTGAGATCTACGTACCAGTGTCTGGTCTTGGCCTGTATATTTCTTCCTGTTATTTGAGTGAGTCAAGCTCCCTCACAACTTGTCCCTGAAAGCAAACCCATTCACTGAATGGCAGTCCCATCCCCACAGTGTTTCTGGTATGCCTTGAGAACACCATACTGACAACTCAGATGGTGTTCCACATTTACTCACATCATGCATACACTAGGTCTTCCACAGAAGGACTTGCCTTGTTGTCAGGGAGTAAGATCTATATTTAAAGCAGGAGAATAAAACTTCCGGCTTTGTTTCCTCCAGACTAGTTCCTCTCACAGCTCTTCCCGTCTGGTAAATGGCAGAGCATCCTTCTTCTACTGAAGTCATAGATCCCCTCACATTTCCTATTTAGTCCGTCAGCCAATCCCATTGGCCACCAGCTTTTGGCTGATTATCTTTTACCCACTGGTGAGATGGTGCAGTGGTAAAGGCACTTGTCACCAAACCTGACAGCTCTCACATACATAGACACAAAAAGAAGTAATTTTAAATGTAAAAATTATCCAGAAACATAGTTCTTTTTGTCCCTGTATGCCCATGACCCACCACAAATGAGCCTATTTCAAACAAAGTACCAGAAAGGTCCTTTGAGAAGACACCAGTTCAGGTCATTTCATAAAACCATTTGATGGAGGGTGGTGGTGGCTTATGCCTGAATCCCATTATTCCAGACGCAGAGGTAAGAAGATCTCTAAATTCCAGGCCAGCCTGGTCTACAGAATAGATCTGAGGACAGACAGAGAATTATTATATTTGAAACTATCCCCACAGAGGATCTCTGTCTTGAGAGAAAAAAAAAACCCAAACAAACAAATGAAAAAAAAAATCCTTTGATAATTTTCCATTTTATTCATGGTAAAAGCTTAAAATGTCCTCCAAGCTCTTGCCCATATGGTCCCTTTCCTCTCTGAGGCCACTTTCTCTAGTAGCCCTTTACTTACCCGTGCTCCAGCGCTGCCTCCTCATTCCTAAACACACTAGGCACAACGTCATCTCTGCCAGCACCCACTGTCTGTGAGTCTGATTTCACTCACCACAAGCCAAATGATGCTCCTTTTGTACGGCTGACACCTGAAGTGGTGCGGTTTCCTTCCTTCCCTGCCTTCAAAAGTCATGACTCATCACCTCAGGCTGCCTCTCCCATCAGATCACACGCTTCTTAAGGGTAGTGACCCCGTCTGACTTATTCAGACTACCTTCGAAAGAACTACAGTACAGAGTTTAGACAGTGTGTCTTAAATGGGTTTCTATAAATGTGATGAGAGACTCTGACCCACAGCAACTTGGGGAAGAAAGGGCTTATTTGCTCTTATAGCTTACAGTCCATTGTCCAGGGAAGTCAGAGCAGGAACCGAGGGAGGGACCTGGAGACAGGTACTGAAGCAGAGGCCATAGAGGAATGCTACTTCCTGGCTTGTTCAACCCGATTCCTTATACCACCCAGGGGTGACACCTCCTCTTGTAGGATGGACCCACCAATATTAATCATCAATCCAGAAAATGCTCATAGGCCAATATGGTGGGGACTTTTTTAAAATTGAGATTCTCTTTCTCAAATGACTCCAGTCTGTACCAAGTCAACATAAAAACTAGTCAGCATACAGTTTTGCGGATAGACAAGTAGATAAATATAGAATTCAGAAACTGATGCACATATTGATATTTTTCATCAATGTAGCAAGATAATTTTATAAAGAAACATAAGTCTTTAAAAATATTCTTTATAGGCTGATCACATAAGCTGGTATATGCTTGTAATCCCAGCACTCAGGAGGCAGAGGCAGGTGAATCTCTGTGAGTTCAAGGCCAGCCTGGTCTATAGAGTAAGTAGGCTCAGGACAGACAAGGCTACACAGAGAAATCCTGTCTCAAAACAAACAAAGAAACAACAACAAACCATTAAAAACTGAAAAGTGAGGGAGTACACTTTCCACTGCTAAGCAGCGGGTAAAGAGAGCAACCTAGATCTTAAAGGATTCGAAGGTAGTTTGTCTCTTTTGTTAATACCCTGGAAATGAACCCCAGTCAGGATGAGGTCAGAAAGGCAAAAGGATTAAATTGATCCTGAGCACTTGAAACTGCTTCTTAGTGTGGCATATGCCCATACACTGCCTAGTCAGACAACTCCCAGGAGTGTCCCAAGTCACCAATGTCACCTCCTCTCTTACGCTCAGAAGTCTCCTTGCCTGGGAGCTCTAAGTCATGGTCACCCCGCTTTCCTCACTCTCCTCTTAGTTGGTGTCAGTGACGATAAGTAGTGGTGTTGTTGTGGACCCCTCTTGTTTTGAGAAAGGATCCCATTTTTATGTGTGTGTGTGTGTGTGTGTGTGTGTGTGTGTGTGTGCGCGCGCGCGCGTGCATAAATACATCCCCATCTGGCCTAGACTCACAGAGATCCACTGCCTTGGGTTCCTGAATGCTGGGATTAAAGACAAGCCCCATCACGCCTCCTGTTTGGGGTAGTGATGGTAAGTAGTGGTATCATTGTGCATTCCTTTGTCATTAGCTTTCTTGCCAGCATCATTCCGTGAAAGAACCCTCAAGCCAAGTAAAATAGAGTACTCATTCCAGACAGAATGACTTCTTTAAGATTTTGTTGGCAACAGGGCAATTACATGGTCCGGTGTTCCTTCCTACAGCTAGGTGATCTGGGCAGTGCTTGTAACATAGTGGGTCTTCAGTATCATTATTTTTAATTGCTGCTTTTACTTTTAAATCTCTAGAGACTTTCTATAAGTTAATTTATGTCTCCTCCAAAGTCAGAAACTGAGGTATATAGAATAGCCCAGTTAAATAACCTGTCTGGGATCATTCAGCTTCAAGAATCTAGGAAATCTTATTGGTCCATTTATTTTCAGTTCTCTCCAAGCACTATCATTTATTCAATTAACAAATGTTTGTTAAATGTCTGTCACAGACCATTGATTCCTCCTTCCAAGGATGGGTAACTTTGAGAACCCAATTTCCTGAATATCTGCTGTGTAACTTAATGTAGGCAATCAATCTACTATTAAGGTGAGAACATTGGGCACCAATGCTAAGGTGTGAAATGCATCCCATGTCTCTAGTGTGAAAACTGGCTATGGGAGATCTCAGGTTCTATTAAGACAGCTAAATTACACGAATGCATTGTATTTAAAGAAGACCAGGTAAGGTAAACAGGCTACAAGACATGTGTGTGTGTTTTCTTTGGATAAATGTCTATTTAACTCCTTTCTCTGTTTTTTAAATTGGCTATTTGGAGGCTGGAGAAATGGTTCATCAATTAAGCACTTGCTGCTCTTTCAGTGGATCCAAGTTCAGTTCCAGCACACATGTTGGGTGGCTCACAACTACCCATAACTCCAGCTCCAGAAGCTTCAACTCCATAACACTCTCTTCTGGCTTGTGAAGGCACTTTTACTCATGTACACACACACACACACACACACACACACACACACACACACACACACACACACAGAGAGAGAGAGAGAGAGAGAGAGAGAGAGAGAGAGAGAGAGAGAGAGAGAGATACACACAGGTAACATAAGTACATAAAAATATATACACAAAAATTTCAAACTAAAACAAATATCTTTTAAATTTAAAAGTAGATAATTAATTTTTATGATCACACTTGTTATTTGCAAATTCTAGATATGTAGTCCTTATTGACGTCAGCATATGCCATTATGATTTGCTGAAAGAAGTGGATGCAGAAAGATCACAATTCGTTATTGGATACATAATTTACAATAACAATTTTCCATTCTGTGAGTTCACTTTCTAATGTGGGCCTTTGAAAAGCACAACTTTTTCTTGAAAAAAAATTATGCATTTTGATGATGCCTCACTTATTTGTTTTATCTTTTATTATTTTTACTTTTGGTATCGTATTTAAAAAAACTAATATTAATCCAAGGTCAGAAAAATTTATACTTGTTTTCTTCTAGAGTTTTGTTATTTTTAACTCTAATATTTGATACGTCTTGAATTAGGTTTATTTATGGTGTGAGGTAAATGTGAGGATTCTGATCTAGTTCCTGGAGCCCCAGGACCCAGGAGCCCTGGCCAATGGGCAGTGACCTGGCCCCGCCCAGCTTTCTGACTCTCAAGCTCCATTTAAGAAGACTTCCTACCTTTGACCCCAGCCTCCTTTCATTCCTTCCGTTCCTCACCTTGCCAGAGGGCTTGGGCTCCTCCCAACTCCCCCACTTTCTCTCTGATCTATCTACCTACCTATCTATCATCTATCTACCTACCTACCTATCTACCTACCTACCTATCTACCTACCTACCTACCTACCTATCTATCTATCTATCTATCTATCTATCTATCTATCTATCTATCTATCTATCAATCAATCATCTCTTCCCCCCCCCAATAAATAATACAGCCCGAGTCCCTTTCCTGTTGCTCTGTGCCTCTCTTTCCCTTGGCCCTACCTGCATGGGACAACGGCTCACATCCCCCACCCACCGCCAGCCGCAGGTATACTCCAACCATATAACACAACAGCAAGGGCTCAGTGTCATTCTTTTGTAGGATAACTATAATTATAACTATAATTCTTTAGGTTTTTGTTGTTCTTTGTTCATTGTTTTGATTATTTTTTTATAATAAATTTTGTGTATTTTGCTGATGTTAGACAGGGTCTCATAGATCCATGATGACCTGGAACTTGGTCATGTGGCCAAGACTGACCTTGAAATTCTGACCCTTTACTTGCACCTCCTGAGAGTGCACAGTAGTGCTCAGCCTTTGTGGTGCTGGGCCTCAGGTATGTTAAGGAAGCACTCTGCCAACTGAGCTACATCCCCAACAATTTTGTGTCTTCTAAAGAAAGTGAAACTAGGTTTATTGGTACAGTCCCTTAACCCCAGACACTCAGGAGGCTGACACAGGAGAAGCAAAAGTTCAAGGCCTGACCAGGCAACTTAGTAAGCCTTGTCAGAAGAAAGGAGGGGGAGGGGAGAGGAGGGAGGGGAGGGGAGGAGATGGGAGGGGGTAAAGAAGAGAAAAGGGGAGGGGAGGGGAGGGGAGAGGAGGGGAGGACAGATGTTAACCGTCAGCAAGTACAGACCATTGCAAGCCCCAAGCACTGAGCATTACAAGCCTCTCTGCTTTGTTCTTCATACAGTGTCATCGCTTGGTTGCAATGTATATAAATGAGTGAGTAATGATCTCCATACAGACATTAGCAAACGAACTCCAGAAAATCTCAATTAGATATAGACACACAAACGATAAAACGAACTATGATTTAGGGGTGGTGGTGATACGCAGGGTGAGAAGTATGGAGAGATTCCTTCCAAGTAGAGAACTCCTATGGGAAAGGACTTCATCTCTGTGTATCCCGAGTGCTCAGTAAATACCTGTGAATGAATGATGCATCCTGTGGTTGGTGCAGGTCTGGGAGGGTGGAGCAAGAGGTTTCAGTCTTTGAGATCCCTATGCTTCCCACACCAATGCTACTTCCACCTCTTAGTGATGTACATAGCTCAGTTCCCACTCAGGAAAAGCCTAGGCCAACAGGGACAATCCCCCTCTCTCCTGTTTCTATACAAGACATTCTCTCAACTCACCTCACAGAAAATTATTCCTGACACCTGCAGGGGAGAAAAACCTGTTTTGCTCATATACATCAAAGAATCTTTATACTTTTAAAACACTGCTCAACTAAGAAAATGAAAAAGATATTCACATTTTTTCATAGATTTATACCTATGGTTGTATTAGGATCAAAAGTATATGTTGCTTTTTCTTTCTTTTCTTTTTCTTTTTTAACAATTTTCATCAGACACAGAAAAACCTCTGAGGATGCAGGACATGCAGAAGTCACAGAAGTATAGGCACCCATCCTGAACTTCATACAAAAAGAAAGTATGTCAAAACCAAGCTGGCCTTACAACTTCAAGAAGGCAGTAAATGATGCAAACCCACTGAAGAGCATGAATCATGGCGACAAGGAGTGTAAGTGATCCTGAGACCTAAGCCTCCCAAGTGCTACCATGCCTAATTGATGTGGTCAGCGCCAGAGACTAAACCCCAGGTTTCACACATTAGCCAGCTGCTCTACCTCCTGAGCTACATCCCTAGTCCAGACATACTTGAGTGGCAAAAAACAAAAAAGGATTCTGAAGGGGCTGGAGAGAGAGTCCACTGGTTAAGGGTTCTTGCTACTCTTACAGAGGACTGAGTTTAGATCTTTGGACCCATGTCAGGTGGTTCATAACAGCCTGTAACTCCAGCCCCAGAGGATCTGACACCATTTCCCATTTCCTAGGACACACACACACACACAAAAACACAGAGGCACTCACAAAAGTATCTGAGAGAGAGAGAGATTAAAAAATAATTTATAAGCACAAAGACCTGGCCCTGGGATAGCTGAGGCAGGAACACTAAGTTCCAGGGCATCTTGAGCAAGCTACAGAGTCAGACTCCATCTCAAAATAAACAAAACAAACCTGTCGGGGAGCTGCATCTAACTGGGCTTCCCAGCCAGTTCTTACAATCACACTGTTCCGTGGAGTTTGCTAATTGACCTATATTTCTGACTGAAAAAATTTCCCCAAGGAGGCAAATGAAAGTAAATAATGAGGATCTCTCATCTCAAGGGGTAGCGCAGGAGCAGAGCAGAGAGCGCTGGAGGCTGAACATTATTTAAATGCAAAAACACTTCAAAAACGATCCTGGCAAGTCTCAGGAATAGGCCACCGTTTTCTTGTTTTCTGTTGGGAGTTTCAGCTTGGAGCATCCTTCCCACTTGCATCCTACATTGCTTCCACTTGGCTTTTCTGAATTAGAATTGTGAAGCTAAGGGGTATGCAGCAAAAACCATGCAGCCCATGAAACGGGCAGTTTAAAGAGTGTTATGGTAATAGCAGTTATTCATTTACATGCAGATCTGCAAAGACACGAAGAAAGCCTGCAGTGTGCAGGAAAACTTCAGTCAGGGTGTGATGTGGGAATGTCTTTCTGTATGCTGTAAATATCAATCTTTAAATAAAGGAGCTGTTTTGGCCTATGACAGGCACCGTAGAAGGAGTAGGTGGGGAATCAGAATAAGTAGGAAAAAAAGGGCGGAGTCAGAGACAGATGGAGCCAGATGCCCAAAGGAGCAACATGTAAGGAACACAGGTAAGCCACGGGCCACGTGGCAGACAGATTAATGAGAATGGGCTGAGTTAAGATAGAGAACTAGCCAGCAATGTGCCTGAGCCATAGGCCAAACAGCATGTAATTAATATAAGCGTCTGAGTCATTTTGGGGACCTAAGCAGCGGCAGGCGGCTAAGGGGTCTGGGTGTATTCTAAATGTTCAAATATTGATATTAAGAGTAAGAAAACTCATGTCTCTAATCCCATCACTCAGGAGGCAGAGAAAGGCGAATCTCCATGATTTTGAGGTCAACATGATCTACATAGTGAGTTACATAGTTAGACAAACTGTCTCGATAATAAAAAAAAAATATATAAGAAGTAAGTGAATGGCATTGGTTGGTTTCTGTGCTCTCCACTGGCCTGCAGGAGCAATGGAGAAGACTCAAAACTATAATGAGTATTACATCTGAAGGCTTTCTGAGTTTATTTTCCCTTGGAGTTAGGGCTTGGAAACCCTGATGCAAATACAGGGAGCACTAGACCCGTGATCATGACTGTACACCACAAACCTTGGGGTTCCAGAATACTGAGGAGCAAATTCACAGCTGTGTTCAGCCTCTGCCTGGAGACTGTTCCCAGATGTTAGATTGAAGGGTAGGGAGAAGCTCAAGGTGATGCTATGTCTCCATCAGGCTGCGCCTTTGACTCGTTATCCCAGGATAAAGTGACCGTGTTACTTTTGTAGCAGGGAATCACTAAAAGGAGGAAGATGAAAAATGGGGAAATAAAAGGGACCTTGCGGACCCTTCTACTCTGAGTCATTTGATTGAAGGGCCTTTGGGCAGAGTTGAGTTACATCATTGTGTTACTGTCTTTTCACGGGATGAATGTAAGGGCTTTAAATGCTGGGGAGGATTTACTCTGAGCTCCGAGATACGAGATATGAGTATTTTGAAGCACAGAGATGGGGGATTCCTGCAGTGTGGGTGGAGGTTGGCAGGTGGCCTGCCTGAAAAGAGTTTCTGCCACAGACCAGGAAGGACAGTGGAAGAAACTGGAGACGCCCCCAAATGCTGCCCTGTGTAGTGGGGTTCAGGCATTATTTAGGGAAGCTTTAGTAGCTCCTGAGAATCAGGACCCCTATGTATATATATGTGTGTGTGTGTGTGTGTGTGTGTGTGTGTGTGTGTGTGTGTGTGTGGCCAGAATGGATTGAGACCCTGGGAACGGTGACCTCCCTTCCCCTTTGTTCCTGTGTTCTCCCGGGAGCAGATGGAACCATCCATCATGTGACATTTCCACTCTCCAAGTATTGTCTTAAGGTTCAATTTGTATTGTGAGTGTTCATATACCCCTCAATAAATATTGCAAGTGAATGTTTCTGCAATAGCCCTGACCTTGTCTTTTCCCCTCACCCAATCCTGAAGATCTCAAAGCTCTATAGTCTGTGATCCTGTTACCTGCCCATCCCCCAGCTGCCCTACACAGGGCAGGACTGGATTCCACAACAGGTGGACACTCACGCACACGCACGTCAGTAGACCGGGAGGAACATTAAACAGAGACAGAGAAGTCTTAAGATATTCTGATTCTTGATAGATATTTTCAATGCTTCTAAATAATCATAATGGAAATGCTATAATTGGGGTTCATTAGGCTTGGGTTATGACTAGAAATACGGTTTGTGGAATGTCTCCAAAAGGGATTGCAGAGCTTTTTTCTTCCTCTTTTGTTCCCTGGTCAAGAGTTTTTGTTCCACTGTGCTCTTCTCACTGTGACGGGCTACTCACCAGGGCCCAAGTCACTGAGGCCAATAGATCGTGAGCGTTGGAATCACACCTGGGAGCGCAGTTAACCTTTTATCTCATGACTTGATTGTGTTGCTTTGTGACAGTAACAGAAAGCAGCGCAATACGTTCAGCTGTGCTTGAAGTTTTAATTCCGTGTGAGGTGTGGTAAGGACCGATAGCGTCTATAGGCCTTTTTTCTTTTTGTGAGATCAGGGATTGAGATGTTCCACAGCTTCACGCACAAAAAGCATGCAACCCCCCCCCCCCCACACACACACCCATTAAGCTAATTCCTCAGAGAAGAACATGAAAGTCTGTCAGGCTTACACCTACCCTGCATCTGATTGGTTAAAACAGTCTGCTAACAGACCTCCCTCCTTCCCATCTTGCTCAATTTAACTTTATTCCCCCAGAAAACTACCTATATGATCATTCTAAAATGCAGATTTTAAAACAAAGTTTTTCTGCATTTATGTATTCACTCTGTATGTGTTAGGGATGCATGCATGCCACTGTGTGCATGCAAAGGCCAGAAGACAATATGTGGGCCTCAGGGACTGGACTTGGGTCTTCAGACTTGGGGGCAAGTGTCCTTGCGGGAAATATATCCCCACATGTCTTTAAACATTGAACCACTTCACAAGCCCCAAAGTGCAGAATTTTTTTTTTTTTTTATGGTATTGCCCCATTTCTTAGGCTACTGAGAGCCTGTGGGGTTCCCAGAGTGATTGGTAATTGTCTGTAATATGATTTCTGTACACATTTCTACACTGATCCAGACAATACAGGAATGTGAATAGAAATGACATCTCATCATTTATCTAAACATGTCTGGCCTATCAGAGGGGCTTGAAACACATTTCTGAGTTGATAGATTATTAAGTGACTTATTATACTTTTAGTTTGATGCTAAGCACCAAATTTCTTGTAAATTCTAGCTTTGCAAGAGACTCATTTCATTTATTTTCTTTCTCTAACCATCTAGTGTTTGGCTTCTGGAGTTGCCATCATATTCAGTGTTCTTCCCTGAAGCTCTTCCAGTTTCTCCAAGCAGAGGTCAGCACTGCTTCTGTGTCTCCACAATGATACTCTGATGCTCACTGTTTCTGCCTCCCACCCTTCTTGGAGCAAACAAGCTCATCCTGTGCATTCTTCCATGAGTGTCTGCCTAGCTGCTCCTTAGTCTCTCTTAAGAATATTTTTATTATCTGAAAAATTAAACACCATAAACAGCTATTTTTATGAGAACAAATTTTAGAAAGTAAAATGAATTTTAAAACAATCAAATATTTTTAAATGCTTTTTTTCTGAAATAAGGGGAGGTTTGCTAGAAGTACCCCCCTGGACAGTTCATGTCTGGTGGAAACTTTCTAAAATGCTGTGGGGTTGATGAGATGTCCCTCTGTTCTTTTATGATAGGCTTTGGTTCCCTGGGAAGCATGCCATGTGCGGGTAGACATTCCTAAGGGGCCATTTGAATTGGGAGCATCAGAATGTTTGCAAACTATGATTTGTGCCAACCAGCTACTCAACAAAGAAAGCAAGCTGAGTGTGGAAGGCTGCCGAAGCTAACAGGATCGCACTAAATGTGGAAAAGTCACAATTCTTCCTAGGTCTTATTTTTAGGATGTGCTATGTTAGTCTCTTCCAGCAGGTTTAACTTTATTTTTAAAGCACAAATATATATTTAAGACCTTCACTGCATGTCTTGGCTTCTCCAAACAGCTCTGCAAATATGCACACTCATGCACTTGCCTGGGCCCTTCTTTTTGCTCCTAAGCTTCTCCAAGTTTCTATTTCTTGATGAAGCCAAAGGCAACACAAGGCATCAGTAAGTTAAATCCCACCTCTAAGGCACTAGCAGCTCAGTATCTGCCTAGGATCCCAAGGAATCCCCAGATCTCTTTTCCCTAAAGACCAAAGTCTTATAATTAAATACCCAGTCTCAAAGAATAGTCTGGGATCTGCTTCAATTATGCAAATTATTCCTAAAGGTTTCATGCTAGGTGCCTTTACACAAATACAGTTTCTCTAACTAAACACACTTGCTTTTTTACTTAACCTTTGAAACTCTCGCTCCCTCCCTCCCTCCCTCCCTCCTTCCCTCCCCCCCCCCCTCCTCCCTTTCTCTTATCCTCTCCTCCAGGGTCCAATTTGTGTTGACAAAATCCTCCAGGTCTGCCCTGGAGTGGCTGACCTAGTAGATAATACCTTAAAGGACACTAGTTGACTCACCCTCTCCTAGCAGCTATCAAATGTCAATTGCTCTCCAGCAAGGGATGGGACTTTGTATCCACCTCTCTACTTCCTTTCTGGGATTCTGTCTGTCTTGAGCTTGCACGAGTCTTATGCTGGCACAACCACTGTGAGTTCCACAACGGTCTTGCTGTTTCCAGGAGATACTGTTCAATCACCTCCTGGCTCTTATAATCTTTTTACAACTGTTATCATAAAGTTCCCTCAACCTTAGAAGGAGGGGTGTGATATAGACACTTTTAGAAGGGAGCAATCCACAGTCTCTTATTCTCTGCATTTAACCCAGTTGTGGGGCTCAATGTTAATCATCATCTGTTGCAAGAAGAAGCTTCTGTGATGAGGGCTGAGGGATGCACTAATTAATGGCTATAGCAATAAATTGTTATTGCTAATTGTTTAGTACTATGTTCATTTAGCAGAATAATAACATTGGATTTCCCCCAGTACCTATCAACTATTTAGCCACAGCTTCTTGGCCCTCATAACAGTGCCAGATATGGGTTTAATCTCAGAGTGTGGACCTTAAATCCAATCAGAGAGTCATCAGTTCCCAAGATATTCATGCCACTATGCACTAATGGCATATCTAGCCAGAACAATTGCTACTGTATCTCAGAATGTTTGCAGTTGGGTAAGACTGATGATTATTTTCTCTTCTGTTAGTGTTCATTTCACATTCCAGCACTGTGAAAGCTTGCCAAGAAGGTTGAAACTTCCAGGTCAGTACTCACTTGATTCTCCAAGTATGTGCTATCTTCAGCAATAGGTCTTACCTAGAAGTTCCGGAGAGTAATCATAAGCAATGGCAATCACCTGTAATGTTTGGGCGTCTTGGGACCTCACTGGATAACAACTGAAAGAGAGATACTCCATTCCTAACAACTGAGTTTTTAATTCCCTGGCTATTGTGAATCAAGTAACAAGGAGCACAGAGGAGCAAGTATCTCTGTAGTAGGATGTGGAATTCAAGCCTTAGGTACTTGAATATTGTGGTAGATCTTTGAGGAATCTCCACATTGATTCTACAGTGGCTGCTCCAGTCTGCACTCCCACCAGCAGTGAATAAATATCCCCATCTTCCCGCATCCATGCCAGCATTTGCTGTCATTTGTTTGCTTGATCTTGATCGTAGCCCTTCTGATTGGGGGGGTGGGTGAAATTGCAAAATGTTTTAAATTTGAATTTCCCAAAATTAACATCTTAAAAAATGTTTTCAGCTATTTTTAATTCACCTTTTGAGAATTCTGTTTATTTTCATGACTTATTTGTAATTGGATGTTTACTTCGTTTTTAGGTTTTTTTTAGTTCTTTATATATTCTAGATATATAAAGATATAAATATATAAATATATAAACATCTTCTGTCAGATGTTTAACTGACAAAGATTTTTCCTACTCTGAAGTTTCCTCTTCACTTGAATGAGGGAGGTATTCTTTGTTATATAGAAACTTTTTAGTATAATGTGGTCCTGTTTGTCAATTGTTGGTCTTAAGGCCTGTGCTATTTGGCTCAAAATGTAAAGTCAAGTGTATTCTCTACTTCTTCCTCTGTTAGATTCAGGGTGTCAGCTTGATCCATTTGGAGTTGAGTTTTGTATAGAAGGACCTAGTTTCAGTTTGACTACATGATTTGCTGAAGATGCTGTCTTTTCTCCACTGTGTATTTTTTTTTTTTTTACCTCTGTCAAAAAATCAGATGTCAATAGGCTCTTGGACTTATATCTAGCTCTTCAATTCTAGTCTACCAATTAATGGGTGTGTCTGGTTTTTGTTGTTAGAACTTTTTCGTATAAACTCAAAAACAGTGATTCCTCTATCAGTGTTCAGAATTGTTTAAACATCCTGGGTATTCTTTGTTACCAAAGGAACTGTAAGACTATGTTTCCTGTTTCTGTGAAGAATTGCATTGGAATTTTGGTGGGCATTATAGTGAATTTATAAATTTTTTGGTAGGTTGACAATATTAATCCTAGAAACCCATGAGCATGGAAGGTCTTTCTATCCTTTAGTATCAACTTCTATTTCTTTCTTCAACATCTCAGAAAGTTTTTATTATACAAGTCTTTCACTTCCTGGGCTAGATTTAGTCCAAAGACTTTGAAGCTGTTGTGAACGGGATTGTTTCTCTGATTTCCTTCTCAGTGTGTTTGTGGCTGTATATAGAAAGGCTACTAATTTTTGAGTATTAATTTTACATGCTGCTACTTGTTGAATGTGTTTATCCAATGTAGGATTTTTTTCTGGTTGAGACTTTGGGATCTTTTTTTTTTTTTTTTTTTTAATAAAGTTCAGTTCTTTGAAAAGATTAACAAAACTGATGAGTTTTAGCCAAATTAACTGAAAGAGAGAGAACACAAATTAATAAAATCAGAAATGGAGAGGGAAACATCATAATAGACACTGAAGAAAGTCAGAGAATCATATTCTGTTAAGGAGCTGGAGAGGTGGCTCAGTGGTAAGAGCAGTGGCTGCTTTTGCAGAAGCCTGGGGTCAGATTCCAGCACCCACATGGGGGCTCACAACTGTCTGTAACTCCAATCTTAGGGGATTTAGCATCTACATCTACTGCATATATGTGGTGTACAGATGTACACACAGGCAAAACAAACATACACATAAAAATTATACAAAAATTTAAAAACCTATATTTCACTAAACTAGAAAACTTAAGGAGAAAGATGAATTTATACATATATACACACACATATAACTTATATGTGTGTGTGACATATATAACTATATATGTGTGTGTGTGTGTGTGTGTGTCCCACCAAAACTAAATCAAGATGAAGAAAATAATTTAAATAGATTCATAACAACCAATGAAATAGTAGCAGTAATTTAAAATCCCTAACTTAAAAAAAAGCCCAGGACCAGATGGGCATAGCACAGAATTCTACCAGACCTTCAAAAAAAATTCTTAGCACCAATACTCCTCAAATATATCTTAAAATAGAAAAGGAAGGAACATTTCCAAAGTATTTTTATGAAGTCAAAATTACCATGGTACAAAAACCAGACAAAGCTCCAACGAAAAAAGACAAAGCTCCAAAAAAAGAAAAACTTACAGCCCAACCTCTCTAATGATGTACGTGCCAACATTCTCAATAGAATACTTGCTAACAAAATTCAAGAGCACATCAGGAAGATTACCTACCATGGTCAAATCACCTTCATCCCAGAATTGCAGAGATGGTTCAATGTGTGTAAATCAATCATTGTAACCCACCAGATACGGAAACCACATAACCATCTTGTTAGACACAGAAGCAAAAAGCCTCTTGACACAATTCAACATTCATCCCTTTATGATAAAAGTCCTATAGAGACCAGAGATATGAAGACACAGCTCAGTATAGTAAAAGCAATTTATAAGAAGCCAACATAATGCTAAATGTGAGAAACCAAAAGCATTTCCACCAAAATTAGGAACAAGACAGGATTCCTCTCTTCATTGCTCATCAGTGCAGACCCTGATGTCCCAGCTCCAGTAAAAAGAAGGAAATCAAAGAGATACAAACAGCAAACAAAGAAGTCAAACTATTCTCATTTGCAGTTAGATATAATTGCACATGTTATGAACTATTCAGAACTCTCAAGTGACATGCTTTCTTGCTATTTTCTCCTCTCTATTTACTTGATATTAATTGCTAAATTGTCCATACTCCCATTGAACATATTCATATACAAATTATGTTCAGTCTGTATAAAACTGGCCTCTGCTTCATACCTTCAGTGTATCCTGACTTCTAATGAAGGCAAGGACATAGTAGGTAGGTGCCAAGTGAATACTAACAAAAAATAATTAAAGCACAATATCTGCAGTTCTAGGAAGGAGTATGCTTTCCTAGCACCTTTGAGTAGATATTTAGATATAGTTATTCTTTTAGTTGGGGTTAATTCAGTATTTCATTCATTATAACATGAAAAATACTGAAATCTACTTTTAGTAGTCACTTACTTTTATAAATATTCTTATATCATTGATCTAGTGTGGGAGCTTATACAGTGACTCAGTTTCCCATACTGACTCGAAGAGAAAAGAGCCACAATGACTCAGCTTTTCTAGAGTTCTAATGAGTTCAAATTGTTCTTTGCTTTACCCTTGATGACCATGGGACTAGTCTGATTATTCTCTGGGAAAGAATTCATTATCTTACTGCCCAAGCTAGCAAGAGACACATGATTTGATGTGTTAGTTAAGCTGCCTGCTGCCTGACTCAAGGGTGTTTTGTTTTGTTTTGTTTTGTTTTCAAGAAAATGTTTGAATGCTTGAACTATGCTTTGCTTGAATCCTGTCTTGATAATATATACAAGCGCTTTCAGAAATAAACTTGGGGTCTTCGTGGTTTTGAACCTAGGGTACCTCCCAGTTTGCTTTCCTATCTTCTGTTGTATCTCCAGCTAAGGGCCTGCCCCTAGCTACCCTGATGACTCGTTGGCAAACTCTGTAAGACAGAGACTGTCTCAGTTACTCTCCTGTTGCTGTGAAGAGACACATGCCAATGTGGCCTATAAAAGAAAGCATCTAGTTGTGGCCTTGCTTATAGTTTCAGGGTGTGAGTCTATGACCATCATGGCAGCAGGCAGGCAGGCATGGTGCTGGTGCAGTAGCTGAGAGCTCACATCTTACCACAAGTTAGAGTTGGGGGGATTACAGAAAGACAGGGAGGGAGGGAGAGACAGAGAAATAGAGAGAGAGATTAGAGAGAGAGAGAAATTGAGTCTGAAGTGGGCTTTTGAAACTTCAAAGCTCATCCCCAGTAACACACTTTTCCCAACAAGGCTATGCCTCCTAATCCTTCCTAAATACTTCCACCAACTAATGACTAAGCATTCAAATATCTTTTTCATTCAAACCACCATAGAGACTGCACTGTGAGGATATGTTTCAAATTTAATAAAAACAGCCTGAGATATCATAGGACAAATCCACCTCCTCCAGTCTTTGCTTGTTTTTTGTTTGTATGTTTTTTCCAGACAAAGTTTTCTGTGTAACAGTCCTGGCTTTCCTGGAACTTGCTTTGAAGACCAGGCTGGCTTTGTGTTTTCTCATTTAAAAAGTCAATTAACATAAATGCAAAGAAATAGGTCTTTAAGAGAGAGAGAACATAAAGATGTTCAAATTCAAACAGAGGAATATGAAGTACCAATTTCAGCAAGGTCATCTAAAATTAGACAGAAACAGGCAACATTAATATACTCAGTAACCTTTAAAAAAATGAAGAATGACAAAGATGATACAGAAGCTAGTTGGGCTCCAGTACAGATGCTAGAATTATGGAGAGTAAAAGAAACAATTGTAACATGGGATGCACTCACCATTTGTCAAACAAATGTTAAACAGCTGGTCATGCTGTAACCGGGTCACCCTTGAAGATTGGTTAGATATGGTTACAGCTGTGTTAGAGTCGGGACCACTTCTACAGAGGAAATCATGGTGGAGGGAGGAGGCTAAAACAATAGAACAAAGAAGCAGGGCCAGAGTAATAAAAGTCTCCCAAGACCAACTTCTTGGGGAAGAAGATTATGCTGATATTGACAGGCAGTCTTTATACAATGAACACACTCTGGATTTATGTCACATGGCAGCTTTAAATGCCTGTGACTGGATTGAAGAAATAGGAAAGAAAACTGAATCATTCACTAAAGTAATTCAAAGCCTAAAAGAAACTTTTACAGACTTTTTGCACAGATTAACTGCAGCAGTAAACAGAATAGTACTGGACTCAGAAGCCAGGTGAATAATAACTGAATCACTGGCCTTTGAGAATGCCAATGCACAATGTAGAAAAATACTTAGACCCTTAAAAGCAAGGTCAGCGCCTTTGGAGGATTGGATTCGTGGGACAATTAATATGGAGTCTTATGACAGTGATGATAACTGGGTAGGAGAGCTTATTTCTAGAGGTATAAGAAAAAATCAAAATGTTAAATGTTACAATTGTGGAAGGCACAGTCACATAAAAAGAGATAGTAAACAAGGCGTTCCCAGAAACAGTGCTTTTGTTAGTAATTATCCCAAGAGAACACCCCTTCCTTCTGGAGTACGCAGAAGGTGTGGAAAAGGAAGACATTGGACGAATAAGTGCAGGTCAACAAGGGACAGACAAGGTAACTTTCTGCCCTTGGGAAATGCCCCCATATCAAATCCAGTCCAATCTTACCCTGCCATTGTGGAGGAAACACCTTCCCAGAACAATTTAAAAAATTAAAACCTATTTAAAAAAAAAAAAAAAACACATACTACTGTGAATGATAGAAAATACTCAGAAAAAGAAAAAATTCAGGAAAAATTATAAAGCGAATATTTTAGCAAGCTTCTATCAGTGAACAAAGGCCAAAATTAAAAGTACAAATAAATGATATTATTGAAGGCTTATTGTACACAGGTGCGGATATATCAATAATTTTACTAGAGTCATGGCATCCAAGTTGGCCCCTTCAGGAGGTAAATGTTCAGTTTTTAGGAATTGGGTCAATATCCCAGGTAAAACAGAGTGCAAGATGGCTTGAGTGTATAGGACCAGAAGGACAGAGAGGAATATTAAAGCCATATGTAGCTAACATTGCTATAAATTTATGGGGACAAGATTTAATACAACAATGGAACACACAGATTAATATTCCTCCAAACACAGAAATAAGCCATAAACCAGCATATGGTTCTGAAAAAACATTAAAAGGTATTATGAGCAATAGTCACAGACCATTCAGGTTATAGAGAAACAAGGCAAAAGAGCTGCTGATCTTTCAAAAACACCCACAGCACTACCTCTAAAATGGCTAACAGAGAAGCCTATATGGGTTCATCAGTGGCCTCTAACAAAAGAGAAATTGCAGGCCTTAGAGCAGCTGGTATAGGGGCAGTTAAATGCTCAGCATATAGAAGAATCAACACATCCATTGAATTCTCCTGTATTTGTTATTAAGAAGAAATCTGGAAAGTGGAGAATGGTTAACAAACCTAAGGGTGATAAACAAAGTGATCCAGCCAATGGGCTCTCTACAGTCTAGGATCCTTTGCCTTCTCTGTTGCCTAAAGAATGGCCTATTATAGTTATTGATTTAAAAGACTGTTTCTTTACAATACTTTTACAAGAACAAGACAAAGAAAAATTTGCCTTTACAGTGCCCACTTATAATATTTCTCAGCATGCAAAGAGTTATCAGTGGAGGGTACTCCCTCAAGGAATGCTTAATAGCCCCACTCTGTGCCAGTATTTTATACAAAAGCCAGTAGAACAAATATGTAACAAATTCCCATATTCTGTAATTTATCATTACATGGATGACATCTTGTTGGCTGGTTCAAATATCGATACCTTAGAAAAAATGTTTGAAGATGTGAAAAAATTTTTGCCTGCTTGGGGAGTACAAATTGCCCCAGAAAAAATACAAAGAGGGGATTTCATTAACTATTTAGGTTACATAATAGGCCAACAAGAAATCAGACCTCTAAAGGTACAGATCAGGAGAGATAGATTGAAGACAATTAATGATTTTGAAAGTACTAGGAGACATTGCCAATTTACAACCCACTACTGGAATTAAAAATTATGAACTGGATAATTTGTTCAAAAACTTAAATGGTGACAAGGACTTAAATAGTCTGAGAGAGTTGTCACCTGAAGCTGAGAAAAAAATTGCTTTGGTGGAAAAGAAATTACAGCATGCACATGTGGATCGTGTGGATCCAGACCTTAATTGCATTCTAGTTATCTTGCCCTCTAAGTGTTCTCCTACAGGAATTTTAATGCAAAGGAAAAGTGTTATGTTGGAATGGATATTTCTTCCACATAAACCAAGTAAGAAATTAAAGACATATGTGAAAAAGATTTCTGAACTCATTTTTAAAGGAAAACTAAGACTTTGTCAATTGACAGGAATGGACCCAGCAGAAATTGCTGTACCTTTAACTAATGAAGAAATTGACCAATATGGGTAGAAAGTGAACCTTGGCAAAGAGCCTGCAGTAATTTTTTGGGAGATATTGTCAACAAATATCCTAAAAGCAAAAGAATTGAATTTCTAGAGAAAACTAATTGGATTCTCCCTTGTACTGTATGAGATAAACCAATTTCCAGAGCTCCTACATTTTATACCGATGCAAACCAATCAGGAAAGGCTGGTTACAAATCAGAACATATAAGTAAAGTGGCCCAAAGCCCTTATAGTTCTGTTCAAAAGTCAGAATTATATGCTATTGTGATGGTATTAATAAATTTTACCGAACCTCTTAACATAGTCACTGACTCTCAGTATGCAGAAGGAGTTTTTCTATACATTGAAACAGCTGATTTTATTAATGACGAATCACAATTAACTTCATTATTTATTCAGTTACAAGAAATAATCAGGACTAGAAACCATCCCTTCTATATAACACACATTCGATTCCATACGGGTCTGCCAGGTCCTTTAGCACAAGGTAATGATGAAATTGATAAATTGTTAATGGGAATTTACTAGAGGCCTCAGAATTTCATAAAAAGCATCACATCAATAGCAAAGGATTAAAAAAAGATTTCTCTATCACTTGGCAACAAGACAAAGAAATTATAAAAAGGTGTCCCACCTGTTCTTTCTATAACCAAACTCCATTGCCAACAGGAAGTAATCCTAAAGGTATACATAGAAATGAAATCTGGCAGATTGATGTATTTCATTTTACAGAATTTGGGAAATTAAGATATGTCCATCATATAATAGATATGTTTTCAGGATTTCAATTATTTCAATGGGCAACTGCTTTGAGTTCAGAAAAGGCTGATTCTGTAATCACACAATTGCTAGAAGTTATGGCCATCCTGAGAATACTTGTACAAATTAAGAATGACAATGCTCCCGCATATGTCTCTAGTAAAATGAAACATTTTTTGCTTATTATAATATAAAGCATATTACAGGAATACCACACAATCCTACAGGGCAAGCAGTCATAGAGAGATCAAATCAAACTCTAAAGGATATGCTAAATAAACAGAAAGGAATAACAAAGACCTCCAGAGATAGACTACATAATGCTTTATTAACTTTGAATTTTCTCAATGCTAATGAGAAAGGAACAACAGCTGCTGAAAGGCTTTGGACTATAGAAAAAAATAGCTGAACTAAATCAGCCTGTTTACTTCAAAGATTTACTAACCTCTGAATGGAAGCCAGGATATGCGCTATGTTGGGGAAGGGTTTTGCTTTTGTTTCCACAGGTGAAGAGAAGTTATGGATACCATCAAAATTAATAAAGACTCAATTTGAACCAGAGAAACTTCATGAAAATAAGAACTGATAGCTCATTCACCCATATTACAATTCTTTAAGTTTTAAGAAAAAACAAAAGGGTTGGGGCAGGTTTTTGTTTTTGTCTTTACAGAAAACTGGAAATACCCATCTTCAAGAAGTGAAAGACCTTGGACATCTAGATGTCTAAAGCAGAAGGGAAGCTATCTAGAAAAATTTACAAGCAAAAGAATATTGGAACTATTGGTACCGGTATACTCTTTAGGGTAAAATCTCATTGCTTGACCTCTAATTTTTTTTGTAAGTTGAAGTTCTGGTTTAAGTATAATCTAAAGCTGGTTTTAGAGTTGGAGTGTGGCTCTCTCCTTCTCTAAACTCAAGCATATTTGTTAAAGGAAAATACAAGATCTCTGCATCATATTAGAGGAGCCACCTGATAGGGGACAGAAGAATAACAAAAAATAAGGGATTATTCTTTGTTACTAATCCTATGCTGAATAAATAGTTATATATTTAGCTTCCTGTTCATTGTGTTGGGTTTTAGTCTCTTATCAGTTTTCTGCAGTGATCCATGACAATGCCTAATTGCGAACTTGAAGTATCCAAAAGGAAGATGGGGCCCCACCATGATGATATCACATGGAATCTGACAAAGCCACTAGGCTGACAAACACAAACCAAAGATCAAATTTGGACTACAAACTGCTCAGGACAATTTCGAGGCAGCTCACTGAGACGAACCAGCTTCACAGACTACTATAGCCAGGACTTGAGACAAACCATGCACTTTCCTGTTATGCAAAGATTGGACAACAAATGATACAGTTACTTATTTCAGGACTTGACAATTAACAAAACATTTCTTTTCAGAATCCCCTAAATACACCGTCGCCTCCAGACAGCAGGAAGTAAATTTAAGAACACAGTGCCCACATTCCCAAGAGGTAGGGTGGGTGGTTTTTGGTTGTTCTTTACGTTATGGATGATTGTCATTGTTTAGGTTAATTGGTTAAAAAAATGTTAATAATTATGGTTAGAAAAAGTTAAACAAGAACGATTAGATTCAAGATTTGTGTTAAAAAATAGAAAGAAAAAGGGGATACAGATATATAGGATATAAGGATAGATTATTGAATCTTCTTTTAAAAGAATTTACTAGCTTTAAATATGTTTTTAAGATCAAACAAATATAGTTTAGATGAACAGGTCTTCTTCAAACACTTCAGAGACTCATAGAATATGGCATTTAAAATATTTTAAGAACTTAAACTTTTCTGGACAGTGAGATAGGTCTGCTCCTGGTAGCACCAATCTACTTCAAGAGAAAAATGGGCATCAAAGAAACTCCATATGGAGTTTACTTTCTTTGTGGCAAGTTAGCCAATGGACAAGAACCTGTTCTTGTATTGACTGCTTGACAGTATGCTGTTTAAATGGGTCATGCAGGTTCCCTAGGAAAGTGACCTCTGAACTTTGACAGAACAAGCTGAGATGGTCCTTCAGGTTCCTGCTTTTCAGAGAAAACTGTCAGATATTCTTCAGGACACAAGGAAAAGCGACTGAACTATACCAAAATGGGCAGAGCAGATTTTCTGCTTCACTGAAATGAAAAGAGACTCTGGGCCTGTAGGCTGAAGATGGATGCCCCAACTTTATAAAGGAACTTTGGGTGATTGTCCAGACAGATAGGTGTTATCTCTGTCATTTCTAGATTTTGAAAGTTGCTTGCCTTCCTGTTTACTTGGGTAAATATTATTTCCTTCTTGGGTCTCTGAGGTAGTTGAAGATGAGATAGTTATAGTTTTCTAGTGACAGTTTTAGAAAAGAAAATTTGAAGTTAAAGTGTATAAGTTTAAGAGACATCAAAATAATAGTTTTTAGTTAGTAATACAAGTTAGAAATAAAGTGAAATAGGTATAATCCTTTGGGCTCATCAAAATAGGATAATTAATGAAATATTTTCTTTGAATTGTCAATTTTTAATGGACTGAACATTGCTCATTTATTGTTTGTATATATTGTATATAATTATTCTACCTATTGTATATGGTTTTTCTTATGTTAGCTATAATCTTCATTTTTTAATTTTGATACAAAAGGGGATATGAGGGAATATGTTTCAAATTTAATAAAAACCAGTCTGAGATATCAGAGGGATCTACCCACAGCCAGTCTAGGAGGATCAGAGAGTGGTAACTCACACCTTTAATCCCAGCACAGGGAGTATCCTGAGAGTGGTGACCTACACCCTTAATCCAATCTGAGTTAGAGATCATTTTAGTTTACAGAAGGAATTCCAGGCTCCTAGTCAGGCAGTGGTGATACTCACTGTTAGTCCCAGCACATGGGAAACAGAGGCAAGAGAATCTCTGTGAGTTCAAAGCCAGCCTGGTCTTCAAAGCAAGTTCCAGGACAGCCAGGACTGTTACACAGAAAACTCTGTCTTGAGGGGGGGTGGGGGGGGGACTGAAAGAGGTGGTTCTGTCCTCTGTCTCAAGCTGTTTTTATTAAATTTGAAACATATCCCCATACTGCACTGCCCACTCTGCTGGTGAAATAAGTCGTCTAAAGAGGCTGGGAACTCTGTGCAATGCCAAAAGACTAATAAGTGAAAGCCAGTCCCCTTGAATGCCTTGACTGTGCCCATCTATTATGCAGAGAACCAAACAGAGCGAGAGAGAAGGGAATGAATTAGAACAGAGTATCACGACATCTTTCTATGTTATTTTTTAGATCCCTAGCATCCTTAAAAACAGGATAATAACAGCTATAGAAAGACAGCAAAGAAAATCTCAGGGAATCATCTAGCAACTGATGAACTAACCTGACCTTTGGTTCCTTTGGTTCTCTGAAGAGGACCTAAGCAATCCTTGGCTCACTGGACTGCAGCTTCAATCTTCAGACCAGATATGCCATTAGATCACTGAACACAGCAAAAGAATTCAGATTCTGTAGTAATGTCTTTTTTTTATTATTATTATTTTCTTCAAGCTGACGTTGAACTCTTGGGTTCAAGCTATCTTGTACATTAGCCTCCTGAGTAGCTAGGACCACAGCCAGCAACCATTGCCACAGCTAAAATAAGTCTTTTTTTTCTTCCTTGTCAGTCTTTCTTCCCTCTAGCCCACACAGCACATCTTAAATTTTGTTGTGCGTCCGTGCGTGCTTGTGCGTGCGTGTGTGTGTGTGTGTGTGTGTGTGTGTGTGCGCGTGCTTGTGCATGCGTGTGTGTGTGTGTGTGTGTGTGTGCGCGCGCGTGCTTGTGCATGCGTGTGTGTGTGTGTGTGTGTGTGTGTGTGTGTGTGTGTGTGTGTGTGTGTGTATCTAGGAATAAATATAAGACCTCTTGGACACCAGGCAGACACTCTGCTCCACTGAGTGTATCCCTAGCCCTGGTCCATGTTCTTCACACTGGCCTTCCTTCCTCAGCAGAAAGCACATGGTAATTTTTTAAGTTGTACTAAAGGTGCTTCATGACCCCTTTATGTTTTTCTTTGAAGTCGTCTTAATTTCTCTTCATAAAATTAATTTGAGGGTCCAGACAGACCAGCTGAGTAATGGTTTCTTATAACCAAAGCATGTGCCCAGACTTTTAGAAGTCGAAAACAGAATAATTTATTGTGTTCACTTTTTAATTTGAGCAGACAAGCCCTCAAAAAAAGATCTTGAAGAAGAGGAGGAAGAAGAAAAAAGAATAAAAGAGAAGGGAAAGGAAGGAGGGGAAAGAGGAGGAGGAGCAGGAGGAGGAAGAGCAGCCAACAGAATGACTGGAGAGAAGACCTGGGTTTGATTCCCACATAGCAGCTCTGAACATCTGTAACCCCATTTACAGGGGATTGAAACACTCTTCTGACCTCCACATGCCTCATATAAATAGGGTACAGAAAATACATTTAGGAAATACACTCATACACATAAACATATTTTTGTGTGTTGTTTTGTTTTGTTTTTGAGACAAGTGTTTCTCTGTGTAATCCTGGTTGTCCTGGAACTCACTCTATAGACCGGACTAGTCTCTGCCTCCACCTGAGATTACAGGCTGAGATCAAAGGTGTGCGTCACCACTGCTCAGCTTAAAAAATAAAAAAAATAAAAAAATGAGCTACCAAAACAAGTGCCTTATAAAAGGAGGCAGCAAACTAAGAATGAAAAAGAGAAAGAGCACAGACTCTCTCAGCCCACACATGCGGACTGGTAACTCTTTGGGATAGGAGAACTGATAGCCCCATGTTGCGTAGCTGAGGGGAGGTCAGGAAAGAGCAACTGTTTTCCAGATCTATTTGAATGACAGGAATGTACCAAGAACAGGTTTTTCACAGCCATTAGACAATTTTTCAAGAAGTAGCAATAGGTTCCTAAAACTAAGGCAACAAAAACATAAATGTTTTCTCCAAAAATCATGAAATAGAGGAAAAGGCTGGGAGAAATACAACCCATAGTTTACAGCTTGGGAGGACAATGAGCAGGTACTGCATCAACATAGCAGTGTAAGCTCAATACGGATTAACTCAATGGTGATACAATTTATTGGAAATGTTGGGGTCCAGGTAAGACCTTTGTTCCCTGCAGCTCTTCCTACTCACTAGAACATGGCTTTAGCCTCTAATTCTTTCTCCCTTCCCCCTGCATAAAATTCAAGGTACTCAAACAATGGCTGGTAACCTTTGAGAACAATTCTTCTGTGTTCAAAAGCCATTCTTGAACTGTATCTGAAGGCTACAGAACTGTTTCAGGTACTTTGACTAATGTCCTTTAAAACATTCCTCTATCATTCTACAGACTAGATGCTGATAGAAGCTTTCATTCTGAGAGAGAGAGAGAGAGAGAGAGAGAGAAGAGAGAGAGAGAGAGAGAGAGAGGACATGCCATAGAGCATATGTGGAGGGAAGTCAGGGGCCAGCCAGAGGAATTGGTTCTTGTTTGAGGCAGGAATCTTGCTTTGCCATTGTTCAGTGCATTGCAGACTAGCTGACACTAGAGCTTTCTGGGAATTCTCCAATCTCTACTTTCCACATCCTTAGGACTGATGGGGTTACAAACACATGTACCACAACTGGCTTTTACATGGCTTCTGGGAATTGAAACTCAAGTCTCCAGGCTTACATGTCAAGTGTCTTTACTCACTGAGCCATATCCTTGGCCCCAGTACCTATCATTATTAGATAAAAGGGTTTAGCTAAGGAGGATGTAATTGAGTTTCATCTATAAACTATCTAGAAAAAAAATGTTGGAAAGAGTGGAGGAAAAAAATTAAATTCTTATCCATATGTTGTGAAATAATCCTCTTGTACAATGTAAAGATTTGCCACTCAAGTTGGTTTATTAAAACACTGCTTGGCCGGTAGCCAGACATAAATACAGGTGTGTGGGTGGGCAATAATAAGCCTGAGCTATTGGCCAAGCATTTATAATTTATATTAAGCCTCTGAGTAATTATTTGAGAGTGACTGCAAGACACAGAAAATGCCTACTTAGATATGGTGCCCAAAGTTGGGTGCCAAGTGAATCATAAATCTACTTATAATCTAATTAATTAAAAAATCAAATATTGGGGTAAAAACATGAAATATTAGAGAAGCAGAGGAGCAGCCACAGTTGTGTCCTACTTCTGTTCCTTAGTCAAAAGGACTAAGACCTAACTCAGCCCTGCCTTACCATTTCCTGTCCCTCTCTACAGTCCTCCAAATCTCTGTGGTTAACTAGTGGCTAGCTCTGCCCTTTAACTCCAAACAAGATTTATTTTTAGAACAAAAAATATCACACAACATCCATAATAAGAGTAATTCAGTAGTCTATGTCTCAAAATGCTAAATCAAAACCCAGCAACATAAGAGGATTATTTTGATATAGAAAGGTAATGGATCAAACTGCTTAAAATGACAGTGATTATATTTGGGGAGTCTGCATGTTATTTTTACAATCTTCCAAGGTGGTTTAATGATTAACATTAAATGAACATATTATTCTGGTGACAATTTAAACAATATTTTGAAAGTTTAAAAAATGAATGTGCGGGGCTAGAGAAATAGCTCAGCAGTTAAGAGCAACTGGTTGCTTTTCCTAAAGTCCTGAGTTCAATTTTCAGCAACCACATGGTGGTTCCCAACCATCTGTAATGAGATCTGGTGCCCTTTTCTTGCCTGCAGAGATACATGCAGGCAGAACACTGTATACATAATAAATAATCTTTTTTTAAAATGAATTTACAATTACATAATGAAAGTGTGTCTATAAATGCTTTCAATGAAATGATTCTAACAAGTAAGTAGAAAGCTTTCTAGTGGCCTACAGACTGGTCTAGCAGACATCTAGCACAATAGACCTAGAGGAGAGAGGGTTGCAGCCTCCTACAACACTGTAACAGAGAGCAGAGTGCACTGTCTTTCTCTGGGCTTTCCAGATCCTCGGGGATTCTCTGAGTAAGTCACAGTACTTCTTTTTGCTAAATAGGGTGCCTACTCCTTGCTTAGAGAGTGTCAGTAGTAAGAAATGCAGACATGGCTTAGCATTTAAGAGCATATACTAAGTTCAGTTCCTAGTACCCACATCAGGTTACCCACAACAGCTCCAGGGCAACTGACTTATTTGGGCACCTTCACTCACATGCACATACACATGTTCACCACAAACAAACACATAATTAAAGATAAAATAAATTGTGTGTGTGTGTGTGTGTGTGTGTGTGTGTGTGTGTGTGTGTGTGTGTGTGCTCTAGTCGAGAATGAATTCTGTTGAGAATTCTTCTTAGATTCTGGTTATGCAACCTCACTTTCCTTCTGTTCACCCTCTTTATCCCCAGTGTTCTTTCTCTTCCATTCACTTGGTCCTGATCTGCTTTCTCCACACTTAAAACTTTCCTTACAGCTTTTCTCTCTCCCCTGCCTGGCTCTTCCAGCATCCCACTGTATCTCCTTTCTCAACCTAATTTTTTTAAAGTCATGACTGATAACCCATCTTCATAAGCATGCCATGTGACTTATAGTCTTGCTTTAATTCTCCAGGTGCCTAGCTGAAATCATTTGTCTGTTGACTGTGACTTGCTCTCTGTTCAACTAGTGACTATTCTGTATTGCAGCAGCGACGCTAACTTTGGCGCTATTAAAAGTCATTTAAGAACCAAAGAGACTTCATTCCAGCTGTAGACAATCGTCACCATAAGTGACTTGAATGTTTTCGATACTATAAATCTAGAAGCTTTCAAAATTTCCACTCATGTACTATCAATGCGTGAGAGCATTGTCTAGAAACCAAAGAAATTGTGACTTTTGAAGAATTGTATCTTTAAAGGCATCAGCATTTGCTGATGAAAGTGTTTGTCCCAAATTAAGCTTTCTAAACTAAAACTCTATAAAGCTAAATGAGACCACAGGAGTTCTGTAACCTATTTGTAATCATGACTGGGGGATTTAGATTCATACAAAACTGTCTTTATTTTAAATACAGCTTAAATAAAGAAAAGCACACACTTCAGCCCAAAATCCCAGCCACAGTTCTCCCTAGCAGAAAAGGACCTTTCTTGAAAGTTTTTCCAGGCTTCCCACTTAATAGAGGTCAGTCCAAAAATAAATGCGTGAGAGCTTTACTAAGCACATTCAACAGCCCACCAAACGCCAATCCGTGGAGAGCTGCACTCAGCTTTTCCTCCAGTAGCCTCTGCCAGGCCCCCCACCTACGTTCTCCAGCTCCTAATTAGGAAGCTAATTAGAATTCCAAATTTAACTGCTAAATAGAGAGGGCAGTCTGGTCCCAGGCCAGGGTTCCCTGAACATCAAACAGCTCCTCTGTCCTTAGTGTGGGAAGAGAACTAGACCCTCAGGATTGATGGCCATTTGACTTACTGAAGGGCATTACTCTGAGAGTAATATTACTGAGAGGGAAGGTCTGAAGGTCTGAATTGCAAATATGGGGGAAAAAAAAAAAAAACAACCCAAAACAAAAAACTTTATCCTCTCCCCCAAAAAACCCATGGTTTAAGTACTTTAAGGAATAGAAACATCTTTTTATGAAATCAGTTATTGTCGTGGCGATCGGAGGGGACATATTCCCTTTAGGAATAGTTCCTGGTTCCAGCCAGGCAGCCTCTCAAAATGCAGAGCGCCTTCTTTAGTTACCATGGCAACCAAAATTAGAAGGGCTTTTGCAACACTAACAGAAACCATCTCCTGAAGTGATTCTGTGAATCACACTGAATGCTGATGATGCAAACTGTGTATACGGATTTTCAAACATTTTTTAAAATTTCTATTACAATAAACAAACACCCATTTTACATTCCGTTTAAAATCGTAACTTGGAACAAATTTTTGTTCGTCTGGTTTTGTTTGTTTCCCTTTGGATGCCCCAGGCTCCACAGTGCAAACGCGATTTAATTTCCAAACTTGTCTGAATTACACGGTGAGCACTTAGAATGTGATTCATTTACCCTTATTTTGGAATGGGTGGGGGAGGGTGGGTTTTTAACATAGAACCCTCTTGTCTATTACACTCCGGAGGTGGAAAACTGGAAAGGGGGGAGAGTGGGGGTGAAGAAGAGGAAAGAGAAGAGGAAGAGAGGGGAAAAATCGATCTCTTGGCTTCTTCATCGGAACCAATGGGTTCTGCTTGCAGAAGGCGTTTTAAGATTGTTGAGGTCCCTTCCTGGTTGGACCTCCAAGTCCTTTACCTTCGAGATAGCCAGGAAGAGCAATGAAGTTCCTCCTCACTCTGTTGGGTCTTCCTAAAGAAGCACCTTTCTCTAGGAAGGATTCTGGTGCTTGGTGTCCTTGAGGATTCATGACATCCCTTTCCCTTTCTGCGGGCCACACCTGTGAGAAGTTGCGTCCACTGCTAATCCAGGTCACACAGGTGCTCAGCCCTACAAGCAAACTTAGAGATTTGGGTTGGTGCCTCGCTCCTGTGGTCCAGGGAACCGGTGTGAACTCGGCTGTCCTCTGGCTCACGTGTGAGCACGCACACAGATCTAGGGACAGCACTGTACGTATAGAGGGGTGCACAGGAGCGCCCAGACCAGGCCCCACCACCGCCCGCACACAGGGTGACAGTCCGTGCCCTGGTGCCAATGTCCCCTTCTTCTGCTTGCTGACTGACCCAGTGGACGTCCCCAGGAGCGCTTAACCTTCTCCTAACCCCACTTCACCGCCACCGCTGATCAGCACTTTCTCCCTTGCGGTCCCGGAGAAGTGTCTCTTTCTAAACACGCACATTTGTAGCCTGGAGATGATAAGGCTGGTTGGCGCGACCCGGGCTCTGGCTACGAACTTACCTCAGTCAGGAGGCCGCCTGGGGAGCTTGCCCGGTGGCCAGACTAGGCGTGCAGAGTGGCAGGCGCTGGGGCAGGTTCGTGGGTGGCCCGGGGTGCAGACCTCTGGGTCTCTCCTAAGGCTTTGCGAGCTGTGAGGAGCAGCAGATCTGACCCACAGGGCCACTGCAAATCCCACTGCCTGTCTGCTCCTGGCTCCGCCACCAGAGCCCAGTACCCCTCAGAGTCCTGAACAGGACCAATCCCGAGCGGGGGGCTGGCCCTAGAGAGCTGGGAAAGGAGACTGGATGGCCACCACGACGTGACGCTGGCCTGGACCTGGCAGGCTGGTTTCTATGGCAGCCAGGAGGGAGGAGCGGAAGGGAGGAGAGTGTGTAGTTGTGTGTTGGGGGGTTGGCGGGGACACCCACTGCAGACTTTCCGGGAGGGGGTTCGGGCCTGCTGCACAGTGGATCCCTCCTAGAGAGAGGATGGAACCCAGAGACGCAGCGGGTCAACGCCAACACCTTGCCGAAAGAGCTCCTGAGCGCTCTCGACCCAGCCTTCCCATTCCTTGCCTCTAAACGACCGCGACACAACCCCGTAATCCTTCCAAGGAGCAGGGGCTTCCAGCAATGCATCGCGCGGTAGACAGCTCCTCCGGGTGAGTCTGGCGGGGCTTAAGCTCTGCAGAAAGAAAAGCGCTCCGGTCACTCTCTGCCTGCTTCCCTTGCATACTTCAGGCCTAGCATGGTACAACTTAGCCCAGGCCTCCTTGTCGCCTGCCTACTACTCACTGCTGTGGTACGCTAGCTGGTGGTAGGTGCCAAACATTCTTTCTCTAGTTTATAAATAAGGACGACAAGTGACTGGATTGAGTGCAGAACTGGGGATTTGATTCAGAGGCCACAGAACATCCGTAGAGGATAACTCTATGTTAAAGTGCTTTGCTTAACGGAAGAAGAATCTGAGTTCAGGATAGTCAGTCAACTTAGCAAGAGTCCCGATCATGGTTTAATGGACAAGCCAAATCTAAGAGTCTAGGTTCAGTCCTGAGAACAATTTGTCCATGTTTTCTTACTGCCCACCCCAAGTCTTCCCAAACGCCAGGGCAAATTTATAAGAATAAAAACAATCTACACCTAAAATTGGGGGAGTGAAAATTTGTTTTTCTAATTTAAATTAAAAATTAAAAATTTGTCTGCCAGACATTGTATTAAGTCATTTTAGTCTAACACCTCACACCCCAATCTGAGTTAGGTTCTGGTATTACCATCCTGTTTTGGCAGATAAGAAAATTGAAGCAAAGACAAACATGACTCAGTCGACGTCTGAACGCTACATCATGCTGGGGCTGGGAGTAAAAACCCAAGCAGAGGCACTTCAGACTTAGACAAGGCCTTTCCTTCCTGCCTCTACCTCCTATGTGCTCCTTAAAGAGGTCAGAAACAGTACAGCCAAGACAGAAAAACCTTGGACAGCTCCATGTACTGGCCAAGCATAGGGAACGCAAGACCATGGAAAGGCCACTTCCTCGGCCTGGTCATCTATTGGTGAAGAATGAGGGCTCTCTGTCTCTTTAAAAACAAACAAAAACCCCTTAAACTTAAAGTACTGCATGCCACCCTCAGCTTATTTTCTTTCTAAAACATTCAAATGAAAGATAAAGTAGCACATTAAAAAAAAAGATTTAAAGGGCCCTTTGAGTCTTGAAACATGCAGGTACACAAGATAACATTTTTATAGGTAAGTTGTATAGAAACCTAGACCTTCAAATCCTAGACCAGACATATAGGGTCAGTAGCAAAACCGTCATACCATGCTCCCACAGAGCAAGGGCAATGTAGAATCGGTCAGAAATTGCTCAACTGTGCTTGCCAGACTCCGCTCCACCAGCCCCCTGCATTCTCATGTTCTGTCTCCAAGTCAGACCTGTCTCTTCCCTTGGCATTCTGGGATTCCTTAGCCATAGAAGAGGGAAACACATTTGACTCCCTCAACTTGAAGAAAAAAATTTTTTTCTCCTACAAAAGTCTGTTCAATAGTAGGATGATTACAGTATAGCAATATGCAGATGCTCTGGCTTTTATTTATTTTCAGTAGCTCTTGGTGTGTTATTACTTGAACTCAAGGTAATCCTCCTGCCTCAGTCTCCCAAAGACTTGGGATTACAGGCATGTGCCACCACACCCAGCCTTTAGGAAAACTCTTGAGTGTAAGGAAACATTTTGTAGATAATGAGGAGAAATTTGAAAGAGAAAATACAAGTCTTTTATGTGTGTCTGGAAATGCACTTTCTGCTGGGAATTGTTTGACCTGAAAGTTCTTCTTAATCCTTCCCAGGATTCTTTTTTTCTTTGTCTACAATGGGCATATACTTCATAAAAGTATTTGCTAGCAAAATATTTTTCAAAAAATTTATGAAATTAAGCCCCTATCATCAGTATAGGTGGGTTAATCATACTGGGAAGCTCAATGAAATGTGGTTTCTAAGGGATGGAGCGATAGCTCAATGGTTAAGAGCACTGGCTGCTCTTCCAGGGGACCCAGGTTCAATTCCCAGCACCCACATGACAGCTCACACCTATTTATAACCCCATTTCCAGGGTTTCTGACATCCTCACACAGACACACATGCAGGTGTTTTACCAATGCATGCAAACTACATATTTAAAAAAGAAATGTGGTTTGCAACCCTTACTTCTCTTTGTCAGCTTACACATGGGTGATGTGTACAAGACATCTGGGCTTCACGAAATACCAACAACGGCTAAAAAGTCAGTCTTTGGAGTCATAAAACTGTGTCTTGTCATCTAGCTCTACTCTTTACTACCTGGTGACCCCTTTGATGTCACACATCCCTTAGCTTCAGTTCCTGTCTGTGATCTTAGAATTGGGAGAATTAATGAGATAACATTTCCAGAAACAGAGAACTAGATTTTATTAGTCTGGTCAGGAAGCTTGGGAAGTTGGGGGATGCAGTCAATGGCTAAGTGGGCTACTTTCATCAATGTCTAAGGAGTTGGGATCCAGGAATGTTCAGAATTCTCCCTACTTGTTTGTGTACTTGCTATCCAAGGACAAATAGGGCCATTCTACTCTCATTTCCCAATTATTAAGTTACTTAGGACACCACATCCATACTGAGTTTGAACCTGGCCATTCTTGGGGTACTTACATCTTTAGTTTTCCTTCCTCCTCCCCCCTCTGGTAACACTTCACAAATCTTAGAAGACAATGTGAACTTTTCTTTTTAAGACTGTAAACTATTATTACATAGTAGAATCTTCAACTAAAAATGGAGCAGCCTGTCTTGGGAAATTTTGTTGTAGATCTGTATACAACCCAAATCTGAGAAAGAATGTCTTTACAAAATTCAACAATATCTCTGAATGGAAAAGATACTGTCTTAGTTTGGGCCATATAATCAACTGCCTTAGATATTTTCTTATCGATAATATCAAATGATATCAATATCATTATCAAATGATACCAATATTGTTTCTTATCAATAGCTCTGCAGTTAGAAGTTGAGATAAGGATGCCAATACGGTCAAGTTCTGGAAATGGTGATTTAATGAGCTTCAGACCTTCTCACTGAATCTTCAGAAGGCAAACCAGGGAGTGTGCTGGAGTCTCTCATATAACTTTATTCTCATGCCCAAGATTAGCTCTACCCTAATGACCTAATCATCTCCAGGGGCCTCTGCCTAATAAAAAGGAACTGTGATTTCAAGGTATGACCTGGGGGTGGGGACATATGATCCTTCCCAGTTTTGTCTCCCCTCTCAGACTCTCCCAGTGGACGGTGGATGTACCAGATCCTCTCCTTCTGTCTTGTCTTCTGTGGACTTTTGACTTTGTGTGACATTCTAGGTAACTGCTTCATCTGAATTTTCCTTCTCTAATTATCTCTCAAATCATAGATAATCAGCTGTCCAGCCTGGAAGCCTTCGGTACCTTGATAATTAAAATATAGCTAAGCCCGGGAGAGAAGTGTCCAGGTGCCTACTTCTGCATTTTCTCAGAAGGGAGACAATGAAGGCTTAAAATTGAATCACTTTTTCATAGCAATTACTTGTGGAATATTGCTCTTATACACTGAAAAGATTTGTCACTGGTATTGGCTTACTAAAATTCTGATTGGCCAGTAGTCAGGCAGGAAGTAGAGGCCAAGTGACCAGAGTAGGAGAATTCTGGGGAAAGGAAAGGAGAGAAGCAGATTCCATCCACACGCAGAAGCAGCAAAATGAGATTGCTGAATTGAGCAAAGATATTAAACCATGAGGTTAAACATAGATAAGAATCATACGTTAATTGAAGTGTAAGAGATAGATAGTTGTAGCAATGAGGTTTCTTGGCCCTGGGCGGCCAGAGGTCCAGACCCACAGACCTGCTGCTCCAGACCCCTTAGCCGTCCGCAGCTGATCAGGCCCCCAGAAATGACTCAGACGCTTATATTAAGTTCATGCTGTTTGGCCTATGGCTCAGGCACATTGCTAGCTAGCTCTTACATCTTAACTCAACCCATTTCCATTAATTTGTCTGCTAAGTGGCCTATGACTCACCTGTATTCCTTACATGCTTCTTCTTGGGGAGTTGGCTGGGTCTGGGGCGGCAGGTCTGTGGGTCTGGACCTCTGGCCGCTCGGGACCAAGAAACCTCATTGCTACAGATTTCCTGCTCCACTGAAATGAAAAGAGACTCTGGGCCTGTAGGCTGAAAATGGATGCCTCAACTTTATAAAGGAACCTCAGGTAGACAGGAAACAAAAACCAAACAAACAAAAAAATGGGACCCCAAGATCCCAGCAGCCCCTTTATTTAAAGATTGATATTCACAGTATACAGAAAGACATTCCCACATCAGATAGTAACTAACATGCTTGAGCTACTGGTCCAGCAGTTACTATAATATAAGCCACGGAGTCAATTATTTCATAAGTGGTTGAAGGACCTGCTGGATGAGACAGAGAAACTTCTGACTACAATTAGTATTTATTGTTTTTCTTTAACTTTACAAGAACCTTTTAAAAATCCTAACTCTAGGATTATGATGCAGAGTTGAACCTGGAAGTGAAGCAATTGGGTAGGGAAGAAATTTAAGACAGGAGGAGTAGAGATTCGGGTATTCTATAAGAAAAAAAAAACCCAAAAAAAAAAAAAAAAAAAAAAACCCAAAAAAAAAAAACAACCCCCCCCCCAAAAAAAAAAAACCCAGTTAGGCCGAGGACTCTTGAAGATAGCATTTACCCTATTAGGCCTGAGAAGTTGGCTGGGAGAATTGACTGTGGTGTTTCCTCTCTCTGATATTCCAGCAACACCCCCCCCCCAAAAAAAAGAATAGTGTGCCAGGCACGATGGTGCATGACTTTAATCCTAGCACTCCAGAGGCAGAGACCGGCTGATCCCTGTGAGTTCAAGACCAGCTTAGTCTACAATGCAAGTTATAGGCTAGCCAAGGCTACAAGGAGAGGCCCTATCTCAACAATAAAACAAAACAGCAAAAAATTCCTAGTATTGCTGTAATAATGTAGTAATTTTATATGGAGCTGACCATAAATTTGTTCCTTTAAAAATTAATTACATTTATTTTCCTTATTTGGGGGAGCAGAGGTTATGCATGCCATGTGCTCATATGAAGTTAAAGACAGCTTGTAGCAGCCAGTTCTCTAGGTCATTCCTGAGGGTTGAACTCGGGTGAATAGGCTGAGCATCTTGCCAGCCCCTGTTCTGGCTTTGTTATAGTCAAATCCAAGCAAAATTTAGCTGGAAGAAAACAATTGCAACAATCCTATTTTTACAAAGTCTCCCTGTTCTCGTCCCCTTCTCCTTCCCCAGAATACCTGGAATGGTTTTCATGTCATGTTAACAAATCACTTTCTCTTTCTTTTCTTTTTGTACAAGGTCTCTCTAGCCCTGACTGTCCTGGAACGAACGCACTCTGTAGATGAGGCTGGTTTTGAACTCACATAGATCTGCTTTCCTCTGCCTCCTAAGTGCTGGGGTTAAAGGTGTGTGCCACCATGACCTGGCAACAAATTATTTCTGATTGATGGGTTTGGCGTGGTTTTGATTTTTTCTCATTATTCTAAACCATGTGACTTTTCTCTAGCAAATGTAATTCAGCAGCAACAAGAGTCAAGCATCGGTGACTAAGAGGTCATTGTTTGTTAGCTTTAATTCTACCGATACTCTAGCTATTCTTTTATTTTAAAAACTGTTCTGTGAGGAGTAGTGTTCTTCATGAGGAGGCCAGAGTCCCATGTTGGGTCAACCATATTGAGAGTGTTTCTCATTTATCCCGGAGCTCTGGTTCCACTGGGCTGGCTGGTGAGGCACAGCCCTGGGATCCTCCTGTCTCTGTCTCCCAACTAGGAAGAGGGGAGCTGCTGCCATGCCTGGCTTTTACATGGTAGGGATCTAGGCTCAGGTTTTGGAGCAGTAAGCGCTCCACCTTCCTGAGTGATCTCCCTGACCCCAGGTGTTTTACGCTAGCTGTCCTTTTAATTTTAATTTACTTCTTAACAGTTAACACTGAACTTTCTTCCTGAAATTAAAATACAAGAAGTAAAAGGAGAGAGAGAGAGAACTGATACCGAGGAAGGGCTGCTTCCAACCTCACCATTGTAGTTTACTTTATTTCCACCCTGGGGGATTGAACTCAGGGCCTTTCAGCACACTAGGCAAGCACTCTAGCACTGAGCTACATCCCAACCTCTCAAACTTTTCTTCAATATGAAGCCAGATGCACCCATCAGTGTTGTCGGGAACCAAGCTCCCCTTTTGAGTTTAGTCCTGTTAAATAGTTTTGTTTTTTTTTTTTAAGAGACCATTTTTTCAGCAGCTGCTGGGAGAAAGGAGGTGGAGAAGAGAGAGAAGGGCTGTCTTTTGGGTTTAGGTATGAGAGATCTGTTTAAGCAATTCAAGTTGGCAAGTAGCTCCACTGGAGAGGGGCTTCAATGAGAGAGAGAGCCTGGAATGTCGGGAAGAGCATACTTTGGCTTTTGCTCAATATCTGAAGGAAAAAGATAAAACGAGGGCGGAGCACTGTTAATCCCAGTACTCAGGAGGCAGAAGCAAGCAGAGCTCTGTGAGTTCAAGGTTAGCCTGGTCTACAGAGCTCTAGGACAGGCTCCAAAACTACACAGAGAAACCCTATCTCAAAAAGGGTTATAAAAAGATAAAAAGAAGTTACACTTTTCTGGGCTAGAACTCAGAAAACCAGATAGGCTTAGCAGTACCACCTGAGGTAAGCTGTGAAATGGCTACGCCAAAGGTCTGCTGGGTCCATTATTTCACTATCTCTTTAGTACGATTCTTCTGGGTGAACCAGATTTCCGTGGGGTGGATTTTTGGCAGGTGATCCCCAGGCCCACCTGAATTAAACCATAAGGGAGGAAACAGCAATGCTCTCCTCTTCATCAGGTCATGTTTCATAATAGGGCCAAAGGTATTCCATTTTCTAGGAAGCCTATGAAGGGGCAGTCAAGTTCCCTTAACATTAACAGGGCAATGGGAACTGGGGTCTAAAGCTGATTGTCCAAACTCAAAAGACCTCTAAGGCCACTAATCCCTACCTAGCTACCTGACATTCCCTCAAGAGTTGAGACCTTAAAATCCTCTAGGGGACAGGCAGAAATTGGGAAACAGCATAACCCATTTCCACCATGAAAACCCAGAGATCCAGTTCAGAAGCTGTCTGCCAGGAGGGTTTACTGTTTGGACTGGCTTCAGTCATACACTCAAGCATGGCTTCCAGGGCCTATGTAAGAAAGTGAGGTAAGAAACGAGGACCTCTGGACAGGACAGAACCAACATTTCTAGTTGCTGGCCAGTAAGAATTAGGATGGTTATCTTTTGGGGTCCCTGCGCCTAAACCTGCGCAACCCATTTCATACCATTTTGTGGTACTTTCTTATAAATAACACTGGATATTGTCTAGCAGGAGGCTCTGGATCCAATAAGACTTAGCAAAAATACCTACTGTGTAAAGTAAGAATTAATTTTGCTTGACTTTAGGATATATAAGCACTGCTTCAGTGAACTATGACTTTGAGTTCCCATTACTCTCTCCATAGCATTCCTTAGACAATTACAGCTCCACACAACAGTCACTTGTCTAATACAGACAGTCCACCAGGCACCCACACCGGAGTGTAAACTCATACACCGACATTCGGTTCTTGACAGGTATGAGTGAACATTTTGTGTCTATCACATGAGAATTACCAAGAAGCAACAGGAGTGTTGTGGGGATATTTCAAATATAATAAAACCAGTCAGAGATATCAGAAGGATCTACCCACAGTCAGTCTGAGGATCAGTGGTAACTCACATCTTTAATCCCAGCACAGGGAATATCCAGGAGTGGTGACCTAAGCCCTTAATTCAATTAAATCTGAGTTTGAGGTCATCTTAGTTTACAGAAGGAGTCCCAGGCTCCCAGGCAGGCAGTGGCGGTGCCACACCTTAACTGAGCAAAGAGAGTATTTAAGGCAGATGTAGAAAGACAGAGCAGGCAGAAGAAGTCATGGCTCACACTGTTAGTCCCAGCACTTGGGAAGCAGAGACAAGACCAGTCTGGTCTTCAAAGCAAGTTCCAGGACAGCCAGGACTGTTGCACAGAAAACTGTCTCAAAAAAACAAGACAACAGAAAAAAAAAAAAAAAAAAAGACTGGAAGAGGTGGATCTGCTGTTTTTATTATATTTTAAACTTATCCCTACAGTGTATTAGTCAATTAGTCTGATTTTTTGAGTTTTTAATGTCTTACTGCTCTCTAACATTTCCTTTTTGTGGCACTTGCATTTCAAAAACATAGAAACATCCAGATGTTTTTGCTTGATATGAAAGTTTGTGGCTGTCCTGGTCCAGTCATTGCAATGAAAAGCTACCATGAACAATAGGAAACAGGATTTATTCAGCCAGTAGCACATGGCTGCTCTCTAAAGAGCCTCTCCCACCAAGGCTAAAGACATAGCACCTCATAGCATAATCAAGGGACTGGGTTTGATCTTCAGTACTGAAACAGCCCCACCCCCAAACTTTCTTTCATTGGCTGATGAACTACTTCCTAGATCACTTCCTATGTCACTTATCCAAGTGTGACCCCAAGACCAACAGCCAGTGGTTTCTGGGAACTTGTTTAGTAATGCAAATCTCCAGGTGCTAACCCAGACCAACATAATATTCAAGTCTGGATACAGAGTCAAGCAATGTGTTTTAGTAAGATTCTGGTAACTGTTAAGCCACAGACTCCCAGTAGGACTGCTCACCATTAAGAGGCTGACTGGGAAGGAAATGAGGCTTATTCAGAGTAGTACCCTGAGAAGACAGGAGCTCTCTTTCTCACTTAACAAAAGGCCATCTTAAGAAACAGGTACAGAGAGAGGAAAGAAGTGCAGAGGGACCCTGGGTAGGAAGGCTACAAGGTGAGTGGCCTGTGTCATCCAAGGCAGGTTCTTTTTTGTCAGTCACAAGCAAACAACTTGACTTTTGGGTAGTTCCCATAATTCTTTAAACAGGTGAATTATCTAAATCACTGGATATTTTTGGTTATGCAAATTTAAGGAAAGATGGAATAATCTTTGGGAGTAACATGCAATAGGTTAGCTTTCTTAGGATTTGGAAATGGATTCACAGGTGACACAGCCTCAGGACTACAAGAATCTGACAGCTTTACTGATCTCTTACCTCCTCTGCTTGCAGCCCCATCAAAAGCTGGCGTGAATTCCAGAAACAAAATGAGTATTTATTTGCCCTATGCTGTGTGCAATAGGGTCTCTTAGAGGTAACCAGCTCCCTTCATTTTCTCAGCCCATTTAATAATGAATTCCTGGTCACCGAGAAGGGTGTGGTGATTCATGACTGTCATCTATTACTACACTTTTTTCACCCAGGCAACAATACTATGTATAAGTTATTTCAGTTAAATCACAATGTCAGGAGGAAAAGATGTTTCCTTTGTACTTACCATGAGGGAGAGACTGCTGAAGTATAACACAGAGTAGAAGGTTAAGACTTCCTTTAAGTACTGGCTATATAATGGCCTCTTCACTTACAGTTTTAGAGCAACACACTCGTAGGCCTCTAATTGCTGGCGAGGTTTAGTCTGGCATGGATTCTCATTTGAGCCCTTTATGACAAGTTTTGTTAAGAGCTAACAGCAGTTTGGCACATTACACATGGCATACATTTTGCCTAGGTCTCCTTCTCCAAATGAATTGTAACACTATGCTAACATTAATGACTTCAAAGGCTAACCTTTCACTTCCCACTGACATCAGTTATAAGGCTACTTTCAAGTGAGCACCTTAATGACCTCACACTGTCACTAAAGACAGCTCATGCTAAACTGAAGATATAAATTAAAATCCACTTATAAATGCCTTCTGTAACTAAGAATAACTCTTACCAGCCTGTATTTATGAACTGACTACTGACTGGCAGTGGACCATGCTGAGGTCATCAGGGGAGCCAATCCTAAGAACAGCCACACTATCATCCTGGCTCAGACCCCCTGAGAAAGCAGAGGGGCCACAGATAGAATTGAATTCAATGAACAAAGGTGGAGAACTCCATCAACCCAGGTTCTGGAAGCTTCTGATAAGGGAGCTCACAGGCTGGTAAAGACATCAGTCTGCTGCAGGAGGCAAACACAAAACTCCACATCCTTACCCCAGTTCTATCTTCCGTTCCTGAACTGCATCCTTTTCCACAATGTTGCAAATGTTTAAGTGCAGTATTTTCTTGGCTCCTGGGGGTGTGAGCATTAATAAACTTTGGGTGGGGTTCACAGGCTGCCTGAGCATGAATGCTTACATCTAGTTGGCTATATTTGTGTCTGTGGAGCGAGGGTTCTCTGTGGAGTTTTAATTGAACACCTTAATAACCACACTGTCATTTCAGACAACTCATGTTAATCTGAAGATGTAAATTAAATGTAAAGCATTAATTTGAGGGATTTTGCTCTAAGCCTGGGAAATCGGAACTGAAGTGCTGGACACCTACCCAGTTGCTGTCTGAGAAATGCTTGCTGTTCAATGAGTAGGGGAGATATAAGCTCTATAATGTACCCCACCTGCTACCATACTCTAGACCTAAGCTTAAAGCCCCTGTGGGGATTAAGTGGAAAACACTCGAAAAATAAATATCTAATTTAGTACTTGAAGCAAATATATGTTTTTAAGAGGTTATATAAAAAAAAAATACTTTGCAAACTGCAAAGCACTATTCATCCAACAGTTCAGTCCTAGTGAGCTGTTTTCCTCAAGTGTTTTCAGTCAAATCCAGCTGTGTCCTGAACATGCTAGCATAGCCTTTTGGGGAAATTCGAGTTTTTAGCTGCCCCTCTAATGTGACACTTACCTCTTCTTGTGCTGTTAAAAACTACACGACTGGTGTCCTGGCCTTGTTAGCTAGTTCTTGGGTTAGGAAGTATGCATTAACAATCTTTTATCTTCAATGATGAACCATGTTACCAATCACAGAAATACATGAAATATCTCCAACCAAACTGGTAATTTAAAAAATAAGAGGGATGGCTCAATGGTTAAGAACGGCTGGCTGTTCTTTCAGGGGACCCAGGCTTGATTCCCAGTACCCACGTAGCAGCTCAACCATCTCTAATTCCAGCTCCAAGAATCTGGTTCTGGAAGCACCAGGTACACACATATGCACATACATACAAACAAGGCACCCATACACATAAAATAATTAAAAATAAAAAAGTCATGAACACATAACTAAGTTTACTTTAAAATATAAATATCTCCCAGTATTTAAGAGGTAAAGAAAATAGCATATTGATTTTGTGGTTGTTATAGTTTTATTTTCCAAGTAATACTGATTAAAAATATTTACACACTTACTTTTAAGTCCACAGTTTAGCACTCTTTATTTGTATGGCTTTAAAAGTTATAACACAAAATCTTTACATTAAGGATTGGGGGAAAAGATTCCATTCAAAACAAAGCCTGATATATTATATACATACTTTCCTCTGTATTTTAAATACATTAACTTTAAAATGATGCTCATTTAACTTTTTTTCATCTGGTGGTAAAATATTAGTGCAACTTCTCATCAAAATAAAGTTTCCACAGATGTAAATGGATTTTTCCAATTGAAAATGGCCCTTCAGCTGCCGTTAAATGTGACTTAAAGAGAAAAGAACTGGTAGCTGTCATAAGCAAAAATACGAAGTACCAGAGCAGTTTACACTGCTCCTTAAAACATAAACTTTGAAAGAACCACAGATGTTTTACTGAAGCTTTGTTGGTCTTTAAAAGGCACAAGGGTGTTTTTTTTTTCTCCCTTAACATTCTAGAATTCTGCCATGACCGTTTCTGTTTCAGAGACAGCATTTGTAACCACTGGACAGACAAGAATGTTGTTTAAAATAAAGCCAGCCAGACCCCAAATGTTAACTGCACAGTAACAACGCACTTCCTTCATGCAGCCTTATGATGCCTACATACTCAATTTCCTAGCATGCATTAGAATACAAAGGTAAGTATTCTAATGGTTTTATGTATGATTTTATAATATGCAAAGAATTTAAGGAAGGACATGACCTGGGGAAGAGTATACAGAGACTCTTACCACAATGAAAATAGATGCATTCGTACCCAACTATATAATAAGAATATAATTCATTTAAGTTACCAGAAATATACTTCTCAAAGCTCTCATTCATTATGAGAAATATTCCCACTCTGTGGCATTAACTGGAAGGAAGGACATAGTCTGTTTCTATAGAAACAGTTCAGCACAACAGGAAATAGTTTAACTTTGGTCCACTTATCTGATAGTTTAAGGTCACACTGCCCATCAGTTTACCCCAAAAGTAACTTAAAAATATAATTGTTATTTCATTCTAAAACTGGCATAGATGTTCTGTCATTCTCTGCATTCTCAGCTTGGGAATACTCTCTTGATTTGGTCTCTAACCCCTCAGCATCTTCCTGTTCTTCCATGGCAGCCTCAGCAGCGTCTACTTGGCTAGGCTCTCTCTCCTCTTGGCTCATGATTTCAGGGGTCATGTGATCCAAGTCAGCTTCTAGAAGCTCAGTTTGTACTTCACCTGGCAACTGATTTACCCGCTCAACGTGCAGCTCTTCCACATGCACCTCAGTTCCTTCTTCAGTCTGAATCCGACCCACTTCCAGATAGCTCACTTGGACCTGCTCTGGAAGCTGACTCATGTGTGAGTCTTGCACTTGGCTGTCCTGGAGCAGATCTGGATGGACTTGCTCCACAGTTACTTGTGCTGAATCCACCTGAACCTGAAGCAGTGGTAACACATGTACTTTTCCAACTTGTTCTATAATAGTCATTGACGTCACTGGTTCGGTCTGTACATGTGTTTCTACTGAAAGGACCTCTTCAGTTACTATACGTTCAGAAATATTGTGAGCATCACTAAGATGTCTTCTTAATTCATTTCCTTGCATAAACCACAAGTCACATAGGGTACAGTGGTTTGGTTTATCTCCAGTGTGTATTACCAAGTGATCTTTGAACTGGTCCCAGCTGTTAAACACACTGTTACAGACCTGAAATCAACAAATATAGTATGTTAATAATATTTATAATCAAAGTGAGGTTAATGTAAGCACATTTATTTTCCATAAAATATGCTAAAGTTGAGGTCAGCTAAGTGGAGAACCTGCCAAACATAAACAAGGCGCTGTACTGGGCCTAATTTCAAGCATCGACAAACAATGACCAAAAAACAGATTAACAATAAAACCCCATAAAGAATATATTACAGAACTGAATCCATAGCTTACTATCCCACAAAACACTACCACCCACACTGGTAAATTGGCTGTTACAAAATTATTCTAGTTTCCAATGTGCCTAGTGCAAAGCTAACTCACATACTTGGTTTCATCTGATCTCTCAGCCCATATACCTAAAAATTTACTAGATTTTGAAAACATTTTGGCACCTCCATTAAGTATCAAACATAAAGTAACAATATAGCTTCTCCCACAGCTTCAAGATTTAGATTCACTACATTATTTGAGATAAAAAAATATACTAATCATAGAAGACAGTTGTATCTTGTCTGCTTTCTCTGTCTAATGCTAATGTTTAATAAGTAACTGTGCCCGGGTGAGACAGACAGCTCAATGGTAAAGGCATCTGCTACCAAGTCTCTCTGGAATTCACATGGCGAGAAGAGAACAAAGTCCGACAAATGGTCCTCTGACCTCCATGTGTAGTGGATTTATGAAGTAATTCTCCCGCCTATGAGTTTAATAAAAAACTCTGACTGGCCAAAGGCAGACAAAAGTGTGGGTGGAGCTACCAGACTAAGAAAACTCTGGGAACAGGAAGAACAGAGAAAAGGTACTGAGCCACATGGCTGAACAGGGTAAGAATCATGGGTTAGTTTAAGCGTAAAGAGTTAGCAAGTTATATGCCTGGGCCTTAGGCTGATCAGTCTAAAAATAATGCAAGCATCTGTGTGTCTTTGTGGGTCTGTAGGTCTGCGGGTCTAAACCTGGAGGCTAGGCCTGACATCCACGCACTGAAGCATGGACGCCCTGACTTCCATGTTCTGCAATGTGTATGCCCACTGCCAATAAGTAAATAAACACCCAAACCAATTATTTCCAAAAACCAGATGTGGTGGCACATGCCCTCGTACCTGGGAGATAGTCAGGAGAAGAACATTAAGGTTATTCTCAGCTACCACATGAGTCTGAGGCCAGCTAGGCTATGAGACTGGACTTCATAAGCCCTTCTGTAGTTTCAGACTACTACTTAGACCATTGTCATTAACACCGATCATCTAGGGTTGAATAATGACAAACAACAAAAATATTCTAATAACTTGCCGGATCCCAGCCCTTGGGAGGCAGAGGCAGACAGATCTTGAGAGTTCAAAGCCAGCCTGTTCTACCAAGTGAGTTCTAGTAACACACACACAAAAAAACACTGTCTCAAAAACCCAGTCCCTCCTCCCAGCCACCCTAATAACCCATACAAAGTAAACAGCCTTTTCTTTCTTCCAAAGTCTTTCTGAGGCTCTATTTGCTCGAGATGCTGATAGTCTTTGACTGGAAGCTGCATGTTGATTCACCAGTGCAATGTTGTATCAAAAGTAATTTACTGCACCTAACCTACCAGGCACTATAGTAATACAAACTGCCAATCCTTTGACGCTGCTTTGTCACCTACAAAGTTCACAGTCAAAAGCTGTACAAGTTCAAAACAAAAGAAAGAATCCTCAGTGTTTAAGAATTTTACAATTTTGTTTTTGCCCAGATTCATGCTGTTCTGGGACCACATATTGGACTCAGCCATCAGAATATCAGTTTTGTTTACTATTGTGACTGCATGGTTAACAGAGGGCCGAGGCTTGCTGCTACCCAGTGTCACAAGAGAGCATCCTACTGGGTATCACTAACTCAGGAAAAGATCAGATTTCAAAATCCAAAGAGTGGTTTTTCAGTACCACTGTCAAGTCAAGACCTTCTAAGTCAACCCTGTGTCAAGGATTACTTACTCTGCACTTCTAATGACTACAAGTTAAGTTTCTCTTGTGAGAGCACCCCCACCACACACACACATACCTGGCATTCGTAAAGCTTCTTCCTTCCCTTTTTTGCCCCTACTCCAGTTTGACATGCAGTGAGGTGACATTTCAGAGTGCTATTTCTAGCAAACCGCTCATGACAATTTGAACATTCAAAAGGTTTTTCACCTATTGTAAGAAAAAAAAACAAAACAAAATAACAACAACAACAAAACCATGTATGGTTAAATTGAGAACATCAGCATAGGCAAGTATAAGAATTCAATATTTTGATAATTAATTTTTCTTTTCTCCTTCTTTTGCAGTGCTGCAGGCTGAACCACAGGTTTCATGCATGCCAGGAAAATAACCAACCACTGAGGCATACCTTTGGCTACTTTATGTCCTAGTCTCTATTAGATAGTCTATTATGTACCGCTAGCTATCCTGGAACTTGCTCTGTAGACCAGGCTGACCTCCAATTCGGAGATGGACCTGCCTCTGCCCCCAACTACTGGGATTAAAGGTGTGTGCCCCTATACTCGGCTCATTCATCTTCCTGCCTGTAGGGCGAGGGGGAGATTTGCCATGTATACCAGCTGACCTCAAAACCCTTAGGGTCATTCTTCTAGTGTGCCGTTGCCTCTCCAGTGCTCAGAGTGTAGAAATTTGCCACCATCATGACTTTTTCCTTTTTAAAAATACAGTCTCACTATGCTCCCCATGCTGAAATTAAACTTAAGCATCTTCTGCCTCAGCCTAAAAGTGCTACAGCTACAGGTATGAACCACATGCCTGACTTAACATACCCTTAAGAAGGGGAACAATTTATTAACTCATATGTTTTTAGCACACCTGAAATTATTTTCTTAGATAAAAATCACAGATCAATCTCTGTGTTATGGGAATGTAGAACTGTTCTTTCCCCTAAGCATCTTTTTCTCTTTTTTTTTGCACTTACCAGGCTATATGGTAACGAAAACAGAAAAATAAAAGACAGGAATGCACAGACCCCTAATCTCAGTACTTAGGGGAGGTCGGGGCAGAAGAATCCCAGTTTGAGGCAATACAGCAAGATGTTGCCTCAAAAAGCAAAATGCATTGAAGCATGGTGGTGAGTGCCTTTAATCCTAGCACCAGGGAAGCTGTGATGATAAGTTCCAGGCCAATAGGGCTACACACTGAGACTGTCTCTAAAGACTAAAAGCAAACAAAACAATGGACTGATGATTTGAGCACTTTCATGAAAATAAATTCAAAGAACTAGAGACTTACTAAAAGAGAGCTAGGGAACAAAGCTGCAGCAGTGTAAGGCAGGGCAGTTCTGACTGGGACGGAATGATCTCAGCAAAGTTTACTTCTGTCTGAGCACTACACCTCCCTATAGCACTGCAGAGTGGACGGGTGGGAGGGAGTAACTGAGTATGACTCCCAGATCTCTGGCTCAACCACTGCCTGGTATCCAGAACCAAGAATGCAGGGGTTCAAAGACGCAGGGAAGACCACGAGTTTAGCTTGTTTGCAAAGGAGCAGAAAGCCCTGGCTTTGTCCTTAGTGTCACATAAACTGGGTGTGGTGGTGCACACCTCTGATCAAGTGCTTAGGAGGTGGAGGCAGTTTTTATCTTAATGTCTAGGATGAGCTTGTACTTATGTCTACTGAATTCAAGGCCACCTGGGCTACATGGAACTATGTTTCAAAAAATAAATAAATGAGAAGCTGAGAGATGGCTCAAAGCAGCTGCTCTTCCAGAGGCCCTGAGTTTGATTCCTAGCACACACATCGCAACTTGCAACAATCCATTAATTCCAGTTCCGGGATATCTGATGCCTTCTAGCCTCTATGGGCACAGACTTATGTGTAAGCAAAACACCCATAAATGTTTAAAAAGAGAGAGGAGATTAAGAAAATAATTTTAAAAGGCACTCAAAGCAGAGATTTCCAAGAGATAGTTGTATAGACAATTCTGGAGCCAAATACAGAACAGATTTATATATAGCTAAAGGGGTCATTTTCAGTGGCAATGAATACGCCCAAGATGGGTCAAAATGATCAGTGTGCTACATGATTACAAAGTTCTGAGTAGGCTCTAGGGATGAACTAACCCAGGACTGAGGAGTTAATGGAACAATAGGGAAACAGTACAGAATTCTTTCAATAGAGCCTAGGAGGGTTGAGGGTGCCGTTCAGTGGTGGGGTGCTTATTTGCATGCTAAAGGCCCTGGGTTCACTCTCCAGAAACATGGACACACATCCTCACTCTTTACAAAGGAAAGGGAAAGGGGACTGGAAGAGTCCTGGAAGAATCACCACCTGCTAATTTTCTGTGAAAGAAGGTGGCAGGGAAGAGGAAGGAAGGGTTGGAATAATCAGACATGGATCCAGCATTGGCCTTTGAAGAAAAAAGCAAGCTGTTGGATAGAGAAGGGTCTTGACTACACATTAGGAATCTAGAGAAGCAATTAGAAAAAGATTTAAGACAAACTGCCTCAATTAAAGGCTGAGACGGCTCTCCAGCGCTGTTTGCTAACAAGGAAAGGCTAAAACAAATGCAATAACTTCAACATGGAAGCTGCCTGCAAACAAAAGAAGGATCCTTCTGTGCAAGAAAAGATATGACAAGGTTCAGGTTAAGCCCAATCAGAAATATGATGATGAACTGACAGGGAAGGAAGGGCTGAAAGGCTTGAAGGTTGAGGGACAAGACTGTCAAAAGTACAAGGATTCAAAGACAGCATGGCATCTGCAAGAAAGAAATGATACCAGACAGAGGCAGTGACCAGGACATTCTGGATATGACCAGTTACCAAGTCACTTGTTCTCCCAATAAAAATACAACTTCTGTACAGTTTACACATGATGAAAAACCTGGGTAACACCTAAGTATATACAATTAATGTTGCTATGGGAACTCTGGGAACTCTTTTTAGCTCAATGAGAAATATGCTCAAAACAATGTTTTTAAGTATGTAATTTTTTATAAATCTATAAGCATAAATTGTAACAGCTTTTTGAAAAGACAATGTCAGGGGCTCAGAAGACAACTCAGTAAGGTGTCAGCAGTGTGGGCTTGAAGACCTGAGTTTGGACCCCTAGCATTCACCTAAAATCCCATTTGTGATAGAGCACAGCTGTAATTCCAGCCCAGGAGGTCATGTGGCAATAGGATGAACACGGCAGCTCCCTGAGCCAGCCAGTGGGTGAGCTTCAGGATCAAAGTAAGGTGGATAAAGATAAAGACACCTCAAGTTGATCTCTGGCTTCCACAGCACATATACACAGAAGTGTACTCACTCACACATGTGCCACATCCACACACCCATGCAGACACGTACACATGATACACACACATGCACGTAAGAAGAGAGGGAAGAAAAGCAGGAATAAAAAACAACCTGATATGCCAAGATTTCTTTAACCTGGCAATTCTGTTCTTAAACATTAAATTACATAGGCCGGCAAGATGGTGGTGCACTTGGTGCTAAGACTGATGGATTTGAGTTCAACCCCTCAAAGTTGTCCTTTGGTTTCACACTCGTGTTGTGGCAAGTGTGTGGGTACAAAGATAAACATACAAGGATGCTTACCACATCACATTTGGCAAACTCTAGAAAAAACACTGTTTGCTCAGCATGACAGTGACATGCACTGAAATATGTAGCCACAGTAAAACAAAACTAAACCTTCCTGAATGTTTCATTTACAATCCCAAGCCTTGGGAGAGTGAGGCAAAAGAATCAGCTGGGCTACTTAATGAGAATGCCCCCCCTCAAAAGTGTGAGCCTAAAATGAAATGGCATAATCTGCTGCTTGCTCTTGTTCTTCCTTCCAGTCACTTGATAATGCAAGGAATATGCCTGTCTACCAATGACCTACTGGCCTTGCCCTGCCCCCAATGGTAGTGCTAGCCCAAGCAATGCTCTCTAGTTAAGTTATCCCCTTGAGCCAGTAGCTTCTAGAGATCTAAGTAGGAAAGAAACACTTTCCACTGCATGATACTCCAGCTGTTTCTATTAAACAATTAGCTTAATAATCCTGGTGAAATATAGAAATAGCCAGTTGTGGGGAGGGGGCTTTCAAGGCAGGGTTTCTCTGTGTAGTCCTGGTTGTCTTGGAATTCACTCTGTAGACCAGGCTGGGCACAAACTCAAGAGATCCACTTGCTTGTCCCTCATCCCCCTGGAGTGCTGGGATTAAAGGTGTGGCCACTACTGCACAACTGACTTTTTAGGACTTGTAGATTGTTAGTCCTCAGAGTGCTCCCACCCTTCTATATTTGTCATATCTGTGGGATATGACCATTATCCTTAATGCAAAGAAAGGGGCTTCAATACAAAGTAACCCACTATGTTCATCAAGCTGATGATAACTGTCAGGGCTAGAGCCAGAATTCAACTGTGATTCTATTTTCTGTTTCTTCTTGGAAAGTAGGAAACTACTTAAAAACATGAAGTCACCTCAAGGTTCTTCAAATATAGCCGTCAAATGGATCTGGTATTCTCCTTCACCCCTTGCTGACATATGCCAGTTCACTCCAACACAAAGCTGGAGTTCACCGACTTTCATCAAATCCTGCGGGATCCCACCCATTACTCAAACCTCTGCCTATTTTCACTACAGCTGCCATTACCTAATCTCCCATTCTTTTTGCCAGTCACTGCTCTAAAATAGACCCTTCTGCTTCCACATTTAGGCCTACAAGGCAAAGTTCAGTTTGCTTCTGTATTAAATGGACCCTACAGTGAGCATATGGCTCTAGAATTTTTAACTAGTAAAGCTAATTAAGTTACGTGTTATCCCATATGCTTTAGAGAGTTAAAAAAAGAAAAGGACAAGTTCTTTAGCCCTGTATTTATTCACTCTGCTAACTAGTAAGCACAAGTGGAAAAGCCCCTTCTCTTACTGCTTACACTTGCAGACCCCTCCCCATGTCACCTGCTCTAGCCATCTCCTGGTACTCCTTTACTTTGACCCAACTCTATAGTTGTCCGTCCTCCTACTAGTGATGTAAACAACTTGCTTCAATACTTTCCTCTAGGACTGTTTCTTCTTTTACTGAAAACCTGTTTCCACACTACTTTGCCTGTGAGTCATCACAGGATGATCTTGAGGAATAACACGTTTTCTGAATCTGATTCCTCAGTTTCAATTAGTGTACCACAAGTGACATTGGGCAGTGAGACAACTGTAAAGGAGGATGGGAGGAGAGGGAGAGGGGAAGGAAGGAACCAGGACATATGCTCTATTTCAACATCAACACTCCAAGGGTCTTACTCACTACATGTAACAAGATTTGGGGACAACAGTCTAGAAATCTAACACTTAGCAACTTGAGCAACTGCTTTCTCCAAACTCTTGTTACATTAACTTTAGAAGCCTGGGAAAATGAGTCACTGGTAAGTAGGCCCTGTGCTCGATTTAAGAAATCTAGCAAAGAATGAATAAAAACAAGAACAAGAAATCCAATGTGTAGGGGAAACACCACAGAACCATGGTGGCCAAAGAAAGACTTCCTGGAGCTTCTTCCAGAGTGGGATAGCTCTTTCCCCTGGCTGCCCACTGGTCCTGACATATTACCACTAAGAGAGGCGGAGGGTAGACAGACAAGATGGCCATCTTACTACTCAGGTAAAGAGCTCGATGTCCAGACAACAAGACATGACTGTGGGTAACTCCAGCATTTGGCTAAAGGTGAGGAGTGGGGCAGATCTCTGAAGCTCCCTGACCAGTCAGCTTTGCTGAATTTATTAACTTCAGGTTCAGGGAGATTCTGCTTCCAAAAATAAAGCTAAGAAGAAATATTGAGGAAAGACTCATCCATCTCTGTCTTCCACACATATCCACATGCCACTGAACACCCACGGAATGAATGTGACACACACTCCCAAAACGATTAAATGAATGCCTTCCAAAAGGAAAAGGTATATAAAAATATTAAGATTGCTTATGAATGTCTACCTATGTAACACATTAACATGGAAAACAAAAAGTCAACTATAAGATTTAATAATTCATAGTACTTAGCAAATAAACGCTTCACACATTTTTTGAATATAAAAGAGATGTAAGAGTGACAATCATCTTCAGGGTTGACAGTGACTTCCATTTCAAGCACCAAATATTTCAAGAAATGAGTTTGTACACACCCTGTTCATCAGAAAACAGGGAAAAACAGGGTTTAGACTTCAAGTGAATGCAGAAAAAAACATACTTTAAAGTTTTTGCTAATTACCTGTATGTTTCCGAAGGTGTTCTTTAAAGTGTCCAAAGTGGTCAAACTGTTTGTCACAGTACTGGCATATGTGAATTTTCTTCCCAGTCCTTTGCTTCTTACTCACCCCACCCTCTTCAAGGTGGTAACAGTTCAGGTGCTGTTTCCACGCGCTCTCCCGAAGATACCTTTTATTGCATATCTCACACTTGAAACTCTCAGTGGAGTGTGATTTCATGTGTTCCTTAAAATGGTAAAACAATTTAAAGGAGCGGTTACATTTCTCACAATGGAACAGGTCCTTCACATGTGACAGCTGAAGTTCCACAATTTCAATACCTTCTACCTGTTTGCTTATGGGGTCAGAGGCACAGTCATCTTCACTGATCTGTCCTTTGCTTTCCCCTTGGCGGTACTTGCTGGTGATGTCTGCCAACAGTGCTAGAGCGGATTCATCGGAGGATCCCGAGCTCTGAATGTACTTTATGGACTGCTTAGTGGAAGCCACCTCCTCCAGAGTCTCCCCAGTGCTTTCCTCTTCTACTTCAATCGTGCCCTCCGCAATCTCCACCTCGATCTCCACAGGCTCTGACTCTGCAGACGGTAACGATTCAGTGATAACATTCGAAGTTTCTGCAATCTTTCTTTTTTTCGCCTCATTTTTCCCTGCCGTATTTTCCTCTAGTGGAGCTGAGTTTTCTTTGTTCCTGAAATATAGAAAGCAAGCCCTTAAAAAAACAAAAAACAAAAAACCAAACCATAAAAATCAAAATTAAAAAAATCTATAAAGTCATAGAATACTTCTTTGAAAAGGTAAGATTTCTATGGAAGGCAGAAAACAAAACTGGGCAGTCTATACTGATCAATTTTAAGATTTCCTAAGAGCTGTAATAATTAGGGCAAGTGATATTGGTCAAAGTATAGGTATGCAAAGGTTAATAGAACAGAACAAAGACCCCAAACAGACAAATTATGAAATTAACTTTTGGGGGAAAACAACAAAAACTGTTCAGAGGAACTGAGTGGAGAAAGACACTCTTTCAAAAGTGGTGGTACTGGAATATCTGGTGTATATAGTAGAAAATAAGCTTCTGCCTTAGGACAACCCCTGCCTCCTTATTGCCAATGTCTATGTTAAAATCACACAAAAGCCTAAGATACAGTGCTGTGATAACATGCTCAGGTGTGCTCTTTAAAAAGAAATCACTGCAAATCAAGCCTGAAGGCCTATGTCTGTTATCCTCATCTAAAAAAACATGGAAAGGGATGTTCTTCCCCTCTATCCTGATTTCAGCTGCTTTAAAGAAATTAAAATTCATTGGTGGAGTAAAATTTAGTCCCCAAACCACAGATGGAGACTAAAGACAGTGCAATTATGCTGAAGGGAACTCAGGCAAAGGAAAGCTGTCTCTAGTCAAAGATTTGGGTTTTGAACTTGAGACCCTAGTCACAGCTACAAGCTACAGTTCCACTGAAAAGGAGCAACCGTCATGCTGCTGATCACATAAATTGATACCCAACCTGTTGAAAGTTGAAAGTCTTCCAGTCTGAAAGTCTCGTTTCATATTGACTCAACCAGATTTTGTGACTGGTAAGAAGTGTCCAACAAGTGTCTGGTCAGCCAAGAAGAAATGCTTAATTTGACAAAGTAGAAGGCTTTCTATTGTAGGTGCTCAGCCTCAATGACATCTATGAAAGCCAAAATAGAGGCAATGCTTGGTGGGCTGTCCTCACAGCTCTACCCAACATTCCTCATGGTTTATTTTGCTGTATTTTTACTGACACATAGGCTGTTGGCAGTGGCTCACCTATTTGGTGAGCTAACGTGAAAGATCTGGGCACACCAAAGACACCTACTTCCAAAGCCGCAATCACAGGGAAAAGAGTGGTTTCAGAAACTTCCTAGTTACTCATTTAGCGGTCCATGATAAACGACGATCGTAATAAGACTAACTGAAATCACGTGTGGAAACAGTCTATTGAACAAGCAAGCTGGCTTTGCCCAGACTGCCATCGTTACACTAAGAGCAACATTCTGAATGTGTTAATATATTCATCATCAAGAACTAGTCTTAAAGTAAAGGATTTTTACTCTGATATAGCCTTCATGCCTGACTTCTGACTTCACACAGCATACTTCTACGTATCGACTGGTCCTGATCTGGGAGCTATGTGTGGTGGCTTCACCCTAATAATCTTTGTAGGTTATTTCTTTTCAAGGCCTCAGGACTGTGGTCCATGAACAACTATGTCATGTCTGGCTTCCTGGACTAGCTACAGTCTAAAAATGCTGCATTTTTTTTTAATCACAAAAGAACTATAAGTGAATAGGAAGGGTTGCTTATGCTTCATACCACAGATACTGATATGCAAATTGTTACAGTAACCTCCTCAAACATTGACTCAAAATGATTTGCCATTCTACTTCCCTCACCTCCTCCTCGTCCAAAAATCTGAGTAAGGCAGGCTGGTCATCAAGTTCAGCTGTCCCCACAAAGGGGTCACCTCTTCTCAGCTGCTTCCTGAGTAATGAAGATGACAAAAAGGATGGGAAGCTTACATAAACCTAGTATGAAAATTTAGGATTCTGGCCTGAATATTCTTTCATGTTATTTTTTTTTTTTTCCAATAGCAATCCTAGGACACTAATTAGATCTCTTTCAGGAGTTAGTCAAACATGGGCTTAAAGGATTCAGATGTAATTTTAGTTTAGTCATCTGGACTCTTATTAGGACACCATCTTATATCCTAAGAATAAAAACCACTGGATCAGGCAGCTCTTTATAATGGCACATGTGAGACCAAGCAGGAAACATAATGGGTCTCTAAATTTTATAAAAATGCTCTTGAAACATTTCCTATGCAAATTCTGGGTAGAGTGGAAGATTAATGACCACAAAAGGGTAAGGTCCATTTGCTATACTAGAACACTAATTTTGGGGGGCTGGAGGGAATCCTAGGACCTGGAGAGACAGTTATTTTACATCCCATGTGGGAAGTAGACCATTAAAATTTTCAGAACCTGGGACCACACATAGGACAATTGCCACTCAGTTGTTATTCAGGTATCTGTGATAAAGACTGAACTGACTGACAGTCTTCTAAAAACTACAGCTAGATTCAGGCATTCTCTCTGAACTGCAGGCAATGTCAACCTGTGTTTCTAGTGAGGAAGGCCTTAAAACCTTAAGTACAAGGTGGGCAGATGACATTAACTCAAATTGTGTAGTAATCTTAAATAAACCTAATATGAGAAAGACTGAATGGATTGGGCCACAGTTCCTACTGGTAGATTATCGGAGTAACTAATGATGCAGAAGTAATTATAAGAAAAATTGCCAGAAGTCAAGATAATATAGAAACAAGAATATTGTTGTGAAGCAACTTTTCATGGATCTCTCATGTTATTGCATGATTTGTAAACAAAGAAACAACTCTTTATTTTGAATCTGTTTACAAGATTGTTTATATACGTGAAAAAAAGCCTGTCTTATTTCAGAGTAGGTAAAGATAATGTCTAAGAATATCAATGAGTTTAAAAACTGATGAAATTAGGTAAGTATGCACCTACTGTATATGTATATAAAATTCTAGAAAATGTTAATGATCTTTGGTAACAGTACACTGGTATAATCATTAATACTGAGAAAGAAGGGCTGGATTATAAAATGAAGAAACGGCATGCCACACTCATTAATTTGATAGTGACAATAGTTTTATGGGTATGTTAAAACAGCATAATTTTAAAATCTTTACTTAAAATTTATGTTATATCAATATTTAGCCTACATGTGTCTATGTATGCCATACGTATGCAGTGTCTGCAGGTCAGAAGGGGAAACAGATCTCCTAAAATGTTATTCCTGGAATACGGATGATTGTGAACCACCATGTGGGTGCTGGGAACTGAACCCAGGTGCCTTGCAAGAGCAGCTCCATAACCTTTACTTTTTATATTTTATGTGTTGTCTACATTTATGTCTATGTACATGTCTGCCTTGTGCTCAGAAACCAGAAGATACCCTGGAACTAGAGTTACAAAACTGTGTGAGTCATCAGGCAGGTGCTGGAAATCAAAGCTGGGTCCTCTAGTCACCTCCAGCCCCTTCATACTACAGACTTTAAATAAGGCTTAATTCAAAACAGGGCTGATGAGATAGCTCAACTGGTTAAGGAGTGCTTGCTGCCAAGCCTGATAACCTGAGTTTGATCCTCAGGACCCACAATGCAAAGAAATAATCAACTACTCCATTTGTGCTGTGATACATGTGTAGCCACATACAAACAAACATAACAAATAAATGTGATAATTAAAAAATTTAATACATTCAAACCACAAGACTTATACCTAGTCAAACTCTTACCAGAACAATATTGCTCATTAGAAGAGTTGGCAAACTCTAACCTAAAAGCAATTTATGCAAGCAAAGCCTTATTAAAACAGCAATTTCATTCATTTAAATATTGCATGCATAACCAAAGTATAAGATATTATTTCTCCTTAAAAATGTTTGCAGGGCTGGCAAGATGACTCAGTGGATAAAGGTACTTGCTGGGCAAGCCTGAGGACAACTGTCCTCTGATCTGTCAGAGGCTCCGAGGGTTAAGAGAACTTGTCATCAAACCTGACCACCTGAGCTTGAACCCAGGCATGCACATGGTAAAAGGAGAAAACGGACTCTAGCAAGTTACCCTGACTCACAAACACATACACCCAACCATGTGCACACACAGTATAGGGGTCAGAGTGATCAGTGGTTAAAGGTACCTGCTAACAAGCTGCATAGTTTACATTTGATTCTCATAATCCATGTGGTGGTAAGTATGCCCCCCAATAGTGAATAAATATTTTAAAACATTCACAAAGGTTTTAAAAACAATCCTTAACAATACCCAGTGTGCTGGTCAGGATACAAAAAAACTGCAAGTCCTTGTGTATCAGGAGAACTGCTGTCTCCAAAGGTAAAAGCATAAGCACTGAGCCTTAAATGTGTACTGAGGTGCCAGGGCAGTGGTGGCACGTCTTTAATACTAGCACTTAGAGGGCAGAAGCAGATGAATCTGAGACTGAAGGCTACACACCTAGCTCTAGGACAGTCAGATCCAAACAAGAAAACCCTGCCTCGAGAAACAAAAATGTTTACTGAGAAACATTACCATGCCCTGCAGTGCTGTTCTAACAGTGAAACACTGGAAAGATTACCCAAATGTAATGAGCTACTATGAGGCAACAAAAATGAATGCAAAAACACAACATAGACAAACCTCTGAAATGAAATACTAAATGCCACAGAAATACATTCACATGGCATTAACAGAGTAATAATAACTCAAGTACTGACTATCAGATCACTGGTTAAGAATGGAGATCAACTATAGTAACCAAGCCTCCTGAGACAATAGAGATGCTTTTCAATCTTGGCCATGACCATGGCTACAACACCACACATAGCTGCTAAAATCCAAACACTGGTGGGGGTGGGAGAAGAACAGGATGATGGGATGGACACCACACCTTTAACCCCAGCACTCAGGAGTCAGAGGCAAGCAGATCTCTCTTATGAGTTTGAAGCTAGCCAAAGCCACAAAGAAAGATCTTGTCTCAAAACACCAGAGAGAGAGAGAGGAAAAAAAAGAAAAAGAACAAACCTAACTCTGTGATCAAAATGGGCAAATGAGTACTATACATATCAAGAGGAAAGACTGAAAAACATCCATATGGCAATTGCATTTCTACTGAGTTTTAAATAAGTAATGATGATATTCCAACAACATAAAATAAGGCCTCAATGTCTAGTTCTCAGTACCAAAGTTTACATTATATTTCAAAAATAATTCCTTTCCTGTGAATGTTAAAATAAGCACTGTATATAACTTTATCTGCAAAAAATTAACATAACACCTATCAATTGTTTTCTAAGTAAATTTAATCAACACTAAACTTTCACTCTTAATTGTCTAGCACATTAAACTTACATATCTAATGTTTTGTTTTTGTAGCACTGGGACTTCCCCGCCAAATCTGTCACCAGAAGTGTGTACTTAGTTACCTATTTATACTCCTCTTCCAGGTGACAAACACTTGTTCCATTAATACAGTTTTAACAGACCACTTTGGCAGGCTTTAACTGCGTAAGAATGATTTTATTTACACTGTAATCAATTCAGATATTTTGAGTAAACTAAACTTGTCTGGTATCAATTTACTTAAACTAAGTTATACTGTCTAGCCATTCATTTAAGAGTTTCATTTTGAAAGATATCAAAACCATTTTATTAAAAAGGAAGGCAGTAAGTACTGCTGCTTAACGTTCTTTTCAAGTGCAAGTATTTGAGGTAAATTATAAATGACTCTTAACCAGCCTTCTACTGTTCAATTCTGAGTGTGACCTGGTAAATTCAGGTCCTCAACCCAAACAGAAATGGCTGACACACAAAAAGAGCTTCCAGATGCCGTGGAGATGGCTCTGCACTTCAGAGCTTAGCATTCTTACAGAAGGACCCAGGTTGGGGTCCCAGACCAACGGTAGACACCTCACAACTGCCTGCACCTCCAGCAGCTTGGGCACCTCACACCTTCAGGTCTTGTTGCCATCTCAGTGACACAAAATGACATGCACAAAAATTAACAGTAACAAAACTTGTTCTCTGGGATTCGGGTTCAGCCCTGGAGGTGACAGGAAACAGGGCATGCTAGATGTCTCTATAATTTTATTCAAATAAATAGAAAATTCACAAAGCTACTGTAGTTACTGCTGCATAATACTTCCACTACTGTTTCTTATATAAATATATAGAGCTATCATTTCGATTTGGGGGAACTTTAGCTGTGTTGTCTACTTTAGAAGACAGTATCCCAGCTTACCCTGCTGAGCTGGCCTTGTACAGAACTGCAAAGCCATAATGGTCTACAAATGTTGATCTATAAATGTTGAATTTAATTTTCCCACTAATATATAAGGTCTTATCTTCATGTGTTTAATTACAAAAACTAATAAAGCAGGCTCTAAATAATAAGGCTAAGTGCTTCTATCAGGCTTTTATTAGCTATATTTGTATTGCCAGTTGAATGGCAAAGAAAGACATTTTTAAGTCTGTTAGACAAAGGAAGGAATTAGTCTCACTACTAGGCAGCTCTTCAAACTTAACAAATGCTTCAAGATGAAAATGTATAATCCCTAACCCCAAAGAGGTTGATGTCTAATGCAAAAAAATGTGGGAACAACAGAATGATTATGGCCTAAATGGGAAACAGAAGAAAAAAAAAGTACAGAAGTACCCAAGTTGGCCTGCATAGAGAGCAGTCAGGCAAGGCTTTAGAGAACAAACTCCTGGCTGTGGACCAAGACTAAAAAGACCTGTAAAGAGTCTAGCAATGAACAAGTACTCCAAGCAAAGGACAGGGCATATACAGAACATCACTACATGACAGATATACAAATGATTATTTATAGGAGAGTAAAAATATTTGGAGATATACTATTTGGAGATTTATTGTGTGTCTACTTATGGGGGTGGAGGATACATACCATAGTACACTATGCACCTTTACTCTGAGCCACCTCATTGACCCTTAAAACTTACTCTAAAATGCTCAACTACAAGGCATTAATAAACAATCTGTAATGATCACTCATTGATGTACTTAGCATTACCAACTATGGCTATTAAGAAGCTGACTTAAAAACCATAAAAAAATTGGGAAATGGGATATTTACAAGATGCTTAAAGGCTTCTCATATTCTAGAAAATTTAGAAGGTCACACTCATGCAGAGTACTACCCTACAACCACTCCCAGGACCTGCCTCCTTAATTCCAGCATCCCCACTATGAGGAGATTGAGAAAGTGAGAACCAACGCCTGAAGTGTATTCTGACCTCTACACCTGCACTATGATGCAAAGGCATGCATACGCACACTACATCTGGTCCACTTTTTCATTGTCTAGTATCTAGATGTTACTCATGACTATGAATAGCAAAAAGCACCAATATAACACTTTAGAAGGGTCTAAAAAAATTAAACACTTTTGAGTCTGAAACTGTGCCATCTCTGCACAAGCCTTAGCACACACCTTTATTTTGCTAATCAATTTCAGGTATCTGCCAGAGAGGACTACTGGGCTTAGACCAGCATCCACCCACAAACACCTATGTGCTATGTACAGGTGTAAGGCACAGAATGAATATACACTAAGTTCTTTTCAGAGAAATTTAATTGTGAGCTGTCAAATTAACTAAAAGAAATGTTATTAGGGTATGGAGAGGTGGTTCGGAAGGGCACTAGGTGCTCTTCCAGAGGACCTGGGTTCAATTCCAAGCACCCCCATGGCAACTCACAATAACTCCAGTCCTCTTCTGGCCTCTGGAAGCACCTCATGTACATGGTACACAGACATACATGCAAGCAAAACACCCATACACATAAATATAAAGATTTAAGAATTTTGAGCTGTGTTACTATGGATGATTATAATTCAAGGTTTTCCTAGATTTAGTCCCAATTTCACTTTTTGACTAACCTGTACCAGTGAGTTGGATTAAATCATTTTGTAATGTGTATTTATTAACATGCTAATGGCCTATACTAAAACCAAATAATTTTTTAATTAATCATTTAAAGAAATAAACAGGAGAAACCAAATCATACCAAAAGGTACAGGTACCATTATATGTATTTTACAGACCTAACCTCACAAATAATTCTACATAGGAAGTCGCATTATTATACAGCCTGACAGTGTCTGAGCAAATTCATTAAGGCCACAGTGATAGAACTAGAGTAAACTAGAGCAATGTCAGAGCCCTCAGCTCATCCTTTACAATCCAAAATGAAGGTGCTGAGTGATTTGTTCATTGTATCCTTTAGTATTTTCTGAGTGCCTTCTAGAAGAAATTCTGTTTTAATGCCAAGTGGTAACTCCTCAGCAATGGATCTTTCCTCATGCTACAATACCACTGAACACTAATTTCTCCTTTGCAGTGGATAGTTCAAAAGTCAGATGGAGAACTAAGTCATCTAGAGTATATATAACAAGTTTACATACATAATTTAAGATATAGTAGTTCTAACTTGGTCATTGAGTGGTTTTAATAGGTTGGCCCCATAGGTTCCCTATCATGACAATAATGGACTAAACTTCCAAATGTAAGCCAGCCCCAATTAAATGCTTTCCTGTATGACATCATGGTGTCTCCTCACAGTAGTGAACTTTGACTGAGACAGCCATTTATGGGTAAGTCATTACTTAGTCTTATCTGGCCTACTGATTTTTTATTAACATTCTCAGTATTAATAATTATCATGCAAATCCAGCTACAAAATTTATGAAAGCCCAGAGACCACCCAAAGCTGCCTAGACTCTTATTAGATACCAGACATGTTAATCTTAGCAGTTTTTACACGAGAAACCAATGCAAATGGAAAACAAATCAATATCCAGAATTTTCTGAAATCCAGAATGTCACTATTTAATGATGTGACACACACTAGTCTTGACTAGCTGTCATTTAGCATTCCTGAAGAAACGACAATTACCGGACTTCAAGGGCTTTAATGGCTTCCAGCATTTGTAGAAACTCAGCAGCTTTCCACACATCATTGGCTTCTTCTTCCCCTTGTATCATTAGTTTTGCTGTGTATGTAAACTCAATTAAGTGACGAAAAGCCATTTTACTAACACCTGTAAAAAAAGATGCACATTATCATTCACTATATAATACATAGGAAAGAGGGCTAGGATATCATTATTTTTTTCTCGTTTTTGGAACTTTCCACAATCTTCATCCAATTAATATCCTAGTCACATTCTAAAACTACTCACCAAGATCTCATGTTCCCTCTTCCAGCCCTGATAAGCCCACTCCACCCCGACCTTTTAAAGTTTATTTTACTTTAAATTTTGTGTCTGAGTCTGTGTGTCTATTAAAGACACAATGTCCATAGCTAGGCAGTGGTGGCACATGCCTTTGATCCCAGCACTCAGGAGGCAGAGGCAGGTGGACCTCCTAGAAACCCTGTCTCGAAAAACAAAATAAAATTGGAAGTGTTCAACTGTTTACCAACATTTATTTTTATTGACATGTGTCTATGTGTACACACACATAAGTGTCTACAGAGACCTAAGGAGAGTATCAAGATCCCCTGAACGGGAGGTACCATGTGACATGGTGCTGGGGATGAAACTCAGACTCTGAGTTACAAGCACATAACTGCTGAACTAACTCTCCAGGCCCTTATTCAATTTTTTTTTTTTTTGGGGGGGGGGGGCTAGAGATGGCATAAACTCTTTAAATGCTTGACTAAGTTCACTAGTGAAGCCATCCGATCCTAGGCTTTTCTTTGTTCAGAAGTACTTTGATAACTAATTCAATCCACAGGAGGTTCTTTATACTATTCCTTCATGATTTAATAACAAACTAGTATTTCCTACAGACTCAAATCTGCAACTGTTCTCGAAATCTAGCCTATAGAATTCTCTTCATTGTAACCTACTTGAGAGAAATAATTTTTGATATGTACCATTTACTTCAGAACATCTAACAAAATACAGGTACATAAACAAGAATAAATGCTAAAGTTACTTCTGAAACTGTCCAGTTTGAGCGTGTTGGTATACACCTTTGATTCCAGTACCCAGGAGGCAGGAGGATCTCTCTGGCACTTAAAGGCCAACCTAGTCCAACAAATGAGTTCCAGACCAGCAAGAACTATTGCACAAATTCTATTTATTATTAAAATAAAAAACATGGAACCAGATATTGGGGAAAAGCTGGAATATCAGAGAGGGAACAAATCACAGGCAATTATCACCCAGCCAACTTCTCAGGCCAAACAGGGTAAGTCTTGTCTTCTCTGGTCCGAGAATGGAGAATGGACTGGTCATTCAGACAGAATGACTGAATTTCTGCCTTCTCCGGCCTTACATTTCTTTCCCCTGACTCAGTTATTTTACTTTCTGATTCAATTTTCCTAGAGAAAGGATTAAAGGTGTGAGCTATCATTGCCTGGCTGTTAAGCCTTGAACTCAGAGATTCAGAGATTTCTGTGTCCAAAGACAAGGAATTAAAGGCCTGGGTCACCACTCTCTGACCTTCATGGCTCAACTGCATGTGATTCTGTCCTCTGATATTCCAGACTAATTGTATTAAATATACAATATTATCACCACAAAAGACTACAGTGATACATGAGACCCTGTCTCAAAACAAAACAGAAACCCTGTTTCTATAAATCCTATTTTTCTTTTCAAGTTTTGTGCTTAAATTTAATAAGAAAATGACACTATTTCTGTATGCTCTTACTGCTAGGTATTACTGTTTCCATCTAGCTGAAACAAGAAAAGATTTAAGAAATTTATTTAAACTGAGTGTGATGGCTCAGACTTTTAATCTCAGTATTCAGGAGGCAGAGGCGGGTGGATCTTGAGACCAGCAAGGTCTACAAAAGTGAGATTCAGAACAGTTAAAGCTGTTAACAGAAAACACTGCCTCAAACAAAAGACTTGGAGTGTAAGTCAACTATTTAAAGGAGCAAAGAAAACCTTTGTTAACAGATTTCTAAACCAAGAAATGCCCAAGTAACTGTTAATCATAAAAAACATTTTTTGTTCCATTTACTTTACACATCTAAATGGGGCCATACGTATTCAGAACAGTAATCTTTATTTATATAAATGAAGGGTACTGGGGCTGGAAAACCGGCTCAGCAGTTAAAAGAGTGTATTGCTCTTGCAGAGGACTGAGTTCAGTTCCTAACACCCACAACTGCTTGTGGCTCCAGCTCAAGGGATCTGATGCCTCTGAACTTACACATACCTACATAGCACATAATTTTAAAACAAAAGTAAACCATTTTAGAAATGGAGGATATCATTTAGGAGAGTCAAAATTTTACATCTTATCCCAGCTCTTCCAGAAACTGTGATTTGGGGGCAAGACGGAACTTTAGAACTCATTTTGACTTTCAAAATGTTTCAAAATAATTTGAGTATTGAGTAATACTATAAAACACAGTATATATGGAGTTGCATGATACTAATAAGCAAACTAAACTAGTTAATTGATGGAAGGCTTTGGTTCCCTAATTTAATTTTCATCTTGTCACTGCCTCAACTTTGCTTTGCTAAGGGAAAGATTGTGCTATCTTTTAGTAAATTTGACTAAAAGTTTCAAAGTACAAAAGTCCTTCGTAAATATGTTTAAATACGCCCACAGTAAAATTTGATACTGTTTTTTAGTCAAACACAAATAGATAATCCTTATCATACACCAGGCACATTATTATTATTTATTCTTTCGGAGTCCTTTCTCCAGTCCTGTTCCTAACCTGGATTAGTTAGAACCATCAGTCTTTAAGGGCTTCAAGTATCTTTCTCTGATCTTTAGACTCAAAGCTAGCAATGTTATTTATTTATTTAGCTTAATATGAGCACTTCAGAATTTGTTTCTTTGATGTAACCAGCCTAGGACTCTAGGCACAAACCAATGACTTCACTAATTAGCTAATATAAATCAAGCTGGCAACACCCACCCACGAAGAGGTGGCAAATAGTAGGTTTGTGAAAAATATAATCTGGCATTTTAGGGCTAAAACATTCCCTGCCAATCCTTTATTACTCTCATAATGAAAATTATTCAGAAAAAAAAAAATTTTCAAAAAAAGAATTTTATCTAATGAAAACCTCAGTCTTCTCATGGAGCAATACATTTCCCTAGTATGGATTAAAACATTCCAAAGAGGTCTTGTCTTGAAAACAACAAAAACCACTTTATAGTCAGAACAACTTTTGGCTGAGTGTGGTGGCATATGCCTTTAATCCTACCAAGCACAAAGCCACCCTGGTCTATACAGTGAGTTCAGGACAGCAGGGTTATGTCAGAGATCCTGTCTTAAAGAAAACTACAGTTCTTTTAATGCTTGGTTGTCTTGTCCTTGACATTAGGGATGAACTTTTCTGGGCACAATAGAATTGCCAGAGAAGAAATCAAATGATTTTACATCTGTAGTTTCAGAAGCAGAAAAAGAATAAATTTAGAAAGTCTCCTTTCTGAATTAGGGACTAGATGTCTTCTGAAGATTATATATGGCCAAAGTCGAAGTAACAAAGCTGAACTGGTATATAACTAACTGGCTTCAGGAGCAACAATTTTTATTCAAAGCCATTAGGGGCAATGGGGAGGGAGGACACGGGACACAACAGTTGTTATTTCTTTCTAGTTAAAGGTAACTTCACCAGGAATCCCCAGGTCACTGCTCACATTTTACACAAGGGGGGGGGGGGGCACGACTCTAGTTCCAGCTGGAACAGAGAAAGCACAAACACACCCCCATCTCATCTTTCCACAAACTAAAGCTCCTAGAGAGAACACAGCACTCCCCCAAAAAGAGCGGGCTAGATAGTCAAGTCAAACAGTATTGAATCTTAAGGTTTTTATTTTTCCTTCTAAACATTCTGGCTTAGACTTAAGGAAAGCCCAAATGCCAAAGCTGAGCATTGGGTATAAAGAGAAAAAAAGCTCCCTGAGAAATTTCTAGAGAAACAAACAAGCAAGGTGATAAAAGAGGGTGGTCTTTTGGGGGGAAGGGGAGATTTAAAAAAAAAAAAAAAAAAACTCCAGCAACAGGCAAAATTAGTTAGCTGTAATTCTAGTACAAAGATGCTCGTGAGTATGAGATCTTGTTATAACCCACTCTGGTCTTAAATTTCTTCTTGCCTATCTCCCTATCAATAGGATTACAACTGGGATTAGCACCTTGTCAGGACTATGAAGATTCTGAAACTAAATTCAAATTGGATTCATAGCTCACCAAGTGCCTGAACCCAGACAAGCTGACTGCTTGCTCAAGCAGACAAATACCAACAACCACATTCTAAAGGTGACCGGGACCTACTCTTAAACCATGACATAATCCAAACTACTTTATATAGTCTGAACCACGCAAGATCATATAATACACAGGGAAACAAAGACCAGAATACAGCCAGGCAACCTTGGGAGAAAATAAAGCAATCTCAGAGTTAAAGGTTAAAATGATAATAAAACTCATTAAAAATAAAGATTGAAATGTGAGTTCAAAGCGAGTTTCAGGATAGGCTCCAAAGCGACAGAGAAATCCTGTCTCAAAAAAAAACTTTAAAAAACAAAAAACCCAAAACAAAACAAAACCCTGAGCCTCGCCACATAACAAAAACAAGTATTTTTCATTTTATTTGGCTTGCAGTTTGTCTATTTAAGGTTTATGTGTACCACACTGTAACAGACATAGGTCAGAAGTACTGAGAGCTATCAAAGAAAACTGCAAAACAATTTCGGAAAGGGAAAATCCTTTCTCCAGTGCTATTTTCTCAGTCAGCAACAAGTATTCTAACCTGGGCCAGATTTCAATTAAAATGGTAGGTGTAAGGTGCAATCACTGATTAAAGTGCTTACTGTGCAAGCAAGAGGACTGAGCAGCTCCTCAGAACCTATGCAATGAGAGCACTGGGAAGATGGAGACAGGCTTAGCTAGACTAGCCACCTCTGGGTTCAACTATGAGACTCTGCCTCAATAAGGTAAACAGCCATCAGTGAAGACACTGATATTGGCCTTGGACCTAGACTGTGTACACACACAGGAGTACCCAAAACACACACACAATTTTCTTCATACCTTAGCCTAGTATAGTGGATTCCTCTCAAATCATAATCAGTCCTAACGTAGACTAAAGCAATACCACCCATATTAGCAGTCTCTGATATTTTTGCACTTTTTAAACTGTTGCTATTATATTTTCAAGCTCAAGAAATGCTGTATTCATAAATCCTTCAGCTTTTATCTAGTACACCACATAACAAAACAGGTAATCAATATGAAGAACAGCTTTGTTTTGTGATTATTTCAACTAATCACTAAAAGCCTATTAGCCTGCTTTTCATTCAGGTGAGACAGATACACAACTGAGATAGTCATTTGTTAACTACTTAACAAGCCTGAGCTGATGAGATTTGGTTTGTAGTAAAAACAGTACTATCTAGGCAGTTAGATTCTTACTAGCAATCCCTGTGTATATCCAGTATACCTATGTTTGGTCTATCATACATAATAAAAAGATAATTTACCTGCTGATATATTAGCTGAAATATGCCAAAACTAAATAACTTTACTCCCCTAGGTATCCATTTTTTCATCAAGAGAAAAGTTTCTAAGCAACCCATTCCAAAAAAAAATGTACAAAGAAAAAGAGACAGAGAAAACCAAAACCTAAAAACTGTTAAGATTCTCTATTTACATAGGGGAATGTATTTCCAACTGCTTTAGAGTTTTATGGGATATGGGGTCAGCACTGTAGTAGCAAAAAATAAAAAGCATGAACACTTAATACAAACTAAATCTCTTGCTAGCTAGGCAACCTTGGACAAGTAAATTATGGAGCCTGGTTCCCATTTGCAAAATGAAAACACCATCACTTTTCAAAAAAGTATACAATGCACAAGCTTCCACAGCACAATGCTTGGCAATTGGCCTGGGGGGGGATGTCAATCATTTTGATTCAAAGTAATAGCTATCTGATGCCCACTTCTCTCCTAACATCATAAACCACATTTAGCTGCATCTACTTTATTAGTTCATCTCCCCTACTCTTCCCCATATAATCTCAGCCCATTTCATTGTACTCATTAGTACATCATGGATTACTTCTAGTACAGAGGTCTCTCCAATAAATAACTTAAAATATCTCCATCATAATCAATATCCTGAAAGCATAAGGTCATTAAAACAAAGACGAACATTTCCATTTACGGATACTTTGAAAATAACAGTAAACTCTGGTTTCAGCAATAACAGGCCAGGCTCATTTAAACCAGTATCTACCACTTATTCCAATGCCTTACTGAGAGAATTCAAGTAATAAAGGACAATGTACCTAGTTGCCTACTAGCAACTACTGGTATTTATTTCTCAGGATGCCTTGCTAAATCAACCAATTATTTTTGCTTTTTTGTTAAGTATTGTGTGGAAAATGCGACTTACCTTCTATTTCAACCAAAGGTTCTTGAGTAAACTCCTGAAAGAATTTGTAGAAGAACTTACTGCAGGCAGCCAAAACAGCCTTGTGGGCCTTAAAATGGTGTCCTAAGTAAGGGGGTGGGGTTGGGGGAGAAAAAGAAATCATACACTGGCACTAAAGTCAAAGCTAAAACCACAGTACGTATTAAGGCTCTTTCTTCATAATATAAATATATATATTACTAGGAAAAAGGCCGAACTACTCTTGTCAATTATCTTCGAAATTTTTTATTTTAATTAGGCATGAAGTTAAATTTTTAGCTTCAAAGACTTAAGCCAGTTATTTTTATAAAAGCCAGTTTACAAAGAATGTCTTCTAGCATTTTGTTCCATTCAATTAAGTAACAAAGTATATTTAACCCTATCGAAACTGTTAAATATGGGCTAGAGAAAGATCATTTGCTGCCCTTCCAGAGGACCCAGGTTCAATTTCCAGCACTCACATGACAGCTCACAAGTCGGCAATCCCAGTTCCAAGGGATCTCCATGAAAACCAGTCAAGCATGTGGTGGCTTGCACATTTGCGTGTTTGTCACACATACATATGTGCAGCCAAAACATTCACACACAAATTTAAAAAAAAAAACACAAAAATAGCTAAATATGATGACAATCCAACAGTTTATGTAGAGACATAAACAAAACCAAATCAAAGTACAGGCCCAGAGGCGGTGGCGGGATAGACCTTTAAAACCAGCACCCTGGAGGCAGGCCGAGGCAGGAGGGTCTCCTGCGACTTCAAGGCCAGTCTGGTCTACAAGGGAGAGTTCCAGGACAACTAGGGCAGTGGCACAAAGAAACCCTTGATAAAAACAACAACAAAAGAGTACAAAGCTAGATGTGTCCGATATGGGAAATATTTCAATATGCCTAACATATCTGTAGGCGCAACACACCTGCAAGCTCATATAAGGAAGAGCTTGTCTTCAAAGTCCATTTTCACTAAATAGAAAAGTATCTCAAACTGGGTTTGCTTTTACAAGAAAGACTGGTAAAGGCTCAATTTAGTTTGGAGTCGCCCAAAGTGGGGTAGACATAAGTGTAGTCAGTCTCTCTTCCATTCTCCTTCCCACATCATTTTGGAAGATTAGAATGAAAATTTCCCAAATGATTTCTGTGCTGGACTCCTCAAAGCAGCTCGCTAACAGAAGGCTTATTAACCAAACGTTGAGACAGCAGCCTCCCTTTCTTACATTTTGAGGTATTTTCTCTCTCCCCGTGGTCCTTATCTTATACTCAAGAGTTCAATGAGAAAACTTGAACAGGTTGCAAGAAGTTAAAATGTGATGCACATCAGGCTAAAATTAGGACTGGCCAACCAGCTTTCTGCAGCATGGACTACGTGAGCGACACTGACAAGCGAGCGCCTTCCCGGTTCCGATGCAAACCCTCCACAGACTTTGGAAGAGAGCCCGGAGAGAGGGGTTAAAAAAAAAAAAAAAAAAAAAAAAAAGGCGGGCAGCGAGAGGGAACTAAAGCTCCACATTTTCTCCTCTGCCCACTACACTACCCACCATCGACAATCAGAGTAATGTCTGTAAACCGGTCCTGCTCCCGTTGTTCATTCAATCGGTCCAAGATCATTTTATGATGTTCAGGAAACTCCTGAAGGCATTCCATCGTCTCTTCAGCCTCCATGGCCGTCGGGGTGCTCTACAAAAGAGGAGCATGATAATGTACACCCATGAGCTCGGGCTGACACAAAAACCCCTACAGCAGAAAACAAAACAAAACCCAGGAGCCGGGGGAGGGGGGTAAAGGGGGAGGGGGAGGCCGAGTGCAAGGCTGGGGAAGAAAGGCGAGCCGAGTGGGCGCCGCGCGTCGCGGGCCGGAGCCGCGGGACTCCGAGCCTGACCTAATTGGAGTCTGGAGACGCGAGCTGGAGCGGGGTGGGCACGGTGCCGGAGGTTCCGGGCGCCCGGGAGCGCAAATCCGGCCAGGGAGGACACCGAAGAGCCTCGGCGACCTCCCAACGGCCCTCCAAGACTTCCGCCCGGTCCGGGCTACCGCAGCCCCAACCCCGGTCCGGCCCGCGGCCAACAACGACTCCCGGGTCGCCTCTCCCTCCGGCGCCCTCCCTCCTCTCCCCCCCGCCCCGACCCGGCCGGCACTCACTCAGGGAAGGAGGAGCGGCCCGGGCTTGCGCGTCACTTACGTCGACGTAATGCGTCATCACGCCGGATGTACCGGGAGCTCCAATCCCCGCAATTCCTGACCACGCCCCTGCCGCCCTGTGGGGAGAGGGAGGGAGGGAAGGAGGCCAGGGGGGGGGGGTGGCTTGGTGTAGCCGCGTGGCGAGTCTCCGTGAGCTGCTGCAGCTTCTCCCGGGAGAACCGGGCAATATTAGTACTGAAAGGACTGGGGCCGTCTAGCGCCGCGCTCCCGCAGCCCGTCGGCTCCTGCCGGGCTCAGGCGTTGCACTTCCGACCGCGAACTCCGAGAAAACTGACTCAGTGGCCCCGGACGCTCAGTGGTTTCGCTGCCAGGCCCGGCTCCGCCCCGCCCCGCCCCGCCCCCTTTCCGGAGCCGAGGTGGGCCTTCTTACCTAGCTGGCGCCGCGTCCGCGTGCTTCTCTTTCCACGCGCTCCCCTCCCGGTGCGCAGCTTGTCCGGTGCCCAAGCTTCCCCATGCCTTCCATTTTCACCTCCGCAGCTGGGGCGCTTGCTCCGCAGGAGTTCTGCGGACGTACTCGCTCTCTGGGCTTGGCGGGCGCGAGCACGCTCGGACGCCCGGGATCCGGTGGCAGCACGTGTCTTCACTCTCAGACCGGGTCAGCTCCAAAAGATGCAGTTGTGATTCTTTCATCACAGCTCTCCCCAATCCGGCCTCCTCAACCCATTCGGTACACGTGGCAGGCTCATTCATTCATCCGAAGAAAGGCTTGGTTGAAGTTTAACGCTGTAAAAGTTTAGGTGTATAGTGATCGTTAATCTCGCATAGAATTGGAGAGTAAGAATTAATGGAAAGTCAAATAGCTGTGTTCCAGAGTGGATATAATCAACAGCTGTCGAGGCAATGCTGTTTTCACTGTTTTAAGAAACTGAAAAACGCAGGGGGTTGAGGCACACGTGCTTACAAGATTCCGACTCTGAACTTAGATCTCTCAGTATTACGCAGGAGATAAATCTGTAGAGTAGAAAAGCTAACAAAGAGGTGTGTTTTTAACCAAGCATACACAGCACATGCAGACTTGGAGGTCATAGTGTTCCTGTTGCTGTGATTGGCACAGGACAGCCTTTTTAAGTGTTCAAGATGATAGATTTTCTTGCCATTTTAGGAGAGGAATACTTCAAGATCCAGCAGGAAGAGAGAATGAGAGGAATGATTGTAAGGGGACAACTAAGTGGACATAATGATATCAAAGAAGAATTTTGCTATTAGGAGCCCCTTTGGGAAAAAGAACTAGCCTTAGAGATTTTGGAAAACTCAGCACACGATGAGCATTACAGATGGAAGTGAATGGAATAAATTTATATAAAGAATCAGCAAGGATGACAGATGAGTGCTTTGTAGATTGGATTGGTTCACTGCTGCGTTTTTAATATTAGGATCGTTATCACTAATTGTTGGATTTATGTGTATGACTGTTTGCCTTTATGTACTTACATGCACCACGTGTGTGCCTCTTGCCTAGAGGTCAGAAAAAAGCACAAGTTCTAGAACTGGAGTTACAGATGGTTAAGAACTACCACGTGGGTGCCAGGAAATGAAAGGGCAACAAGTACTCTTAACTGCTGAGCCATCTCTCCAGCCCCTCTTCACACTGTTTCTTAGAACAAGAAATTACATATAAAAATAGGCTTTGGGGAACCTCCAGTATATAGGTAGGTCTGCTTCCTTATGAATTTGAGTTGGTTAAATGGAAAACATCTGTATTTTTAGGGTTTGAGCTCTTCAGTTCAACAAAACACTCTCTGATGTGTGACTCGGTTTATAACATACGTTTTTGTTGTTGTTCGAAAACTGTCTTACAATGTAGCCCTGACTGGCTTGGAATTCCATATGTAGACCATGATGGCCTTAAATTCACAGATATACTTGCCCCTGCCTCCCTAGTGCTAGAATCAGAGGCATGCATCATTGTGTCTGGCCTTAGCATTCATTTTTGGATACATGCCTAGTGCAAAGTTTGAAGCTCCTGTGCTTAAGACATCCAAGTGGAAGCCATGGTGTTTGTTCCTGGAGAAGTATCTGTCTATACACCTGGAAGGCCTGAGAAGTACAGCCAGAGAAAGGCATAAGAAGGCCTTAATAAACAGTGCTTCTGAAGGGGCTGTACTGCTTGAGATGGCTCAGTCCCAGAAGCCTACACCAATGCCAAGAGGCTATGGGGTCCCTCTTTTGATTTGAGACTTCAAAGGCAGAGATGGGATTCTCAGAGTGAGCTGGCTAGAAACACTAGTCTTACCAGCAAACTCTGTGTTTGATCAAGAGACCCTGTCTCAGTGAATAAGGTGGGAGAGAGATGGAGTATGATTCCTGACCTGAGCAGGTATGCTCCTACACATGCAAAGAAAAATATTCATAGTAAGGTTAGGGGGCACAGTGGTGTTCAACTGGACTGAATGGTTTGGGAGATACACTTTGTGTCTTGGGCGTCTTTTAATGATAGCAGAGTTAGAATTAGTAGTGGATATCTAATATATAAGATATCTATATTCAAGTAGAGTAATTATAGTTAGTAATATTTTACTAATTGTAAAGAGTCAGGTGTCATAGCACATGCCTTTAATCCCAGCACTTAGGAGAAAGAGGCAGGCAGATCTCTAAATTACAGGTCAGCCTGGTCTGCAAAGTGAGTTCTATGAGAGCCAGGGATACACAGAGAAAACCCTCTCTTGAAAAACCAAAAACAAACCTTAAAAATATTAGTTTACTGTTTCTGTGAAACAGCATCATGGCTGTAACTTAACTGGGTTCTCATCATCTCTCACTGGCTTTAGGCAGGGTGTTAGCTAGGGCTGTTGCCTCTTAGCATTCATTATCACAATGTTTTTGTATGATAGAAACGTAAAACTTGAGATGAGGTTTATTTTGGCTTACAGATGGTGGGGGGTGGGGCGCAGCTAGGACTGGCTCCTTTCTTCAAAGCTACAGGAACACATCACAGCAGACACATAGAGAGCAGAGTGCCTGTTCTGGAAACTGGTCAGGCTATAATCCTCAAAGGCCAGCTCCCAGTTACCTGCCTACAAAAGCATACCTTACTCCAAAGTTTTCAGTTTCTCCAAACGATATCACCCAAGGATCAAGTGTTCAAATGTATAAGCCTTGGAAGGCTGATGACAGCCAAGCCATTCATTCCTTTATCTCAAGGCTCAGTTAGGACAGGTCCAGTCAGGGTCACACACGAGATCCTTTACAGAATTCACTCCCCCCACCCCCATACTCAACACTAAGTGCTTGCTCAGTTCTTTACATGGCTTCTCTCCATCCCAGGCTCTTTGCAAGGCATGATAGCTAGATCCCAAAGAAAGTGAGAAAGCATGAAAGATCAAGCCATGTCAAAACCTTTTCATAAAAGCTGTTTTAGTGAGCTGTCTGCTACTGTCAAGAAATAATGAACCTAAGAGGAAAGGCTTGTGCTGACTAACAGCTGTGGAGGCTTCAGTTCATGATTAGCCAAGCTGCTTTTGGTCCTGAAGTGAGGTAATGTTTCACTGTGGAATGAGTCGCTTGCTTCTCAGCTTGTGGATGCTGGTCTTTAATGCTGGAAGTTTCAAGTTAGTGGGTGTCTTGACGACTTTTTGAGAGCTATGATAGAAGACAGGTCAAGAACCATAAGGGGTGGTTCACCTGAGTGAATGTGTGCTGTTTGACATGAGCTGGTATGTCCAGAGCCAAGGCCTTGGGCTCATGGGAAATTGACAGTTTTCTACTTACAGGTCAAGTTTAGAACTGGGAAAGCCTTCCACAGATCCGCCTGTGAATGTTGACAGTATGTACAAGTCTGAGTGCTTCTGAATAATTGACCAGTGTGAACCAACTAGCAATTTACAGCCCGAGAGTGCTGCTTACTGTTGTGTGATGGAACTTTTGGGGGGAAAGACACAATAGGCACATCTAAGCACCCCAGATAAGGATCCCACCACAGACCAAAGTACAGATAACAAACAGCAAAGTCCAACTTAGTGAACCAGTGAGTTTTATTGGGGTCACTTTCAGGAGCAGAAATGACTCAAAGACAGCTGCATTACCAAGGCCCACCCAGCATGAGTGACAGTTCACAACAACTGGGAACTTGGAGCTCACTGCACAGCCTGTAGGCAGCTCAACTACCTTATGCTGCTTGGTAGTTGGTGCCCTTTCCAGGTGTTCAGTTCATCTACACCTTTTTCCGGCACTTCAAGTGGTCTCTGCTTCTTCTGGGCAGCTGGTCTGGTTTGCTCTGAGACTCCACTTTGCAGCTTGGCTTGTTTTCTCTGAGAGTAACTTTCAAGCTTTTATTATTTACTCTGTCAGAGAAAAGCCTGTTTCAGGGATGCTGTCTTGAATCATCTACCTCCCTGCTCAAGACACTTCCCTCCAGGTTGAAGTGTTTCAGTCTTGGAGGAAACTGTTAAACAACCTTACAGAAACATTCCACCACTAACCCCTCCCCTCATATTATACATAATAAACAGGCTTAGGGGTGCTTGGTAGTTGGTGACACTCTGTCAGAGTGTGCACAGCCCACCTTATCCCATTTGGTGTGTGTGTGTGTGTGTGTGTGTGTGTGTGTGTGTGTGTGTGTGTGTGTGTGTGTGTGTGTGTGTAGTATGGATGTGTGTCCTTGTTCATTCTCTTGTGGCCCCAAGGATGACTTTGAACTTTTCATCCTCCTGCCTCCACCTACCAAGTAGCCTTGAAAAGGCATACACTATCATAACTGGTTTTATGAGACACTGGCATTGAACTTGGCCTCAGGCATAGTAAGCAAATGCTCTAGTCTCTGCTTTAAAACATCTAAATGACTTGACATTTCTGCTGTCTTTTCTTAGATTAGAAAGTCCTAGGGACAGTCTAAGTCCCTTTATTTGGATCTTGATATTGTTTCATGTAGATAGTATCCATTCAAATTTCTTTTTGGATTCATTCTGCTCATAATTTACCACTTTTGTTACTTTTCACTCAGTCTCAATCTGTATTTCAAATTTGTATTACTTTCCGTCTATTTTCAAATTATTTTTAGTATTTTAAGGTAGGGTTAATAGTTGGACATGGTGACATTCATCTGTAATTTCGGCACTTGAGAAGCAAAGGCACACAGATTTCTGTAAGTTTGAGGCCATCCTGGTCTATATAGTGGGTTCCAGGCCAGCCAGGGATTCACAAGGAGACGCTGTCTTTAAAATTAAAATTAATTAACTAATTAATCAACAATGACAAACTCCTGCTTGTTTTCTGGGAATGTTTTGTAAAAAACAACAACAACAAAAACGTGTTTAATAGTCCCCTCAAAAATGTCTTCCAAACAGTGACTTTAGATGAGGTGGATAAGGCCTTTACCTGATTTGCTAAAAATCTAGAATTTAAGATCAGTAATATTCTAATTTAGTGCTTTTCTTTTTTAAAAATTTTATTGTGTTTTTTATGTACGTATATCTATGTATGTTGTCTGTCTGTCTGTCTATCTGTCCATTGAAGCCAGAAGAGGGCAGCTGGAGTCAAAAATAGGGAGTGAGCCTCTTGACGTGGGTGCTGGGAACTGAAGTTGGATCCTTCAAACACTCTTAACCACTGAGCTTCAATGTTATATAAAAGACAAACATGAAGAAAGACTGGCAGATGGGAAGGAAAAGAAAAAAATACTGAGAACCTCAGAACCTGGAAGCAGGTTTCCTGCTTGTTTGCTTCACATATCTAGACTTTGAACCAATAAAGCCAGAAATGCCAGTAGGCACAGCCAAAATAAGCAAAACAAAGAAAACTAATAAAAGTCAGCCCTCTCCAACCAAAAGAACAGGAAAGGAGGATTGGAAACTTAAAAAAAAAAAACAAAAAAAAAAAAAACTATACTGCTCAAGCCAAGCATCACACAAAAATAAAATAAACAAAGTATTGGCTCCATCCATGCCTGAGGGCAAAGTGAAATTTCTGTTTTCTCTGGGCTGTGATGAGGCCAAAACTCACAGCTGTCTTCTGGAGTGGTATCATAAACAGCCAAGTGGAACCCTCTCCTCTGGGAGTGACAAGCCCAGTGGAGTCAATTCTTTACCTAGCAAGAAAGAACATCTTTCCAGTGGGTTCAGGGCAGACCACCTGAGCACCCAGAGCACCTACTATTGTCCAGTATTCCTGAAAACTCCCTCCCTGGGTATCCATGGAGAATGAGGGGACCCTGGGCTTCTATATTTATCTAATAGTAATAAGGTAGGGCTTTGCCTGCTCTGCAAAAGCCTTTTTCTAAAAAGCACGTTAAATGTGAGGTTTAAATAAAAACAGTTTTATAACAAGAAACAGAAGTGTAGGATGGAAAATGGCTCAACAATTAAGAGTACTTGTTCTTACAAAGGACCTGGGTTCAGTTTCCAGCCCTTCCATGGCAGCTCACAACCATTTATAACTAGTTCCAGGAAATCTAGTGTCGTCTTATGACTTTTGTGGGCACCAGGCATGCATGTGATGCTTATACATACAAGCAGGTAAAATACTCATACATAAAAGTAGTTTTTTAAAATTTTAGAAAAGCAGGGACTGGAGAGATGGTTCAGTAATTAAGAGCACTGGCTGTTCTTCCAGAGGCCTGGAAGTTCAATTTCCAGCAACCGCATGGTGGCTCACAACCATCTATAATGAGAACTGGTGCCCTTTGCTGGTCTGCAGGCATATGTGTGCAGGAAGAACATGGTGTGCATAATAAGTACATCTTTAATTTTTTTTAAAGCCAGCCAATGGTGGTAAGTGACTTTAATTCAAGTTCTACGATACAGAGGCAGGCAGATCTCTGTGTACACCTGTGGGAGGTTGTGTTGTTTCATTTTAAATAATTGTCCCAACCACTGATTTAATAAAAAGAGCTGATTGGCCAAAGGCAGGCAGGAAGTGTAGGCGGGGCTACCAGACTAAAAACTCTGAGAACGGAATGCCAGACAGACCACCAGAGAGAAGCCACAGGAAGCCGAGGACAACTATGCTGCTCTAAAGAAAGGTACCGAGCCACATGGCTGAACAAGAGACATGGGTTAGATGAAGGGTAGAGAGCTAGCAAATGATATGCCTGGGCCTGAGGCTGATCAGCCAAAAACTATTGAAAGCGTCTGTGTGTCTCTGTAGGACTGTGGGACTGCGGGTCTGCGGGTCTGTAGGCCTAGACCTTGAGGTTAGACCGAAAGTCCGGGCCAGAAACCTCCTACTGCATACACCCTGTCTCACCCCCTCAAAATAATCACGTTCTCAAACTAATTGTAAAAGAAAATAAAATGACAAAGATATTAGAATTAGCTGACAAAAATTGTCAGCCATGGTAAAAGGACTCCAAAAAGCAACTATGAACAAAGAAAAAAAAAAGAAATAAAATAATGTAACTCCCTCCCTACCCTCTGGGTGGTGGTTATGCATGCCTTCGATCCAAGCACTGAAAAGGCAGAGACAGGCAGATCTATAGAGTTCAAGGCCACCGTTGGTATATAGGACAGCCAGGGCTGCACAGAGAAGGGGGGAGAGAGAAAAAAATTGTAATTCCCAACTAGGAATTTTAGAACTGAATCTGAATGATAGAGATCTTAAAATAGGGCCAGCAGGAGGGTTTTGCACTCACTAAACAAGCCTGACAAATGAATCTGATCCCAGAAATACACACACACACACACACACACACACACACACACACACACACACACACATGCGTGCTACATTTTTAAATGAAAAAACAGTGAATGGATTCAGAATTTAATAAATATTTACACTTAATTTCTGCCTTTCCACTGATCAGAATACAATTTTCATAGCTATAACAACACCTCAGCAGTTCTAAAGCTAATGTATGAAGTAATAGTGCCCTGTGATGACCAAGTTATGAAGCTGCAGGATTGCCGTCTTTAGTGCTGTTGGTGAGCTCTGTGATCAGGAGCATCTAATGGGTATCGTGTCTTGAGTCGGGCTCTTGGTTTGGTCTTACTCATCTTTCTCTTATGGCCCCTGAATAGTGACTGGGTCATACCAGACATTCAACAAATGTTTGTTCACATTTGTTTTTACTAAACTTTAGGATGATTTATCAGACTTCTGAGAGTCAAAAATACCCCCAAATTAGTTTACTGTTCAGTTGCTAGGACTCCTGGAGTTCAGAATATTCTGCACATGATCTTGAGACGTTGTAGTTCTGTTATTAAACATTCAGTATATGTTTTTTCTTTTAGAATTATGTAAGATGATTCAAACTTCTTATATTGAAAAAGATCTAAACTAAATACAAGGGATGTGTACACATAGGCATATTGGAGCAGGTAAACATAGGTAAGTTACCTTAACTCCTGATGTGATGAACTGATGGACAAGGAGTTAAAACGAGGACCTAGCTCTACAAAGGATTCTCCAGTCATCTCAGATGTATGTTAAATCAGATGAAAGCTCTAGAAACATTTTAGCCATCCCTAAGTTAAAGACCAAGTCTTTGGGATGGAGAAAGTTCCCTAGAACTGCCAGCTCTGTCCTCTCCTTCCCTCTACCCTCCCATATCTCCCTCTTGTCCTCAGATGTGTGAAGCAGACCTGTGTTCCCCAGCTTTCCATTGTGATGAATACCTACAGTAACTCACCAAGTGAAAAAAGGGTTATTTTGGCCCACAGTTTCGGAGGTTCTGGCTCATGGTTGGTGGGCTCCATTGCTTTGGGGTATGGTGTGTGATAAGGCAGTACATCCTGAGGGCAGGTCAAAACAAAAGTTAGACCTCACAGTCTCCATCAAAGGCACATTCCCAAAGACCTACTGGCTCCTAGTGGACCCCATCTCTTAAAGTTGCCTCACCAATAAATGTAGGCGGAGTTTACTTAGAAGGCACCAGTACCAGATAAATATTTATTAAAATATAAATCAGAACTCACGGTACAGTTAACAGATTACAGTAGCACCTGAAGAAGGACTGGAGTCTGGAACGGTGAGGACAGTAGCTTTTGAAAATCGTTAAGAGTCTTCAATTTATCTCTATTTAATTTTACCTTTTGTGGCCTAATTTTTTGTAAACCTATCTTATATCCTAAATAATTGATAGAATCTCCCCTCTGTACTTTTTCTGGAGCAATTTGTAGTCCCCAATTAGGCAATACTTTCTGTAGTTCTTTAAACAATGTTTCTAATGTCTGTGGGTTTGGGTCTGCCAACAAAATATCATCCATATAATGGTAAATGATAGATTGTGGGAAGCGCTTGCGCAGTATTTCTAGTGGTTGTTGTACAAAATATTGGCATAAGGTGGGACTATTTAACATTCCTTGGGGCAAGACTCTCCATTGGTACCTCTTAGCTGGCCCTGAATTATTAAGAGTAGGCACCGTGAAAGCAAATTTTTCTTTGTCCTGTTCCTGTAAAGGTATGGTAAAAAAACAATCTTTCAAGTCAATAACTGTAATAGGCCATCCTTTAGGTAGCAGAGAAGGCAGGGGAATACCAGATTGTAAGGAACCCATAGGTTGAATCACCTTATTAATTGCTCTTAAATCTGTCACCATCCTCCATTTTCCAGATTTTTTCTTGACAACAAAAACAGGAGGATTCCATGGACTGGTTGATTCTTCGATATGCTGAGCCTGTAACTGCTCCTGTACCAACTGTTCCAAAGCCTGAAGTTTTTCTTTTGTCAAAGGCCATTGTTGAACCCAAATAGGCTTTTCTGTTAACCATTTCAAAGGCAGTGCTGTGAGTGTCTTATTAAGATCTGTGGATATAGGGCAATTCTTTTGTACAACTTGAATGGCTGGTGAATTTTTTTCATTTTTGGAAACATAGTTGAGCCTCCGGCTGACATCATAACCAGGAGGGATTTTAATCTGGGTATTCCATTGCATTAGGAGGTCGCGACCCCACAGATTCACTGCTATATCAGCCATATATGGCTTCAACCGTCCTTTCTGACCTTCTGGTCCTATGCATTCAAGCCACCTCACACTCTGTTTCACCTGAGATATTGTTCCAATACCCAGAAATTGGATATCTACTGTCCGTAAAGGCCATCTCGGATGCCATGACTGTGGAGTTATGATCGAAACATCAGCCCCCGTGTCGACTAAACCCTGGATATAAATATTATCTATCCGTATCCCCAATTTTGGTCTTTGTTCATTTATCGAAGTCTCCCAAAATATTCGTTTCGTAATTTTCTTTGGAATTTCTGAATCTTCTTTTGAATTTATGTTATCATCTGATACTGTATGTTTTTCAAGATCAGGTATTGGGTGTTCTATTCGTCCTGAGAATGCTGGTCTTCTACTATGACCGGATACGATCTCACCATCCTCGAATTTGGAGTCTGATTTTGGGGGGCTTCCCGGGGGAAGCCCCGAAAGGCGTTTCCCGATGGCAGAGGGTTGCCTTCTTTATCTCTGGTAGATCTACATTCATTGGTCCAATGCCGTCCCTTGCCACATCTTCTGCATAATCCAGAAGGCAATGGCCTTCTGTTCGAATTAAACCTAGATCGGGCATCATTTCCAAGAGTACTTTGTGTACAGTTTCGTCTTATATGGCCTTGTCTACCACAGTTGAAACAAGTGATTCCTTGGTTCCTCTTCCTTACTTTAGCAATGGCTTGGTCTACCCAATTGTCTTCATTACTATGAAGAGGTTCAGCATTGATTGTATATTGAATCCATTCTTCTAGAGGTGCGGCTCTGATTTTTAAAGGCAGAAGCATTCTTCTACATTCCGGATTAGCATGATCAAAGGCCAGAGAAAGTATTATTTGCTTTCTAGCTTCTGGATCTGATATTGCTCTATTTACAGCCGTGGTAAGCCTGTGTAGAAAGTCAGTATAAGGCTCTTTCAAACCTTGTTTGACCTTAGCATAATGCTCAACTTTTTGACCTGGGTCTAAAATCTTTTCCCATGCATTAAGTGCGGCCGTACGGCATAGCAATAAAGTATGTTCGTCATAAGTAGTTTGAGTCTTCACGTCAGCAAACATTCCTTCACCAAGGATTTGGTCCTGAGAAGCAAAGAAACCCCTAATTCTTCCTTGGTGTTCTAAGGTCCTGGCTTCCTCTCTAAACCAGCTTCTCCCCTGTAAGTTTTGACTTTGGTCCAAGACAGCAGCCGTTAGCTGCATCCAATCGAAGGGGAGGATTCGGTTTTTTGCAGACCATGAATTCAGGAGCTGCTTTACATAAGTAGAGTGAATACTATACATGGATATTGCCTCTTTAAAATCTTTGATGTCTTTCATATGTAGTGGCTCATAACTATATTCTACATATTCTGAGGAACCCCCTGGTGCCATCTTTGTCTGAATAGTAGCTGGGAACAATAGTGGTGGTGAAGGGGGTATCCCCGTGATGTTTACAACTTTATGTAAAGTATTTCCAGTACCATAACACCCCATTGGGGGTTGACCTGAACTGTTCTGAGCATAAGATGTATCATTGCCCTTATGTAGTGTTGCAATATGGTCCCCACATTCTTTCATTTTGGATATAATGGGTTCCCATTCTTGGAGTTTGGATACTACAGATTCCCATTCTTGGATTTTGGATACCACAGGTTCACATTCTTGGATTTTGGATACTACAGGTCCACATTCTTGGATTTTGGATACTACAGATTCCCATTCTTGGATTTTGGATACTACAGGTTCACATTCTTGGATTTTGGATACTATCTGTCTCAGAGCTTGACTTTCTTGATGAAGTAATCCTTCTAAAGACCTCGCCGAGTTAGCAATTTTCAGATCTACGTCATTAACATAATTAGTGATTTTCTCGTCCACTTTATTAATGTGGTCAACAAGTTTCTTGTTTTCATCAGTTACGTAGAGTTTATATTGTTCTTGTACAGTTCTATCATTATGTGAAAGCTTGTTGTAACCAATTTGTAGAGTATCCATCGTTTTTGACATAGCAGAGTTTGAAAGCTGTAATTCATATACCTTGGACAACAGCTGCCGATTTAAGTTCTGCATCTGCTTAACCTCATCTGACACCATAGCGTTTGATAATTCTATAATACCAAGTTTGGACGGTAATTGAAGATTTAAATCCGTGACCTCAGTCATCACCCTTCTATTGTGGAACACAACATAGAGAAACAGACCAAAAAATAGTAAAACTGGGGTATTGAATACCTCAAGATATTCATTTAAAAACTTGTCAACCATCGTGGAAAAATATATACCGAATTCCTCAAAAGAATAGTTGTCAGCCATTACCTCAATCCAGGTGCAATGATGCTGTGTGGTCAGAAGATGTCACAATAACGTTTAGTGCCCCACTGTATGGCGGATGCAGAGACCCCCAGCACGCTATTCACAGATCCTAGGTGTTAAAGGGTCTCAGCAGACAGAATAGAATCTTTGGAAAAAGCAAATTCTCACAAGTCAAGACAGGATGTTAATTACAAGATAGAATGGTTTTAGTTTCCTTTGTTCCCTACAGGAGTAATTTATAATTGTCCCAGGTTACCGGGGCTAGGGGTGGAGCTGCCGCTTGAATCTGCAGTTCCTGGGTCAAAACCCGCCAGCCAGGTTGGGGGAAGGGCACGCGTGCAGTTGCAGTTTAAACTCGGTTAAGATGAGCGCACTTGTGGCACGGCCCACGAGGTTGGGGCGGGTCGCGCGGCTCCAAACCCGCACTGGGCTGGACCCTCTGTGCTCTAAATTCGACCTGCTCACAGTCAAAACCTGACCTGAGTGTGTTCTAAGCCCGACCCGTGGGTCTGCCAGCCCGGGAGGGGTGGTTAGGAAACTTTGGGGGAGGGACGCAGGTCGCGCGGCTGGACGAAAGGCAGTGTCACCGCTGGCGCCGGCCAAACCAAGCAGCCAGGGTAGGAGCCTCAGTAATCGGAGGAAGCCATTTGGAGGTCACCGCTCAAAACCAAACCCGCACTGGGCTGGACCCTCTGTGCTCTAAATTCAATCTGCTCACAGTCAAAACCTGACCTGAGTGCGTTCTAAGCCCGACCCGTGGGTCCGCCAGCCTGGGAGGGGGGGTAGGAGACGTTGGGCGCCAGATGTAGGCGGAGTTTACTTAGAAGGCACCAGTACCAGATAAATATTTATTAAAATATAAATCAGAACTCACGGTACACTTAACAGATTACAGTAGCACCTGAAGAAGGACTGGAGTCTGGAACGGTGAGGACAGTCGCCGATGCTACCCCAATCATCCAGGAACCAGGAAGAGACTGTCTCGTGTTTCCGCAGCCCCTTTTCAATGGGCTTTTTCCCCCGCCCCCTCCAGGGGGCCCGGTGCCCTGTATAAGTGTCTTTTGACCTTATCAGCTGACACCTGAATCCCACAACAAATAAACACCATGAGCCTTTACCCAATGAGCTCTGGGGGACATTTAACATGGGAACTTTTTCAAGCTCTATCACTCCATTTCAGACAGTAAGGTCTGAACCTGTTACTCTCTTTAATATCTCAGCCACCTCAATACCACATCTTGTGAATATATCAAATTCACTTCTTTTACCCAAGTCATACTGTGGCTCTGCTTCTTTCTCAGGATCATTGGTGTAGGTCTGCTGTAGGCAGAGGTTTTTTGTCAGAACTACCAGTCATTTCCAAATAACCATACAGGGACTTAATTATAAATATTTGGCTAATAGTTTAGGCTTGTTACTAAGTGGCTCTTACAACTTAGAGTTCTTATCTACACTCTACCATATGAAGGTACCTTTTTTTCAGCGTGGCATGTTCATCTTGCTTCTCTGAATCTCCTGGAGACTCTTCTCTCTTCTACCTTTGTAGATGTAGTTTTCCTGCCCCAACTTCTTGTTCCCCAATAACCAACAGAGACTTAACATTACTCATAAATGATCAGCCAATAGCTCAGGCTTGTTATTTCCTAACTCTTAGATTTAAATTAACCCGTATTTTTATCTATGCTTTGCCACATGGCTCATGTCTCTTTACCTCATTTTCTAAATGTCCTACTTCTAGAGTAGTTACTTGGCATCTCCTCCTGCTTCACCATTCTTTTTCCCATAATTCTCCTAGTTAGGTTGTTTGGCCTGTTATTCCTGCCTGGCTACTGGCCAGTCAGCTTTTTATTAAACCAAACTGAGTGAAAAATTTCCACAGTGTACAAAAGGATTATCCCACAGCATAGCCATAGCTCTCTTTTTGTCCATAAGTCCTGCTAACCTTTTCTTGCCTAGTTATTGGCCAGTTAGCTCTTTATTAACCAATGAAAGCACTAAATATTCACAGTATACAAAAGGATTATTTTATAGCAGTCCTCGAGGGTGGAGGGAGCAGAAGCAGAGACTAGGATTCAAATAGCTTTGGGTACAATGGAGACAACCCTCTGGGAGACAACTTAAGTGAATCAAGTTTATTCCACCATATAGGAAATACATGGGATTGGGGAGCTTTGGGACAAAGCCTAATTTGCATTAAGTGACACACTCCTATCATAAGGCTTCCTATGTGGCAGCAGGACCCTTTAACAAAGCTCCTAGTACAAGTCTTAGTTACCATATGTGCAATAGGGGAAAGGCTTTTAGTAGGAAACTGCTGAGTCACCCTAGAGAGAACTCAGGCGTTCCCGCTCAGACAGCTTTTAGATAAGGTCAGTTCTCCTGACCCAGAGATTTTCTCTAGATATGGGCAGTGAAGCCTTACTGTGGGAGTCTTCTCTTTGTTGAGCTTTGGAGAAAGCTGTGAGACCGTGATAGACGGTTAACTCTGATCAGCAAGGATTCCCAACACATTTATTTCCATTTGTAGAATTCATTTTTTCTCTCCCAGTCTTCTCTTTAATACATCGAATCGGTATATTCTCACTCATCACATAATGGCATTTTAATCCATAATAGCTTACTCACTAGAGTGGCCCAATAAGACTGTAACATGACTGACCTAGTTCTGTCAGAGTTTAACATTTTAGAGCACTATATAACTCCTGTGTTTGTGGTGTCAACAAATCTGCACTTCGAGTTGCATCATGATACATGACAATAAACTGTTGCTGGTTATGAACTATATTGTGCTTGCCCTCTTCATGTGCTCTAACTTATGTGTACAAACACAGCAAAATTTTATTGGAAAACAGTATGTGATCACTTCAAATATCCCATGCTTAATTTGGTCACAGATTACATAATTTTCTCTTGTGCTTGAACTAACCCCGTGTTCTATTAAGTGCCTAAAAGCATGAGTTTTATGTTATAGATATGACACATGCACAAAGATCATATAACTTGGTATATGAGTGGTATATCACCTCGATTTCTGTAAGTATTCCATGATATTTGTATAATTTCAGAGTCACCTTATGCCAGTTGTTAAGCAACATTCCTATATTGCCAAGTTTTGTTGTTTTGTAGTTTTTAATAACTCTAAAACTATTTGCTAACAGTCTTCCTATAAATCTGCTTAGCAATTCTTGAAGAGGATTTGACAGTTCCACAAACATTGCCTGACATAAATTATGTGAGCCTGAGTGAAACAAGGGTACGAAATGTCAGGTTGGTACTGGCAAAGAAGTAAGAGGAGACTACAGGGGGTCCTGATGGTGTGAGTCTGCAGTCCAGTCATGAGACAGGCAAGTGTGAGAGGATCCAATTTCAAAGCCTGCCTGAGTAACCGATCACAGTCCCACCTCAGTTAATGAAGTTAAGTCATAGGTTAGTGGTAGTGTTTCCCTAGCATGCAGGAGGCTTGGGTTTGATCCTCAGCATCACAACGAAGACACTAAAAAGAAAGACGTCAGAGTCTTAACTCATTTTTTCTGCATTTCTGTCCTCTTTTTGAGACTGGAGTTGTGCTCTGTACTCGGGCTGGCTGGCCTTGAACTCCTGAAGGTCCCTGTCACACACACACCCCCAGTGCTGGGGTGGCCACACCCGGATTCACCGGACATCTTAGAGTGGCTAAATGACACTTTTTTCATTTTTTTCCCTGATTAAACGTTTTTGCATTTTCCAGATGTTGTGCGGTGACCCATGTGCTGTCACAAAACACAAGCTCTAGAAAGACGGGGCCTGTGCTGTGTTTTGCTTACTTAGAAATCATGATTGTCTAGAACATGATTGTACCTGCTCAGTAATTCTTTGCTGATGGAATGACTCTAATGTAAAAATAATATGAAGTTTAAAAATACACATTAAAGTTACCTTCTTTCAGGATATTTTGACATTTTTTTTTTACTAAAAAGTTTTAAATACCTTTTTAGCTTATCATTTTATTTACTTTGAATAAATAAAAGTAAAAAAATGTTTGCTTTTATTTTGAGTGTGTTGGTATTTTGCCTGCTTTGTACATCTGAGGGTGTCAAGTACCCTGGAACAGACAATTGTGAGCTGCTGTTGTGAGTGCTGGGAATAGAATCCAGGTTCTCCAGAAGAAGAGCTAGTGCTCTTAAAGCTGAGCCATCTCTCCAGCCCCTTAACTTACTCTATTCTTAACTTTGAACTGCCTATGAGTTATAATAACCATGATAGACACCTACTGAAGTTACCCAGCTGTTGAGGGTTTTCCCACCAGACATGAAAGAGCTTTGTACTCCGACCATTCCTTTCACTTTGCCCAGCAGACATTAATGGGTCTGTCTATCCTAAATGAATTTTCTCCTCTTATGTTGTGGAAAGCCGCACAGCTTCATCTGCTGAATTTAGAACCACTGCCGATCAGAACCACACCATTTGCTGTCTCCTGGCTCAATGCTGCCCTCTAGCGGTCTACTGGCTAGTGTGGTGTAGTGCCGCTTTTCTCCTACCAGCAGATGCCAGCAAACCTCCCCGCTAATAGGCTGTCTGTCAGACACCGATATAGATAGAGCTGCTGAAACTATCCAAGCCCACTGTCCTGCCCTCAAGGCTCCGAGATCATGAAGATGGCCAGGAGGAATTGTTAGGCCCAGCGTCGGCAGGACGGGGTGAGACAGTGGTCCCTCACCCTAAGTGCAGAATTGGAGCACTAAACTTCCATACTGGCTCAATGGGGGTATGCAAAAAGGAGAAAGAAAGGAATGTGGACAAGCTTGCAGAAAGGGCTTCTTATCAGGGACCCAAAGTCGCGGTCATTTTATTTTATTAACAAATGAAGATAACTTTATGATGGTGGTAATGTCTTCAGTGGACAAAAAGTATATTAGTTGAAGTTTGTTTGCCTTTTATTTTACTTTTAGGCAGGGTCTCACTGTGTAGCCTTAGTGCTAATGGCCTCTGCTGTGTAGATGTGTAGACCACGCTGCCTTTGAACTTGGAAATCTGCCTGCCTCTCACCCTCCCTACCTCCACTGTAGATGGAATGTGCCACCATTCCTGGCTTTCCCATCACATTCAGAATTCTGTAGTTTGTTTTTGATGCTTGGGATTCGGCCTTGGTCTGCACACTACTGGTTCTACTAAAGGAAGACAGCTTTCAGGGATGTGACATCAGTGGTTAAGAGAAGGTTCTGATTCTGTATTTTTGTGGCTTACCTCCCTTGCACTATTGAGTCTATGATACAAATGCCTCATCAAAGATGGACCAGCAAGCTAATTGAACATATATGTGAGCTAAAAAACAAATCTGAACAGCATAGAATCTATAATATCCTGAGATATAAACACTAAAACATTCCTTGGTTCTAAATCAAAATCTTTGATCTCTCCATGTGTGTATAATCAATGCTCTCTGCCATTTATGATGTTAAATATTCATTTCCAGCTTGCTAGGACATCTAGGAGTCGCACTTCTTGGTATGTAGGGGAGATGTTTTCATTAAGGAACGAAGACCCTCCCTGAATGTAGGTACACTTGTCCCCAGGATGTACCACGGCTTGTCTCTCATGTTCTCACTGCACTGTTAGGCCTCCCAACCTCTCCTCAGGTGTAGGGACGGGGCTTGGGACACTGTCTCAAATACAGTGTCTTTGAATTTGAGAAAGCAGTAGAAGCCAGAAGGCTCTCTTCTGCCTTCTTCCGGTCACCTTAACCCCACCCCCACCCCTCACTCTACCTGGAGGGAAGAAGTGGAAACAGGTGTTCCCTTTTCTTATGGGTCTGCATTTCTAAAGGTGCCCTGTGCCACACCAACTTAGAGTAAGTCAATATGTATATCTTGTTTAGTGGCCTAAGTCATGAACCTGTCAATGAATGAAGAAGATGTTTCTTGCCTCAAGGTGCTTTTAAGATGGTCCCTAAGAGCCCAGTGGTGGGGACACACACTTTTAACCCCAGGAACACTCGGGGAGCAAGTAGCAGGTGGACCTCTGAGTTTAAGACCAGCCTGCTCTACAGAGTGAGTTCTAGAACAGCCAGGACTACACAGAGAAACCCAACAACCAAAAGGAGGTGGTTTCTGAAGACTCCTACCTTCTGGATTTGATGGTGTTTTATCACCTCCTTGAATTTGGGCTGGATTGAGTCCTTAGCTTCCAAATACAGAATAAAACAAAACAAAACAAACAAAAAAACCAGTGTCTTCATTCTCTGTCCGCCATGGGATACTCTGTCCAAAGACTGCAGCTGAGGAGCATAATATTCTTGGTGCTTGCTTTTGGTGAACTTGAACTTTGAGGAAACTTTTATACCCTGAGGCATTTGTTTTCAAGGGTTTGATTATTAATTTTACTTTTGAATTGTGTCAAGAAATTGTACCACCTAGCAGGGCAGGGTGGTGAACATCTTTGATCCCAGGCAGGTGGATTTGTGAGTTCAAGGCCAGCCTCATCTACAGAGCTAGTTCCAGGACCGCCATGGCTACACTGGGAAACCTTATCTCAGAAAGAAGGGGGAGAGAGGGGGAGGGACAAGTTGAGAGGGTTCTCTATTATGTAGACCAGACTGTCTTTAAGATCATAGAGATCTGCCTGCCTTTGCCTCTCTGGTACTGGGTTTAAAGATATACACTACCACACCTGGCTATCAGTTTTGTGTGTGTGTGTGTGTGTGTGTGTGTGTGTGTGTGTGTGTGTGTGTGTGTGTGTGTGTATTTAAGAAAGCCAGTGCCATGTAGAGAAACTGTCTGGGAAAGGAAAGAGAGATCACAAAAGTTGGGGTATATTGACTCATGCCTATATTCCTGGCCCTTGGAAGGCTGAGGCAGGAGGACTTCCAGAAATCTGAGGTCAGCCTGAGCTACAGAATTCTATTCTGTCCCCAAAAGTAAAAAGAGCTGAGCAGTGGTGATGGTGGTGGTGGTGTTTCACACTTTTAATCCAAGGATTTGGGAGAAAGACACCTGAGTCTGCATTCCAGGCCAGCCAAGGCTTCATAGTGGGAATTTGTCTCAAAATAAATAAATACCACAATGAGGTATACGCCTTTAATACCAGCACTTGAGAGGCAGAGGCTGGTGGATCTCAGTGAGTTCAAGGTTATCCTTATTTACAGATCAAGTTCCAGGAGAGCCAAGGTTACACAGAGAAACCCTGACTTAAAAACACACACACATCAAATGAAATTTTAAAAAAGAACAGAACAGAACAGTTAGGTGGCTTATTTACTACAATATAAAATGACTACATTTTTATGAGAAAATGAGGACAGACTTTTGCCTGAACTCCAGAGTTATGCTCTTGATCGCACTGCAAACCAGCTCCTCCCCCAAAGATTCAGTCAGCAACGAGAAACCCCTGATTAAAGGCACTGCCATCAAAGCTTCCTCTCCAGAGCCACAAAGTGCTTGGCAAACAGTTGAACACTGAGTCATGGCATGGGTTTGTGGGAGACACATATGGACAACAATCATCATGCTGAATAGCTGGGAAGTAAATGCTTTGCTCATCCAGAGGAGCCACCTGACAATATTCAGTAAACTTAGATGCATACATCTTCACTTCATGGCATAACTCTCTTCATGCCTGCTGGGGGTAATGTTTTCAAAGCAGGAATAATTTGCATATGGAAAGGATGAGTCTGAAAGTTCTCTTTAAGACAGGGACTATGTGAAGTGTGGAGGAGGCTCATGGGAGTTCATAAGCAGAGTTTGAGGAGCAGATAAAGTACATAAGGATGACAGAGGGTTGCCAAGTGATGAACGAAGCCTAGTGAGCTAATTGGCTATATAGCCCCTTACTCTTTACATAAACTGAAGATACATATACACACAGAGAAAGAAATGCATTATAAAGCTCATTAACATGGAAGTGATCTTGAAACATAAGAAGCATAAAATAGTTTATAACAAGGAGAATGACTCACAACACCCAGCAGAAACCAACTGGGAAAGTTGAGGCAGTCAACCAGAACTTCCTCTCCAAGGATGAACTTCACATGACTGAATGGCTCTGTTTTCCTGCTATAAGTAGTTTTATATCATGGGATAAACAAGAGTCATCTCTATTAGAAAAAGTTGACCTCCTAGCTGTCCTCAAGAGTTCAATGCCTTCACTCTTAGGGCATTTTGCTCTTTCTCCCTCATTATCACACAGTTTGGGTGGGCAGTCAATCCCAAGACAAGGGTTCTTGAGGGCACTTGGCATAAACATGCTTGAGACTATTGTGTGGGCAGAGGGTATGGTGGAGGTGGGTACCAGAGCCAGCTTCTGAGTGAGCTGGATAGCATGGGACAACTTATGAACCTAAAATACATTATGGCTAGCCACCCTTCCCCATAGTTGAGTTCCGGTTCTCCAGTGCAATATTAAAGTGTATAATGCAGCAAAGTTGTTATGATGAAGGTTCTGCACTGATCGTTTTTATTGTCTCACTCGGTTCTCTATGCAGCAGAGATATTGGGATATCCAGAGTACAGGTTTGATGTAGCTCATTTCTCCAATGACTCCAACTGTCATTGGCTTGACACAATGTGTATGGGTCTGGGGCTCACCCTTCCAACCACACTGTGAATGTTCTCATATGATTATTATTCATGCATTTATCTTTTTGAGACAGGGTTCATCTATATAGCCCTAGCTGAAACTCACTATGTAGAACAGATTGGCCTTGAACTCACAGAGTTTAAGCTTGCCTCTGCCTCCCCAGTGATGAGATTAAAGGCCTGAGCCACCAGACCTGGCTCTTTATACAGTTTTCAGTCTGCAGCTCAACTGTACTAGTTCCAAATTATTTGACATAATACACTTAAGTAACATCACTGTCACTTAACAATAGGATTAATCTCTGAGAATGTGTGTGGCATAGATATGGTAGAAAATAAATGGATGGATTTGCAGGAAAACAAAGTAATTATTCATGTGGGAATGTCTTTCTGTATGCTGTGAATATCAATCTTAAAATAAAGGAGCTGTTTTGGCCCATGACAGGCACCATAGAAAAAGTAGGGAGGAATCAGAATAGTTAGGAGAAGGAGGGCGGAGTCAGGATCAGATCAAGCCAGCTGCCAAAGAAGAAACATGTAAGGAACGCAGGTGAGCCACAGCCACGTGGCAACAGATTAATGTAATATGAGGTTTCTGGCCCGGACTTTCACACCTAGCCTCAAGTTTTAGGCTCTCAGAATCACAGACCTGCAGAGACACACAGATGCTTTCAATAGTTTTAGGCTGATCCACCTAAGGCCCAGGCATATCACTTGCTAGTTCTTTACCCTTAATCTAACCCATGACTCTTATCCTGTTCAGCCATGTGGCTCCGTACCTTTTCACGGGTACTTGCTGGTCAGCCTGTCCAGCTCCCTAAAGGGTTCAGGCTCAGTGGCAGAGCCTGTCTCAAAACAGCTCAAAAACACCTGATATCAGTCTCTGCCTCCACATAAACACACTACTTTTTTTTTTAAGCTTGGGAAAATAAAGTTCACTGTAAGATGTAACAATCTGCATGTTTCGGGGCCAAACACATCAAAATAACCCTTGAAACTTCAAGGAAAAAAATAACAAACCATCAGAAAGAAAATGTGTTCTTCTTGAAGTATAAAATATGAGCTTAGATGGAAAATAAACATTTTATGGAACTATGTGAGGAAAATTAAATTACTTGGCTTGTGATAGGACACTGCAGGGGGGATTGTTAGGACACACAAGTTTTACAAAAAATGAGATGGGGAAGAATAATTTATTTTCCATTAAGGGGTAAAAAACAGAACAAAGAGATCGGAATGAGATCCAGACTACCCTACCCTCTCCATCTCATGTTCTTTTCTGCTGGTTTCTGTATTTTCCTGGCATATTTGGTTAAGAGGCCGCTGGCTTCTAAGTGGGCAGGGCCTCTCTGTCCTTACTAATGAGAAAGTGCAGAAGTAACAGTGCATTCCTTGTTGCCTGGACAAAGGAATTTCACAAGGTCACCTGGACTCCAACCAGCCTCTTCCTGAGAATTCTTTTCCCTCTAAACCAAATGGGCCTTACTGTGACAGAGTGGCTGTCGTTATGAATAAGATAATGATGAATGTGGTGACATGTCACACAGAAGGGCATGGCAGAATCTCTTCACACAAGAGACTTTTGCTGACATGGGCAAGAAGGCCCCAGCTCAATCTGTCAGCAGCAGCTGCTGTGGTTCAACAGAAGTGAGATGTGAGAGCATCAGTAAGCAGTCAGAACAGATCTAGAGTAGGAATTAGGACCTCAAAGCTGGAGTGAAGACTCAGGACCACCGCTAGGGGGCGAGCTGTAGTCTCAGAGCTGAGGCAGGAGTTTGCATTCGAAAAGCACAAAGGCCATTGCCACAGAGAGAGAGACCCGGGCTTCCATAGTCCCTTTGCTTCAGTGGACCTAGGATGATAAGTTTCTTCCTTTGACATCGTGACAACTAATCTGTTCTTTCACAAACACGGTTTTATATGAAAGTGCCCGGCATTTGTCAGGAAGCTGGCAATGGTCCACATCCTGTTCACGGAGGAAGATACGGAGGCAAATTGTAGCAAATGGCACCTGCGGTTTTAGATGTTCCCACAATGGGGTAGAAACAAATAAGGTCCAACTCAAATACATTCCCCTGTCCTTAGCCCTCACAGTACTTCTCTTGAGAGTGACAATTAATTGGAGGAAACACGTTTGAAACAGTGACAAATAGAAATGTAACTTTTGCATATGATAAGGCATCTTGTATTAACACGAAAAGTACTGTGTTGTAATTTTACTTCCAAGTGGAGATAGAATTATAGATGACGTCCTCATATGCAATATAAATAAGTGCTACAGATAAAGACCTAAGTATTAAAATAAAAATCTCCAGCTACAAGAAAATAAAGACTGGCTTTTTCTGTTTTCTCTTGCAGTGCTGAGGAATGTCTTATGACAGGCAAATGCTCTGCCACTGAGATTCACTCGCGGTCACTAAAATGACGTTATACCATTGAATTTGGGTAAATAGAGGAAACAGCTATTATAAAATAGTTATCAGTTGAAAGTATTCACAAATCTCATTATAAAGATCTATCAACAGCACCTGTTGATTCAAGGTAATAAGCTAAATCTGGTATCATTCTTCAAGAAAATATAGTAAATATATATGACAAAGCTGAATTATACAGGATATAAAAGCGAAATATATTTTAATTATAATAATTTTTAAATGATAACATAATTACATCATTTATCTTTTTTCTTTTCTTCCTTAATCAATCTTGCTTTTTCCAATCCATGGCCTTTTTACCCTTTAATACATATTGTCTTTATACATCTGTGTGTATACATACATATTCATAAATATATAAATACAACCTGTTTACTCCCTATAATGTTACTTGTGTATATATATATTTATATGTATGCATTGAGGACTGACCATTTGTCAGAAGAGCCAATAGATGTGCCCTTCCCTGGGGAAGACTATTTCTTCTGTTCTCAGCATTCCTTAGTTGCCTTTAGTCCTGTGCCTAGGGTTGAGGCCTCGTGAGCTTCCCCTGTCCATCTGTCCTGGATATTGGTGTCAACCTTGTGAAGGTCGTATTTAGGAAGTTATATTGATGAGACTCCTGGGGTGTACATTCTCTTACATTTCTAGAAGACATGATCCCCCAGCAAAAGCCTTCTTCTGGTTCCCAGTCTTTCTTCCCCATTTTCTGAAATAATCTAGGTCATAAAGGATTAATATATTTTTAGCTCCCAAATGTAAGAAAAATGATCAGGGCTGGAGAGACGGCTTAGCCGTTAGGAGCCCTGGCTGCTATTGCTGGCTGTTTTCCAAAGGTCTTGAGTTCAATTTCGAGCAGCGCCACAGCAATGACAATCTGATGCCCTCTTCTCCTGTTCAGACAAAATGCTCATCTACATAAAATACATAAATAAATGACTCTTGGAAATACCTCTTCTATCAAGTTTTACTTATGAAAGATTAATAAGCACTTATTACAGCTTACTTTCCAATTTAGATCTAAAAGATTTATCAACATTCAAAAAAAAAACATTAAAGGCTCCCAAAGAGAGACAATAAGTAAACACAGTTTCAAATGCTTTGACAAATGCCTTTTAGTATGACAAACTTTTCACAGTATGAGTCTCTTTAGAGTCTAAGAAGAGTCAAAACCACTATTTCTATATGTAGCCAGACAGGAACTGTAGCTTGGTAATGTCAAGACGGCTGCCACGGTGGACCAGCAGCCAGAGCTCTTAGAACTCATCCCTGACCTGTGTGGATAGCCATGCGCTGCACTTAGTGATGGACCAGAGCCCTGAGTGGGAGAGTCTGTAAGCCGAAAGACAAAGTACATGGTGGTTCAGGCTCTCAGGTCCTACAGAGAGCTCTGGCTCTCTGCCTCAAGCTGCTCACATGTCTCCCCTCTCAATCAAGACACTCTCTTTCCTTAACTTCTGCCATAAAGGCACCTTTTAAAGTCCTGATAGATACTCTGACCATCATCTGATAGGGTTTGGCCAGGTTTTGCAGACAAAATGTGTATAAAATTAGTGAGGTTTTCTACTGAAAACTCATCACAGTGGCGGTTTTTGCCTTTAATCCTAGCGCTTAGGAGGTAGAGGCAGGTGGATCCCAATGAGTCTAAGGCCAGTCAGGTCCACATAATGAATTCTGTGCTGGCCAGTGTTACACCTGAGAGCCTGGACTACAGAGTGAGACTCTATCTCAGAAATTAAAGAAACAAAAGCCAGGCTAGCAGGTTAAGAAGAGCTGTGAAAGTTTGTTACTTGAATCTCTGTGGGAACATTCCCTATTTCATTTTGAGATACTAGTTTTTGCTACAGTCTGCCTGACCTCTAACCAGAACAACTATCTGTCTCCACCTCCTAAGGGCTGGGATTATAGATGTGGGCCCCAGACTCTCCTTGTATTTAGCAGGAAGGAGGAAGTAGTCTCTGCATTGGTTCAGCAATTTTCCAAAATATAATTAAAACAAAAAGGTTTTAGTGGCCAGAGTGATAACTTACCAGCTGAGCTCTCTCAATGGAACTAAAAAGACCAAAGTTTGGATTCCAGCATCGTGTAACAAACTGGGTGTCCCCTAAACACATGTAACTCCAGCTGTGAGAGAGCTAAAGTACCCCCCACGCACTACCCCATGGGTCTGCACATATGTGTGCTCATATATTCACATAAACATATTTATACATAAAATAAATGATTCACTTTCCAGAGATGTAAATTTTAATATCAAAATGTAAGTAATTACGATATGAGTCGTTACATTGTTCCCCTATAGATTGATTTATTTTGGAAAATTTGTCTAATTGCTAGTCTTCTTTCAGTGACTCTGTGTTTGATTCTTCTTTAACACAAATCTGTGAAATTTCTGAGTCTGCTTGGTGGCACAGAGTTGTTCTTCCCACTACTTGGGAGGCTAAAAGCAGACTTATAACACATGGTAAGACCTGTTGTAAACTAAGTAAACAAGCTAACAAAAACCACCTGTTACTCATGATTCAAAACCAAAACTTCAAGGCAGCCTCTTTCAGTGAAGTCCTTTGGATACAATAAAGACCGACAGTAAAAACAGTTATTAAGGGGCTGCAGAATTGGCTTAGCAGTTAAGAGCATTGGCTGCTCTTCCAGAGGCCCTGAGTTCAATTCCCAGCAGCCACATGGTGGGTTCACAATCATCTAGAATGAGATCTGGTGCCCTCTGCTGGCACGCAGGTATACATGCAGGCAGAACAATGTATAAGTAAGAAATGATTTAATGTGTGCAGGGTTTTTTTTGGCTGAATATAAGTCTGTGTACCATATGTATTCTCTACAAGCAAGGGAAAAAAGAGGGCATGTGATCCCCTGGAATTGAGCTGCCATTTGGGTGCTGGGAATCCAACCTCCATCCTCTAGAGCTTTATCCAATGTTCTTAATGGATGTGCAAGTTCTTTAGCCCCAGTAAAGATTATTGTTATTAAAATGTACTTAGCCTCAGTTGTAATAGAGATATACCAATTTAAGCCACAATGCCTCCATAATCACCTAAATGCCTAAAATGCAGAGAACATAAAATGTACAAAATGGACAAGGACACTGCTGGTAGGGTGTCAGACGGTATAGCAGTTTATAGAGACATTTGTTATCACCACTCAAGCTGAGCATATAGACCAAAGACTCAATAGCTCAACTTCCAGTAATGCAACCTAAGGAAGTATGTGTTTGTGTTCATGTAGAGACACATGCCATACTATCCAAACCAGCACTATTCACAACTGGAAGTTGTGTCTGTTCGCCGTTGGATTTGTAAGTTATAGTCCAGTCACAGCATGGGATAATATGTAGAAAAGAGAATGAACAAAGTGAAATTTCATATAACAGAAATGAATACAGGCCATGAGAATGAAGACAGGAAAACACACAAGGGACACACAGTGTGTAAACACTTATACAACATGTAAACACAGGCAGTCTGTGCTGATCAGAGCCTGGATATTGGCCTAGAGAGACAGCCCAGTGATTAAGAGTTATTGCTGTTTTGCAGAGAACACAGGTTTGGTTCTGAGCACGCACCTGGGGTCGCTCACACCCACCTATAACTCCATTTCCAAGAGATCCAGTGCCTTGGACACACACATGCACATAATTGAAAATAAAATGAAACGTGTAAAAAGAGTCTGATAGGGGCTTTATTTTTCTGTGGCTCATAACAGTGCTAGAACCTGGCTGAATTATAACTAAAAAGTAAAAAATGAGTGTTGAGGGAGAGGGAGGGTAATTAGGACCGATGGAAAAATTCTCATACTCTTGTGTGATGGGCTCTTCCTAACGTGGGTTTAGGAAAGTAAAACACCCCCCCCCTTTGTATTTTAAACTTTTCACTGTCAGAGTCAGAGGACACTTTTTTGAAGCTCTAGGGATAAAAAAACAAACAAACATAAACCTCTAAGAGCCTAACCTCTGTACTCCTCACATTTCCTGCCTGTGCCAATATCATCTCTACAACCTGATGCTTAGCCCTGTATCCTGGACAATAAGTGCACCTGTAACAGAGCATCAAGACGTGGGTCAACAGATGAAGTCATGCTGCCACAAAAACTCTCAGCTAACGGTATAATGATTTTGAGGAAAAACATCACTCTCAATGGAGTATAAATGCTGTTAATACAGTTTCCAGTTCTTGCTTTCCAAGACTCACTTTTTATTCCTTAAGCCAAGTATACTTTAAAAAAAAGTCTTGTGGGAGCCACTAAAGCCCTGGATGAATTTGTATTAGTGACCAGAACTGATGCCTCAGATCCAGGGGAACTGACAAAGCCTTACTCCGGATGAGGCTCAGAGGCATGCAAAGCCTTCCTAAGAGCAAGTGTTTACAAACTGACTACAAAAACTACTAAGATCAGCTTCCTCCTCCCAGATGGCTGCCTATGGAGACTAGGCCTGACTCCTTCTCCTGCTGTACTTAATAAACACTGAGCTTTCAGATTGTTGGTCAGTTGGTCCCCTCCATGAGAGCTAGCCCAGCTCACTTGGTCCCAGCTATTTCACACCTGTGTGTGCTTTTTTCTTTTCCTTGTTATCCCAGACAGGTTCCCAGGACCAAACCATGCAGAACTTGGTGACAGTGAGTTTAGTTTATACATCTGTAGTCAAGGCTTTCTGCTCTCGAGTCCCAGCTGCCTTCTCTGCATAACCAAAGTCTGTCCTGAGATCCAGGACACCTACTGCAAGCCAAATTGATGGTCTGTAGCAAGCTATTCCCTGGGCAGTGTGGTTGTTTGAATATAATGTGTTCCCCATATGCTCATAGATAGTGGCACTATTGGGAGGTGTGACTTTGCTGGAATGGGTACAGCCTTGTTGGAGGAAGTGTGTCCCTGTAGGGGCGGGCTTTGAGGTTTTCTATGCTCAAGATAAAGCCCAGTGTCACAGAGACCACTTCCTATATTCTGTAAGATGTGGGGCTTCCAGCTAGTTCTCCAGCACCAAGTCCGCCTGCACAGGACCATGTCCACCATGATGATGATGGACTTTAACTCTGAACTGTGAGTCACCCCAATTAAATGTTCATCCTTTATAAGAGTTGTCATGGTGTCTCTTCACAGCAGGAGAAACCCAAACGAAGGCAGGAAAGACAGTTCAGTGCCCTTACTGGGTTCTCTCATGCCAATCCCAGTTCATATTCTGGTTACCAACAACTCATGGAGTCTGTAGATGGCAACCATTGATGAGACTCGTCCTAGAGCCTGAACACAGTTACTGCACCTGCAGCAAACCTGTGCTGGTCCCAGAAGGCAGCAGTGAGCTGTCCTGACTTACACTGGTTTTGGGTGCATGAGCAATAATACAATAATATGCCTACAAAGTGAGCTCTTAGGGAGGACCATACCATACCTATGTGTAATTAGACATGCCTATGATTAAAAGTCAGAGGTGCTATTATAGAACAGGATATGTGCAGTGAGCAAGGGCTTACACAATCCAATCCTGTCAGTGAAAACAGAGAACCATACAAGCACCAATCTCCCCTCACTCCAGGATTTTTGACACAGAATTTATCTATGTAGCCCTGACTGTGCTGGAATGCACAGAACTCCATTTGCCTCTGTCTCCCAAGTGCTGGGATTCAAGGTGTGTGTCACCATCTCCCAGCCTGACTCCACTTCTCCTCAACTACATGGAAGGGAGTAGAGAAGCTTACTGGAGCCTTTGAACATCTTCCTTCATGTGTCTCTGTGACGCCTGTGTCACCTGAGCAAGCTCGATCGAGTAAAGGCCTGGAGATTGAGAGAGAGACCTACACATGAATCACTCTTGAAAGAAGAATGCCTAGGGAAAGCTTTATATACTGGGGTTGCCTTTTTGACCTTGAGTAAACTCTGCAGCTCACAAGCAACACTTGACCTTAGCCAACTTCTTTGTCCTCTGCTAGCTTCCTGATTCCTTAGTCTCATGCTTGGGCAAAGTTCTGATAATGAAAACTGATCAGCTGGTTCTGGTAAACACCACAGACCACTAAACAGTGCTAATCCTGGGAGCTGCAGGCCAACCTCCACGAGTCTCATTGTCTATTTTATCCACTCATCTCTGAACCTCAGCTTTTGCTTTGAATAATGTGTTCCTGCTACTCTGCAGCTTGCCCAGGCTTTTAATATACTTTTGAACTTAGGGGCCAGGACCCCCAAACAACAAACCTAGTCCCCAAATACTGACCACAAAGCTACACTCCAGCCTGTGGGGTCACATGCCCTACCATTAATCCCAGCTTTGAGAAAGTGGAAGCAGGAGAATCAAGAGCTTCAGGCTATCCTCAGCTAAATCAAGGCCAGCCTGAGCTAAGGGAGATATTGTCCAAAAATAAAAAAAAACAAACAACAAATAATAGAAAAAAATCCTACACTGCAATCCAGCTCTGAAGGAGAGAAGGAATTTACAAAAGGCTTTTGAGATTCAAGAGGGGTGTTACAGGCCTTTCTTCCCGGTACACAGGGAAATGCCAGCATCCTCTACACAGTGAATTCCGTTCCTACCAGAACAACATACTGAGATGAGAGTTCAAAAATGAAGAGAAGGAGTTTGAAAAAAAAAAGCAAAAAACTCTGAACTGAGGCAGCTTCTACCAGGGACCCTCTGCTCAGAAAGCCCCTTGCAGATGTGTGCATTCCTCCTGAAAAACAGCCTGGCTGTGCTCAGGAAGACAAGGCACCATCAGGGAGTTTATGAGTGACTCTTCAGTTCCTAGGAATAAACACCTCACAGGAATAAGGAAGGAAAGATTTAGTGTGCACTGTGCTTTCTCTCAGCAGGCAGAGGCAGTCAGATCTCTCTAGTCTGAGTCAGACTGTCCTATATAATGAGTTTCAGACAGGGCTATGCATATGAAGACCCTGTCTCAAAATACCTCAGGGTTGAGAAAGAGGAGAAAGTGGGGCTATAGTAAAAGGTCAGGGAAGCGTAGGGCTTGAGAAATACATACATTCACAATTACTAAGCTTCCTCTGGCTTGGGCCCACTCCCACATAATGCATATTAGAGTCTATCATTACACCAGAGCTCTGAAAATCTAAGAGATTGCCACCATGAGCCTGCTCAGAGTTTGGCTTCACTGATCATCTGATCATTTCTTAATCTAGCCAAGCTGACGATTTAAATTCAGTTTTACAATGGCAGTTCTGCTCAAGGATACAGTCCCGGAGGAATTCCCTCACAGTCCTGGGAACTATTTTGTGTGAGGGTAGTGCCTTTTGCAAATGGGTGTCCACTGTAGTTCCTAGGAGAGAGAGCCTTAGGGAGGCCCACTGAGGGCCAATACACACTGATGAAGGCAGCAGATGAAACTCACATATGAATTTGAAAAGTTGCAAATGAAGCATATAATGAAACCAGATAAATATCCTGATCCCTTTTGTGACACCATTTATGTGAGTTAAAAATATGGACAGGAACAGAGGTGCAGGCCTTTAATCCTGCATTTAGGAGTCAGAAGCAGGAGGATCTCCATGAGCTCAAGGCCAGCTCAATCACAATAGTAATTTCCAGGATAGCCAAAGCCACATAATGAAACCCTGTGACATACATACATACATACACACACACACACACACACACACACACACACACACACACACACACACATACATACACACATACATACATACATGTGATGATACATACATACATGTATTTAGGAATGTTTCAGCAGTTAAGGGCTCTGGCTGCTCTGATTTCAATATCCAGCACCCACATGGCAGCTTATAATCATCTACAATTCCTGTTCTAGGGAATCTGAGGTCCACTTTTAGCTGCCTCAGGTCCAGATATGCATGTGGTACAGCCTTTCATATAGACAAAACACCTATCCATATATAAAAAGATGAATTAATAAAAAGTACATACAAAATGAATCACATAAAATTAACTGATATGAAAATGTCCCTTTAAAAAACACTAATGTAAGGTGGAGAAGTGGTTAAGAGCACTGGCGGGTCCTCCAGAGGTCCTCAGTTCAATTCCCACATGGTGTAAGAGGATTGGATGCTGTCTTCTGGCATGTAGACATACAAGCAGATGGAGCATTCTTACACGTGTAGTACACAGATGTAAGAAAGGGTGGGGGCAGGGGAGACAGCAGTCCCACTTTCTCTGACCAAAGTTGAGAGCAACACTCTGAGGGCCTCAACATTGTTTCCATCACCCTCAGTATTGCTACTTTGGCTTATTTGTTCCATGAAACAGGGTTCTTCTGGTCAGCTCTGACAGTTAGAAACTCCCTCTGTGGACTAGGCTGTCCTTGAACTCACAGAGATCCTCCTGCCTCTGCCTCCCCAGGGTAGGGATTAAAGGTGTGTGTCCCACCAGCAGCAGCAGCAGCAAGAGCCAATCAACCTAATTACTGCTCTAAGTGTTTCATGCTAATTTCTCCATTGGGAGAAAAATTGGGCGGTGCCTTCCCAAGGGATTCAGGTTTCAAGTCCAGCAGAACACTATAAAAGCAGCTTCTTGCTAGAAAGTATCCAGTGCCTCTTAGCCAGTTCTGCTGCTTAGCCCTGTTGGGTGGCTAAAGCTATGGATTACTTTCCACCAGCCATGGAGGAGCTGACTAGAAGGAGCTACCCAGAGCCCCACATGCCTCCAGACATGAACCGAGAACAGGCCTGGGCCTGGGCACTGGATAATTTTGAGGCACTCAGTCGCCCCTCCTGCCAGCACCCCCAGTGCCATGGAAGTGGGAACCCCAGCATAGTCACACTGCTGGATGGAGCTGCCCTTGGAGCCCAGAGGGGGCAGAAGCGCTGCAGAGAAGAACCACATGTCAAGGAGCCAAAAGCAGGAGCTGTAGAGAGGTTCTGGGATCCAGAAGAAGGAGCAGCAGCTTCCAGGAGAGAGGCCCACTGGGCTCTGAACCAGCCAGAAGACGATAGCACACACAGCAGTGGAGAGATGCATTCTCAGATTGAATCCTGGACTCTGGGTCCCGCCCTGAAACTGCTAAAAACTGAGGCTTACACAAGAGAGGGGCCTGGAAAGAAAAGGCTTCCAAGCCGTGGATACCCTTCACTGTGGCGCCCTTAGATCTGCTTTCTGGAAGGAGCCAGAGAAGCTCCAGTGAGGGTCTTCTGATGTCTCTGGGGACTAGGACACGGTCTGTGTCCTGCACACATCGGAGCCTTAAAGTCTATTTTGTCCTCTTGACTGTTCAAAGGTTTCTCTTCTTACAGTGTGTTAGAGAATTTCTTCTTAAATCTATGGAAGCTCCATTCGGATGAAAAGTGCCCATGATTAAACCTTTCCTCTGCACCTACCTGTGTAAACTTCTCTGGGGCAAACTCAGGGTTTGAATCTGGTGTAGGACGTGGTCAATAATCAAGTCAGAGTTGAGTTTTCTGTGGGTGTGGGTGGAGTTTGTGGGAGGTGTGGATACTAACAGTGCTGGTAGAGACACGTGTGTGGCCCTCTCACTAGGATTTCTTAATTACATATGCTTCTCCAGAAGAGGCCAATGGAAGCCTGACTACTGTCTGCTAAGTGACCTACAGGACATAGTGACTTGGGTTTGTAGCTGGCTCTGTCTTAGGAGCAGGGGCAGAAGCAATGCTCACCTCAGCATTGATCCTGCCCACTTCCTTATCATCTCCTCTGCCTGTAACTAACTGATCAGTGCTCTGGTCTTATACACCGCAATGATCTCTCTAGACTCGTGTTGTGTATAATTCCCAAAACAACCTTACCAGTCAGGAGACAGGATTCTCTAAAACAATTCAAGCTGCTGGACACATCAGCAGCATTTGTCACCACAAAGATAACAGGGGAAGGACAGAGACTTTTCAAACTCCACATTTTATTTCCAATAACCAGTCCCATTAAAATAGGAAGCCTGCATAATATCCTTGGCAGGGCTGTGGCCCCACCACCACAGAGGGCTACTAATCTAGTAAGTCTAGCTGATAGGGAGGATTTGGAATACATTCAGCCCATAATTGTGGACTATCCAGGTGGTAGTCAGGGTGCCCAGGCCAGCAGTGATTAGCTGAATGGATGTGAACAGTGGGATGCTGAGACCTTTTATTCATTGGCACAAGTACAATTTTTAAGCCCACAATGAAGCATTGGAGGAGTTCTACCCAAAGTCAGCAACTGAGGCATTGCTTATTGCAATACACCCACAATGGGCAAGGGAATTATTAGGGAACTGGCTCTCAGTAAGATTCCAAGCATCAGTGATTTATCCTGATCATGGGTGCTGATGGGGTGCCCATCTTCCAGTCAGTAGCTATGAAGTAGGGATACACTGAACTATCAAGATCAACCCGCATCAACATTGGGGATTCCTTACCAGTGTCCAATGGAGTTATTGCACCAGTTTGTTCCCAATAAGGTCACCCACAGCACACAGCAGCCATTCGCAACCCAGACTGGAGATTCAGCATTCTGGGGGAAAACACAGACACTACCCCACACCACACCAGTGCTGGATCTCTCTGGTCCACACTGTAGTCTGGACATTACATCGCTCTCCTGATTATCCACAGTTAAAAAATTTAAAATATAGAGAATAAATAATAAACTGAACCTTGGGAGTATTATACTTCCCGTTCTTTATTTTATGGAGATATGCCTTTCAATAATAGATTGAGGATTATGGATTATCAACAGTAACATGAACAAACTATAATTTCCTAAAGAGGCAACATGAGTAACATCCATTTGCCAAATATGATTGGGTGATAAACCCTTGGGATTAACTTCCAGCTCAGATAACCACAGGAAGCAAGCCAAGGTGCAACAGGATCTGCCTTTGGTGCCACAGCTCTGACACCTGCTGGCCAAATGCTGTCATTGCATCCAAAAGGCATCTCAGGAAACCAGCCACCCACTGAGATCTCCTTAGGAATCTGTTTGAGGTAAGTTACTTAATAGTTATACACCTCAAACAAGTAGATGACAGACAGACAGACAGACAGACAGACAGACAGACAGACAGACAGACAGACAATAATAATGTAACTATTATTCAGGTATTTATAAACCTCTTTGCTATTACTATGGAGAAAATTTTAGAAGACATATATGACATACACATTTTTAGCTATAATTGCTATAAGTCTGGCAAATCATATGATAGCCTTTAAAGACGGTGTGAAATAATGCCAAGTATGAGAAACTAATTAACCTGATACAGGTGTTGCAAAGTGGTAAGGAGAAATTAACCCACCAAATTTATTCCTTCAAATCGGCTACTGATAAATGGTCACAGACTTTGCAAAGTAGTAAAGAGAAGCTAAAAGCCAAATCTGTGCCATAGAATCTGCTGATGATAAATTGACAAAGCTAATTTTATGGGAAATGGATTTGAAAAATTATTACATAGAACAATGTTTTTGGAAACCAACCATCATGCCTTACAGATCATTTCTAAGGATGAAAAGATATCATTAAGGGATAAAATGAGATCTTTAGACTTATATATTAGTGATGAAAATAAAAAACATGTTGACTCAATGAGATCTCTAGTCAGTTTCCAGCTTTACAGGACAGGATGAGCATATGGTGCAAAGGAACTACAGTAGAACTGGCACCTTACAGTTAGAGATGACCTTCCAGAACTTGTTAGCCAGCCTTCCGATTCACGATTCACTGCCCTCCTCTGCTATAACAAAAGATTAACTAGTAAACTTGGCCTGTGTCCTAGATGGGTAAAGGATTTAGATACTCCAAGTGAATTATCAGCTGAAGATGAGAAAGAATGGGCTCTAGTTGCAAAGAGGCACATGAGAATCGTGTGCACCCAGAGCTTAGCTGCTTTCTGAATATAGTACCCTCTAGACTATCCCTACAGGGATCTTGATGCAGAGGCAAGATATTGTTTTGGAATGTGTACCACGTAAACAGAATAAGAAATTAAAGACACATGTGGAAAAGATTTCTGACTTGATTTTAAAAGAAATATAAAAGCCTCCTCAATGATAGAAATGGAACCATCAGAAACTGTAGTACCTTTAACTAATGAGTACATCTTCCCTCTGTGGAAAGGTACTAAATACTGGCTAAGAGCTTGCAGTAAATTTTGGGGGAGAGATGAACAACTAATATCCCTAAAATGAGAGAATAAAATGCATAAAAGGAACCAGTTAGATCCTTCCTCATATGGTTCCACAAAAACCAATTTCTGAAGTCCCTAAATTCTGTACAGATGCAAGTAATTCAGGATATATGTCAGAGGATCTAAGCAGAGTGTTTCAAAACTCTTACAATTCTTTAAAAAGTCATAGTTGTATGTCATTCTTATGGTATTAATGGACTTTACAGAAACTCTCAATAGAGTTACTGAGTCTTAATATGCAGAAAGAGTTGTTTTACACATTGAAACTTCTGAATCTATTCCTGATGGACACTACTTATACAATTATGGCAATTAAAATTTTAATAATCTGGAATTGGTTGATGGAAGACACAATTGCTCCGGGCAGCACTGATCTGCTCCCCCAAGAGGATACTGGGCATGAAGAGGCTCCACATGGACTTTGTCTTCTTGGCATAAAATAGGCTGTTGGGCACAGACTTGCCCTTGCCTCAACTGCTGACAGGAAACTTGCTGTCCAATTCAGGTGCCCAAGATAAGGAAAAGCGAATGGTGCACAGGGTAACATGGTCTTTCAAACTTTCCTGCTTCTGAAAATGGTCTGTCAGGTATTCTAGGCCCAGCATTTCAGAGCAACATGGGTGACTAGCCAGGCAGCCAGCTGCCTCTGTCAATTCTTTCACTTGTGGGAAGCTGCTTGCTCCTACCTCCTGTTCACTCAGGTAATATTATATCTGTTCTCTGCCCTTTGATGGGGCTAAAGACTAGATAACCTCGGTTCAGTCCTCTCACATCCTAGCTGACAGCATGTTACATACTAGACTTAGATTCTTCAGGATAGACTACTTTTGGAGTAACCTCTGTATTTTGCCATTAACTTGTATTCTGAACATCTAGTATGTGTTTCTTGTTTGACATTATTCTTGCTGACTGTGATCTTAGCTATTTTATGTTTTACCTTTATTTCCCCTGGACATTCCTTGACACATGTTCCTATTGTATGTAGTTTTGCATTAGGTTGAGAAGCATCTTATGAGACCAAAAGGGGAAGTATGGTGGTGGTATTCACTCCACCCATGACCTTCCACTATCTGCCCCAAAAGAGGCTGTGTTTTCTTGCCCAAATGTGTGACATCTTTTAAGAGACAGTGGTCCTGCCTTCTTTGTCGTGGTGGGGAACACAACAAAGGATGACTTCATTGGTTCAGTTTCTCATGAGTGTATCTTCCAGTTTACATCTTAACAAAGTACTACTACCCACTATAAATCCAAGATATATTATCTGTGTCTTTGCACTTATGTTCAAAGGTAATGGTGATATGATGATTTTTTCTAAAGATGGACAATATTTCTTTACAGTGCTTATTCTATTTCCTACACAGACTTTCTCAAAAGTGAAGCTAAAGAGTACATTTAAAGACTCTAATTAATTGACATATTTCAATATCCTCTTGCCACTTACATCTCTGGGATCACTCTCTCTAGCCTGGCCCATGGCATACTTCATTGGTTACGGGTTGCTGAAAATTTACTTAAAACTCCCGGGAATAATGAAAAGGCAAAATTGCCATGCATAGTTCAACAAAGTCTCAAAATAACATAGGATCACAACAGATGTTGATCCTGCTTGAACTGGTATCTGCTTCCTCAGCATGGTGTGCAGAACACAAGTGGAGTCAGAGGTATATGGCACTAGAGAGGGAGAAGTAACTTCCCAGGCATTTTCTTGCATGGGTGGAATCCAGGAGAAACATCAGGACTGACTATCAGTTTATGAGCATTGTATAATATAATTTCCCCCTTTTACTCTGCACAATGCAGTGTGACCCTTTCTGTCTTCTCTTCCCTCCTTCCTTCATCTAATGAAATAGCCCCGTCTGTCCTGGAACAGGAAGCCCCAGAATAATTTAAAGAGAAGGATCTCGGTAGCCGTCCATGTTGTTTAAGCAAAAAGCTGTCCCCACATCTCAAGGTTACTCTCTGTGTGCTGTTATCTTATGGCCCCAGCACACATGAACACCAACGTGCCTGGTCCCCTGAGGACTTCCTTTAAAAGAACCAACGTTTGCCCTGTGAATAACTTGGAAGACAGTAGTGCATCCTCATCCACGTCCACTCCACACATCATCTTTCTCCTAGGTCCATCCCAGAAACAACACAAATTTCCAGGGATATTTTCTAAAGTGTAACAAAAGTAGTTTACTTTTATTAAGAAAGCTGAGTAAAATAATTACAGACATCTGCAAAGAGAAAACTGCCTTTGCCTGTGAGTAAGGCAGGAGAATGCCTGTAATGACTGGAGCTGACAGAGGATCCTAATTGCAAGTCTTAGCAGGGATCAGGTCTCCTGATATTCTGGCGGGTTTTTTGCTTCCAGCCAAAAGCCCTTTGGAGCCATGGCCAGCAGCTTAGGCACCTGGGGCCAGCAGAAGCAGGGTCACTTCCAGGGTGATCTCCATCATCACAAGACTCAGGTTCCAGTCCTTTCTCCTGGATGCTGAGCAAGCCTGTGGAGGGTGGGTCTGGCTCCCCCCCATGGCTGTGCTGGTCCTTCTCCACCTTTCCTGGGGGCCTTTGGGGCTTCTGACTCTCACTCTGGAAGACCTCTGCACCCCTCTTCAGGGCATAATTCAGTCTGGGGTGGTATCTCAGGCAGTCTGAGCTCCGCTGAAGTCCACAAGGCAGAGAAAGCAGTTCCCATTCAACAGACCAGCGCTCCTCAAAGCAGTGGCTTGGCTCTGTGCAGAAACATAGTGGCCAGGAAACAGAATACCTGGGACTCAGGGCTGGCAAGACAGGTTGACTTGGAGGTGTGTGCTCTGAAGAATCTGCCATCTTACACAAAACAGGATGAAGAGCTCTGTCCTCTGGGCTTCACCTATGTAACACTGAGGGCAATTCCCTCAGCATCTGATTCAGAAGACAGTTAGTTACTTTTTTATCCACTAACTTGTGGTCCCCTCCCAACCATTTCACTGTAGGATGCTGAGGTATAAGTCCATAATCCCCGCAGGTATTTGCATTTAATAAGAAGTGAAAATTCTGGTGCATGAACTGACTTCTCAGAGCCCATTTCCTACAGAGCACCTTACTCAGCCTTGAAACTGGGGGAGGGACTCTGACCTGCCTCAACTGGATATGATGGACTGAACTGACTCACCCTGGGATTCCTTGCCCTCTCTGGTGAATGGATGGGGGGATGGACTTGGGGAGGAAGCTGAGGGAGGCTGGAGAGGGGGGTAGGGTGAGGGAGCAGTGGAGGGTATGAGGGAAAATCTTTGTAACTAAAGACAGTTACTAAAAAAGTGAAGATTCTGAAGGTCCTGATGCTGCACACCTTTAATCCCAGCTCTGGGGAAGCTGGATCTCTGAGTTCAAGACCAGCCTGGTCTATGGAACTGTTTTCCTGACAGCCAGGGCTACACAGTGAAACCCCATCTTGAAAAACAAGCACACAAGCAATTTAAAACAACCCAAAACTAAAAAGGGTGAAGATTCTCAAAGTATAATCCCATCATCCCTATATACAGGTGAGATTTATGAGAATAACTTACAGGCTGTGGTTCAGCAAATCCAACAGTGGCTGGCTTCGTACTGAAAATATCCAAGAATCCAGAAGTTGCTCACTTCAGTAGGTTGAATGTCTCAGCAGGTCTTCAGATCCCTGGACTCCTTAGGACTTACCAACTCCACCTGTGATGCACAAATAAAGGAAACTCAGAGCCGGATCTCAGGGAAAGACTGATATCAGAGAGAGAACACCACAGTCAAACCTCACCCAGCTGTCCTCCAGCTTCCTCAACCTTGCTCCTCCTGGCTTCTTCTGCCTCCTCTGCATGTCTATTCCTGCCTTAAATACTCTCCCCCCCCCCCCCCCCAGTTGTTTCACATCCAGGTTAAGATTAAAGGCGGGACACCAGCCCTGTCTTGCCTGGGAACCTGGAACTCTGTAAACTAAGCTGTCCTTAAACTCAGATTTTCTTGGATTCAGGGTGTAGGTGACCACTCTTGGATTTTCCCTGTGCTGTGATTAAAGGTGTGAGTTACCACTGTCTGATCCTCCTAGACTGACTAGGGGTAGATCCCTCTGATACCTCATAGTGGTTCTTATTAAATTTTAAATATATCCATACATACCTGGATTTCAGTTAATTCTGTCCTGTGTTTATCATAATTATTTTCTAGTTTTGTAGCCATCAAAGAAATGAACTAAGAAAACTTGTAGCTACTTGGAATTGGATAACCTAAAATGTATCCTGGAAACTCAGAATCTCCCGGCTAGCAGTGGTCTGTAGTTCTCATCTAAAGATGAGGTCTGGAGAGGCCTTATCATCTTTTTGATGGGAGAGGAACAAGGTTTCTCTGTGTATTCCTGGCTGTCCTGGAACTGGCTCTGTCGATCAGGCTGACCTTGACTCAGAGATCCAGCTGCCTCTGCCTTCTGAGTGCTGGGATTAAAGGCATGTGCCACAACCCCTGGCTGACTTTCTTCCTTTAACAGGTTATTTGAAATCCTATTTAACTTCTGTGGGTGTTTTCCTGTGCCTGCATGTAAGCATGTGGGTGCTGGGAACCTCACCTGGGCCTTCTACAAGGTCTTCTACTCTTCACCATCTGACCCATCTGTCCAGCCCCCAGCACAGGTTTCCTTTACTTATGTATGTGAAGATTTTGTTGAAAAGTATGTCTACACATCTTAAGTTGCCTGGTACAGGAGGAAGTCAGAACAGGGTGCTGAATTCCTGGATCTGGAGTTGTGGGCCTTGCGAGTATTATGTGGGTTCTGTGGTGATGTGTTTTCTACTTGATAAACCCAGTCTGAAACAGCAGAGAACAGATCCACCCACAGTCAAGCCAGGAGGTGACTCAAGCCTTTAATCCTAGCATGCCAGAGTGGTGACCTGCCCCTTTAATCCCATTACTCCAGAGACAGATCTTTCTGTGTTTCTGTGAGTTCAAGGCCTGACTGCCAAGCAGAGTAGTTCACACCTTTAATCCTAACTCTAGAATATGATGCAGAGGTGAACAGGAAGTCAAGGAAGTGCAGGAAGGAGATATTCAAGGAAGCAGAGGCAGAGAGGGAGAGATTCTGTAGACATAGCCAGGCAGGTTGAGGACTTGGGGAGATGAACGGGTGAGAACTGACTGTGGTCTCTTTCCTCTCTCTGATATTCCAGCCTTTCCCCCAATCTCTGGCTTTGAGTTTTCATCTAATAACAACTAGAATTCATGTTCCAGGATTTTAGGAATGGTCCTCTGCAAGAGCAAGGGCTTTTGGCCACTGAACCATGAACACAGATTTCTTAAGGAAACTGCTGTGTTTGACTTAGGTCATGGTCTGATGGTCATCCAGAGGGTGAGGACAGACTGGCTCCAGCTCCCTGGGGTCTGTCTGTGCTTTGCAGCTCTCTGACCAATTCTGTCTGTGGATTTCTCCTGAATGCTTCCTCTGGTTGCCTGCCATAGAACTTTTCCTTAATCTGAAGATCTAGCTTTCTGGGTAGCTGTACCCTGGCTGCACTGTCACCTTGTGGGTGCAGTCACGTCGTCTATGAATTGACCCACAACCAGCAGACTGCTAGAACCTCTCATTCAGTGGCAAACTGCTCTTGAACCTTGTCTGGTTATATGCCACTGCTGTCTTCACTGTGTATCTCACATCTTTTCCTTCCATGGTTCCAAAGTTTAGCTTCAGGGTCCTCTTTCTTGTCCCCAAAGCTCCATTTCAGGTCCATGAGTTTCTCCATTTGCCCCTCACCATGCCTTGCTGGATGGTCATGTCTTGTCCATAGAATCCTAGGGTTAAAAAATGTTATTTAACTGCATGTTTGTGTGTGTGTGTGTGTGTGTGTGTGTGTGTGTGTGTGTGTGTGTGTTAGCCTTAGCGTGGAGGTGTGTCCATGTTCAAGCTGGTTTTCCATTAAGGGCAGAGGCATTGGATTCCTTGGAGATGAAGGTATTGATGGTTTTAAGGTGCCTGTTTGTGTCCTGTGAGCCAAACCCAGGTCCCCTTGTAGAGCCATACTTATTCTTAAATGGTGAGCAACACCCTCAGCCTGCCTAGAGATGGTTATCAGGCTAGGCTTCACTACAATTAGTTCTCACCCCACTCTGCTCTGGAAAATGCAGATGTCTGCTCCAGCATCCAGAAGGTACCAGTGCCCTGTAGTTATTCACAATGAGGTTGTTTTGTTATGTTTGTCTTCAGAGCTTCTCTGCATAGGTCTGGCTGTCTTAGAACTCCTTCAGTAGACCAGGCTGTCCTCAAATTCAGAGATTTGAGTGCCTCAGCACCCTGAGTGCAGAGCTGAAAGTTATGTCCTCCCCCATGGCCAAGCCCAGCTTGTCATGGTAGATTTTGAGTGGAAGGAAGTGCTGATTCTTCTGAGAGATGAAGGTATACTGTTCGGTGCCAGCAAGGCTAATTGCACCAGGAGAAAGCCTGTGTGACTGTTCACCTTTGCAGCACATATTTACACCAGTTTTCAGTTTCAGCTCTCCGCTCCCCGATGTTCTGCACTGAAATTTTGTCTGATTGCTTTCTTTTAAAGCTTTTCTGCCTCATGCCTGACAACTCAAACTGGACTTTCCAGTTTCCTTTAAGCTTTGCCTGTAGTGTTGTTAAAGGAGTCCAGGCTCTGGCACTACAGGGGCAGAAAGAACTCATTTGGGGGCCTTGATATACGAATGCGAGAAAACTTTCAGCAGAGTAGATGGGGCTGATGTGTGCCCAAGAAAGAGACATTCATCATAGCAAAATCAGCCATTCTTCAGGGCTCCCACTCTAGCTCAGGTAGAACAGCAACTGCAACCCAAACCCCACCACGGGCTTCACCATGGTATTTGTGGAACATTCTGGAGTTGGCCAGCACAGGTCGTAGAGCACCTAGCAGAAGGACACCCTGCACTCAGCTAGACCCAAGGTTTCTTTCTAGTTTGTTTTTATCCAATGCCAAAAGCTGTTTTCTCTTGAGACAGAAGCTATAGGATTCTCAGCCAGAGAAGGAGAATGCAGATCCCATTTCTTGGGCACCTCAGAGTCAGGCTGAGCTGGACCATGGTGCTTCCTCCACATCTGTCTGTGTTTGCAGAAACCCTCAGTGGAAGCTCAGCTGGTAAAGATGTGCCAACTAACTGTACAGGTCACCAAACCAGTGCCTTCTAGGTGGGCTTCAGATTTAAACAGCTGCCTTATGACTGGTCCTTTTACTGAACAACACACACGACCTTCTCTGGGTGAAATACAAAGCCACAAAAGACGGTTGACATATTTATTCCACATCTCACAGTTCCCCTTCCTTTCCCTCCTCCCACTCAGCCCCCAGCATCCCCACCTGCCCATCCCCTACTAAGAGGATAAGGTCTCCCATGGGAAGTCAAAAAATCTGGGATAACAAGTTTAGCCCTTCTGCCCCCCCCTCCAAGGCTGAGCAAGGTATCTCAATACAGGAAATGGGTTAAAAAATAAATTAATTAATTAATTAAAAAAAAAAAAAAGTTCATGCTCTAGGGACAAATCCTGGTCTCACTGCCAGAGGCTCCACCTGGTGACTTCTCAAGCCATGCAACTGCATCCATATCCCAAGGGTTTACTTCTGTCTCATGCAGGTTCCTCAGCTGCCCTGACGATTTCTTAAGCCCAAACTCAAGATTAAAATTCAAATTCCATTTCAAGTCAAGATTTGAAATCTTCAGCAGGTATGCTATTTTTAAACTGGCCCTATGGTCCCTGCTGGTTCGTGGGCACAGCGGGAGTCTGAGCCAATGAGGAAGTAAGAGCCTAAAGCAAGAATGCTTGGCACAGAAGCTATTCAGCTGGGCCACTGAGCTGCAGGCCAGACTCTACTGGACCTCAGGGGACACTTGGAGCCAGGAATCAGCCTCTTGGCGATTCCTGATGCTCAGATCCCTATCTCACAGTTTTCGCGACATTATTCCCTGTTTCTGGAGGGTCTGCAATTCCTATCTCACAGCTTTTGCGAACCTTATGCCCCCCGCGAATTCTCAAGTGTCTGCAATTCCTATCTCACAGCTTTCTCGAACTTTTATCTGTGATTCTCAATTGTCTGCAGTTCATCCACAAATCCAGTTCTGTAGGCTGTCAGTAGGAGCAGATGCAATCCGAAACCGCGTCCGTGATTTTCTGCCTTGGTTCTTTCGTTTTGCCGCCAGATTCAGGCTCCACCGGGAAGGCTTTGGCGAAATTCTGTCCAAACCATAAGCAGGATCCCGAAGACCTGAACAAAACTCTGGAAGAATGATCGCCGCCCCCAGAGGGGTGTGAGCAGGGACAGTCGGGTCTCCTGGAAGTCCCTTCGTTTTTGCATGTTCTCCTTTCGGCTCTCCTGGTTTCTTAATGCTGAAAAGTCGTCTATTCCTTTGTTTAGCGCATTTCTTACCGATGAAATCGACGAATGCCCGTTTTCCGCCGAGCAAGTGTCCGAAGACATCCGACCCTGGAAGACGACAAACCCGGCATTTGCAAGTCAGAATCTCCATCTCCTCTGAGTTCCTTCCCTTGACAGTTGGCTTTGTAGACAACTCGGTCCTTCTCGCCCATGCTGTGCTGTCTGGACTGGCGATCATTTCTTCTCTCTGGCTTTAATTTCTTCGTTCTTTGGCGCCCGGATGGTTTCGTTGCTCTTGTCTGCTAGGGAAGGTAAAGGACCATGGAAGATGCCTGCTATCCTTCTGTAACGTTTATGGTTAGTCTGACAATCAGGCTGTTCATGGGGAGTTGGGGAAGGGCGGCAGCAAAGGCCAAAATGCTCAGTCCCCAACCTGCAGGCCATCACTACTTCACAGCAGGGGTCGCTGCTGCTCCAGATTAAATTGCACTCATTCAAATCCAGCCTTTTTGGTTTTCTCCTAAAGGCATTCAGCTAGTGTCTGCAATTCATTCCAAGTGCCTTGTTAAGTCCAGCCATCAGCGTCCTGGGCTGTAATTCCACTGTGATTTCAAACCACATATACGGTTTTGTTCCACCGAGTTTTAACCTCAGAGCTGAGGCAGGAGTTTGTATTTGAAAAGCACAGAGGCCATTGCCACAGAGGGAGAGATACCCGGGCTTGCATAGTCCCTTTGCTTCAGTGGACTTAGTATGATAGCAATATCCTGAGGGCCTCAACATTGTTTCCATCACCCTAAGTATTGCTACTTTGGTTTATTTGTTCTATGAAACAGGGTTCTTCTGGTCAGCTCTGACAGTTAGAAACTCCCTCTGTGGACTAGGCTGACCTTGAACTCACAGAGATCCTCCTGCCTCTGCCTCCCCAGGGTAGGGATTAAAGGTGTGTGTCCCACCAGCAGCAGCAGCAGCAAGAGCCAATCAACCTAATTACTGCTCTAGGTGATTCAGGCTAATTTCTTCTTTGTGAGAAAAATTGGGCGGTGCCTTCCCAAGGGATTCAGGTTTCAAGTCCAGCAGAACACTATAAAAGCAGCTTCCTGCTAGAAAGCATCCAGTGCCTCTTAGCCAGTTCTGCTGCTTAGCCTGGTTGGGTGGCCAAAGCTATGGCTTACTCTCCACCAGCCATGGAGGAGCTGACTAGAAGGAGCTACCCAGAGCCCCACATGCCTCCAGACATGAACCGAGAACAGGCCTGGGCCTGGGCACTGGATAATTTTGAGGCACTCAGTCGCCCCTCCTGCCAGCACCCCCAGTGCCATGGAAGTGGGAACCCCAGCATAGTCACACTGCTGGATGGAGCTGCCCTTGGAGCCCAGAGGGGGCAGAAGCGCTGCAGAGAAGAACCACATGTCAAGGAGCCAAAAGCAGGAACTGCAGAGAGATTCTGGGATCCAGAAGAAGGAGCAGCAGCTTCCAGGAGAGAGGCCCACTGGGCTCTGAACCAGCCAGAAGACGATAGCACACACAGCAGTGGAGAGATGCATTCTCAGATTGAATCCTGGACTCTGGGTCCCGCCCTGAAACTGCTAAAAACTGAGGCTTACACAAGAGAGGGGCCTGGAAAGAAAAGGCTTCCAAGCCGTGGATACCCTTCACTGTGGCGCCCTTAGATCTCCTTTCTGGAAGGAGCCAGAGAAGCTCCAGTGAGGGTCTTCTGATGTCTCTGGGGACTGAGAACACGGTCTGTGTCCTGCACACCTCGGAGCCTTAAAGTCTATTTTGTCCTCTTGACTGTTCAAAGGTTTCTCTTCTTACAGTGTGTTAGAGAATTCCTTCTTAAATCTATGGAAGCTCCATTCGGATGAAAAGTGCCCATGATTAAACCTTTCCTCTGCACCTACCTGTGTAAACTTCTCTGGGGCAAACTCAGGGTTTGAATCTGGTGTAGGACGTGGTCAATAATCAAGTCAGAGTTGAGTTTTCTGTGGGTGTGGGTGGAGTTTGTGGGAGGTGTGGATACTAACAGTGCTGGTGGGGACACGTGTGTGGCCCACTCACTAGGATTTCTTAATTACATATGCTTCTGCAGAAGAGGCCAATGGAAGCCTGACTACTGTCTGCTAAGTGACCTACAGGACATAGTGACTTGGGTTTGTAGCTGGCTCTGTCTTAGGAGCAGGGGCAGAAGCAATGCTCACCTCAGCATTGATCCTGCCCACTTCCTTATCATCTCCTCTGCGTGTAACTAACTGATCAGTGCTCTGGTCTTATACACCGCAATGATCTCTCTAGACTCGTGTTGTGTATAATTCCCAAAACAACCTTACCAGTCAGGAGACAGGATTCTCTAAAACAATTCGAGCTGCTGGACACATCAGTAGCATTTGTCACCACAAAGACAACAGGGGAAGGACAGAGACTTTTCAAACTCCACATTTTAATTCCAATAACCAGTCCCATTAAAATAGGAAGCCTGCATAATATCCTTGGCAGGGCTGTGGCCCCACCACCATAGAGGGCTACTAATCTAATAAATTTAGCTGATAGGGAGGATTTGTAATACATTCAGCCCATAATTGTGGACTACCAGGTGGTAGTCAGGGTGCCCAGGCCAGCAGTGATTAGCTGAATGGATGTGAACAGTGGGATGCTGAGACCTTTTATTCATTGACACAAGTACAATTTTTAAGCCCACAAGGAAGCATTGGAGGAGTTCTACCCAAAGTCAGCAACTGAGGCATTGCTTATTGCAATACACCCACAATGGGCAAGGGAATTATTAGGGAACTGGCTCTCAGTAAGATTCCAGGTATCAGTGATTTATCCTGATCATGGGTGCTGATGGGGTGCCCATCTTCCAGTCAGTAGTTATGAAGTAGGGATACACTGAACTATCAAGATCAACCTGCATCAACATTGGGGGTTCCTTACCAGTGTCCAATGGAGTTATTGCACCAGTTTGTTCCCAATAAGGTCACCCACAGCACACAGCAGCCATTCGCAACCCAGACTGGAGATTCAGCATTCTGGGGGAAAACACAGACACTACCCCACACCACACCAGTGCTGGATCTCTCTGGTCCACACTGTAGTCTGGACATTACATCGCTCTCCTGATTATCCACAGTTAAAAAATTTAAAATATAGAGAATAAATAATAAACTGAACCTTGGGAGTATTATACTTCCCGTTCTTTATTTTATGGAGATATGCCTTTCAATAATAGATTGAGGATTATGGATTATCAACAGTAACATGAACAAACTATAATTTCCTAAAGAGGCAACATGAGTAACATCCATTTGCCAAATATGATTGGGTGATAAACCCTTGGGATTAACTTCCAGCTCAGATAACCACAGGAAGCAAGCCAAGGTGCAACAGGATCTGCCTTTGGTGCCACAGCTCTGACACCTGCTGGCCAAATGCTGTCATTGCATCCAAAAGGCATCTCAGGAAACCAGCCACCCACTGAGATCTCCTTAGGAATCTGTTTGAGGTAAGTTACTTAATAGTTATACACCTCAAACAAGTAGATGACAGACAGACAGACAGACAGACAGACAGACAGACAGACAGACAGACAGACAGACAGACAGACAGACAATAATAATGTAACTATTATTCAGGTATTTATAAACCTCTTTGCTATTACTATGGAGAAAATTTTAGAAGACATATATGACATACACATTTTTAGCTATAATTGCTATAAGTCTGGCAAATCATATGATAGCCTTTAAAGACGGTGTGAAATAATGCCAAGTATGAGAAACTAATTAACCTGATACAGGTGTTGCAAAGTGGTAAGGAGAAATTAACCCACCAAATTTATTCCTTCAAATCGGCTACTGATAAATGGTCACAGACTTTGCAAAGTAGTAAAGAGAAGCTAAAAGCCAAATCTGTGCCATAGAATCTGCTGATGATAAATTGACAAAGCTAATTTTATGGGAAATGGATTTGAAAAATTATTACATAGAACAATGTTTTTGGAAACCAACCATCATGCCTTACAGATCATTTCTAAGGATGAAAAGATATCATTAAGGGATAAAATGAGATCTTTAGACTTATATATTAGTGATGAAAATAAAAACATGTTGACTCAATGAGATCTCTAGTCAGTTTCCAGCTTTACAGGACAGGATGAGCATATGGTGCAAAGGAACTACAGTAGAACTGGCACCTTACAGTTAGAGATGACCTTCCAGAACTTGTTAGCCAGCCTTCCGATTCACGATTCACTGCCCTCCTCTGCTATAACAAAAGATTAACTAGTAAACTTGGCCTGTGTCCTAGATGGGTAAAGGATTTAGATACTCCAAGTGAATTATCAGCTGAAGATGAGAAAGAATGGGCTCTAGTTGCAAAGAGGCACATGAGAATCGTGTGCACCCAGAGCTTAGCTGCTTTCTGAATATAGTACCCTCTAGACTATCCCTACAGGGATCTTGATGCAGAGGCAAGATATTGTTTTGGAATGTGTACCACGTAAACAGAGTAAGAAATTAAAGACACATGTGGAAAAGATTTCTGACTTGATTTTAAAAGAAATATAAAAGCCTCCTCAATGATAGAAATGGAACCATCAGAAACTGTAGTACCTTTAACTAATGAGTACATCTTCCCTCTGTGGAAAGGTACTAAATACTGGCTAAGAGCTTGCAGTAAATTTTGGGGGAGAGATGAACAACTAATATCCCTAAAATGAGAGAATAAAATGCATAAAAGGAACCAGTTAGATCCTTCCTCATATGGTTCCACAAAAACCAATTTCTGAAGTCCCTAAATTCTGTACAGATGCAAGTAATTCAGGATATATGTCAGAGGATCTAAGCAGAGTGTTTCAAAACTCTTACAATTCTTTAAAAAGTCATAGTTGTATGTCATTCTTATGGTATTAACGGACTTTACAGAAACTCTCAATAGAGTTACTGAGTCTTAATATGCAGAAAGAGTTGTTTTACACATTGAAACTTCTGAATCTATTCCTGATGGACACTACTTATACAATTATGGCAATTAAAATTTTAATAATCTGGAATTGGTTGATGGAAGACACAATTGCTCCGGGCAGCACTGATCTGCTCCCCCAAGAGGATACTGGGCATGAAGAGGCTCCACATGGACTTTGTCTTCTTGGCATAAAATAGGCTGTTGGGCACAGACTTGCCCTTGCCTCAACTGCTGACAGGAAACTTGCTGTCCAATTCAGGTGCCCAAGATAAGGAAAAGCGAATGGTGCACAGGGTAACATGGTCTTTCAAACTTTCCTGCTTCTGAAAATGGTCTGTCAGGTATTCTAGGCCCAGCATTTCAGAGCAACATGGGTGACTAGCCAGGCAGCCAGCTGCCTCTGTCAATTCTTTCACTTGTGGGAAGCTGCTTGCTCCTACCTCCTGTTCACTCAGGTAATATTATATCTGTTCTCTGCCCTTTGATGGGGCTAAAGACTAGATAACCTCGGTTCAGTCCTCTCACATCCTAGCTGACAGCATGTTACATACTAGACTTAGATTCTTCAGGATAGACTACTTTTGGAGTAACCTCTGTATTTTGCCATTAACTTGTATTCTGAACATCTAGTATGTGTTTCTTGTTTGACATTATTCTTGCTGACTGTGATCTTAGCTATTTTATGTTTTACCTTTATTTCCCCTGGACATTCCTTGACACATGTTCCTATTGTATGTAGTTTTGCATTAGGTTGAGAAGCATCTTATTGAGACCAAAAGGGGAAGTATGGTGGTGGTATTCACTCCACCCATGACCTTCCACTATCTGCCCCAAAACAGGCTGTGTTTTCTTGCCCAAATGTGTGACATCTTTTAAGAGACAGTGGTCCTGCCTTCTTTGTCGTGGTGGGGAACACAACAAAGGATGACTTCATTGGTTCAGTTTCTCATGAGTGTATCTTCCAGTTTACATCTTAACAAAGTACTACTACCCACTATAAATCCAAGATATATTATCTGTGTCTTTGCACTTATGTTCAAAGGTAATGGTGATATGATGATTTTTTCTAAAGATGGACAATATTTCTTTACAGTGCTTATTCTATTTCCTACACAGACTTTCTCAAAAGTGAAGCTAAAGAGTACATTTAAAGACTCTAATTAATTGACATATTTCAATATCCTCTTGCCACTTACATCTCTGGGATCACTCTCTCTAGCCTGGCCCATGGCATACTTCATTGGTTACGGGTTGCTGAAAATTTACTTAAAACTCCCGGGAATAATGAAAAGGCAAAATTGCCATGCATAGTTCAACAAAGTCTCAAAATAACATAGGATCACAACAGATGTTGATCCTGCTTGAACTGGTATCTGCTTCCTCAGCATGGTGTGCAGAACACAAGTGGAGTCAGAGGTATATGGCACTACAGAGGGAGAAGTAACTTCCCAGGCATTTTCTTGCATGGGTGGAATCCAGGAGAAACATCAGGACTGACTATCAGTTTATGAGCATTGTATAATATAATTTCCCCCTTTTACTCTGCACAATGCAGTGTGACCCTTTCTGTCTTCTCTTCCCTCCTTCCTTCATCTAATGAAATAGTCTGTCCTGGAACAGGAAGCCCCAGAATAATTTAAAGAGAAGGATCTCGGTAGCCGTCCATGTTGTTTAAGCAAAAAGCTGTCCCCACATCTTCAAGGTTACTCTCTGTGTGCTGTTATCTTATGGCCCCAGCACACATGAACACCAACGTGCCTGGTCCCCTGAGGACTTCCTTTAAAAGAACCAACGTTTGCCCTGTGAATAACTTGGAAGACAGTAGTGCATCCTCATCCACGTCCACTCCACACATCATCTTTCTCCTAGGTCCATCCCAGAAACAACACAAATTTCCAGGGATATTTTCTAAAGTGTAACAAAAGTAGTTTACTTTTATTAAGAAAGCTGAGTAAAATAATTACAGACATCTGCAAAGAGAAAACTGCCTTTGCCTGTGAGTAAGGCAGGGGAATGTCTGTAATGACTGGAGCTGACAGAGGATCCTAATTGCAAGTCTTAGCAGGGATCAGGTCTCCTGATATTCTGGCGGGTTTTTTGCTTCCAGCCAAAAGCCCTTTGGAGCCATGGCCAGCAGCTTAGGCACCTGGGGCCAGCAGAAGCAGGGTCACTTCCAGGGTGATCTCCATCATCACAAGACTCAGGTTCCAGTCCTTTCTCCTGGATGCTGAGCAAGCCTGTGGAGGGTGGGTCTGGCTCCCCCCCATGGCTGTGCTGGTCCTTCTCCACCTTTCCTGGGGGCCTTTGGGGCTTCTGACTCTCACTCTGGAAGACCTCTGCACCCCTCTTCAGGGCATAATTCAGTCTGGGGTGGTATCTCAGGCAGTCTGAGCTCCGCTGAAGTCCACAAGGCAGAGAAAGCAGTTCCCATTCAACAGACCAGCGCTCCTCAAAGCAGTGGCTTGGCTCTGTGCAGAAACACAGTGGCCAGGAAACAGAATACCTGGGACTCAGGGCTGGCAAGACAGGTTGACTTGGAGGTGTGTGCTCTGAAGAATCTGCCATCTTACACAAAACAGGATGAAGAGCTCTGTCCTCTGGGCTTCACCTATGTAACACTGAGGGCAATTCCCTCAGCATCTGATTCAGAAGACAGTTAGTTACTTTTTTATCCACTAACTTGTGGTCCCCTCCCAACCATTTCACTGTAGGATGCTGAGGTATAAGTCCATAATCCCCGCAGGTATTTGCATTTAATAAGAAGTGAAAATTCTGGTGCATGAACTGACTTCTCAGAGCCCATTTCCTACAGAGCACCTTACTCAGCCTTGAAACTGGGGGAGGGACTCTGACCTGCCTCAACTGGATATGATGGACTGAACTGACTCACCCTGGGATTCCTTGCCCTCTCTGGTGAATGGATGGGGGGATGGACTTGGGGAGGAAGCTGAGGGAGGCTGGAGAGGGGGGTAGGGTGAGGGAGCAGTGGAGGGTATGAGGGAAAATCTTTGTAACTAAAGACAGTTACTAAAAAAGTGAAGATTCTGAAGGTCCTGATGCTGCACACCTTTAATCCCAGCTCTGGGGAAGCTGGATCTCTGAGTTCAAGACCAGCCTGGTCTATGGAACTGTTTTCCTGACAGCCAGGGCTACACAGTGAAACCCCATCTTGAAAAACAAGCACACAAGCAATTTAAAACAACCCAAAACTAAAAAGGGTGAAGATTCTCAAAGTATAATCCCATCATCCCTATATACAGGTGAGATTTATGAGAATAACTTACAGGCTGTGGTTCAGCAAATCCAACAGTGGCTGGCTTCGTACTGAAAATATCCAAGAATCCAGAAGTTGCTCACTTCAGTAGGTTGAATGTCTCAGCAGGTCTTCAGATCCCTGGACTCCTTAGGACTTACCAACTCCACCTGTGATGCACAAATAAAGGAAACTCAGAGCCGGATCTCAGGGAAAGACTGATATCAGAGAGAGAACACCACAGTCAAACCTCACCCAGCTGTCCTCCAGCTTCCTCAACCTTGCTCCTCCTGGCTTCTTCTGCCTCCTCTGCATGTCTATTCCTGCCTTAAATACTCTCTCCCCCCCCCCCCAGTTGTTTCACATCCAGGTTAAGATTAAAGGCGGGACACCAGCCCTGTCTTGCCTGGGAACCTGGAACTCTGTAAACTAAGCTGTCCTTAAACTCAGATTTTCTTGGATTCAGGGTGTAGGTGACCACTCTTGGATTTTCCCTGTGCTGTGATTAAAGGTGTGAGTTACCACTGTCTGATCCTCCTAGACTGACTAGGGGTAGATCCCTCTGATACCTCATAGTGGTTCTTATTAAATTTTAAATATATCCATACATACCTGGATTTCAGTTAATTCTGTCCTGTGTTTATCATAATTATTTTCTAGTTTTGTAGCCATCAAAGAAATGAACTAAGAAAACTTGTAGCTACTTGGAATTGGATAACCTAAAATGTATCCTGGAAACTCAGAATCTCCCGGCTAGCAGTGGTCTGTAGTTCTCATCTAAAGATGAGGTCTGGAGAGGCCTTATCATCTTTTTGATGGGAGAGGAACAAGGTTTCTCTGTGTATTCCTGGCTGTCCTGGAACTGGCTCTGTCGATCAGGCTGACCTTGACTCAGAGATCCAGCTGCCTCTGCCTTCTGAGTGCTGGGATTAAAGGCATGTGCCACAACCCCTGGCTGACTTTCTTCCTTTAACAGGTTATTTGAAATCCTATTTAACTTGTGTGGGTGTTTTCCTGTGACTGCATGTAAGCATGTGGGTGCTGGGAACCTCACCTGGGCCTTCTACAAGGTCTTCTACTCTTCACCATCTGACCCATCTGTCCAGCCCCCAGCACAGGTTTCCTTTACTTATGTATGTGAAGATTTTGTTGAAAAGTATGTCTACACATCTTAAGTTGCCTGGTACAGGAGGAAGTCAGAACAGGGTGCTGAATTCCTGGATCTGGAGTTGTGGGCCTTGCGAGTATTATGTGGGTTCTGTGGTGATGTGTTTTCTACTTGATAAACCCAGTCTGAAACAGCAGAGAACAGATCCACCCACAGTCAAGCCAGGAGGTGACTCAAGCCTTTAATCCTAGCATGCCAGAGTGGTGACCTGCCCCTTTAATCCCATTACTCCAGAGACAGATCTTTCTGTGTTTCTGTGAGTTCAAGGCCTGACTGCCAAGCAGAGTAGTTCACACCTTTAATCCTAACTCTAGAATATGATGCAGAGGTGAACAGGAAGTCAAGGAAGTGCAGGAAGGAGATATTCAAGGAAGCAGAGGCAGAGAGGGAGAGATTCTGTAGACATAGCCAGGCAGGTTGAGGACTTGGGGAGATGAACGGGTGAGAACTGACTGTGGTCTCTTTCCTCTCTCTGATATTCCAGCCTTTCCCCCAATCTCTGGCTTTGAGTTTTCATCTAATAACAACTAGAATTCATGTTCCAGGATTTTAGGAATGGTCCTCTGCAAGAGCAAGGGCTTTTGGCCACTGAACCATGAACACAGATTTCTTAAGGAAACTGCTGTGTTTGACTTAGGTCATGGTCTGATGGTCATCCAGAGGGTGAGGACAGACTGGCTCCAGCTCCCTGGGGTCTGTCTGTGCTTTGCAGCTCTCTGACCAATTCTGTCTGTGGATTTCTCCTGAATGCTTCCTCTGGTTGCCTGCCATAGAACTTTTCCTTAATCTGAAGATCTAGCTTTCTGGGTAGCTGTACCCTGGCTGCACTGTCACCTTGTGGGTGCAGTCACGTCGTCTATGAATTGACCCACAACCAGCAGACTGCTAGAACCTCTCATTCAGTGGCAAACTGCTCTTGAACCTTGTCTGGTTATATGCCACTGCTGTCTTCACTGTGTATCTCACATCTTTTCCTTCCATGGTTCCAAAGTTTAGCTTCAGGGTCCTCTTTCTTGTCCCCAAAGCTCCATTTCAGGTCCATGAGTTTCTCCATTTGCCCCTCACCATGCCTTGCTGGATGGTCATGTCTTGTCCATAGAATCCTAGGGTTAAAAAATGTTATTTAACTGCATGTTTGTGTGTGTGTGTGTGTGTGTGTGTGTGTGTGTGTGTGTGTGTGTGTGTGTGTGTGTGTGTTAGCCTTAGCGTGGAGGTGTGTCCATGTTCAAGCTGGTTTTCCATTAAGGGCAGAGGCATTGGATTCCTTGGAGATGAAGGTATTGATGGTTTTAAGGTGCCTGTTTGTGTCCTGTGAGCCAAACCCAGGTCCCCTTGTAGAGCCATACTTATTCTTAAATGGTGAGCAACATCCTCAGCCTGCCTAGAGATGGTTATCAGGCTAGGCTTCACTACAATTAGTTCTCACCCCACTCTGCTCTGGAAAATGCAGATGTCTGCTCCAGCATCCAGAAGGTACCAGTGCCCTGTAGTTATTCACAATGAGGTTGTTTTGTTATGTTTGTCTTCAGAGCTTCTCTGCATAGGTCTGGCTGTCTTAGAACTCCTTCAGTAGACCAGGCTGTCCTCAAATTCAGAGATTTGAGTGCCTCAGCACCCTGAGTGCAGAGCTGAAAGTTATGTCCTCCCCCATGGCCAAGCCCAGCTTGTCATGGTAGATTTTGAGTGGAAGGAAGTGCTGATTCTTCTGAGAGATGAAGGTATACTGTTCGGTGCCAGCAAGGCTAATTGCACCAGCAGAAAGCCTGTGTGACTGTTCACCTTTGCAGCACATATTTACACCAGTTTTCAGTTTCAGCTCTCCGCTCCCCGATGTTCTGCACTGAAATTTTGTCTGATTGCTTTCTTTTAAAGCTTTTCTGCCTCATGCCTGACAACTCAAACTGGACTTTCCAGTTTCCTTTAACCTTTGCCTGTAGTGTTGTTAAAGGAGTCCAGGCTCTGGCACTACAGAGGCAGAAAGAACTCATTTGGGGGCCTTGATATACGAATGCGAGAAAACTTTCAGCAGAGTAGATGGGGCTGCTGTGTGCCCAAGAAAGAGACATTCATCATAGCAAAATCAGCCATTCTTCAGGGCTCCCACTCTAGCTCAGGTAGAACAGCAACTGCAACCCAAACCCCACCACGGGCTTCACCATGGTATTTGTGGAACATTCTGGAGTTGGCCAGCACAGGTCGTAGAGCACCTAGCAGAAGGACACCCTGCACTCAGCTAGACCCAAGGTTTCTTTCTAGTTTGTTTTTATCCAATGCCAAAAGCTGTTTTCTCTTGAGACAGAAGCTATAGGATTCTCAGCCAGAGAAGGAGAATGCAGATCCCATTTCTTGGGCACCTCAGAGTCAGGCTGAGCTGGACCATGGTGCTTCCTCCACATCTGTCTGTGTTTGCAGAAACACTCAGTGGAAGCTCAGCTGGTAAAGATGTGCCAACTAACTGTACAGGTCACCAAACCAGTGCCTTCTAGGTGGGCTTCAGATTTAAACAGCTGCCTTATGACTGGTCCTTTTACTGAACAACACACCTGACCTTCTCTGGGTGAAATACAAAGCCACAAAAGACGGTTGACATATTTATTCCACATCTCACAGTTTCCCTTCCTTTCCCTCCTCCCACTCAGCCCCCAGCATCCCCACCTGCCCATCCCCTACTAAGAGGATAAGGTCTCCCATGGGAAGTCAAAAAATCTGGGGTAACAAGTTTAGCCCTTCTGCCCCCCCCCTCCAAGGCTGAGCAAGGTATCTCAATACAGGAAATGGGTTAAAAAATAAATTAATTAATTAATTAAAAAAAAAAAAAAAGTTCATGCTCTAGGGACAAATCCTGGTCTCACTGCCAGAGGCTCCACCTGGTGACTTTTCAAGCCATGCAACTGCATCCATATCCCGAGGGTTTACTTCTGTCTCATGCAGGTTCCTCAGCTGCCCTGACGATTTCTTAAGCCCAAACTCAAGATTAAAATTCAAATTCCATTTCAAGTCAAGATTTGAAATCTTCAGCAGGTATGCTATTTTTAAACTGGCCCTATGGTCCCTGCTGGTTCGTGGGCACAGCGGGAGTCTGAGCCAATGAGGAAGTAAGAGCCTAAAGCAAGAATGCTTGGCACAGAAGCTATTCAGCTGGGCCACTGAGCTGCAGGCCAGACTCTACTGGACCTCAGGGGACACTTGGAGCCAGGAATCAGCCTCTTGGCGATTCCTGATGCTCAGATCCCTATCTCACAGTTTTCGCGACATTATTCCCTGTTTCTGGAGGGTCTGCAATTCCTATCTCACAGCTTTTGCGAACCTTACGCCCCCCGCGAATTCTCAAGTGTCTGCAATTCCTATCTCACAGCTTTCTCGAACTTTAATCCGTGATTCTCAATTGTCTGCAGTTCATCCACAAATCCAGTTCAGTAGCCTGTCAGTAGGACCAGATGCAATCCGAAACCGCGTCCGTGATTTTCTGCCTTGGTCCTTTCGTTTTGCCGCCAGATTCAGGCTCCACCGGGAAGGCTTTGGCGAAATTCTGTCCAAACCATCAAGCAGGATCCCAAAAAGCTGAACAAAACTCTGGAAGAATGATCGCCGCCCCCAGAGGGGTGTGAACAGGGGCAGTCGGGTCTCAGCGTTGACCGTTCGTTTTTTGCATGTTCTCCTTTCGGCTCGCCGAGGTTTCTTAATGATGAAAAGTCGTCTATTCCTTTGTTTACCGCATTTCTTACCGATGAAATCGACGAATGGCAGTTTTCCACTGAGCAAGTGTCCGAAGACATCCGACCCTGGAAGACGACAAACCTGGCATTTGCAGGTCAGAATCTCCATCTCCTCTGAGTTCCTTTCCTTGAGACTTGCTTTGTAGACAACTCGGTCCTTGTTGCCAATGCTGTGCTGTCTGGACTGGCTATCATTTCTTCTCTCTGGCGTTAATTTCTTAGGTCGTGGTGGCCCTATGTCTTCGTTGCTCTTGTCTGCTAGGGAAGGTAAAGGACCATGGAAGATGCCTACTCTCCTTCTGTAACGTTTATGGTTAGTCTGACCTCTGGGCTGTTCATGGGGAGTTGGGGAAGGGGGGCAGCAAAGGCCAAAATGCTCAGTCCCCAACCTGCAGGCCATCACTACTTCACAGCAGGGGTCGCTGCTGCTCCATATTAAATTGCACTTATTCAAATTCAGCCTTTTTGGTTTTCTCCTAAAGGCATTCAGCTAGTGTCTGCAATTCATTCCAAGTGCCTTGTTAAGTCCAGCCATCAGCATCCTGGGCTGTAATTCCACTGTGATTTCAAACCACATATACGGTTTTGTTCCACCCAGTTTTAGCCTCAGAGCTGAGGCAGGAGTTTGAATTTGAAAAGCACAGAGGCCATTGCCACAGAGGGAGAGATACCCAGGCTTGCATAGTCAGTCCCTTTGCTTCAGTGGACTTAGTATGATAGCAACATCCTGAGGGCCTCAACATTGTTTCCATCACCCTAAGTATTGCTACTTTGGTTTATTTGTTCTATGAAACAAGGTTCTTCTGGTCAGCTCTGACAGTTAGAAACCCCCTCTGTGAACTAGGTTGCCCTTGAACTCACAGAGATCCTCCTGCCTCTGCCTCCCCAGGGTGGGGATTAAAGGTGTGTGTCCCACCAGCAGCAGCAAGAGCCAATCAACCTAATTACTGCTCTAGGTGATTCAGGCTAATTTCTTCTTTGTGAGAAAAATTGGGCGGTGCCTTCCCAAGGGATTCAGGTTTCAAGTCCAGCAGAACACTATAAAAGCAGCTTCCTGCTAGAAAGCATCCAGTGCCTCTTAGCCAGTTCTGCTGCTTAGCCCTGTTGGGTGGCTAAAGCTCTGGATTACTCTCCACCAGCCATGGAGGAGCTGACTAGAAGGAGCTACCCAGAGCCCCACATGCCTCCAGACATGAACCGAGAAGAGACCTGGGCCTGGGCACTGGATAATTTTGAGGCACTCAGTCGCCCCTCCTGCCAGCACCCCCAGTGCCATGGAAATGGGAACCCCAGCATAGTCACACTGCTGGATGGAGCTGCCCTTGGAGCCCAGAGGGGGCAGAAGCGCTGCAGAGAAGAACCACATGTCAAGGAGCCAAAAGCAGGAACTGCAGAGAGATTCTGGGATCCAGAAGAAGGAGCAGCAGCTTCCAGGAGAGAGGCCCACTGGGCTCTGAACCAGCCAGAAGAGGATAGCACACACAGCAGTGGAGAGATGCATTCTCAGATTGAATCCTGGACTCTGGGTCCCGCCCTGAAACTGCTAAAAACTGAGGCTTACACAAGAGAGGGGCCTGGAAAGAAAAGGCTTCCAAGCCGTGGATACCCTTCACTGTGGCGCCCTTAGATCTCCTTTCTGGAAGGAGCCAGAGAAGCTCCAGTGAGGGTCTTCTGATGTCTCTGGGGACTGAGAACACGGACTGTGTCCTGCACACCTCGGAGCCTTAAAGTCTATTTTGTCCTCTTGACTGTTCAAAGGTTTCTCTTCTTACAGTGTGTTAGAGAATTCCTTCTTAAATCTATGGAAGCTCCATTCCGATGAAAAGTGCCCATGATTAAACCTTTCCTCTGCACCTACCTGTGTAAACTTCTCTGGGGCAAACTCAGGGTTTGAATCTGGTGTAGGACGTGGTCAATAATCAAGTCAGAGTTGAGTTTTCTGTGGGTGTGGGTGGAGTTTGTGGGAGGTGTGGATACTAACAGTGCTGGTAGAGACACGTGTGTGGCCCTCTCACTAGGATTTCTTAATTACGTATGCTTCTCCAGAAGAGGCCAATGGGAGCCTGACTACCGTCTGCTAAGTGACCTACAGGACATAGTGACTTGGGTTTGTAGCTGGCTCTGTCTTAGGAGCAGGGGCAGAAGCAATGCTTACCTCAGCATTGATCCTGCCCACTTCCTTATCATCTCCTCTGCCTGTAACTAACTGATCAGTGCTCTGGTCTTATACACCGCAATGATCTCTCTAGACTCCTGTTGTGTATAATTCCCAAAACAACTTTACCAGTCAGAAGACAGGATTCTCTAAAACAATTCGAGCTGCTGGACAGACACATCAGTAACATTTGTCACCACAAAGACAACAGGGGAAGGACAGAGACTTTTCAAACTCCACATTTGAATTCCAATAACCAGTCCCATTAAAATAGGAAGCCTGCCTAACATCCTTGGCAGGGCTGTGGCCCCACCACCACAGAGGGCTACTAATCTAATAAATTTAGCTGATAGGGAGGATTTGTAATACATTCAGCCCATAATTGTGGACTAGCCAGGTGGTAGTCAGGGTGCCCAGGCCAGCAATGATTAGCTGAATGGATGTGGACAGTGTGATATTGAGACCTTTTATTTATAAGCACAAGTAATATTTTTAAGCCCACAAGGAAGCATTGGAGGAGTTCTGCCCAAAGTCAGCAACTGAGGCATTGCTTATTGCAATACACCCACAATGGGCAAGGGAATTATTAGGGAACTGGCTCTCAGTAAGATTCCAGGTATCAGTGACTTATCCTGATCATGGGTGGTGATGGGGTGCCCATCTTCCAGTCAGTAGCTATGAAGTAGGGATACACTGAACTATCAAGATCAACCAGCATCAATATTGGGGATTCCTTACCGTGTCCAATGGAGTTATTGCACCAGTTTGTTCCCAATAAGGTCACCCACAGCACACAGCAGCCATTCGCAACCCAGACTGGAATCTCCCAGCATTCTGGGGGAAAACACAGACACTACCCCACACCACACCAGTGCTGGATCTATCTGGTCCACACTGTAGTCTGGACATCACATCGCTCTCCTGATTATCCACAGTTAAAAAATTTAAATATAGAGAATAAATAATAAACTGATCCTTGGGAGTATTATATTCCCCGTTTTTTATTTTATGGAGATATGCCTTTTAAATATTTGGAGGATTATGGATTATCAACAGTAACATGAACAAACTATAATTTCCTAAAAGACGGAACATGAGTAACATCCATTTGCCAAATATGATTGGGTGATAAACCCTTGGGATTAACTTCCAGCTCAGATAACCACAGGAAGCAAGCCAAGGTGCAGCAGGACCTGCCTTTGGTGCCACAGCTCTGACTCCTACTGGCCAAATGCTGTCATTGCATCCAAAAGGCATCACAGGAAACCAGCCACCCACTGAGATCTCCTTAGGAATCTGTTTGAGGTAAGTTACTTAATAGTTATACACCTCAAACAAGTAGATGACAGACAGACAGACAAACAGATAGACAGACAGACAGATAGACAGACAGGTGACAGGCAGACAGAAGAAAGGCAGACAGAAGACAGACAGACAGATAGATAAGCATAGTTAGATAGGTATTTAGGTAGGTAGGTAGGTAAATATAGAGAGATAGATGATAGAACTCTCTTCTATACCAACAGCAGATAATGTAATTATTATTTAGGAATTTGTAAACCTCCTTGTTATTACTAGGGAGAAAATTTTAGAAGACATATATGACATATGCATTTTTAGCTATAATTGCTATTAGTCTGGGAAATCATATAATAGCCTTTAAAGATGGTTTGATAACAATGCCAAGTATGAGAAACTAATTAACCTGATACAGATGTTGCAAAGTTGTAAGGAGAAATTAACTCACTGAATTTATTCCTTGAAATCGGTCACAGACTTCGCAAAGTAGTAAATAGAAGCTACAAGCCAAATCTGTGCCATAGAATCTGCTGACGATAAGTTGACAAAGCTAATTTTATGGGAAATGGATATGAAAAATTATTACATAGAACAATGTTTTTGGAAACCAACCATCATGCCTTAGAGATTATTTCTAAGGATAAAAAGATATCATTAAGGGATAAAATGAGATCTTTAGAATTATATATTAGTGATGAAAATAAAAACATGTTGACTCAATGAGATCTCTAGTCAGTTTCCAGCTTTACAGGACAGGATGAGCATATGGTGCAAAGGAACTACAGTAGAACTGGCACCTTACAGTTAGAGATGACCTTCCAGAACTCGTTAGCCAGCCTTCCGATTCAAAATACACTGCCCTCCTCTGCTATAACAAAAGATTAACTAGTAAACTTGGCCTGTGCCCTAGATGGGTAAAGGCTTTAGATACTCCAAGTGAATTATCAGCTGAAGATGAGAAAGAATGGGCTCTAGTGGCAAAGAGGCACATGAGAATCGTGTGCACCCATAGCTTAGCTGCTCTCTGGCTATAATACCCTCTAGACTATCCCTACAGGGATCTTGATGCAGAGGCAAGATATTGTTTTGGAATGTGTACCACGTAAACAGAGTAAGAAATTAAAGACACATGTGGAAAAGATTTCTGACTTGATTTTAAAAGAAATATAAAAGCCTCATCAATTGATAGAAATGGACCCATCAGAAACTGTAGTACCTTTAACTAACCAGTACATTTCCCCTCTGTGGAAAGGTACTAAATACTGGCTAAGAGCTTGCAGTAAATTTTGGGGGAGAGATGAACAACTAATATCCCCAAAATGAGAGAATAAAATGCATAAAAGGAACCAGTTAGATCCTTCCTCATATGGTTCCACAAAAACCAATTTCTGAAGTCCCTAAATTCTGTACAGATGCAAGTAATTCAGGATATACGTCAGAGGATCTAAGCAGAGTGGTTCAAAGCCCTTACAATTCTTTAAAAAGTCATAGGTGTATGTCATTCTTATGTTATTAATGGACTTTACAGAACCTCTCAATAGAGTTACTGAGTCTTAATATGCAGAAAGAGTTGTTTTACACATTGAAACTTCTGAATCTATTCCTGATGGACACTACTTATACAAATATGGCAATTAAAATTTTAATAACCTGGAGTTGTTTGATGGGAGACACAATTGCTCCGGGCAGCACTGATCTGCTCCCCCAAGAGGATACTGGGCATGAAGAGGCTCCACATGGAGTTTGTCTTCTTGGCATAAAATAGGCTGTTGGGTACAGACTTGCCCTTGCCTCAACTGCTGACAGGAAACTTGCTGTCCAATTCAGGCGCCCAAGATAAGGAAAAGCGAATGGTGCACAGGGTAACGTGGTCTTTCAATTTTCCTGCTTCTGAAAATGGTCTGTCAGGTATTCTAGGCCTTAGCCATAGGTGGCTGCCCCAGCATTTCAGAGCAACATGGGTGACTAGCCAGGCAGCCAGCTGCCTCTGTCAATTCTTTCACTTCTGGGAAGCTGCTTGCTCCTACCTCCTGTTCACTCAGGTAATATTATCTCTGTTCTCTGCCCTTTGATGGGGCTAAAGACTAGATAGCTTTGGTTCAATCCTCTCACATCCTAGCTGACAGCATGTTACTTACTAGACTTAGATTCCTCAGGATAGACTACTTTTGGAGTAACCTCTGTATTTTGCCATTAACCTGTATTCTGAACATCTAGTATGTGTTCCTTTTTTGTTATTATTCTTGCTGGTTGTGATCTTAGTTTTTTTATGTTTTACCTTTATTTCCCCTGGACATTCCTTGATAAATGTTCCTATTGTATGTAGTTGTGCATTAGGTTTAGAAGCATCTTATTGAGACCAAAAGGGGAAGTGTCGTGGTATTCACTCCATCCATGACCATCCTCTATCTGCTCCAAAAGAGGCTGTGTTTTCTTGCCCAAATGTGTGACATCTTCTAAGAGACAGTGGTCCTGCCTTCTTTGTCGTGGTGGGGAACACAACAAAGGATGACTTCATTGGTTCAGTTTCTCATGAGTGTATCTCCCAGTTTACATCTTAACAAAGTACTACTACCCACTATAAATCCAAGATATATTATCTGTGTCTTTGCACTTATGTTAAAAGGTAATGGTGATATGATGATTTTTTCTTGAGATGGACAATATTTCTTTACAGTGCTTATTCTACTTCCTACACAGACTTTCTCAAAAATGAAGCTAAAGAGCACTTTTGAAGACTAATTAATTGACGTATTTCAATATCCTCTTGCCACTTACATCTCTGGGATCACTCTCTCTACCCTGGCCCATGGTATACTTCATTGGTTATGGGTTGCTGAAAATTTACATAAAACTCCCGGAGATCATGAAAAGGCAAAATTGCCATGCATAGTTCAACAAAGTCTCAACATAAAGTAGAATCACAACAGATGTTGATCTTGCTTGAACTGGTATCTGCTTCCTCAGCATGGTGTGCAGAACACAAGTGGAGAGCAGAGGTATATGGCACTAGAGAGGGAGAAGTAACTTCCCAGGCATTTTCTTGCATGGGTGGAATCCAGGAGAAACATCAGGACTGACTATCAGTTTATGAGCATTGTATAATATAATTTCCCCCTTTTACTCTGCACAATGCAGTGTGACCCTTTCTGTCTTCTCTTCCCTCCTTCCTTCATCTAATGAAATAGTCTGTCCTGGAACAGGAAGCCCCAGAATAATTTAAAGAGAAGGATCTCGGTAGTCGTCCATGTTGTTTAAGCAAAAAGCTGTCCCCACATCTTCAAGGTTACTCTCTGTGTGCTGTTATCTTATGGCCCCAGCACACATGAACACCAACGTGCCTGGTCCCCTGAGGACTTCCTTTAAAAGAACCAACGTTTGCCCTGTGAATAACTTGGAAGACAGTAGTGCATCCTCATCCACGTCCACTGCACACATCATCTTTCTCCTAGGTCCATCCCAGAAACAACACAAATTTCCAGGGATATTTTCTAAAGTGTAACAAAAGTAGTTTACTTTTATTAAGAAAGCTGAGTAAAATAATTACAGACATCTGCAAAGAGAAAACTGCCTTTGCCTGTGAGTAAGGCAGGGGAATGTCTGTAATGACTGGAGCTGACAGAGGATCCTAATTGCAAGTCTTAGCAGGGATCAGGTCTCCTGATATTCTGGCGGGTTTTTGGCTTCCAGCCAAAAGCCCTTTGGAGCCATGGCCAGCAGCTTAGGCACCTGGGGCCAGCAGAAGCAGGGTCACTTCCAGGGTGATCTCCATCATCACAAGACTCAGGTTCCAGTCCTTTCTCCTGGATGCTGAGCAAGCCTGTGGAGGGTGGGTCTGGCTCCCCCCCATGGCTGTGCTTGTCCTTCTCCACCTTTCCTGGGGGCCTTTGGGGCTTCTGACTCTCACTCTGGAAGACCTCTGCGCCCCTCTTCAGGGCATAATTCAGTCTGGAGTGGTATCTCAGGCAGTCTGAGCGCTGAAGTCCACAAGGCAGAGAAAGCAGTTCCCACTCAACAGACCAGCGCTCCTCAAAGCAGTGGCTTGGCTCTGTGCAGAAACACAGTGGCCTGGAAACAGAATACCTGGAACCCAGGACTGGCAAGACAGGTTGACTTGGAGGTGTGTGCTCTGAAGAATCTGCCATCTTCCACAAAACAGGATGAAGAGCTCTGTCCTCTGGGCTTCACCTATGTAATATTGAGGGCAATTCCCTCAGCATCTGATTGAGAAGACAGTTAGTTAAAAATTTTATCCACCTACTTGGGGTCCTCTCCCAACCATTACACTGTAGGATGCTGGGGTATAAATCCATAATCCCCGCAGGTATTTGCATTTAATAAGAAGTGAAAATTCTGGTGCATGAACTGACTTCTCAGAGCCCATTTCCTACAGAGCACCTTACTCAGCCTTGAAACTGGGGGAGGGACTCTGACCTGCCTCAACTGGATGTGATGAACCGAACTGACTCACCTTGGGATTCCTTGCCCTCTCTGGTGAATGGATGGGTGGATGGAGTTGGGGAGGAAGCTGAGGGATGCTGAAGAGGAGGATTGGGCGAGGGAGGAGTGGAGAGTATGAGGGAAAGACTTTGTAAATAAAGATATTTACTAAAAAAGTGAAGATTCTGAAGGTCCTGGTGCTGCACACCTTTAATCCCAGCTCTGGGGAAGCAGGACTGGGGGAAGCTGGATCTCTGAGTTCAAGACCAGCCTGGTCTATGGAACTGTTTTCCTGATAGCCAGGGTTACACAGGGAAACCCCATCTTGAAAAACAAGCACACAAGCAAATGAAAACAACCCAAAACTAAAAAGGGTGAAGATTCTTAAAGTATAATCCCATCATCCCTATATACAGGTGGGATTTATGAGAATAACTTACAGGCTGTGGTTCAGCAAATCCAACAGTGGCTGGCTTCCTACTGAAAATGTCCAAGAATCCAGAAGTTGCTCACTCCAGTAGGCTGAATGTCTCAGCAGGTCTTCAGATCCCTGGACTCCTTAGGACTTACCATCTACACCTGTGATGCACAAATAAAGGAAACTCAGAGCAGGATCTCAGGGAAAGACTGATATCAGAGAGAGAACACCACAGTCAAACCTCACCCAGCTGTCCTCCAGCTTCCTCAACCTTGCTCCTCCTGGCTTCTTCTGCCTCCTCTGCATGTCTATTCCTGCCTTAAATACTCTCTTCTCCCAGTTGCTTCACATCCAGGTTAAGATTAAAGGCGTGACACCAGCACTGTGTGCCTGGGAGCCTGGAACTCTGTAAACTAAACTGGCCTTAAACTCAGATTTTCTGGGATTAAGGGTGTAGGTGACCACTCCTGGATTTTCCCTGTGCTGTGATTAAAGGTGTGAGTTACCACTGTCTGATCCTCCTAGACTGACTAGGGGTAGATCCCTCTGATACCTCATACTGGTTTTTATTAAATTTTTAATATATCCGTACATACCTAGATTTCAGTTTATTCTGTCCTGGGTTTATCATATTTATTTTTTAGTTTTGTAGCCATCAAAGAAATGAACTAAGAAAACTTGTAGCTACTTGTAATTGGATAACCTAAAGTGTATCCTGGAGACTCAGAATCTCCAGGCTAGCAGTGGTCTGTAGTTCTCATCTAAAGATGAGGTCTGGAGAGGCCTTATCATCTTTTTGATGGGAGAGGAACAAGGTTTCTCTGTGTATCCCTGGCTGTCCTGGAACTGGCTCTGTCGATCAGGCTGACCTTGACTCAGAGATCCAGCTGCCTCTGCCTTCTGAGTGCTGGGATTAAAGGCATGTGCCACAACCCCTGGCTGACTTTCTTCCTTTAACAGGTTATTTGAAATCCTATTTAACTTGTGTGGGTGTTTTCCTGTGACTGCATGTAAGCATGTGGGTGCTGGGAACCTCACCTGGGCCTTCTACAAGGTCTTCTACTCTTAACCATCTGACCCATCTGTCCAGCCCCCAGCACAGGTTTCCTTACTTATGTAAGTGAAGATTTTGTTGAAAAGCATGTGTCTACACATCTTATGTTGCCTGGTTCGGGAGGAAGTCAGAACAGGGTGCTGAATTCCTGGATCTGGAGTTGTGGGCCTTGCGAGTATTATGTGGGTTCTGTGGTGATGTGTTTTCTACTTCATAAATCCAGTCTGAAACAGCAGAAAACAGATCCACTCACAGTCAAGCCAGGAGGTGACTCAAGCCTTTAATCCTAGCATGCCAGAGTGGTGACCTGCCCCTTTAATCCCATTACTCCAGAGACAGATCTTTCTGTGTTTCTGTGAGTTCAAGGCCTGACTACCAAGCAGAGAAGTTCAGACCTTTAATCCTAACTCTAGAATATGGTGCAGAGGTGAACAGGAAGTGAAGGAACTGGAGGAAGGAGATATTCAAGGAAGCAGAGGCAGAGAGGGAGAGATTCTGTAGACATAGCCAGGCAGGTTGAGGATTTGGGGAGATGACTGGGTGAGGACTGACTGTGGTCTCTTTCCTCTCTCTGATATTCCAGCCTTTCCCCCAATCTCTGGCTTTGAGTTTTCATCTAATAACAACTAGAATCCATGTTCCAGGATTTTAGGAATAGACTATCGTCCTCTGCAAGAGCAAGGGCTTTTGGCCACTGAACCATGAACACAGATTTCTTAAGGAAACTGCTGTGTTTGACTTAGGTCATGGTCTGATGGTCATCCAGAGGGTGAGGACAGACTGGCTCCAGCTCCCTGGGGTCTGTCTGTGCTTTGCAGCTCTCTGACCAGTTCTGTCTGTGGATTTCTCCTGAATGCTTCCTCTGGTTGCCTTTTCCTTAAGTCTGAAGGTCTAGCTTTCTGGGTAGCTGTACCCTGGCTGCACTGTCACCTTGTGGGTGCAATCACGTCGTCTATGAATTGACCCACAACCAGCAGACTGCAAGAACCTCTCATTCAGTGGCAAACTGCTCTTGAACCTTGTCTGGTTATATGCCACTGCTGTCTTCACTGTGTATCTCACATCTTTTCCTTCCATGGCTCCAAGGTTTAGCTTCAGGGTCCTCTTTCTTGTCCCCAAAGCTCCATTTCAGGTTCATGAGTTTCTCCATTTGCCTCTCACCATGCCTTGCTGGATGGGCATGATGTAAAAAAATGGGTAAAAAAAATGTTATTAACTGCATGTTTGTGTGTGTATGTGTGTGTGTGTGTGTGTGTGTGTGTGTGTGTGTGTGTGTGTGTTAGCCTTAGCGTGGAGGTGTGTCCATGTTCAAGCTGGTTTTCCATTAAGGGCAGAGGCATTTGATTTCTTGGAGATGAAGGTATTGGTGGTTGTAAGGTGCCTGTTTGTGTCCTGTGAGCCAAACCCAGGTTCCCTTGTAGAGCCATACTTATTCTTAAATGGTGAGCAACATAGTCAGCCTACCTAGAGATGGTTATCAGGCTAGGCTTCACTTCAGTTAGTTCTCACCCCACTCTGCTCTGGAAAATGCAGATCTCTGCCCCAGCATCCAGAAGGGATCAGTGCCCTGTAGTTATTCACAATAAGGTTGTTTTGTTATGTTTATCTTCAGAGCTTCTCTGCATAGGTCTGGCTGTCCTAGAACTCCTGCAGTAGACCAGGCTGTCCTCAAATTCAGAAATTTGTGTGCCTCAGCACCCTGAGTGCAGAGCTAAAAGGTATGCCCTCCCCCTGCCCCCATGGCCAAGCCTAGCTTGTCATGGTAGATTTTGAGTAGAAAGAAGTGCTGATTCTTCTGAGAGATGAAGGTATACTGTTCAGTGCCAGCAAGGCTAATTGCATCAGCAGAAAGCCTGTGTGACTGTTCACCTTTGCAGCACATATTTACACCAGTTTTCAGTTTCAGCTCTCCGCTCCCCGATGTTCTGCACTGAAATTTTGTCTGATTGCTTTCTTTTAAAGCTTTTCTGCCTCATGCCTGACAACTCAAACTGGACTTTCCAGTTTCCTTTAAGCTTTGCCTGTAGTGTTGTTAAAGGAGTCCAGGCTCTGGCACTACAGAGGCAGAAAGAACTCTTTTGGGGGCCTCATTATAGTAATGTGAGAAAACTTTCAGCAGAGTAGATGGGGCTGCTGTGCGCCCAAGACACAGACATTCATCATAGCAAAATCAGCCATTCTTCAGGGCTCCCACTCTAGCTCAGGTAGAACAACAACTGCAACCCAAACCCCACCATGGACTTCACTGGGGTATTTGTCTGTGGAACATTCTGGAGTTGGCCAGCACAGGTCCTAGAGCACCTAGCAGAAGGACACCCTGCACTCAGCTAGACCCAAGGTTTCTTTCTAGTTTGTTTTTATCCGATGCCAAAAGCTGTTTTCTCTTGAGACAGAAGCTATAGGATTCTCAGCCAGAGAAGGAGAATGCAGATCCCATTTCTTGAGCACCTCAGAGTCAGGCTGAGCTGGACCATGGTGCTTCCTCCAGATCTGTCTGTGTTTGCAGAAACCCTCAGTGGAAGCTCAGCTGGTAAAGATGTGCCAACTAACTGTACAGGTCACCAAACCAGTGCCTTCTAGGTGGGCTTCAGATTTAAACAGCTGCCTTATGACTGGTCCTTTTACTGAACAACACACACGACCTTCTCTGGGTGAAATACAAAGCCACAAAAGACGGTTGACATATTTATTCCACATCTCACAGTTTCCCTTCCTTTCCCTCCTCCCACTCAGCCCCCAGCATCCCCACCTGCCCATCCCCTACTAAGAGGATAAGGTCTCCCATGGGAAGTCAAAAAATCTGGGATAACAAGTTTAGCCCTTCCGCCCCTCCCCCCCCCCCCCCAAGGCTGAGCAAGGTATCTCAATACAGGAAATGAGTTAAAAAAAAAAAAAAAAAAAAGTTCATGCTCTAGGGACAAATCCTGGTCTCACTGCCAGAGGCTCCACCTGGTGACTTCTCAAGCCATGCAACTGCATCCACATCCTGAGGGTTTAGTTCGGTCTCATGCAGGTTCCTCAGCTGCCCTGAGGATTTCTTCAACCCAAACTCAAGGTTAAAATTCAAATTCCATTTCAAATCAAGATTTGAAATCTTCAGCAGGGGTGCTATTTCTAAACTGGCCCTATGGTCCCTGCTGGTTTGTGGGCGCAGCGGGAGTCTGAGCCAATGAGGAAGTAAGAGCCTAAAGCAAGAATGCTTGGCACAGAAGCTATTCAGCTGGGCCACTGAGCTGCAGGCCAGACTCTACTTGACCACGGGGACACTTGTAGCCAGGAATCAGCCTCTTGGCGGTTCCCCATGCTCAGAACCCTACCTCACAGTTTTCGCGACCTTATTCCGTGGTTCTCAAGGGTCTTCAATTTCTATCTCACAGCTTTTGCGAACCTTCCCCGCGAACTTTCAAGTGTCTGCAATTCCTATCTCAAAGCTTTCTCGAACTTTTATCTGTGATTCTCAATTGTCTGCAGTTCATCCACAAACCCAGTTCAGTAGCCTGTCAGTAGGACCAGATGCAATCCGAAACCGCGTCCGTGATTTTCTGCCTTGGTCCTTTCGTTTTGCCGCCAGATTCAGGCTCCACCGGGAAGGCTTTGGCGAAATCCCGTCCAAACCTTCAAGCAGGATCCCGAAGACCTGAGCAAAACTCTGGAAGAATGATCGCCGCCCCCAGAGGGGTGTGAGCAGGGGCAGTCGGGTCTCCACGATGACCGTTCGTTTTTGCATGTTCTCCTTTCGGCTCGCCGTCCTTTCTTAATGCTGAAAAGTCGTCTGTTCCTTTGTTTAGCGCATTTCTTACCGATGAAATCGTCGAATGGCCGTTTTCCGCCAAGCAAGTGTCCGAAGACATCCAATCCTGGAAGACAACAAACCCGGCATTTGCAAGTCAGAATCTACATCTCATCTGAGCTCCTTTCCTTGAGACTTGCTTTGTAGACAACTCGGTCCTTGTTGCCAACGCTGTGCTGTCTGGACTGGCTATCATTTCTTCTCTCTGGCATTAATTTCTTAGGTCGTGGTGGCCCTATGGCTTCGTTGGTCTGTAACGTTTATGGTTAGTCTGACCACCCGGCTGTTCATGAGGAGTTGGGGAAGGGGGGCAGCAAAGGCCAAAATGCTCAGCTCCCAACCTGCAGGCCATCACTACTTCACAGCAGGGGTCGCTGCTGCTCCAGATTAAATTGCTCTCATTCAAATCCAGCCTTTTTGGTTTTCTCCTAAAGGCATTCAGCAAGTGTCTGCAATTCATTCTAAGTGCCTTGTTAAGTCCAGCCATCAGCATCCTGGGCTGTAATTCCACTGTGATTTCAAACCACATATACGGTTTTGTTCCACCGAGTTTTAGCCTCAGAGCTGAGGCAGGAGTTTGTATTTGAAGAGCACAGAGGCCATTGCCACAGAGGGAGAGATACCCTGGCTTGCATAGTCCCTTTGCTTCAGTGGACTTAACATTGTTTCCATCACCCTCAGTATTGCTACTTTGGTTTATTTGTTCTATGAAACAGGGTTCTTCTGGTCAGCTCTGACAGTTAGCAACCCCCTCTGTGAACTAGGTTGTCCTTGAACTCACAGAGATCCTCCTGCCTCTGCCTCCCCAGGGTGGGGATTAAAGGTGTGTGTCCCACCAGCAGCAGCAGCAGCAAGAGCCAATCAACCTAATTACTGCTCTAGGTGATTCAGGCTAATTTCTTCTTTGTGAGAAAAATTGGGCGGTGCCTTCCCAAGGGATTCAGGTTTCAAGTCCAGCAGAACACTATAAAAGCAGCTTCCTGCTAGAAAGCATCCAGTGCCTCTTAGCCAGCTCTGCTGCTTAGCCCTGTTGGGTGGCTAAAGCTCTGGATTACTCTCCACCAGCCATGGAGGAGCTGACTAGAAGGAGCTACCCAGAGGCCCACATGCCTCCAGACATGAACCGAGAACAGGCCTGGGCCTGGGCACTGGATAATTTTGAGGCACTCAGTCGCCCCTCCTGCCAGCACCCCCAGTGCCATGGAAGTGGGAACCCCAGCATAGTCACACTGCTGGATGGAGCTGCCCTTGGAGCCCAGAGGGGGCAGAAGCGCTGCAGAGAAGAACCACATGTCAAGGAGCCAAAAGCAGGAACTGCAGAGAGGTTCTGGGATCCAGAAGAAGGAGCAGCAGCTTCCAGGAGAGAGGCCCACTGGGCTCTGAACCAGCCAGAAGAGGATAGCACACACAGCAGTGGAGAGATGCATTCTCAGATTGAATCCTGGACTCTGGGTCCCGCCCTGAAACTGCTAAAAACTGAGGCTTACACAAGAGAGGGGCCTGGAAAGAAAAGGCATCCAAGCCGTGGATACCCTTCACTGTGGCGCCCTTAGATCTGCTTTCTGGAAGGAGCCAGAGAAGCTCCAGTGAGGGTCTTCTGATGTCTCTGGGGACTAGGACACGGTCTGTGTCCTGCACACCTCGGAGCCTTAAAGTCTATTTTGTCCTCTTGACTGTTCAAAGGTTTCTCTTTTTACAGTGTGTTAGAGAATTCCTTCTTAAATCTATGGAAGCTCCATTCCGATGAAAAGTGCCCATGATTAAACCTTTCCTCTGCACCTACCTGTGTAAACTTCTCTGGGGCAAACTCAGGGTTTGAATCTGGTGTAGGAAGTGGTTAATAATCAAGTCAGAGTTGAGTTTTCTGTGGGTGTGGGTGGAGTTTGTGGGAGGTGTGGATACTAACAGTGCTGGTAGGGACACGTGTGTGGCCCACTCACTAGGATTTCTTAATTACATATGCTTCTCCAGAAGAGGCCAATGGAAGCCTGACTACTGTCTGCTAAGTGACCTACAGGACATAGTGACTTGGGTTTGTAGCTGGCTCTGTCTTAGGAGCAGGGGCAGAAGCAATGCTCACCTCAGCATTGATCCTGCCCACTTCCTTATCATCTCCTCTGCCTGTAACTAACTGATCAGTGCTCTGGTCTTATACACCGCAATGATCTCTCTAGACTCGTGTTGTGTATAATTCCCAAAACAACCTTACCAGTCAGGAGACAGGATTCTCTAAAACAATTCAAGCTGCTGGACACATCAGTAACATTTGTCACCACAAAGACAACAGGGGAAGGACAGAGACTTTTCAAACTCCACATTTGAATTCCAATAACCAGTCCCATTAAGATAGGAAGCCTGCATAATATCCTTGGCAGGGCTGTGGCCCCACCACCATAGAGGGCTACTAATCTAGTAAGTTTAGCTGATAGGGAGGATTTGTAATACATTCAGCCCATAATTGTGGACTATCCAGGTGGTAGTCAGGGTGCCCAGGCCAGCAATGATTAGCTGAATGGATGTGGACAGTGTGATGCTGAGACCTTTTCTTTATTAGCACAAGTAATATTTTTTAGCCCACAAGGAAGCATTGGAGGAGTTCTGCCCAAAGTCAGCAACTGAGGTATTGCTTATTGCAATACACCCACAATGGGCAAGGGAATTATTAGGGAACTGGCTCTCAGTAAGATTCCAAGTGTCAGTGATTTATCCTGATCATGGGTGCTGATGGGGTGCCCATCTTCCAGTCAGTAGTTATGAAGTAGGGATACACTGGAATATCAAGATCAACCAGCATCAACACTAGGGGTTCCTTACCGTGTTCAATGGAGTTATTGCACCAGTTTGTTCCCAATAAGGTCACCCACAGCACACAGCAGGCATTCGCAACCCAGACTGGAGATTCAGCATTCTGGGGGAAAACACAGACACTACCCCACACCACACCAGTGCTGGATCTATCTGATCTACACTATAGTCTGGACATCACATCGCTTTCCTGATTATCCACAGATAAAAAATTTAAAATATAGAGAATAAATAATAAACTGATCCTTGGGAGTATTATACTCCCCATTCTTTATTTTATGGAGATATGCCTTTCAATAATAGATTGAGGATTATAGATTATCAACAGTAATATGAACAAACTATAATTTCCTAAAAGAGGCAACATGAGTAACATCCATTTGCTAAATATGATTGGGTGATAAACCCTTGGGATTAACTTCCAGCTCAGATAACCACAGGAAGCAAGCCAAGGTGCAGCAGGACCTGCCTTTGGTGCCACAGCTCTGACACCTGCTGGCCAAATGCTGTCATTGCATCCAAAAGGCATCACAGGAACCAGCCACCCACTGAGATCTCCTTAGGAATCTGTTTGAGGTAAGTTACTTAATAGTTATACACCTCAAGCAAGTAGATGACAGACAGACAGACAGACGGATGGACGGACGGACGGACAGACAGGCAGACAGACAGATAGACAGACAGGTGACAGGCAGACAGAAGACAGATAGATAGGCATAGTTAGATAGGTATTTACGTAGGTAGGTAGGTAAATATAGAGAGATAGATGATAGAACTCTCTTCTATACCAACAGCAGATAATGTAACTATTATTCAGGAATTTATAAACCTCTTTGCTATTACTATGGATAAAATTTTAGAAGACATATATGACATATACATTTTTAGGTATAATTGCTATTAGTCTGGCAAATCATATGATAGCCTTTAAAGATGGTGTGAAATAATGCCAAGTATGAGAAACTAATTAACCTGATACAGATGTTGCAATGTGGTAAGGAGAAATTAACCCACCGAATTTATTCCTTCAAATCGGCTTCTGATAAATGGTCACAGACTTTGAAAAGTAGTAAAGAGAAGCTAAAAGCCAAATCTGTGCCATAGAATCTGCTGACAATAAGTTGACAAAGCTAATTTTATGGGAAATGGATATGACAAATTATTACATAGAACAATGTTTTTGGAAACCAACCACCATGCCTTACAGATCATTTCTAAGGATGAAAAGATATCATTCAGGGATAAAATGAGATCTTTATAATTATTATTAGTGATGAAAATAGAAAACATGTTGACTCAATGAGATCTCTAGTCAGTTTCCAGCTTTACATATGGTGCAAAGCATATGGTGCAAAGGAACTACAGTAGAACTGGCACCTTACAGTTAGAGATGAGCATATGGTGCAAAGGAACTACAGTAGAACTGGCACCTTACAGTTAGAGATGACTTTCCAGAACTTGTTAGCCAGCCTTCTGATTCACGATTCACTGCCCTCCTCTGCTATAACAAAAGATTAACTAGTAAACTTGGCCTGTGCCCTAGACAGGGTAAAGGATTTAGATACTCCAAGTGAATTATCAGCTGAAGATGAGAAAGAATGGGCTCTAGTGGCAAAGAGGCACATGAGAATCGTGTGCACCCAGAGCTTAGCTGCTTTCTGCCTATAATACCCTCTAGACTATCCCTACAGGGATCTTGATGCAGAGGCAAGATACTGTTTTGGGATGTGTACCACGTAAACAAAGTAAGAAATTAAAGACACATGTGGAAAAGATTTCTGACTTGATTTTAAAAGAAAAATAAAAGCCTCATCAATCGATAGAAATGGACCCATCAGAAACTGTAGTACCTTTAACTAATGAGTACATCTCCCCTCTGTGGAAAGGTACTAAATACTGGCTAAGAGCTTGCAGTAAATTTTGGGGGAGAGATGAACAACTAATATCCCCAAAATGAGAGAATAAAATGCATAAAAGGAACCAGTTAGATCCTTCCTCATATGGTTCCACAAAAACCAATTTCTGAAGTCCCTAAATTCTGTACAGATGCAAGTAATTCAGGACATATGTCAGAGGATCTAAGCAGAGTGGTTCAAAGCCCTTACAATTCTTTAAAAAGTCATAGTTGTATGTCATTCTTATGTTATTAATGGACTTTACAGAACCTCTCAATAGAGTTACTGAGTCTTAATATGCAGAAAGAGTTGTTTTACACATTGAAACTTCTGAATTTATTTCTGATGGACACTACTTATACAATTATGGCAATTAAAATTTTAATAACCTGGAATTGGTTGATGGGAGACACAATTGCTCCGGGCAGCACTGATCTGCTCCCCCAAGAGGATACTGGGCATGAAGAGGCTCCACATGGAGTTTGTCTTCTTGGCATAAAATAGGTTGTTGGGCACAGACTTGCCCTTGCCTCAACTGCTGACAGTAAACTTGCTGTCCAATTCAGGCGCCCAAGATAAGGAAAAGCGAATGGTGCACAGGGTAACATGGTCTTTCAAATTTTCCTGCCTCTGAAAATGGTCTGTCAGGTATTCTAGGCCCAGCATTTCAGAGCAACATGGGTGACTAGCCAGGCAGCCAGCTGCCTCTGTCAATTCTTTCACTTGTGGGAAGCTGCTTGCTCCTACCTCCTGTTCACTCAGGTAATATTATATCTGTTCTCTGCCCTTTGATGGGGCTAAAGACTAGATAGCTTCAGTTCAATCCTCTCACATCCTAGCTGACAGCATGTTACATACTAGACTTAGATTCTTCAGGATAGACTACTTTTGAAGTAACCTCTGTATTTTGCCATTAACTTGTATTCTGAACATCTAGTATGTGTTTCCTGTTTGACATTATTCTTGCTGGCTGTGATCTTAGTTATTTTATGTTTTACCTTTATTTCCCCTGGACATTCCTTGACACATGTTCCTATTGTATGTAGTTTTGCATTAGGTTGAGAAGCATCTTATTGAGACCAAAAGGGGAAGTATGGTGGTGGTATTCACTCCACCCATGACCTTCCACTATCTGCCCCAAAAGAGGCTGTGTTTTCTTGCCCAAATGTGTGACATCTTCTAAGAGACAGTGGTCCTGCCTTCTTTGTCGTGGTGGGGAACACAACAAAGGATGACTTCATTGGTTCAGTTTCTCATGAGTGTATCTCCCAGTTTACAAACAAAGAACAACTACCCACTATAAATCCAAGATATATTATCTGTGTCTTTGCACTTATGTTCAAAGGTAATGGTGATATGATGATTTTTTCTTAAGATGGACAGTACTTCTTTACAGTGCTTATTCTACTTCCTACAGACTTTCTCAAAAATGAAGCTAAAGAGCACATTTGAAGACTCTAATTAATTGACATATTTCAATATCCTCTTGCCACTTACATCTCTGGGATCACTCTCTCTAGCCTGGCCCATGGCATACTTCATTGGTTACGGGTTGCTGAAAATTTACTTAAAACTCCCGGGAATAATGAAAAGGCAAAATTGCCATGCATAGTTCAACAAAGTCTCAAAATAACATAGGATCACAACAGATGTTGATCCTGCTTGAACTGGTATCTGCTTCCTCAGCATGGTGTGCAGAACACAAGTGGAGTCAGAGGTATATGGCACTAGAGAGGAAGAAGTAACTTCCCAGGCATTTTCTTGCATGGGTGGAATCCAGGAGAAACATCAGGACTGACTATCAGTTTATGAGCATTGTATAATATAATTTCCCCCTTTTACTCTGCACAATGCAGTGTGGCCCTTTCTGTCTTCTCTTCCCTCCTTCCTTCATCTAATGAAATAGCCCCGTCTGTCCTGGAACAGGAAGCCCCAGAAAAATTCAAAGAGAAGGATCTCAGTAGTCGTCCATGGTGTTTAAGCAAAAAGCTGTCCCCACATCTCAAGGTTACTCTCTGTGTGCTGTTATCTTATGGCCCCAGCACACATGAACACCAACGTGCCTGGTCCTCTGAGGACTTCCTTTAAAAGAACCAACGTTTGCCCTGTGAATAACTTGGAAGACAGTAGTGCATCCTCATCCGTGTCCACTGCACACATCATCTTTCTCCTAGGTCCATCCCAGAAACAACACAAATTTCCAGGGATATTTTCTAAAGTGTAACAAAAGTATTTTACTTTAATTAAGAAAGCTGAGTAAAATAAATACAGACATCTGCAAAGAGAAAACTGCCTTTGCCTGTGAGTAAGGCAGGGGAATGCCTGTAATGACTGGAGCTGACAGAGGATCCTAATTGCAAGTCTTAGCAGGGATCAGGTCTCCTGATATTCTGGCGGGTTTTTTGCTTCCAGCCAAAAGCCCTTTGGAGCCATGGCCAGCAGCTTAGGCACCTGGGGCCAGCAGAAGCAGGGTCACTTCCAGGGTGATCTCCATCATCACAAGACTCAGGTTCCAGTCCTTCCTCCTGGATGCTGAGCAAGCCTGTGGAGGGTGGGTCTGGCTCCCCCCCATGGCTGTGCTGGTCCTTCTCCACCTTTCCTGGGGGCCTTTGGGGCTTCTGACTCTCACTCTGGAAGACCTCTGCGCCCCTCTTCAGGGCATAATTCAGTCTGGAGTGGTATCTCAGGCAGTCTGAGCTCTGCTGAAGTCCACAAGGCAGAGAAAGCAGTTCCCACTCAACAGACCAGCGCTCCTCAAAGCAGTGGCTTGGCTCTGTGCAGAAACACAGTGGCCCGGAAACAGAATACCTGGGACCCAGGACTGGCAAGACAGGTTGACTTGGAGGTGTGTGCTCTGAAGAATCTGCCATCTTCCACAAAATAGGATTAAGAGCTCTGTCCTCTGGGCTTCACCTATGTAACACTGAGGGCAATTCCCTCAGCATCTGATTAAGAAGACAGTTAGTTACTTTTTTATCCACTAACTTGTGGTCCCCTCCGAACCATTACACTGTAGGATCCTGAGGTATAAATCCATAATCCCCGCAGGTATTTGCATTTAATAAGAAGTGAAAATTCTGGTGCATGAACTGACTTCTCAGAGCCCATTTCCTACAGAGCACCTTACTCAGCCTTGAAACTGGGGGAGGTACTCTGACCTGCCTCACTGGATATGATGGACTGAACTGACTCACCCTGGGATTCCTTGCCCTCTCTGGTGAATGGATGGGGGATGGAGTTGGGGTGGAAGCTGAGGGAGGCTGGAGAGGAGGGTAGGGTGAGGGAGCAGTGGAGGGTATGAGGGAAAAAACTTTGTAAATAAAGACAGTTACTTAAAAAGTGAAGATTCTGAAGGTCCTGGTGCTGCACACCTTTAATCCCAGCTCTGGGGAAGCAGGACTGGGGGAAGCTGGATCTCTGAGTTCAAGACCAGCCTGGTCTATGGAACTGTTTTCCTGACAGCCAGGGCTACACAGTGAAACCCCATCTTGAAAAACAAGCACACAAGCAAATGAAAACAACCCAAAACTAAAAAGGGTGAAGATTCTCAAAGTATAATCCCATCATCCCTATATACAGGTGGGATTTATGAGAATAACTTACAGGGTGTAGTTCAGCAAATCCAACAGTGGCTGGCTTCGTACTGAAAATATCCAAGAATCCAGAAGTTGCTCACTCCAGTAGGCTGAATGTCTCAGCAGGTCTTCAGATCCCTGGACTCCTTAGGACTTACCAACTACACCTGTGATGCACAAATAAAGGAAACTCAGAGCCGGATCTCAGGGAAAGACTGATATCAGAGAGAGAACACCACAGTCAGATCTCACCCAGCTGTCCTCCAGCTTCCTCAACCTTGCTCCTCCTGGCTTCTTCTGCCTCCTCTGCATGTCTATTCCTGCCTTAAATACTCTCTTCTCCCAGTTGTTTCACATCCAGGTTAAGATTAAAGGCGGGACACCAGCACTGTCTGCCTGGGAGCCTGGAACTCTGTAAACTAAACTGGCCTTAAACTCAGATTTTCTGGGATTAAGGGTGTAGGTGACCACTCCTGGATTTTCCCTGTGCTGTGATTAAGGGTGTGAGTTACCACTGTCTGATCCTCCTAGACTGACTAGGGGTAGATCCCTCTGATACCTCATAGTGGTTTTTATTAAATTTTAAATATATCCGTACATACCTGGATTTCAGTTAATTCTGTCCTGTGGTTATCATAATTATTTTCTAGTTTTGTAGCCATCAAAGAAATGAACTAAGAAAACTTGTAGCTACTTGGAATTGGATAACCTAAAACATATCCTGGAGACTCAGAATCTCCCGGCTAGCAGTGGTCTGTAGTTCTCATCTAAAGATGAGGTCTGGAGAGGCCTTATCATCTTTTTGATGGGAAAGGAACAAGGTTTCTCTGTGTATCCCTGGTTGTGCTGAAACTGGCTCTGTAGATCAGGCTGACCTTGACTAAGAGATCCAGCTGCCTCTTCCTTCTGAGTGCTGGGATTAAAGGCATGTGCCACAACCCCTGGCTGACTTTCTTCCTTTAACAGGCTATTTGAAATCCTATTTAACTTCTGTAGGTGTTTTCCTGTGACTGCATGTAAGCATGTGGGTGCTGGGAACCTCACCTGGGCCTTCTACAAGGTCTTCTACTCTTCACCATCTGATCCATCTGTCCAGCCCCCAGCACAGGTTTCCTTTACTTATGTAAGTGAAGATTTTGTTGAAAAGCATGTCTACACATCTTATGTTGCCTGGTACAGGAGGAAGTCAGAACAGGGTGCTGAATTCCTGGATCTGGAGTTGTAGGCCTTGAGAGTATTATGTGGGTTCTGTGGTGATGTGTTTTCTACTTAATAAAACCAGTCTGAAACAGCAGAGTAAGCCAGGAGGTGACTCAAGCCTTTAATCCTAGCATGCCAGAGTGGTGACCTGCCCCTTTAATCCCATTACTCCAGAGAAAGATCTTTCTGTGTTTCTGTGAGTTCAAGGCCTGATTACCAAGCAGAGTTGTTCACACCTTTAATCCTAACTCTAGAATATGATGCAGAGGTGAACAGGAGGTGAAGGAGCTGGAGGAAGGAGATATTCAAGGAAGCAGAGGCAGAGAGGGAGAGATTCTGTAGACATAGCCAGGCAGGTTGAGGACTTGGGGAGATGACTGGGTGAGGACTGACTGTGGTCTCTTTCCTCTCTCTGATATTCCAGCCTTTCCCCCAATCTCTGGCTTTGAGTTTTCATCTAATAACAACTAGAATTCATGTTCCAGGATTTTAGGAATAGACTATGGTCCTCTGCAAGAGCAAGGGCTTTTGGCCACTGAACCATGAACACAGATTTCTTAAGGAAACTGCTGTGTTTGACTTAGGTCATGGTCTGATGGTCATCCAGAGGGTGAGGACAGACTGGCTCCAGCTCCCTAGGGTCTGTCTGTGCTTTGCAGCTCTCTGACCAATTCTGTCTGTGGATTTCTCTTGAATGCTTCCTCTGGTTGCCTGCCATAGGACTTATCCATAAGTCTGAAGGTCTAGCTTTCTGGGTAGCTGTACCCTGGCTGCACTGTCACCTTGTGGGTGCAGTCACGTCGTCTATGAATTGACCCACAACCAGCAGACTGCCAGAACCTCTCCTTCAGTGGCAAACTGCTCTTGAACCTTGTCTGGTTATATGCCACTGCTGTCTTCACTGTGTAATCTCACATCTTTTCCTTCCATGGCTCCAAAGTTTAGCTTCAGGGTCCTCTTTCTTGTCCCAAAAGCTCCATTTCAGGTCCATGAGTTTCTCCATTTGCCTCACCATGCCTTGCTGGATGGGCATGTCTTGTCCATAGAATCCTAGGGTTAAAAAATGTTATTTAACTGCATGTTTGTGTGTGTGTGTGTGTGTGTGTGTGTGTGTGTGTGTGTGTGTGTGTATGTGTGTTAGCCTTAGCGTGGAGGTGTGTCCATGTTCAAGCTGGTTTTCCATTAAGGGCAGAGGCATTGGATTCCTTGGAGATGAAGGTATTGGTGGTTGTAAGGTGCCTGTTTGTGTCCTGTGAGCCAAACCCAGGTCCCCTTGTAGAGCCATACTTATTCTTAAATGGTGAGCAACATCCTCAGCCTGCCTAGAGATGGTTATCAGGCTAGGCTTCACTACAATTAGTTCTCACCCCACTCTGCTCTGGAAAATGCAGATCTCTGCTCCAGCATCCAGAAGGTACCAGTGCCCTGTAGTTATTCACAATGAGGTTGTTTTGTTATGTTTGTCTTCAGAGCTTCTCTGCATAGGTCTGGCTGTCTTAGAACTCCTTCAGTAGACCAGGCTGTCCTCAAATTCAGAGATTTGAGTGCCTCAGCACCCTGAGTGCAGAGCTGAAAGTTATGTCCTCCCCCATGGCCAAGCCCAGCTTGTCATGGTAGATTTTGAGTGGAAGGAAGTGCTGATTCTTCTGAGAGATGAAGGTATACTGTTCGGTGCCAGCAAGGCTAATTGCACCAGCAGAAAGCCTGTGTGACTGTTCACCTTTGCAGCACATATTTACACCAGTTTTCAGTTTCAGCTCTCCGCTCCCCGATGTTCTGCACTGAAATTTTGTCTGATTGCTTTCTTTTAAAGCTTTTCTGCCTCATGCCTGACAACTCAAACTCGACTTTCCAGTTTCCTTTAACCTTTGCCTGTAGTGTTGTTAAAGGAGTCCAGGCTCTGGCACTACAGAGGCAGAAAGAACTCATTTGGGGGCCTTGTTATACGAATGCGAGAAAACTTTCAGCAGAGTAGATGGGGCTGCTGTGTGCCCAAGAAAGAGACATTCATCATAGCAAAATCAGCCATTCTTCAGGGCTCCCACTCTAGCTCAGGTAGAACAGCAACTGCAACCCAAACCCCACCACGGGCTTCACCATGGTATTTGTGGAACATTCTGGAGTTGGCCAGCACAGGTCCTAGAGCACCTAGCAGAAGGACACCCTGCACTCAGCTAGACCCAAGGTTTCTTTCTAGTTTGTTTTTATCCGATGCCAAAAGCTGTTTTCTCTTGAGACAGAAGCTATAGGATTCTCAGCCAGAGAAGGAGAATGCAGATCCCATTTCTTGAGCACCTCAGAGTCAGGCTGAGCTGGACCATGGTGCTTCCTCCAGATCTGTCTGTGTTTGCAGAAACACTCAGTGGAAGCTCAGCTGGTAAAGATGTGCCAACTAACTGTACAGGTCACCAAACCAGTGCCTTCTAGGTGGGCTTCAGATTTAAACAGCTGCCTTATGACTGGTCCTTTTACTGAACAACACACCTGACCTTCTCTGGGTGAAATACAAAGCCACAAAAGATGGTTGACATATTTATTCCACATCTCACAGTTTCCCTTCCTTTCCCTCCTCCCACTCAGCCCCCAGCATCCCCACCTGCCCATCCCCTACTAAGAGGATAAAGTCTCCCATGGGAAGTCAAAAAATCTGGGGTAACAAGTTTAGCCCTTCTGCCCCCCCTCCCCACTCCCCAAGGCTGAGCAAGGTATCTCAATACAGGAAATGGGTTAAAAAATAAATTAATTAATTAATTAAAAAAAAAAAAAAGTTCATGCTCTAGGGACAAATCCTGGTCTCACTGCCAGAGGCTCCACCTGGTGACTTCTCAAGCCATGCAACTGCATCCACATCCCAAGGGTTTAGTTCGGTCTCATGCAGGTTCCTCAGCTGCCCTGACGATTTCTTCAACCCAAACTCAAGGTTAAAATTCAAATTCCATTTCAAATCAAGATTTGAAATCTTCAGCAGGTGTGCTATTTTAAACTGGCCCCCTATGGTCCCTGCTGGTTTGTGGGCGCAACGGGAGTCTGAGCCAATGAGGAAGTAAGAGCCTAAAGCCAACATGCTTGGCACAGAGGCTATTCAGCTGGGCCACTGAGCTGCAGGCCAGACTCTACTTGACCACGGGGACACTTGGAGCCAGGAATCAGCCTCTTGGCGGTTCCCCATGCTCAGAACCCTATCTCACAGTTTTCGCGACCTTATTCCGTGTTTCTCAAGGGTCTTCAATTTCTATCTCACAGCTTTTGCGAACCTTCCCCGAGAACTTTCAAGTGTCTGCAATTCCTATCTCACAGCTTTCTCGAACTTTTATCTTGATTCTCAATTGTCTGCAGTTCATCCACAAACCCAGTTCAGTAGCCTGTCAGTAGGACCAGATGCAATCCGAAACCGCGTCCGTGATTTTCTGCCTTGGTCCTTTCGTTTTGCCGCCAGATTCAGGCTCCACCGGGAAGGCTTTGGCGAAATCCCGTCCAAACCGTCAAGCAGGATCCCGAAGACCTGAACAAAACTCTGGAAGAATGATCGCCGCCCCCAGAGGAGTGTGAGCAGGGGCAGTCGGGTCTCCACGATGACCGTTCGTTTTTGCATGTTCTCCTTTCGGCTCGCCGTCCTTTCTTAATGCTGAAAAGTCGTCTATTCCTTTGTTTAGCGCATTTCTTACCGATGAAATCGTCGAATGCCCGTTTTCCGCCAAGCAGGTGTCCGAAGACATCCGACCCTGGAAGACGACAAACCTGGCATTTGCAGGTCAGAATCTCCATCTCCTCTGAGTTCCTTTCCTTGACACTTGGCTTTGAAGACAACTCTGTCCTTGTCGCCAACGCTGTGTTGTCTGGACTGGCGATCATTTCTTCTCTCTGGCTTTAATTTCTTCGTTCTTTGGCGCCCGGATGGCTTCGTTGCTCTTGTCTGCTAGCGAAGGTAAAGGACCATGGAAGATGCCTGCTCTCCTTCAGTAACGTTTTTGGTTAGTCTGACCACCCGGCTGTTCATGGGAGGTTGGGAGGGTGCACACAGCAAGAGACTGGGCCAGTGAAGTAAGTGTTCCTAGCAAATGCCAAAATGCTCAGCTCCGAACCTGCCAGCCATCACTACTTCACGGCAGGGGGTCGCTGCTGCTCCAGATTAAATTGCACTCATTCAAATCCCGCGTTTTTGGTTTTTTCCTAAAGGCATTCAGTGAGTGTCAGCAATTCATTCCAAGTGCCTTGTCAAGTCCAGCCATCAGCGTCCTGGGCTGTAATTCCAGTGTGATTTCAAACCGCATGTGCGGTTTTGTTCCACCGAGTTTTAGCCTTAGAGCTGAGGCAGGAGTTTGTATTTGAAAAGCACAAAGGCCATTGCCACAGAGGGAGAGACCCGGGCTTCCATAGTCCCTTTGCTTCAGTGGACTTAGGATGATGAGTTTCTTCCTTTGACATCGTGACAACTGATGTGTTCTTTCACAAACACGGTTTTCTATGAAAGTGCCCGGCATTTGTCAGAGGCATCATCAGTGAGTTTATGAATTACTCTTCAGTTCCTAGGAATAAATACCTCACAGGAAAAAGGAAGGAAAGATTTAGTGTGCTCCGTGCTTTCTCTCAGCAGGCAGAGGCAGTCAGATCTCTCTAGTCTGAAGTCAGACTGTCCTATATAATGAGTTCCAGACAGGGCTATGCATATGTAGACCCTGTCTCAAAATACCTCAGGGTTGAGAAAGAGGAGAAAGTGGGGCTATAGTAAAAGGTCAGGGAAGCATAGGGCTTGAGAAATACATATATTCACAATTACTAAGCTTCCTCTGGCTTGGGCCCACCCCCACATAATGCATATTAAAATCTATCATTACACCAGAGCTCTGAAAACCTAAGAGAATGCCACCATGAGCCTGCTCAGAGTTTGGCTTCACTGATCATCTGATCATTTCGTAATCCAGCCAAGCTGACGATTTAAATTCAATTTTACAATGGCAGTTCTGCTCAAGGATACAGTCCTGGAGGAATTCCCTCTCAGTCCTGGGAACTATCCTGTGTGAGGGTAGTGCCTTTGGCAAATGGGTGTCCACTGTAGTTCAGAGGAGAGAGAGCCTCAGGGAGGCCCACTGAGGGCCAATACACACCGATGAAGGCAGCAGATGAAACTCACATATGAACTTGAAAAGTTGCAAATGAAGCATATAATGAAAACAGATACATATCCTGATCCCTTTTGTGACACCATTTATGTGATTTAAAAATATGGACAGGAACAGAGGTGCAGGCCTTTAATCCTGCATTTAGGAGTCAGAAGCAGGAGGATCTCCATGAGCTCAAGGCCAGCTCAATCACAATAGTGATTTCCAGGAGAGACAGACACAGAATGAAACCCTGTGTCACACATACATACATACATACATACATACATACATACATACATACATGTGATGATACATACATACAATATCCAGCACCCACATGGCAGCTAATAATCATCTACATTTCCTGTTCTAGGGAATCTGAGGTCCACTTTTAGCTACCTCAGGTCCAGATATGCATGTGGTACAGCCTTTCATATAGACAAAACACCTATCCATATATAAAAAGATAAAATAATTAAAAGTACATACAAAATGAATCACATAAAATCAACTGATATGAAAATGTCCCTTTAAAAAACACTAATGTAAGGTGGAGAGGTGGTTAAGAGCACTGGCAGGTCCTGCAGAGGTCCTCAGTTCAATTCCCACATGGTGTAAGAGGATTGGATGCTGTCTTCTGGCATGTAGACATACAAGCAGATGGAGCATTCTTACACGTGTAGTACACAGATGTAAGAAAGGGTGGGGCAGGGGAGACAGCAGTCCCACTTTCTCTGACCAAAGTTGAGAGCAACACTCTGAGGGCCTCAACATTGTTTCCATCACCCTCAGTATTGCTACTTTGGTTTATTCGTTCCATGAAACAGGGTTCTTCTGGTCAGCTCTGATAGTTAGAAGCTCCCTCTGTGGACTAGGCTGACCTTGAACTCACAGAGATCCTCCTGCCTCTGCCTCCCCAGGGTGGGGATTAAAGTTGTGTGTCCCAGCAGCAGCAGCAGCAGCAAGAGCCAATCAACCTAATTACTGCTCTAGGTGATTCATGCTAATTTCTTCTTTGTGAGAAAAATTGGGAGGTGCCTTCCCAAGGGATTCAGGTTTCAAGTCCAGCAGAACACTATAAAAGCAGCTTCCTGCTAGAAAACATCCAGTGCCTCTTAGCCAGCTCTGCTGCTTAGCCCTTTTGGGTGGCTAAAGCTCCGGATTACTCTCCACCAGCCATGGAGGAGCTGACTAGAAGGAGCTACCCAGAGCCCCACATGCCTCCAGACATGAACCGAGAACAGGCCTGGGCCTGGGCACTGGATAATTTTGAGGCACTCAGTCGCCCCTCCTGCCAGCACCCCCAGTGCCATGGAAGTGGGAACCCCAGCATAGTCACACTGCTGGATGGAGCTGCCCTTGGAGCCCAGAGGGGGCAGAAGCGCTGCAGAGAAGAACCACATGTCAAGGAGCCAAAAGCAGGAACTGCAGAGAGGTTCTGGGATCCAGAAGAAGGAGCAGCAGCTTCCAGGAGAGAGGCCCACTGGGCTCTGAACCAGCCAGAAGACGATAGCACACACAGCAGTGGAGAGATGCATTCTCAGATTGAATCCTGGACTCTGGGTCCCGCCCTGAAACTGCTAAAAACTGAGGCTTACACAAGAGAGGGGCCTGGAAAGAAAAGGCATCCAAGCCGTGGATACCCTTCACTGTGGCGCCCTTAGATCTGCTTTCTGGAAGGAGCCAGAGAAGCTCCAGTGAGGGTCTTCTGATGTCTCTGGGGACTAGGACACGGTCTGTGTCCTGCACACCTCGGAGCCTTAAAGTCTATTTTGTCCTCTTGACTGTTCAAAGGTTTCTCTTTTTACAGTGTGTTAGAGAATTCCTTCTTAAATCTATGGAAGCTCCATTCCGATGAAAAGTGCCCATGATTAAACCTTTCCTCTGCACCTACCTGTGTAAACTTCTCTGGGGCAAACTCAGGGTTTGAATCTGGTGTAGGAAGTGGTTAATAATCAAGTCAGAGTTGAGTTTTCTGTGGGTGTGGGTGGAGTTTGTGGGAGGTGTGGATACTAACAGTGCTGGTAGGGACACGTGTGTGGCCCACTCACTAGGATTTCTTAATTACATATGCTTCTCCAGAAGAGGCCAATGGAAGCCTGACTACTGTCTGCTAAGTGACCTACAGGACATAGTGACTTGGGTTTGTAGCTGGCTCTGTCTTAGGAGCAGGGGCAGAAGCAATGCTCACCTCAGCATTGATCCTGCCCACTTCCTTATCATCTCCTCTGCCTGTAACTAACTGATCAGTGCTCTGGTCTTATACACCGCAATGATCTCTCTAGACTCGTGTTGTGTATAATTCCCAAAACAACCTTACCAGTCAGGAGACAGGATTCTCTAAAACAATTCAAGCTGCTGGACACATCAGCAGCATTTGTCACCACAAAGATAACAGGGGAAGGACAGAGACTTTTCAAACTCCACATTTTAATTCCAATAACCAGTCCCATTAAAATAGGAAGCCTGCCTAATATCCTTGGCAGGGCTGTGGCCCCACCACCACAGAGGGCTACTAATCTAGTAAGTCTAGCTGATAGGGAGGATTTGTAATACATTCAGCCCATAATTGTGGACTATCCAGGTGGTAGTCAGGGTGCCCAGGCCAGCAACGATTAGCTAAATGGATGTGGACAGTGTGATGCTGAGACCTTTTCTTTATTAGCACAAGTAATATTTTTAAGCCCACAAGGAAGCATTGGAGGAGTTCTGCCCAAAGTCAGCAACTGAGGTATTGCTTATTGCAATACACCCACAATGGGCAAGGGAATTATTAGGGAACTGGCTCTCAGTAAGATTCCAAGCATCAGTGATTTATCCTGATCATGGGTGCTGATGGGGTGCCCATCTTCCAGTCAGTAGTTATGAAGTAGGGATACACTGAACTATCAAGATCAACCCACATCAACATTGGGGGTTCCTTACCGTGTCCAGTGGAGTTATTGCACCAGTTTGTTCCCAATAAGGTCACCCACAGCACACAGCAGCCATTCGCAACCCAGACTGGAGATTCAGCATTCTGGGGGAAAACACAGACACTACCCCACACCACACCAGTGCTGGATCTATCTGGTCCACACTGTAGTCTGGACATCACATCTCTCCACTTTACTGGAGGTATATGGAAAAGATGTTGCCATTGGAATTCAAAGGCCAACCTCCCCTGATTATCCACAGTTAAAAATATTTTAAATATAGAGAATAAATAATAAACTGATCCTTGGGAGTATTATACTCCCTGTTCTTTATTTTACGGAGATATGCCTTTCAATAATAGATTGAGGATTATGGATTATCAACAGTAACATGAACAAACTATAATTTCCTAAAAGAGGCAACATGAGTAATATCCAATTGCCGAATATGATTGGGTGATAAACCCTTGGGATTAACTTCCAGCTCAGATACCACAGGAAGCAAACCAAGGTGCAGCAGGACCTGCCTTTGGTGCCACAGCTCTGACACCTGCTGGCCACATGCTGTCATTGCATGCTGTCATTGCATCCAAAAGGCATCACAGGAACCAGCCACCCACTGATATCTCCTCAGGAATCTGTTTGAGGTAAGTTACTTAATAACTCTACACCTCAAATAAGATAGGTGAAAGATAGACAGATAGATAGACAGACAGACAGACCGACAGACAAACAGGTGAAAGACAGACAGAAGACAGACAGATAGATAGATAGACATAGATAGGTATTTAGGTAGGTACGTAGGTAGGTATATATAGAGAGATAGATGATAGAACTCTCTTCTATACCAACAGCACATAATGTAACTATTATTCAGGAATTTATAAACCTCTTTGCTATTACTATGGATAAAATTTTAGAAGACATAAATGACATATACATTTAGAGCTATAATTGCTATTTGTAGCCTTTAAAGATGGTTTGATAACAATGCCAAGTATGGGAAACTAATTAAACTGATACAGATGTTGCAAAGTGGTATGGAGAAATTAACCCCTCCAATTTATTCCTTGGAATCGGCTACTGATAAATTGTCACAGACTTTGCAAAGTAGTAAAGAGAAGCTACCAGCCAAATCTGTGCCATAGAATCTGCTGATGATAAGTTGACAAAGTTAATTTTATGGGGAATGGATATGAAAAATTATAATATATAACAATGTTTTTGGAAACCAACCATCATGCCTTACAAACTATTTTTAAGGATGAAAAGATATCACTAAGGGATAAAATGAGATCTCTAGAATTATATAATAAGGATGAAAATAAAAAACGTGTTGACTCAATGAGAACTCAGGAATCCTTTACTGTTCAAGAGACTCAGGAAAGAAAGAGGGGTGTCTACTCAGTTTCCAGCTTTACAAGACAATAAGAGCATGTGGTGCAAAGGAACTACTGTAGAACAGAATAACTGACTGGCACCTTACAGTTAGAGCCCATGTTCCAAAACCCGTCTTCTATGAGACAGCGATCCTGCCTTCTTTGTCATTGTGGGTAACACAACAAAGAATGACTTCATTGGTTCAGTTTCTCATGAGTGTATCTCCCAATTTACATCTTAACAAAGTATTACTAGCCACTATAAATCCAAGATATGTTATCTGTGTCTTTGCACTTCTGTTAAAAGGTCCAGGGGATATGATGAATTTTTTTTTATGGACAATATTTCTTTACAGCTTATTCTATTTTCTACATAGACTTTGTCAAAAATGAAGCTAAAGAGCACATTTTAAGACTCTAATTAATTGATATATTTTAATATCCTCTTGCCACTTACGTCTCTGGGATCACTCTCTCTAGCCTGGCCCATGGCATGCTTCATGGGTTAATGATTGCTGGAAAATTACTTAAAACTCCCGGAGATCATGAAAAGGCAAAAATTGCCATGCATAGTTCAACAAAGTCTCAAAATGAAGTAAAATCACAACAGATGTTGATCCTGCTTGAACTGGTATCTGCTTCCTCAGCATGGTGTGCAGAACACAAGTGGAGAGCAGAGGAATATGGCGGCTACAGAGGGAGAAGTAACTTCCCAGGCATTTTCTTGCATGGGTGGAATCCAGGAGAAATATCAGGACTGATTATCAATTTACGAGCATTGTATAATATAATTTCCCCCTTTTACTCTCCACAACGCAGTGTGACCCTTTCTGTCTTCTCTTCCCTCCTTCCTTCAGTCAATGAGATAGCCCCTTCTGTCCTGGAACCCAGTGTGTAGACCAGGTGGCCTGAACACACAGGGATCCAGCTGTAGGACTAAAAGGCTTGTGTGAACATACATGGCTTAGCTCCATTCAGTACTGAGAAGCCAGACTCCCTGGAAGACCAACAGCTCAAGTATGGATTATAAAATATCCTCCTCCATGCGGAAAGGACATTAAAGGCAACCCTGTCAGGACCAGAAATGTGTCTGGGCCAGCATTGCCATGAGTTTCCACCCAAGACAGTCCTGCTTCTCAAAACGTTTGCCCTGTGAATAACTTGTTAGACAGTAGTGCCTCCTCATCCGTGTCCACCCCACACATTATCTTTCTCTTAGGTCCATCCCAGAAACAACACAAATTTCCAGGGATATGTACTAAAGTATAACAAAAGTATTTTACTTTTATTAAGAAAGCTGAGTAAAATAATTACAGACATCTGCAAAGAGAAAACTGCCTTTGCCTGTGAGTAAGGCAGGGGAATGTCCATATCTCACAGTTCCCCTTTCTTTCCCTCCTCCCATTCAGCCCCCAGCATCCCCACCTGCCCATCCCCTACTAAGAGGATAAGGTCTCCCATGGGAAGTCAAAAAATCTGGGATAACAAGTTTAGCCCTTCCGCCACCCCCCACCCACCCCCCACCCCCAGGGCTGAGCAAGGTATCTCAATACAGGAAATGGGTTTTAAAAAAAAAAGTTCATGCTCTAGGGACAAATCCTGGTCTCGCTGCCAGAGGTTCCACCTGGTGACTTCTCAAGCCATGCAACTGCATCCGTGGTTCTCAAGGGTCTCCAATTTCTATCTCACAGCTTTTGCCAACCTTACCCCGCGAACTTTCAAGTGTCTGCAATTCCTATCTCACAGCTTTCGGGAACATTTTCCGTGATTCTCAATGGTCTGCAATTTCTATCTCACACCTTACCCCCCAAATTTTCAAGTGCCTGCAATTCCTCTCTCACAGCTTTCTCGAACTTTAATCCGTGATTCTCAATTGTCTGCAGTTCATCCACAAATCCAATTCAGTAGCCTGTCAGTAGGACCAGATGCAATCCGTCCGCGAATTCAAACCGCGTCTGTGATTTTCTACCTTGGTCCTTTCGTTTTGCCTCCAGATTCAGGCTCCACGGGGACGGCTTTGGCGAAATCCCGTCCAAACCATCAAGCAGGATCCCAAAACCTGTGCAAAACTCTGGAAGAATGATCGCCGCCCCCAGAGGAGTGTGAGCAAGGGGCAGTCGGGTCTCCTCGAAGTCCCTTCGTTTTTGCATGTTCTCCTTTCGGCTCTCCTGGTTTCTTAATGCTGAAAAGTCGTCTATTTCTTTGTTTAGCGCATTTCTTACCGATGAAATCGACGAATGCTCGTTTTCTGCTGAGCAAGTGTCCGAAGATATCCGACCCTGTAAGACTACAAACCCGGCATTTGCAAGTCAGAATCTACTTCTCGTCTGCGTTCCTTTCCTTGAGACTTGCTTTGTAGACAACTCTGTCCTTGTCGCCAACGCTGTGCTGTCTGGACTGGCTATCATTTCTACTCTCTGGCGTTAATTTCTTCGTTCGTTGGCGCCCGGGTGGCTTCTTTGCTCTTGTCTGCTAGGGAAGGTAAAGGACCATGGAAGATGCCTGCTCTCCTTCTGTAACGTTTTTGGTTAGTCTGACCACCCGGCTGTTCATGGGAGGTTGGGAGGGTGCACACAGCAAGAGTATGGGCCAATGAAGTAAGTATTCCTAGCAAACGCCAAAATGCTCAGCTCCCAACCTGCAGAGCATCACTACTTCACAACATGGGTCGCTGCTGCTCCAGATTAAATTGCACTCTTCAAATCCCGCGTTTTTGGTTTTCCCTGAAATGCCTTCAGCGACTGTCCGCAATTCGTTCGAAGCGCCTAGTTGTGGTCAGCCATCAGCCGACATGGGCTGTAATTCGAGTGAGATTTCAAACCGCATAGACGATTTTGTTCCACACTGCTTCCGTTTTGAATCTAAAACCAGGCTCTGCCAGACCGATTTGAAAAATTCGTCCGATTTCTTTCGTTCGCGGATTTTGTTCGGTTTATTTAAACCGATTTTTTAAACCGGAAAAATTTACCAATGCATCCGGCCGCGCCCTTTCCTAAGACTCAAAATACCCCGCGCTCAGCGGTCAGAAGGCTCTGCAGCCTGCACCAGCTCAGCGGCTGCTGTCGTCCTTTGGGTGCACGTGCTGCTCAAGCGATGGAGCCCACTTTCTGGTCTGTCCGCGTGAAGCAGGCCTGGGATTCCGCCCCTGTGCTGCCAGAGGCCGAGCGTCCGCCGCTCCCAGTCTTCTCGGAAGACAGTGGTCCCTGGCCTCTTCCTTTCTATCCGGTCCTAGGGGTGACGATGCCCTCCGACAGAGGCGACTGCCAGGAGCAACCGCTTCAAGTTCTCCAGGATGACTTCGCGGGATCCTATGGCAGGACCAGTTCTTCCAGGATCCAGGTCATCTTGGAGTCCAGCAAGTCTGACTCCATGAGCGCCTTCTACAAGAAACAGGAGAAACTGGAGATTCCCGGAACACAGGAGGACCCTGCAGAGGAAAGAGTCTCAGTGGAGGTGAAGCAGCGGCCCTGTTCCAGAGATGAAGATGAACTATGCCACACGGAGACCCCTGACTGTTGTTGCACCCGGGAATACAGGTGGCCTGTCATCCGAGACTGGCTGGGAAGACTGCTTGGTGTACTAGGCCTCCTGGGGCGCATTGGTTGCTCCCTGGCTGCTGCTTGCAGGTACTTGGCAGCAGGAGGCCTTAGAGAGCAGCAGGCGCCTCTTAGCGTTTTAGAGTGAGCTCTGGGATGGGGATCAGCGGGCTGTTTTCAGTGCAGACAGCTGCTTCCAAAATAAATACCCACAGTGGTGTGACTTCGATGGTCCGTGTCATTTTTATTAACTTTTCAGCCCGCACTGTCAGCTCTTATTTGTTTATTAACTGATTGTTTTCAAAGATCATTTCCTTGGTCGTGACGGTCGGTTTTCAAAGGCAGTGATTGCAGTCCGGATCCCTGTTTTCTAGGATTCTTGAAAAGGATGGGATGGGGGCACCATGAGATAACCTGCAATAAGAATGCGATTTGGCTTTAGGCTTTAGGGATTCGGGGGCAGTTGGATCCTGGGCGACAAAGCAGTGCTGTCTAGGCTGTCCTCCTTTTGCGTACGGGGAAGTTTTTTCAGTTGCTGCACCACTAGGGGTCCTGCGTGCACTTGTTAGGCCAGCAGGACGCCAGACCTTGTGGCCTGGCTTCTTCTCACTCGCACACCGTGGGTTTTCGCGAAGCTCTGGAAGCCTAGGGAAGTCTGCACCCAACCAGTTCGCGTTCCCACTCCGGCGGGATGGGCTAGAGGGAGCCAATGAACAAGTATCGGATAGAAGCCTAATACTTTCATTCGCAGATCTCCAGCTTGGTCCTGGAAGGGAGTCGCTGAGGCAGGAGCATCAGGCCTGGTCTCTATCCCTGGTGGCCAGCGGCTCTTTGGGCTCTCCGGACCACGGTTGGAGACTTTCTGAGCGAGCCAACCCGAAGGCGAGTTCAAACTGATTTTGTGCTCAGTCCTTTGCTTTGCAACTATAAGCAGGCTCTGTCAGGCCAACTGTGCTGGGATTCGGGCAAACTCGTGTTCTGGGTGGAGTGAGTCAACTACTGATCCAAATGCTTGGGACAGGACGCCCGGCTTTTGGTTTCGTTTTCGAGTCCTCTCCACTCTCCGAAGCTTCTAAACGTTTGAGGACTCCGTTCAGTTGGCAAAAACCAGGTTTTCAGCCTGGTCAGTGTCCAAAGGCATCCCCAACCCCACCACACCCCCGAAGAATGCTGCCTGACCCAATCTCCATAGCGGCCGCATCTTTTCCTTGCCCCGAGAAGCGGTGCTTCCTTGGTTGGTCTTCTATTGAGCGGCATAGTTTTCTGTGGTCACCACAGGGCTACAGCCCAGGCGTGCACTTGTCCAGATGTCTGTCTGACCGCAGCTCTCACAGCCATCCGGGTTTTAGCCACATCCCTGCCCCAACCTTCCCAAGTCTACAGTTAGTTGGTCAGGCCTCCGCCTGAAGGGGGCGCTGCTACCCCAGCACCGTGATTTTCTATGTAATAGGAATTTCACTTTCTAGGAGAAACATCTTTCTTTCATACAGATTTTGCACAACATGTAGGTGGTGTTTTTGCAAACCGGGACATTTCAAATCTATGATCTGCCTAACACTGAGCTTGATTTTTTATTTGCCATCATAGGTTTTAATGATACAAGGCAAATAGTGCTGCACCTGTATATTGCAGGTTTCTATTCACAGTGATGTGTTTTTGTTTATTTTTGAGATTATTATTTAGAAAGAACATTTCCCCCCCTCTTTCCTCCTGACAAACCCTCCCATGTACCCATCCATGTTCTCCAAATTCATGACAATTTTGTTCAGTAACTGCTATTACGTGTATATTTTATTTATACAAATATTATTTAACATAACATGCATTATGGTTTTTAAATACTATAGCTCAATTAAAAGTGTGGTCCTTTCTATGCGTTTTTTATAATTTTTAACTCTATGCTAACTCTAACTGGAGCAGGTGACTATACAAGTTCACAGTTTTTAATGTTCCAATAAAGCTACATCGGGTTTCTAATACATTTACCTGTTTTTGTTAGCTGCTGTTGCTGTTTTTAGATTCTGTTTTACCTGTTTGGATGTGACTCCTCGTGGATGTCTGAATGCCACTTGTTCTGAAACCCAATTGTCTTGGGGGCCAGAGAATCAACACACCCAAGAGACACTTAAGCAATGATGCCATTGGCAGCCCTGTTGATAAAAGCTTGTGGACATAACCAAGGATGGTATCTAGCAATGAAAGAGTGAGTGAGGAGTGTGTGGAGCAGCAGGACAGGGTTATTGTCCTTCACCAAGAAGAATGAAGGCATATGGTCTCGAAGACGATGATGCACCCAAAGATAATCACACCAAGTGGATGGTCAAGTCTCAAGATGACAGATACCCAGTGCCTCTCATTTGTGTGGCCTTGTTTTGGTAGACACATAAAATTGTGCTTTTCTCATATCACATGAAAGTTGCTGAGTAAATGTGTGGAGAAAAGTTGGCTAATGATTTCAAGGAGGACTGAGAAGTAGCAGGAGATTGAAGTAGTAGGGAGTGAGGTGAGCAGACACAGAAAGACAAGCATGGTATCTATTCATTCATGAGTGAATATAGGTGTAAAGTATAGGATAACTGGGCTACAGGCTAAATAAGATCCATAACCCCAGAGAGGCTAGCTAACAAGGAGGGCCAAAAGAGGGACACATGAATTTCCCTTGGAAGGAGAAATAGAAGAGATCTTCTTGGTAACCTGGGATTGGGGTTAGAACATGAAGGATTGGGTTGGGTGGCTTAGGGGCAAGACAAAAGGGGAGCTTAATTGTAATAGAAAGTTTCTGACCAGAGGTCCAGAGGTTCAGACCCCCTCTTAGCCCTAAATAATCACACAAAGGCTTGTATTAATTTCATGCTCTTTGGCCTGTGACTCAGCCATTTGGCTAGCTAGCTCTCTCATCTTAATTCACCCCATTTCCATGTATCTGTTTAGCCACAGGGACCATGGCTTGGCTGTGTTACTTTTACATGTTGATTCTTGGGCATCCAGATGGTGTCTCCCTTGACTCAGCCCTCCTTCCCCTATCTATGCTCTGATTTCTGTGTCTATTTCTAAGATTCCTGCCATAAGCCAAGACAGTTCTTTTATTAATGAATGATATTGACAGCATACCGAAAGACATCCCACATCACATGATAAAAGAGATGTCTTGATGGGGAGGGCATTTTCATGGGTTAGGGAGTAACCTGGCACCAGAGAAATCCCAGGAAGTCTCAAGGATTATTCCATCTATGACTCCTAGCAATAGTGGAGAGGTCATCTCCTGTAATGAGATTGATGACAACCCTAACAGCCACTAGAGAGCTTTTATAAAGTAATTGGTGGAAACAAAAGCAGAGATCTGCAACCAAGCAATGGCTTAGCTCCTGGAGTCCTGTTGATGAGAAGGAGGAGGAATTGTAAGAACCAGGGGGTCAATTCCAAGGAAGCCACAGAGACAGCTGACCTGAGTACATGGGACTCTAGACTCTAGGTTCTCTGTGTGATGTTCTTGGTGCGCTTGTGGGAATCCTAGCTGTGGGGTCAGGACCTGTCCCTGGCACTGGAGTTGGCTTTTGGGAACCTACTCCCCATGTTGGGTTGCCTTGCCCAGCCTTGATGCAGGGGAAGGAGCTTGGTCCTGTTTCAATTTGATGTGCCATGCTTTGCTGATGTCCACAGGAAGTCTTCCCCTTTATGAATGACAGAGAAGAATGGGTCTAGGGCAGAGTGATGGCAGATGGGAGGGACCAGGAGGTGAGGAGGAAGGGGTAACTGTGGCCAGGATGGAAAATAAAATTTAAAATTAGTAAGTCATAAAATTAACTTATTAGAGAAATAACAATGCACTTCATGTCTTTTTTACCTCAAGGACGTTCTCCACTTGTAGAGCACTCCATCTGTTTTCATTTTATATGTATGAGTTTTTCCTGCAGGCAAGTCTGTGCATGTTCTGTGGCTGGTGACCACAGAGGCCATAGAGTGCTTTAGATGCCCTGGAAGGTGGTGAGCCACCACATGGGTGTGGGGAACTAAACCTCTTTCCTCTGCAAAAGCAACATGTACCCTTCACCACGAAACCATCTCTCTCCAGTCCCTCCAAGAGTATTTTAAATTTACTCGATGTGTACTAGTGTTTTGCATGCATGTGTGTCTGTGTACCACATGAGTGCCTGGTGCCTACAGATCCCCAAAAAGGGCCTTTGAGTCTCTGAACTCATCCAAGACTATTCTCAATGTACAAATGACATTTATGAGTCTTAAATCAACACTATGGGATATAGAATATCAAAACAGATGCTTAAATGCTAATATCTGTATGTTAAAATTCCCTTTCATTATGATAATGGCTAAAGAAACAGTCCCAGCAAATGGAAACGTTCAGTTCCTAGAGCATGTTCCGTGTGTAATGGTAGAGTCCACTGAAAGTTGAACTTTCTGTCTCCTTGGCTTGACTGTATTCAAGAAACAGCAAGGTTGTTGTCTGTTTCTTTACTTATAGACAATTCCTTTAAAGGAACAAAACAAAGCAGGGTTTAGAATAAAAGCATAACCTTGTCTTAGTGGCTATGGTGATACACAACATTGATCTCAGCACTCTGAGGGCAGAGGACCAGCCTGATGTACACAGTGAGTTCCAGAAAACCTTGATGTACACAGAGAGATCCTGAATCAAAAAATAAAACAAATAAGAACCATAACAAACAAGCAAAAAGCAACCAGAAAAACACAGTGCGTGTGTATCTCTTTCTGTGTTTGTATAAAAATACTTTGGATGAGGATACTCAAAAGTACTCTTAGATGAAAACCAGTCATTTTCAGTCTAAATTTTATCAAACATTTCAAAATGTTCCAAAAGAGAGAAAGAAAGGATATTGCAGAGAGATTAACAATGTTCCAGAAATTTCAAAAAGTTAGAAGTTGAACCTGGTTAGGTTACCAGGGCTCACCAGAAACCAAGCTAGAATGCTATGTCCAGAGAATTCTCTGCATCCTCTAGAACATCCCAGCCCCCAGGCTCATGTCCAGTCTAGTGCTGCATCTACAGGAGTGATCCCAGGAAGCCTCTGTTGTCCCAGTAGACAGTTCCATTTTCAAGAGATGCTTCTACCTGTTCCAGGATACAGGAACTTGCCTCAAGACATTCTTCTTCAGCAGGGGATGATGTTTCCTGGGATCCTGTGCTGATCTGAAAAATTGAGACAACCTTTGGACTTTCATGTGCTGATGTGTGAAGTTAACCTTAAAATTCAAAGTAATAAATTTGAGTCGATGCAATAAAATCATATCCTGTACTTCTGTTCATTACAGATCTAAATGAGAAACTGGTCCTTCCCATAAAAGACAACTTTTTCATGAATTCAACTTTTCAAATCAAAAGTAGGTCTTTTAAATAAGTGTCTAAGCTGTAAGAAGGTCAACAACAATTTTCATGAAAAGTCAATTTAATGCACTCTGAAATACTGAGGGTGACACTACCCTGTTCTGATTCAGTGTTGATTTTGGAAGGAAGTTCTCAGTCCTCTGTCCCTCCCTCCAGCATCCAAACATTTGAGATTCCCATGGCCTTGACCAGGGTCCAGATGTATTCACCAAAATAATTAAACTAAAATATCAAAAATACAGGTTAGCACATAATTGGCATGACATGTCAAAAGTGAGTTTTCTTAGATTATCCTGATTATTAACAAACTTTTCTGTAAATCATTGTATAACTTTTTCTGTTAAATTATCATCTTAAAATTTTTCCCTTTAAAAGCTCTCTACATTGTAGCTTGATTTGCAAGAGATTTTTCAGAGGCACAAGACTATTCTCTATCTGGCCATCAATAAAAAAAAAACTATAAACTTTAAGTTGGCTTGAGCAGCATGATTGTCAGTCACTAATTTGTAGAGTTGATAAGTGAATCCTTAAATAAACATTCAACTTGTACAAAAAACTTCATCAAATGGATAAAATGACAATCTATTTAATGTAGATTCAATTCTCCAAAAACAAACAAACAATCAAAAAATAACTAGCCTTTTTACAAAAAGCTCTGCAGAGAGCTGCTGGCAACAATGGCTTTACCAGAAGGCATCAAAAATCCAGCAGGTGTCACATAGCATTCAGCAGCAGTCAACCCACCAGACAGAGAGACAGCTCTGATAGGAAGTTCCACTAGGCTTAGGACCATGAGTCACTGACAGCAAACGATGCAGTTGCTTCTGGTTTTAATTTCTCTCATGTGCCACTACATTTCTTCCTAAAAATAGCCTTGAAATCTCCCCATTGCCACACATTTTCATGTGATATGCATAGGGGGAAAGTGAACAGCCAAAAAAAATCCACTCTAGCCTTGAAACCAAAGCAAATGAAGGAAACACAGCCTGGATCTGGGGCCCAAACCAGTTAAAGAAACACGTTATCCCTCAACCCCAAAACAAAGACATGTGCCCTGAATCTGACTCTGAAACCAGTGCCAGAGAAACACACTTTGTCCATAGAATCAGAGCCAGTGAAAGAATTAGAATTAGAATTAGAGCCAAGAGCTTCTCTTTTTATGTCTTTCTTTTTTTCCTCTGCTCCTGTTCAGTTGCTGGTTGTTCTCCCCTCCCTGGTAGAGGCAGCCAGTCTCCTGGACTCTTTCCCAAATATATCTCTTTCTCAAAAGAGTCTCCAGTGAAGATCTTCATTCTCCTGGCACAGAGAAGGTCTTTCCTGAGATGTCTATTAGGAGACTGAACCTCCCTTAGCTAAGCAAGGTATAACTTTTGAACTGTCTTGGGCCAGTGGGAAGCAGAAGAGCTTTCCTGAGAGGCCTCCTTATGGGGGTCTGAGCAATGCTCAGCTGTAGTGGCTCTCCAGGATAGGAGCAGGGTGATATATACTATGGGGAGACCATCCCCTACTGCACCCCAGCTACAGGTACAGTCTGACTTCCAGAACAGCTAAGGTACCTTTCCCTCCAGAGCTGACCTATCCCATTGCAACCCCAGCCACCAGAGCTGTTCTGGCAGCTTCAGGTATAGCCTGACTTCCCAGTCAGGATCCCTTTCACCCCCTCCTCCAAAGTTGTAACACTCCCTTGCAATATGATTACACCTCAATCTTCTGGGCACATTTCCCTGTGATAGTCAGGATGATGTTCTCTCATTCAGGTATACAATTCTGATAGGTAGAAAATATATTAGAATATGCTTCATAACTGGTTTTATTCTTCTATATTGGCAGTAAGAGACCTAGAAGCCTGTTCTCCATACTTAGCTAAGCTGTCAATGCTAATTGGCTAGACAAAGTGTCTGTATGATTGGATGGTGAGTTGGACTTTCACTGATAATACTCAAAGACAGAACTGCAGAAGTTGGTGGTGTGTGAGTGTGTGTGTGTGTGTGTGTGTGTAGATGTTTTGAAGAATGAAGCTGAAAATTTAGTACTAGAGTAGAAGTAATTAGAACTTAGAAGGAATTAGAAACTAGTCGTAAATAGAACTTAGATTTCGAGCTACAGAGATAGACTCGGAGCTAGAAAGAAATAAAGAGAATGGTCATCAGTACATGTATGGGCATTTTCTCATTCCCTCAGATAGACAGAAACTTACTCCTAAAGATCCTCAGATGAAAAAGTTTCAGGAAGTCTTGCCCCTGAGAAGTGTTCTCTTAACAATCCTGGAAATCAGTCTGATAGCTGGACTCTCAGGCTATTTTAAAGCTTGATCTGTTCCATAAAAAGACAGTTTTGGGAAGAAGGGTTTGGTCATTTACAAAAGCCCCAACCCCTCTGTTAAAGAAGATCCTTCTATATATCCACCTGTTACCGGGTGACTGCGCTGTCATCTGGATGTGGCTGCCTCCTTAAAAGGAGAACAGGGCTAGACATGCTGACCTGGAAGTGGGAAGCTCCTGAGACCTCAGCCTTAGAGAAAAACACAGGCAAGGCAGGAACACCGAGGACAGCTGGGAAGGCAGTGCTGGCCTTTAATGCCAGCACTCAGGAGCCAGAGCAGGCTGACACCTTGAGCTTGAGGCCAGCCTGAGGCAGGCCTGGTCTAGAGAGTGAGTTCCAGGACAGCCAGGGCTACAAAGACACATCTGCCTCAAAAAAACGAAGACAAACAGACATACAGGCACCAACCAACAAAGGAAATGCAGCTGCTGAGGGCAGGAGAATCAACCTTCCCCAGGAAGGAGCCCAGATTGACTGTCCAATGCCAAGTGCTCAGCCGAGGAACCATACACATACAAGGACCCATACACGGACTGATCAGGTTGTATTTATATTTAGGATGCACACATAAACACGTGTATGCACACTCAACAATAATTTATAAACATAACAAAAACAGAAAAGAGGCCATTACCAGAGGGATACAAGAATGGGGTAGAAGAAAGAGAAATAAAATAATCAAATTCAAATTTTTTTAAAAAAATACATTTTGTAAGTCAATCTTGTTGACCCAGACCGGATGGCACACAGTTTTAATCCAAGCAATCTGAAAACAGAGGCAGAAGGATCTCTGCATGTTCAAGTCCAGCCTGGTTTACACAGCTGGTTTCAGGACAGCCCTGGGCAAGACACTTTCTCAAAATAAATAAATAAAACCACAATTTTTAAACTTCAGATGCAGACTTTTAACTAAAATTGGCTCTATAGATAAACACTGGGCAGTCTTATAGGGCAGTTTTTTTCACCTAGAGTCAGCCCTTTGAAGAAATTTCATCCTTTATTGAATGATGAGTTATATGAACAAATGTGCTCTTCCTAGAAAATTTGTCTCTTAAATATAAGCCATTTTTTCCAACAAAAAGGCCATTTTGTGTGAGTTGGTCTTTTGAATGTAGTGTCCATGACTTGAAGGAAAGCAGTTTCTGAGTGCTTCACATGCTAGGACTTACCTAGGCTTCCTCTGCTTTATTTTAATTAGACCTATCTTAACCAAAACGCAATGCTTTCTAAAGTTTCTAACACTGAAAAGGGAGAGCGGCATCCAAGGAGATTCCATAAGTTATAATCACAAAACATATGTATCTTTGGTAAAGGAGCTTCAAATCTCTTTAAGGTTAAAAACCAATCATTTTTGCTGGAAATTTGTCCTAAGGTAAAGGATTGCCCCAAAGAGGAACAAAATTAAAGGTAGGGGCACAATCACAAAAGAAGTGTATAAACATAAAATTTAAGAGTGAGGTGTGTCTTCTAACCTTACCAGGGCCAGGAATCAAGGTCTACACCACAACAGTTACTCACTTTCCATAAGGATCAGGCTCCTGAATCAGAAACTTGGTCTCCCAAGATGAGATTCTGTTGGCATTTAAGTCAGTCTATGCTGAAGTTCCATTTGAAAGCTCAGTCCCTTCTTTCAACTTAGGCCAGTTCCCTGCTGAATGCACAGCTACCAGCTTGGTGAACAGAGAAGGACAGGCATCGCCAGGCCTGAGGGGCACCAGAGACCTCCAGGTCTGGATGCAGCCTGGAGTGAGGCTGATTCCCCAGATGACCTGACTCAAGCTGACAGAGCACAAGGATTTTGCTCCCTGGGTTTTTGCTGGTCCTACTGTCCTTTTCCTCTCTAAAGCTGCCTTCAGTCTGGAAGTGACATCCATCCTTTGTCCCAGCTGGAGGTCAAAGGCTCCTGGCTCCCTGATGGACAAAAGCACAGCAGGTCTCCTCAGCAGCTGGTGGAGCCCAGCACAGAGCCACGCCTCAGTGTGGCTATTTCTGGGTCCAAATGGCAGCCTTGGGGGCTTTGGGCCAGGCTCTGAGAGTTTTTCTTAGCCCAGTGGGTTCACTTCCCCTTTTCTGAAGGGGAAGGAAAGCAGTATTTCTGGTGCCAGGGGCCATCTGGGCCCAGCACAGCTAGGAGGCCATCAGCTTGTTTCTAGAATTATTGTGTGTTTTCAGCAGGGTGAGGCTGTGAGGGAACTTGGTCCCAGATCCCAGGTGTGTCCTTTCCCCGCTGACCCCCCCCCCCCCCCCCCCGGGCTGCTCAGGGGCGCACAGACCTTTAGGCAATCATCCACAAGAGCTCCACCCTAGGGGCTTCTCCATCTCTCATCCTCAGGCTACTTTCAGTTTCTTTTCTTAGTGCTTGACTGAGTCAGCCTCTCCTTTCCCGGCAACATTTGCATTCATGACCCACCCAAAACCATTTTCTCTGATTTTGAGGGAGGCAAACAAGGACTTCTCAATGGTCAGGAGTAACCAACTGGGTAGACTTTGAAAAGGCAGATCCAGTTACTGTAGCAAGCTATGCCTCATCACAGCCAAGCGCCTAAGCAAGGACAGCTGTCAAAAGTTTGTAATAAGGGAAAACTAAACCAGGAAAAATGCAGGAGGTGCAGATGTACAACCCTGCCGCTATTTAACTGCGGCGACTGTGAACTGCCTTTGTGCTGTGGAACAGATTACTGCTCTGCTCTGTGGATGGAGGCAGAACAGTGATAAAGTCACCATGTTGGTATCCTGATCTGGGAAAACCTCAGCTATGGCCTTGCCAACAGGATGTTAGAATTATCATAGGGTGACAGCTGCCTTTGGGCAACGGATTCCTTCAAAGGGCTGAACAACCCTGGCAGCTGGGCACCGATCCTCCCTGCCTTGGAAGAAACACCTTGAGCTCAGTTCCCAGAGCTCTGTGGAGACACCATGAAGACTTTCAGTCCAACACACACCTGGAACAGGATCTCCAGCTTGGTGCCCACAGCAGTAAGCCCAGACCTCTGCCCTTTTTTTTCAAGAGTGGTTTTTCCTGTGTAGCCCTGAGTGCCTTGGAATGAGACAGCCTTGCACTAAGAGATTGGCCTGCCTCTGACTCTGGCCCCAGATTTCTGAAACTAAAAATATCCATTGCTACTGTCCAGCAAAAATAAACTTTTGAGAACGGACAAAACCTTCACAAAATGCTGCTTGGAAAAATAAAAGGCCACAAGTACAATTCAACCCCTCTGTGTGCCTCTGAAGGCAGCAGGTCCCATGGATCCATTCTTCCTATGGAGCCCAAAGCTCTAAAGGTGACACGGGAGAAAGGAGCCCAAACACTCAGGGTGTCCTCATGGGCAAGTGCTTGCTGAAGAGGACTCCAGCACTGTGGAAATCATGTTACCAATGACAAGAAGGATGTCAGGAAACTAAAGACCACAGACCCAGCAAAGGAAAAGTTTAAATGGCCGCAAAATGGGAGAGATGCAGGCTTTTTACCCATCAGAGGATGAGTATCCTTAATACCCAAGGAACTCAGATATTTAAGCATCTTTTACAAAGAAATTTTTGTCTTTATTATTTTTGTTTTTCATGTGCGCTAGTGTTTTGCTTCAGTGCATATCTGTATATGGGTGTCAGATGCCCTGAATGAAACTGGAGTTACAGATAGGTGTGAGCTGCTCTGTGTGTTCTGGGAACTGAGTCCTGATCCTGTGGAAAGGCAGCTGGTGCTCACAAGGACAGAACTAGCTCCCCGGGTCCCAGAATTTTGAGTACTGAACGAGAGAACAGTGAACCACCCTAACAATAAAAGGCCTAGCAAGGTAAGTACCTAGGTCCAGCTTCAGCAGGTCAGAAAGGGGAGTGGTGATGTGGTTTTGGCCTACTAAAAACACACACACACACACAGGAAGTCTAGCCCAGGGAACTGAGCTTTCTTCTTTCTTTTTCTTTATTTTTCTGTCTTTATTTTTCTCTTATTTCTTTTATATTTTGCCTAAGAGAAAAGTTCCTGCACAAGAAAGGATTACCTCACAACCATGAGTTACATGTTATTCACAGACAAATTAAAAACTTTGCACAAGAAGACACATTATGATCACAAGTTATATATTTTCCTTAGAAGCCCACAAGTAGTTAAATATTTTTCTTTATATTAATTTTCCAACCATAACATCTTTACCCCAAAGAAATGATTTGTTTATTGTTGAGTAAGGAAGTTTCAAGCAAGCCTAGCATATTCCAGCCAGCTCTGTTGTACTGGCAGGCAGCTGCTTACAGTTCTGGTGTAGCAGATTCCTATCCCATTACAGCTCTACAAAACCCTTAAACGAGTGGTCAGCTAACAATTTATCTTTCTTTACACATGATAGGCTCACCTAAATCTCCTTCACAGCTTGGTTGTTTCAAGGTGCACATTGAACCTCAGATGAAATCTGTAAGCTCTGAGCTGTCCTTGAGTATAGCAACACAATTGCTTTCTCTGATTATTAGCCTATTTTTCCACAGGTAGAATTGTGGGTCTATAATACATGAAACTTTCTTGTAAATTTTTTCCTTCCTCGAAAAAAAAGCAAAAAACAAAAACAAAACAAAACAAAAAAACACCTCACACCTAGCAAAAAGGAGGATGTCTTATTTCCTGTAATATGTCCTGTTGGAGAAACTGGCAGAGCATCCCAAACCATTTCCTAATCATCTTCACTGTCTTAACCACCTGTATCTTTTGGGCTGACTTCAAAAGTAATTGATCCAACTAAGCATCATCGGTCTTATAAAAACCATCTTCATTCTGACCTGTGAGTAATTTGCACAGGGGTAGGAGGGATATTCCTACAGGAAAATCACACTGTATTGGATACAATTGGCTTCTGTTACACAGTAATCACACATTGTAAAAGCAGTGAGAAAACAATTGCATCATGAAGCAGAAAGCACAGCAGAAGCTCGGGGTGTCCTGGACCCAATCTGCACATAGGCTCTGCCTCTCCGGGTGTACCCACACAGCCACACAGCTTTGCTATCGGGTGAATTATAGTCTATAAGCTTCATTGCTGGCTGGCTGCAGCTCCTCTCACATGACACCCCCAGTGAACATCATATTGTCAGAAGCTGAAGTACAAATGCCTGTCTGCATGGGGACAAGTGTTCATCCTCAGAGCCAGCTGGGAGAGGCACTAACACTACTGGTCAATATGGTTCCTGTGGAAGGTCTCTTTAGTCCCTGTGAGGATCCTCCATCCCAGCCCCTACAGTATCCCAAGGAGTTTCCATTTTCAACAGACTACAGGGCTCCCCCTTTCCACACTTCCTCCTCCCCAACATTAGTTTCCCTTTGCTTTCCTGATGACCACCATGGACATTCTAACCAAGGTAAGGTGGCATCTCTGAGTAGCATTAGTGCCTCCCTCAGTTGGCTAGCAAGGATGAATATTTCTCCCCATGCAGATGGGCATTTGTCTTAGGCCTCTGACAACATGAGGTCTTTCGTTGTTTGGGTGATGCAGTGTTTTCTCCTAAAAGACTCAGAATTCTGGGACCTGGAAACATGGTGCAGCAGGTGAGAGCACCATCTGCCATTTCCAGAGAACCTGGGTTCAATTTCCACCCCAATCATGGCAGCTCCCAGCAATCTGTAACTCCAGTTCCAGGGTATCAGATTCCCAAATACAGACACTCATTCATGGCAAAACTCCTATACAAATACAAATCAGAAATAATGAAGACAAAGAGCTTCTTCAGAAGATTTAAAAAATCTGAGTTCTTGTGTATTCTTGGTACTAATCCTCTGCCAGATGAAAATCTTTCAAAGTTTTCTCTGTTTGGGGGCATTTGATCTTTTCCATTTCTGGACCTAAGGTTTTCAGCTTCATAGCCTCTCACTTGCCATTTGTAACACTAACTCATTAGTGCTGGAGTATTATTATTCAACAAGGATTTGCTCAAGAGGTTACCCTGAGTGTTTGGGCTACATTTTATCTGCCACCTTTGGTGCTTTTGGCTCCATAGGAAGAATGGGTCTGTGGAACTGATGTCCCCAAACAGGGGCTCAGAGAGGGAACTAACTGCATTTTATTTGTGACCATTCTTATTCCAAGGATGATTTGTTGAAAGCATAGCCATTTCTCAAAAGTTTATGTTGTCCTGGGTGGTGATGGTACATGTCTCTAATCTCAGCAGAGGCAAAGAAATCACCGAGTTTGAGGTCAGCCTGGTTCAGGGCAACAAGAGATACACAGGGAACCCTGTCTTGCAGGAAGGGGAGCAATTTATTGTTTGCATCTTTGTCTAAACTCAAAATTTGTTTGGCCTAGGCTTGTTTATGGAACCTCAGGTCTGATCCGTCTGGACAATATCTGGTGGTCATATAAATGAATGTTTATCTGCCACTGTGGCTCCGTGAAACTCACAAATCTGGTGTGGGTCATTACCTGGATTCTTTTGTATGGGTTTGTTACTTGTTCATATAGGATCAGTTTGACCACCCCAGGTCTTTGTGATTCCACGTGAATTGTAGTGTTTAAGAAAGTTTCTAAAGAGACAGTCTGGGTGGAAATGCTGGCCTGATACCCGCTGTCCTGAAGTGACTGGCCTGGAATCTGCTGGTGCTCCCCTTCCTCTGAAGTAGAACACTGAGATTACAGGTCTGTGCTGTCCATACTTCTCTGCTCTGTAAGCAACATTTTAAAGCATACAGCAAACTGAATATTTATCAGGAGCAGGAGAGGAAACCGGAATCAGTTTTAGTTTGAAAATGAAGGCATTCAGTAAGGAAGCATGCTTGTAGGTTGCAGGAGTCCAGAGGAGCCTTCAGTTCTTTATGGCTCCCTGGTGCCAGCAGTGGTGGAGCAGCAGCCATGGGCAGGAGAGCTCTGGGCTAAGGACATGCATGGTTCCTACTTCGTGTGGAATCCCGTGGCAGCTTGCCTGGTAGAGCCCTCTTCCTGTTGCAAAACAAATGGACTTAGGCAGAAAACCTGAAAGCAACATTTTCCAGGAAGGCCAAAGGGTGACTCAGTCAGCTGCCAAGAAAAGAAACTGAAGGCAGCCAAGGGCAGAGCTGATGTAGAAGGGGGGTTGGGGGGGGCGGAGTTCCCTGAACCATGGACTGAGCTGGCTGTCTGGCCCTGGTTGTTGCCTGACAAATAAGCACAAGCACTGCCCTGTCTGGACCTAGATTTCCAAACCCAGTTCCACTGCAGCCATCTCCCAAGGCCAGTGCCTTTCTTAATACACGCTGAGAACTCTAGAAAGGGTCCAGAGGCTTCCAAGACCCTTGGCACCTGAAAACAGATTACCTTCAGCTAAGGGTAAGTGGACCCTCTCATCTGAGAAAACTGGAAAAATCTCAGGCAAAACCTCAGAGCAACTGGCTGTCATTTGCTGAGAGAAATCCACCACAGAGGTCCCTGGCCTGGCCTTGCTGCCAAGGCTTTTCAATACCCAGCTACCAGGAATGGGGAGCCTTTGATCCCCAGCTCTGATGAATGTCATTTCCAGACTGTAGCCATCCTTAAAGGGATACAGAGAAAGGATAGTGGGACCAACAGCAGTTTAGGGAGGAAATCCTTGTTCTTTGTCATCTTAAATCTGGTCTTCCAATGTCTCACCAGCCTCACCCCAGGCTGTATCCTGACCTGGAGATACTCAGGGGGCAGGCTATGCCTGTCCTTCTCTGATCACCAAACTAGGTAGTTTTATCACCCAGCAGGGAATTGACATAGTTTGCTGATCTTTTGAAGGAAAACTGCAGCCTAGACTCAGTCTATGTGAACAGAACCTTATGTCTGGGAGCCCCACCCAATTCTGATTCTGGGCCCTGACCCATGTAGAAAGCAGCAGTTCTTGTAGTGTGGACCTTGAATCCTGGTAGACACACCTAATGTTACACTTTACAGTTTACAAACGTTTGGTGACATTTTGTAAACTTTTGTTGTGGCTAGACCATTTACCTTAGAACAAATTTCCAGTAAAAATGATTGATTTTCATCTTAAATTGATTTTGAAGCTCCATTACCAAATATATGTGTTTTGTAATGATAACTTCTGGAATCTTCTTGGATGGGTTTGCCCTCTTTTGTTATTTTCAGTTTTACAAACTTTAGAAAACATTACATTTGGTTAAGATAGGTCTATTTCAGGGCAAGCAGATGAAGCTGTGTTAAGACCTAGTGTGTTAGGTGCCTAGAAAGTGCTTTTCTTCAAATTCTGCACACTTCATTCAAAAGACCAACTAGCATGGCATCAGCTTTGTTTTTGAAGAGTGGCCTGTAATGAAAAGACAGACTTTCTAGGAAGAGCACAGCTCTTCCTTTAAAGGATGCACATTATTCAAAGGGCTGAGTCTTGGTGAATAACACTGCCTTTTAAGACTGCCCAGCAATTAATTGGAGAGGGCTTTAACAGGAAAGACCCTAAAAGAAATGCCTAGATGGCCCTGGGAGAAGAAATAGATGAAATCTCCTGAGTAAACTGTGGGTGAGGGGAAAAATAAAGGGGAGGGGTTGAAGCAAAGAAAGAGCTCACTAAAGTTAAGAAGATTGTGGTTTGTTTGTTTGTTTACTGAGAGGTCTTCTCTCCATAGCCCTGGCTGTCCTGAACCTAGCTATGTAGACCAGGCTGGCCTCAACTCAAGAGATCACCCTGCTTCTGGCTCCTGAGTGCTGGGATTCAAGGTGGGAACCACTGCACTTCCTGGGCTCCTGCCTTGCCTGTGATTTTTCTCTAAGGCTGAGGTCTCAGGAGCTTCCCACTTCCAGGTCAGCATGTCTGTTTCTGTTTTCCTTCTAAGGAGGCAGCCACATCCAGAGGACAGTGCAGTGGAGCATCAACAGGTGGATTTCTAGAAGGATCTTCTTGAATGGAAGCATAGGTGGGTGAGGGTTGTAAATGAATCAGTCTTTACTCCAAAACTGATTTTTTTAAAGAGATGTTCAAATTTTTATTATAGATTGAGTTTTTTTTTTTAAATTTGAAGGCTCAACCCTACATTAAGTAGCATTTTATCCAAAACATGAGGTGGGGAGTTGTTTTTTATTTGTTTGTTTTGGTGCAGGTTGAAAATTTAAGAATTGATTTTGTAGTAACTCAAGACAACTGAAAGATTTATGTCCTTTCATTGATGGCCAAATAAACTGTAGTCTTGTACTACAGAAAATCCATCAAAACCAACGTAGGCATTCCTTGCTTTTAGAGGAAAAACTACAGAGACCATAATTTATGGTTTAAGGTAGACAATGATGAGGGTAATCCGGAAACGCTCACTCCTGACACGGTATGTCAATTATTTTGTTCCTCATAATTTGATGCTATTTTGCTTCAATTTAATTATTTTGGAGACTACATCTCCATCTAGGTGAAGGCCATGGAGATCTCAAATGTGTGAATGCTTGGGGGTGGGGTAGAGGGCTGAGAACTGTGTATGCAAAATAAACATGGAGTTAGAACAGGGAGGTGAGACACTCAATATTTCACACTCATTAAAAATGACTTTTCATGTCAGTGATTGACTGTATCTTATAGGTTAGGCATTGTATTTACTTTACATTGGTCATTTTATGTCAGTGTTTCTTCTGTGTAGCCCTGGCTGTCCTGCAGCCAGCTCTGTAAACCAGGCTTGAACTCACAGAGATCCTCATGCTTCTGCCCCCTGAGTGAGTGTGTGGGGGGGGGGGTGGATAAAGGTGTGCAGCCCTGCTGTGCTAGGTTAGACAGTTTTGAAAGCATCAACTTTCCATTTGAAAGGTTAAGTTCATGAAAAAAGCGAGCAATTCTGGGAAGAATCAGTTTCTCATTGAGATTGATGCACGGTAGATTTTTATTGTGTTGATCCCAGTTGCTTCCTTTGGATTTCAAGTTTAACTTCACACATCAGCACATTAAAGTCCAAAGAACAGTCACTGTCTTCAAAGTGTGGCTGTCTCAACTTTTCAGTCAGCACAGTGTCCCAAGAGACACCTCCCCAGCTGATTTGAGGCAAGATTCTATTCTGGAGCAGGGGAAGGATCTATGTGATGATGGAACTATTTATCCAAGCAAAACAGGATTATAAAGGTCACACTTGTAGAAGGAAAACTGGGCTTGGGATGATCATGGGGCCTGGTGTGCTCTAGAGGATGCAGAGAATTCTCTGGAAATAACATTCCATTTTGTTATCTGGTAAGCCCTGATAACCCAACCAGGTCCTACTTCCAGCTTCTAACCTTTGGATACATTTTGTGACAGAATCAAAAGCTCTGTGCCATCCTTTTCTTTGTTCCTCTTTGGAGCAATCCTTTATTTTAGAATGTAATGTAGCCTGAAAACTTGTGGTTTTCATCAGAAAGTGCTTTTAACAATCTTCAACCAAAGTATTTCCATAAGAACACAGAAAGTGGCCCTGGAACTCAGTAGGTAGATGATGGCTGTTCTCTGCCTCCAAGTGCTGAGATCAGGAGCCTGGACTAGCACACTCACTAAGACAGACTTATGCTTTTGTTCTAAATGAGTTTTATATTGTTGGGGGGGTTTTGTATAAAAAAAAAGTGCATATTTCCCAAATAAGCAGATAATAAATAGTATCACTTTTTTTTTTTCTTTTTTCTTTTTTTTTAAATACAGCCAGCCTCCAAAGGCCCCTACTTGGGCTGAAATCATTCTAACACTACAGGCTGAACATATTCTAGGATCTGAATATTTTCATTTGCTGGGATACTGTCTTTTAGCATTACCATAGTGAAAGGAAAATTTAACAATAGATATTTAAAAACATTTATTTTGGTATCCTATATCACATAGCCTTGATTTTTCAAAACTCATATATGTTGTCTGTGTATTGAGAATACTCTTGGATGAGTTCCAGTAGTTCAAAAGCTCTCTCTCTTGGGATTTGGAGGCACCAGGTACTCATGTGGTAATCAGACACACATACATACAAAACATTAGTACACATCAAATAAATAAGTACATTTAAAATATTCTTAGAGGGTCTGGAGAGAGATAGCCCATTTTAAGAGTACATGTTGCCTTTGCAGGGGACCCAGGTTGAGTCCCTGACACTCCCACAGTCCCTCACCTTCTTCCAGGTTCCATGAAGCACTCTTCTTGCCTCTGTGCATACTAGACACACACACTATGCATAGATATACTAGCCAGAAAAGGCAATCATACACATAAAATGAAAATAAATTGATTCCTTTAATATGTAGAAGATCCTTGAGCTATGAATCAGAGAGGGAGAGAGAGGGACAGAGAGACAGAGAAGAAGCCAGAAAATGGTCCACATCTTTTAGCCAGGCATTGGGTCAGCCTAGTCTGCTGTGTTTCCAGCACATCCAAGACTACAGAGAGATACTCTGTCTTAAAAAACAAACCTGTAGTCTGAAATTTCTAGCCTGTTTTAGCCCTGAGATCTGGATAAGCAGCACTCCCAAACAATCACACAAAGTCTTACATTATTACATGCTATTTGGCCTATGGCTCAGGCATATTACTTTCTACTCTTACTCTTAAACTAAGCCATGATTCGGCAAAAGGCTTAGTACATCTCCCAGAGCAGCATTTTCGTCTTCTTTCCACGGAGTCTGCCTGGCATCTTGGCTCTGCTCTTCCTCTTCCCAGAGTTTTCTTAGTCTGGTGGCTCTTCCCACACTTCCTGTCTGCCTTCTGGCCAATCATTATTTTATTAACTCATTAGGAGAGACAAATATTTACAATGTACAAGAACACTATCGCACACCACAAAACAATAAGCAAAACAAAGGGAAAGAAAAAAATGATTCTTCATTATTCTTCCAATGAAATGACTTTAATATCTATAGGTATATTCAGTAAAGACAATGTTTTTTTTGCCATAAAAAAATTGACAAGGAAAATAACATTTAAATAACCATGAAATGATCTGATTTTAAAAGAGGGTGAGATCCACCTGCCTCTCCATGCCAAATGCAGAAACTAAAGTCCCCCTCCAATGCCATCTGGCAAAGCAGAGTTTTTATGAAACAAAGGCACTTTCTGTAAAGCATCCATGTATCTCACACACTCCTACTATATTTCAGAGATGGTTATTCTTACGGTTGTGCTCAGTTCATTTTAAAGTTTTGTGAGACATGTTTCAAGGTTTCCCCAAATTTATAAATATTTGTCAGTCTTAATAAATATTTATAAATTTAGGTCTTCCCTAAATAAAAAAGGACATAACATCTTTCATTATTTGATTTATAATTTGTATTTGTTTCTTTTGGTTATTTTTTTAATTTTTTTTTTTTTTGGACACAGGGCTTCTCTGCTTTAATTGTCCTAGAACTCACTTTGTAGATGAGGCTGGCCTAGAACTCATGAAGATCCAGCTGCCTCTGCCCTCTCAGCGCTGGTCTTCAAATTGTCCACCACCATGTCTTGAATACTTTTATTTTCTCATCTACTGATTTATTCAGGGTTTACTCATACGCCCCGTCTCTTCCACAAGAGGTGTGCACAAGAAGATGTGTCTTAGAGCAAAAGAACATTGGACAGTTTTAGCTATCGATGCAAGGTACCAACTCTATAGCTATTGGTCTTGAGTGTAGTAATTTAGGAAGAACATAACCTGAACTCAGGATTAGAGAGGTATGGGGTGTCAGCATGTGAGAGGGCAGATCACCTGCCCATTAACAGATGCTAAAGGACCTTGAAGGTCAGTGATCCTCCATGGAGCCCTTTGAATTCTAAAGAGAGGAGGGGGTGAGAGCAGAGCTGCAGCTGGTCATTCAGAGGGCATCTGGAAGAGACCCCTGGACTTTGGCTCTGGAGTAACTAAGGGGAGCTCAATGATTAGTGAATGAGCCTCTCGTGAGAATGCTCCAAAAATATCTCTGAGCCTCATGATCAATAGTCTGCTTCCTGTCATTCATTACAAGGAAGACCTTTGAACAGTGTGACCAGAAGACTTCTGTCTCATGCTGTCCCTGAGAATCTCAAGGGTACAGACTCCATCCTCAGGGCCAGAAGGCATGGCAGCATGAGATCCAGACTCACTGCACCCAGCAACCCATGCACCCCGATTTCAACTGATATTGGACAGCACGGGATGATTGTCACTTTTAAATTAATTGCTTCATTCATTTATTCATTCATTCTTCCATTCTGTGATGGCTTTAATGAAGATGGTCCCAAAGGCTGATGCTTGAAGGCTTCCTTCCTAGCTGGTGAAACTCTTCTGGAAAACTGAGGAGCTGTGAACATATTGGAGGAAGTGTATCGCTGGTTATGGATATGAGATTTCCAAGGACCACCGTTATGAACTCACTGAGCGCCCCCCTCCTTTTACTGGATCAGGATATGAGCTCTCTCATCTGATTCTTCTCTCTGCCATCATGTGATCTATCCCTCTGAAACCATAGGCCAAATCTCTTTCTTTTCCATGTGCTGTGATTATAATATTTAATCACAGGCATAGTGATGACCTTAGGAAGGATTGCAAGTTGTTGACTTCATGCAACCATCTAGTCCCCTTTGAGCCTACCCCATACTGAAATCTCCTCCTACTTCTCAGACTTTCTGGATACTATTAGCCATCATTTTCTCCACACTTGTTACCCAACTACTCTCATGTGTTAGGAGGAAACACAATTTTCTGAATCCACCTGATGATCTAAGCCTCACAAAGGAGAGACACTGGGTATCTGTCAACTTGAGACTTGGTGACTCACTCTGTGTGGATATCTACAGGTGCATTCACCCTTCAGCAGATCATGGGACTTCATTGGTGAAGGACAATCCTTCTTTCCTGTCTGTTCCCCACACTCTTCCCTCCCTTTTTTATTCCTGGATATTTTCCTTGGTAATATCAGTCTGCTTATAGAATTAAGGCTGCAGATAGCATCACTATTTACATCTATCTGGCGTGTGTTGATTCTCTGGCCTTCAATAATGTGGGGTCTGCAAGTGGTGTTCAGACATCCGTGGAGACAGACACAGGTAAAATATAAGTAAAACCCACACCATCAGCAGCATCAACGAAGAGCAGGTAAATACACAAACAAACCAGTGGTGGCATTATCTGAGTTCTAACACTAAACTGTATGTGCATAGGAAGCGAGAGCAGCATTATATGAGGTATGTTTTAAAAATGGACAGACTTATGGAAACAGTGACTGTGTTGTGTGAGTCATAGCATTAAAACCATAATCCAAGGCACGATTAGTAACATCTATAAATAGAAAAATATTCATGCAATAACAATTAGTGAAAAAATGTCTAGGAATTTGATTGATGAGAGGTCTTCGGAAGAGGAAAAAGAGAAACAAAAGGTTCTGACAAAAATATAAATGTTACTAGGAACTGGCTACCATACCAGGTACACCATTATTAGTGTTATACCAGTAAATACCATCAAAGCAAATGCAGACCTAACACAGTGTTTCATAAATTGCAGAATTCTCCAGGAGGTGCTGCCAGCCAATGAAATATACACCAGTGAGTCAAGAAACTGTTTGCAGCTGGGGGCGAAGTTAAGGATCTCCATATGAACCATATTGTTTTCTGGTACCTACTTCATGGATTCCCACCATTCCCTCCCAATGTTGGCAAACTGCACAGGCAGAATAACCACGGGCTTTCCCAGGATCCCAAGGCCAGACCAAAATGTGGAGGCTATGAGAGAGAAGCCCTCGGGTCAGCCTGGTCCAGAGTCTTGCCTGTGGTTCAAAAAACTCACCTGAGCAGTTGCCAGGCCCCAAGTGGGGAAGGGCAGAAAGAAGAAGGAAGTGCCAGACAGCAGGCCAGAAGAGCTGAACACTGGTCCAGACATGCCTAAGCTCTGGCTTTGTGCCATGGGAATCACCCTGAGACAAAGTGCAGCCTCCACAGGGACCCCAGTGGTGAAGTGGCCAGTCAGTGGCTTCAGGGCAGATCTGAGCATCTTGGTCAGAGCCATTTTACTTCAAGCTTGAATGTTTTCATTGGCTCCAGCTGTGTCCTCTCAATACCATGGAGCTGAGAGGGCTGGCTGACAAGTCACCTACTGGCAGGTCGAAATGCCCAGCGAAATCTTGGAGGGCATGAGGGGTGCTAGTGAGAAGCCCTCCTGCCAGCATGGGCCAGAGTTTTGCACACGCAGGGTGTGCTGCCCAGGGCTTCAGCTGCACCGGGAAAGTAAGCCACACACTGTTGCACTGAAGAAAACCAGCTAGAATGAATGAGGATGTTCAGGCAAGAATCCTCTTGACACAGACCTCACTCTAAAATGCTGAAAGGCGCCGGCAGCTCTCTAAGGCTCTATGCTGCCAAATACCGGTATGCAGCAGAAACGTGCTATGCAGCATATAGTGCAAGGAATGCGCTCCAGGAGCCCATGCAAAAATTGCCACCATCTCCTCCAGTGGCCAGTGGTAGGTCTCTGGCACTCCCCAGAGCTTCTCCCTTGGGACGTCCCGGTGTTCAGCATTTCGTCGCCACGGTGGGGCGCTCTGGAGCAGGTCAGGGGCCGCCCAGCCTCTGTTACTTGTTCTATGGCAGAGTCCTCCATTGGTCCTGGGACTTAGGTTTGTCCTGTCCCTTGTGGATGACGAGGAGGGAGTCTGACTTGCAGGAAGAGTCGGTCTTCCGGCAGGATCCCTTGAAGTGAAATTGAAGCGGGGCTCTTGGTGGTCTCCTCTGTCGAAGGGCAATGCCCCTAGGACCGGATAGAAAGGAAGAGGACAGGGACCACGGTTTGAAATCCGCTGGCGATAGAAATCGAACCAATTTACATTTTAGAAATGAAGGCGAGCCAGCCAACAGAAATTTGGAAAACGAAACCTGGCAGGATGCTAAGTGCACTGGTGCACACCTCTACAGAGGAGTCAGCTGTTTCTGGCGTTCGGTTCTCATGTAATCGGATCATGCTTCGTGGTTCCTGTAGAACCCCGCTCAGCCCTGCTGATAATAACAAGACTGCTGCAGAAAATCGCCAGCGCAGTTAATAAACACGGACCCCTTGGTGCCTGGGCCTGCTGATAGCGCATAGGAAGTCTCTTCTGCTGACGAATCGCTTACACCAGCGGATCACGGGGCGGCAAAACCGCAAGAAGTGGCACTTGTGCACCCAGAATGACCTTAAGGCTGAGTGAGAACGCCACAGCGACACCTCCCGGGAAGAAGGGTCCGGACAGCCGCCCGGGGATGGAGCCTGGTAAAGTAAAGGCTCATGCCTTTCAGCTTCTGGCTGGCACTTCTTCATTATCCCGGGCTCCCGCTGTGCCCACCCACTACCCTGAGGGAGGACCTGCCCACGGACCACCGACTAGTGCTAGTTCCCAAGGCCGGACCAAATCCTGATGATCGCCAGTGAGAAGTCGTCCAACTGATGAGATACAACTAACTCCTCTTGACTGCTGCAGGAGAGCACTAGCACCGGGCCACAGGGGCGCCTCCACGGAGAAAGGAGTGCAAAAGCCAAAGGGGACAGCGCCGCACTCGATTCCTGAACCGGGCTGTCCCTGAAAACCGTCAGCGCAACGAAAAGAACACAGCCAAGACCTCTCGAGATCCTTGCAATAGACACCTAGTGTATCTTCTTTCAGACGGCCTGCGTGGGATGACTTCGGACACTTGTCCGACAGAAAACGGGCATTTGCGATGGCATCGGTATGAAAGCTGCTCAGGAAAGAAACCGGACGAATTTTCATCGTTTGGAAATGACTGCGAGCTGATAATAGAAGTCATGAACACGAAAGGAAGCTGCGGAGTCCAGGCTGCAGGTGATGCTCATTCGCACCGGGGAGGCAGCCGGTTCCCGGTGTTGTCGGTACGTAATTCGGATCACGGATCGTGCTTCCTGTGGAATCCCGCAGCAGCCAGACTGTCAGAGCCCTATTGGTGCCGCAAACCCAAAGGACTCAGGCAGAAAATCGACAACGCAGTTTATAACCACGTTGGGATTGCAGTCCGTGTCTGCCGACGGCCAGTCCGAAGTCGGCTGGACAGACGGAGCAGGGACACTCGCCGACTGCGGAACCGTCAAAACCACCGGGAAAGTCGTTGGCGCCCGCGTCGTGCACCCGGAACGGTGCCAGCCCGTTTGCTCCTGCCACAGCGACCCCTGCGGTGAACAGGGGTCCCGTCTGCAGCTCGGAGGCGGAGCTGCACTTGGACCACCTCAGGAGGGGTTTGGATTCTGTCCCCACCCGCAGCTCCGCCTGCCACAGGCAAGACCAACACTTGCCTCAGGGGTCGCTGTGGCGCCCGCGGTCGAATGAGTGGCGATTCCTGGTGCACATACGCCAGACGCGCTTTGCCGGCCGGTGAACCGATCCTGTGCGAGATTCGTCCGCCGAACCGACTTCTCATCGGCTGTCGGCAGACGGGCTGCAGCAGGATCTTCAGGAACAACGAACCACGATTCCGACGACGCCTCGGGTGCCTTCGTTTTCCCGTCCTCTACCGGTTGTCGTTTCTAAACGATGTAAATACGCCCGGTTTCCTTCGTTAGCGGATTTCATACGGATGCCATCGCAAATGCCCGTTTTCCGCCAGGCAAGTGTCCGAAGGAAGACATCCGAACCGGCCTTGAAAGAATCCAAACTCCGTGCTTGTGCCACAGACAGATCTCGGTGGCAGCTGTGTTCCTTTGGTTAAGCTGAAGGTTTTCGGGGACAGCGCGGTTCAGGACTCGAGTGCAGCGCTGCCTCCCAAGGCCTTAGCCCTCTTTCCATGCTTTACTCGTTCGCGACGCCATCGCGAGCCCCGTTGGACGGCTCCGACCGCGGGGAACAATCCGGACATCGCAAGCGGAACCGCTTCTCACTTGTGCCCTCCAGGTCGCGTCTCACAGGTTTGGTAAGGCCTTAAAAACCAGCGCTAATCGGTGGTCAGTCCGCAGGCCCTCGGGTCCAGGGTGGTGGGTGGGCACAGCGGGAGTAGAGGAATAACGTTTGTTGTCCCAACAGCAACTTACCCGGGAATCCTAGAAATTTGGTATCTGGAATGCCTCCACTAACGTTAGAAACAGGCGCGCAAGCCCAGTAAATCACCTTTGGAATCATTTACTAAACAGGTAAGAATTGACACGGGCCACCAAAGTCACATTGGTAAATATGTTTATTTTGGAAGCAGCCTGCTGCACTGAAGTCAACCGTCTAGAATGAATGAGGGGGTTCAGGCAAGGATCCTCTTGGCACAGAGCTCACTCTAAAATGCTGAAAGGCGCCGGCAGCTCTCTAAGGCTCTCTGCTGCCAAATACCGGTATTCAGCAGCCACGTGGCACGCGACATATAGTGCAAGAAATGCGCTCCAGGAAGCCAAGCAAAGCCTGCCACCATCTTCTGCAGTGGCCAGTGGTAGGTCTCTGGCACTCCCCAGAGCTGCTCCCTTGGGACGTCCCGATGTCCTGCATTTCGTCGCCACGGTGGGGCGCTCTGGAGCAGGTCAGGGGCGGCCCAGCAGCTGTTACCGGTTCTTTGGCAGAGTCCTCCACTGGTCCGGGGGTCGCAGGTTTCTCCGGTGGCTTGTGGAAGACGAGGAGGGAGTCTGGCTGGCTGGAAGAGTCGATCTTCGGGCAGGATCCCGCGAAGTCATCCTGGAGAACTTGAAGCGGTTGCTCCTGGCAGTCGCCTCTGTCGGAGGGCATCGTCACCCCTAGGACCGGATAGAAAGGAAGAGGCCAGGGACCACTGTCTTCCGAGAAGACTGGGAGCGGCGGACGCTCGGCCTCTGGCAGCACAGGGGCGGAATCCCAGGCCTGCTTCACGCGGACAGACCAGAAAGTGGGCTCCATCGCTTGAGCAGCACGTGCACCCAAAGGACGACAGCAGCCGCTGAGCTCGTGCAGGCAGCAGAGCCTTCTGCAGGCTCCGGCTCTGGCTATTTGTAGTCTCACAAGGGGGCGGGGACCTGTGAATTGGGAAATTTCTTGAACAGAAAACGTTCATTGCTATCGGACAAACGAACGAAATCGGACGAATTTTCGCAGGCGGCATGGCAGAGTCTGATTCCAGGCTCAAAACCAAATCGGCAAAGAAACGTAACTACGACCGTCGTCGTTTCTGCCGGCTGCTGACAGCCGATCGTAAATCTGCTTTGCGGACGAATCGCCGACATCTGCGGACCACGGGCCGGCGTAATTCGCGTTCCACGGTCCGGCAAAACCACTGGTACGGCCTTGAGGCTGTTGGCGGGGCCACATCGACACCTGTCGTGAAGAAGGGTCCGGACAGGGGCTCGGAGATGGAGCCCTAGAAGGAGAAGATGCCTTTCAGCTTCTGACTGGCACTTCTTCCTTGTCCCGAGCTCCGTCCCTGCCCACCTCCCACTGTGAACCCGAGACGGGATGGCAGGAGAGTGAAGGTCATAGAAGCCAGTACCACACTCGAGTACTGAAGCGTGTGGTCTCCGAAAACCGTTAGCAGTACGAAAGGAACATGCTTGCCACTTGCCACTGAGATCAGTCGAACAAACACCGAGTTTATCGTCTTTCAGGGTCCGATGTCTTCGGACACTTGCGGGAAAGAAAACGGATATTTAAAATTGCATCGGTATGAAATCCGCTAGCTAAAGAAATCAAACGAATTTACAGCGTTTGGAAACGAAGGCGAGTCAGCCAACAGGAGATGTCGGGAAAACGGAACGAAACTGCGGCGTCCTAAAGGCGTCCGGTGCACACTCGAACAGAGGAGTCGGGTGTTTCTTGCAGAAAATCGCCAACGCAGTTTATAATCACGGACGGATTAGGGATTCCATGTAGGTCCTTAACTCCGGATTCGATGTCGGTCCTTAATTCGATTCCTGAACCGTGCTGTCCCGGAAAACCGTCAGCGTAACCAAAGGAACACAGCTGCCACCGAGATCGACGGCACAAACACCTAGTTTTTGGTCTTTCAAATGGACAAGGTCGCATGTCTTCGGACTCTTGCCCTGCGGAAAACGGGCATTTGCGACGGCATCCGTATGAAATCCGCTAACGAAGGAAACCGGGCGTATTTACGTCGTTTAGAAACGATAACGGGTAGAAGACCGGTAAAGGAAAGCATGCGCGGCATCCTGACAGCATCTAGTGCACACTGGCACCGGGAAGTCCGCCGTTTCTCGGAGTCGTCGTCGGAATCGTGGTTCGTTGTTCCTGAAGATCCTGCTGCAGCCCGTCTGCCGACAGCTGATGAGAAGTCGGTTCGCCACAGGATCGGTTCACCGGCCTGCAAAAGCCCATCCACTGGGCTAGAATCCAAAAGGCTCTGAGGGGGTTCATGTGCAGCTCCGCCTCGGAGCTGCAAACCCCACACGTCTTCACCGCAGGGGTCGCTGTCACAGGAGCAAACCGGCTTGTCACCCTTCCGGGTGCACCACGAAGGCGCCAATGAGTTTCCCGGTGATTTTCAGGTATCCGCAGTCGGCGAGTGTTCGAGCTTCGTCTGCCCAGCCGATTTCGGACTAGCTGTTCCTTTCGTACTGCTAACGGTTTTCGGAGACCACACGCTTCAGTACTCGAGTGTGGTACTGGCTTCTATGACCTTCACTCTCCTGCCATCCCGTCTCGGGTTCACAGTGGTAGGTGGGCAGGGACGGAGCTCGGGACAAGGAAGAAGTGCCAGTCAGAAGCTGAAAGGTATCTTCTCCTTCTAGGGCTCCATCTCCGAGCCCCTGTCCGGACCCTTCTTCACGACAGGTGTCGATGTGGCCCCGCCAACAGCCTCAAGGCCGTATCAGTGGTTTTGCCGGACCGTGGAACGCGAATTACGCCGGCCCGTGGTCCGCAGATGTCGGCGATTCGTCCGCAAAGGAGATTTACGATCGGCTGTCAGCAGCCGGCAGAAACGACGACGGTCGTAGTTACGTTTCTTCGCCGATTTGGTTTTGAGCCTGGATTCAGACTCTGCCATGCCGCCTGCGAAAATTCGTCCGATTTCGTTCGTTTGTCCGATAGCAATGAACGTTTTCTGTTCAAGAAATTTCCCAATTCACAGGTCCCCGCCCCCTTGTGAGACTACAAATAGCCAGAGCCGGAGCCTGCAGAAGGCTCTGCTGCCTGCACGAGCTCAGCGGCTGCTGTCGTCCTTTGGGTGCACGTGCTGCTCAAGCGATGGAGCCCACTTTCTGGTCTGTCCGCGTGAAGCAGGCCTGGGATTCCGCCCCTGTGCTGCCAGAGGCCGAGCGTCCGCCGCTCCCAGTCTTCTCGGAAGACAGTGGTCCCTGGCCTCTTCCTTTCTATCCGGTCCTAGGGGTGACGATGCCCTCCGACAGAGGCGACTGCCAGGAGCAACCGCTTCAAGTTCTCCAGGATGACTTCGCGGGATCCTGCCCGAAGATCGACTCTTCCAGCCAGCCAGACTCCCTCCTCGTCTTCCACAAGCCACCGGAGAAACCTGCGACCCCCGGACCAGTGGAGGACTCTGCCAAAGAACCGGTAACAGCTGCTGGGCCGCCCCTGACCTGCTCCAGAGCGCCCCACCGTGGCGACGAAATGCAGGACATCGGGACGTCCCAAGGGAGCAGCTCTGGGGAGTGCCAGAGACCTACCACTGGCCACTGCAGAAGATGGTGGCAGGCTTTGCTTGGCTTCCTGGAGCGCATTTCTTGCACTATAAGTCGCGTGCCACGTGGCTGCTGAATACCGGTATTTGGCAGCAGAGGGCCTTAGAGAGCTGCCGGCGCCTTTCAGCATTTTAGAGTGAGCTCTGTGCCAAGAGGATCCTTGCCTGAACCCCCTCATTCATTCTAGACGGTTGACTTCAGTGCAGCAGGCTGCTTCCAAAATAAACATATTTACCAATGTGACTTTGGTGGCCCGTGTCAATTCTTACCTGTTTAGTAAATGATTCCAAAGGTGATTTACTGGGCTTGCGCGCCTGTTTCTAACGTTAGTGGAGGCATTCCAGATACCAAATTTCTAGGATTCCCGGGTAAGTTGCTGTTGGGACAACAAACGTTATTCCTCTACTCCCGCTGTGCCCACCCACCACCCTGGACCCGAGGGCCTGCGGACTGACCACCGATTAGCGCTGGTTTTTAAGGCCTTACCAAACCTGTGAGACGCGACCTGGAGGGCACAAGTGAGAAGCGGTTCCGCTTGCGATGTCCGGATTGTTCCCCGCTGTCGGAGCCGTCCAACGGGGCTCGCGATGGCGTCGCGAACGAGTAAAGCATGGAAAGAGGGCTAAGGCCTTGGGAGGCAGCGCTGCACTCGAGTCCTGCACCGCGCTGTCCCCGAAAACCTTCAGCATAACCAAAGGAACACAGCTGCCACCGAGATCTGTCTGTGGCACAAGCACGGAGTTTGGATTCTTTCCAGGCCGGTTCGGATGTCTTCGGACACTTGCCCGGCGGAAAACGGGCATTTGCGATGGCATCCGTATGAAATCCGCTAACGAAGGAAACCGGGCGTATTTACATCGTTTAGAAACGACAAGCGGTAGAAGACACCCGAGGCGTCCTGACAGCATCTAGTGCACACTGGCGTCGTCGGAATCGTGGTTCGTTGTTCCTGTAGATCCTGCTGCACCCGTCTGCTGACAGCCGATGAGAAGTCGGTTCGGCGGACGAATCTCGCACAGGATCGGTTCATTGGCCGGCAAAGCGCGTCTGGCATATGTGCACCGGGAATCGCGGCTCATTCGACCGCGGGCGCCACAGCGACCCCTGAGGCAAGTGTTGGTCTTGCCTGTGGCAGGCGGAGCTGCCGGTGGAGTCAGAATCCAAATGTCTCCTGAGGTCGTCCAAGTGCAGCTCCGCCTCCGAGTGCAGACGGGACCCGTGTTCACCGCAGGGGTCGCTGTGGCAGGAGCAAACAGGCTGGCCCCTGTTCCGGGTGCACGACGCGGGTGCCAACGACTTTCCCGGTGGTTTTGACGGTTCCGCAGTCGGCGAGTGTCCCTGCTCCGTCTGCCCAGCCGACTTCGGACTGGCCGTCGGCAGACACGGACTGCAATCCCAACGTGGTTATAAACTGCGTTGTCGATTTTCTGCCTGAGTCCTTTGGGTTTGCGGCACCAATAGGGCTCTGACAGTCTGGCTGCTGCGGGATTCCACAGGAAGCACGATCCGTGATCCGAATTACGTACCGACAACACCGGGAACCGGCTGCCTCCCCGGTGCGAATGAGCATCACCTGCAGCCAGGACTCCCCGCTTCCTTTCGTGTTCATGACTTCTATTATCAGCTCGCAGTCATTTCCAAACGATGTAAATTAGTCCGGTGTCTTTCGTTAGCAGCTTTCTTACCGATGCCATCGCAAATGCCCGTTTTCTGCCGGACAAGTGTCCGAAGTCATCCCAAGCAGGCCGTCTGAAAGAAGATACACTAGGTGTCTATTGCAAGGATCTCGAGAGGTCTCGGCTGTGTTCTTTTCGTTGCGCTGACGGTTTTCAGGGACAGCCCGGTTCAGGAATCGAGTGCGGCGCTGTCCCCTTTGGCTTTTGCACTCCTTTCTCCGTGGAGGCGCCCCTGTGGCCCGGTGCTAGTGCTCTCCTGCAGCAGTCAAGAGGAGTTAGTTGTATCTCATCAGTTGGACGACTTCTCACTGGCGATCATCAGGATTTGGTCCGGCCTTGGGAACTAGCACTAGTCGGTGGTCCGTGGGCAGGTCCTCCCTCAGGGTAGTGGGTGGGCACAGCGGGAGCCCGGGATAATGAAGAAGTGCCAGCCAGAAGCTGAAAGGCATGAGCCTTTACTTTACCAGGCTCCATCCCCGGGCGGCTGTCCGGACCCTTCTTCCCGGGAGGTGTCGCTGTGGCTTTCTCACTCAGCCTTAAGGCCATTCTGGGTGCACAAGTGCCACTTCTTGCGGTTTTGCCGCCCCGTGATCCGCTGGTGTAAGCGATTCGTCAGCAGAAGAGACTTCCTATGCGCTATCAGCAGGACCAGGCACCAAGGGGTCCGTGTTTATTAACTGCGCTGGCGATTTTCTGCAGCAGTCTTGTTATTATCAGCGGGGCTGAGCGGGGGTTCTGCAGGAACCACGAAGCATGATTGGATTACATGAGAACCGCACCCCAGAAACAGCTGACTCCTCTGTAGAGGTGTGCACCAGTGCACTTAGCATCCTGCCAGGTTTCGTTTTCCAAACTTCTGTTGGCTGGCTCGCCTTCATTTCTAAAACGTAAATTGGTTCGATTTCTATCGCCAGCGGATTTCAAACCGTGGTCCCTGTCCTCTTCCTTTCTATCCGGTCCTAGGGCGATGCCCTTCGACAGAGGAGACCACCAAGAGCCCCGCTTCAATTTCACTTCAAGGGATCCTGCCGGAAGACCGGAGGACAAACCTAAGTCCCCGGACCAATGGAGGACTCTGCCATAGAACAAGTAACAGCGGCTGGGCGGCCCCTGACCTGCTCCAGAGCGCCCCACCGTGGCGACGAAATGCTGAACACCGGGACGTCCCAAGGGAGAAGTTCTGGGGAGTGCCAGAGACCTACCACTGGCCACTGGAGGAGATGGTGGCAATTTTTGCATGGGCTCCTGGAGTGCATTCCTTGCACTATATGCTGCATAGCACGTTTCTGCTGCATACCGGTATTTGGCAGCATAGAGCCTTAGAGAGCTGCCGGCGCCTTTCAGCATTTTAGAGTGAGCTCTGTGCCAAGAGGATTCTTGCTTGAACATCCTCATTCATTCTAGCAGGTTGTCTTCAGTGCAACAGTGTGTGGCTTACTTTCCCGGTGCAGCTGAGGCCCTGGGCAGCACACCCTTCACGTGCAAAACTCTGGCCCATGCTGGCAGGAGGGCTTCTCACTAGCACCCCTCATGCCCTCCAATATTTCCTTGGGCATTTCGACCTGCCAGTAGGTGACTTGTCAGCCAGCCCTCTCAGGTCCATGGTGATGAGAGGACACAGCTGGAGCCAATGAAAACATTCAAGCTTGAAGCCAAATGGCTCTGACCAAGATGCTCAGATCTGCCCTGAAGCCACTGACTGGCCACTTCACCACTGGGGTCCCTGTGGAGGCTGCACTTTGTCTCAGGGTGATTCCCATGGCACAAAGCCAGAGCTTAGGCATGTCTGGACCAGTGTTCAGCTCTTCTGGCCTGCTGTCTGGAACTTCCTTCTTCTTTCTGCCCTTCCCCGCTTGGGGCCTGGCAACTGCTCAGGTGAGTTTTTGAACCACAGGCAAGACTCTGGACCAGGCTGACCCGAGGGCTTCTCTCTCATAACCTCCACATTTTGGTCTGGCCTTGGGATCCTGGGAAAGCCCGTGGTTATTCTGCCTGTGCAGTTTGCCAACATTGGGAGGGAATGGTGGGAATCCATGATCTTGAAGAAGTAGGTACCAGAAAACAATATGGTTCATATGGAGATCCTTAACTTTGCCCCCAGCTGCAAACAGTGTCTTGAACACTGGTGTATATTTCACTGGCTGGCAGCACCTCCTGGAGAATTCTGCAATTTAAGAAACACTGTGTTAGGTCTGCATTTGCTTTGATGATATTTACTGGTATAATGCTGATAATGGTGTACCTGGTATGGTAGCCAGTTCCTAGTAACATTTATATTTTTGTCATAACCTTTCGTTCCTCTTCTTCCTCTTCTGAAGGCCTCCCATCCTTCAAATTCCTAGAAATTTTTTCACTAATTGTTATTGCATGAATATTTTTCTAATTATAGATGTTACTAATCGTGCCTTGGATTCTGGTTTTAAGGCCATGACTCACACAACACAGTTACTGTATCCATAAGTCTGTACAGTTTTAAAAACATACCTCATATAATGCTGCTCCCGCTTTCTATGCACATACAGTTTAGTGCTAGAACTCAGATAATGCCACCCCTGGTTTGTATGTGTATTTACCTGCTCTTCGTTGATGCTGCTGATGGTGTGAGTTTTACTTATATTTTACCTGTGTCTGTCTCCACGGATGTCTGAACACCACTTGCAGACCCCACATTATTGAAGGCCAGAGAATCAACACACCCCAGATAGATGTAAATAGTGATGCTATCTGTAGCCTTAATTCTAAAAGCAGACTGATATTACCAAGGAAAATATCCAGGAATAAAAAAGGGAGGGAAGAGTGTGGGGAACAGACAGGAAAGAAGGATTGTCCTTCACCAATGAAGTCCCATGATCTGCGGAAGGGTTAATGCACCTGTAGATAACCACACAGACTGAGTCACCAAGTCTCAAGTTGACAGATATCCAGTGTCTCTCCTTTGTGGGGTTAGATCAGGTGGATTCAGAAAATTGTGTTTCCTCCTAACACATGAGAGTAGTTGGGTAACAAGTGTGGAGAAAATGATGGCTAATAGTATCCAGAAAGTCTGAGAAGTAGGAGGAGATTTCAGTATGGGTTAGGCTCAAAGGGGACTAGATGGTTGCATGAAGTCAACAACTTGCAATCCTTCCTAAGGTCATTCACTATGCCTGTGATTAAATATTATAATCACAGCACATGGTTTCAGAGAGATAGATCACATGATGGCAGAGAGAAGAATCAGATGAGAGAGCTCATATCCTGATTCAGTAAAAGGAGGGGGGTGCTCAGTGAGCTTATAATGATGGTCCTAGGAAATCTCATATCCATAACCAGCGATACACTTCCTCCAATATGTTCACAGCTCCTCACTTTTCCAGAAGAGTTTCACCAGCTAGGAAGGAAGCCTTCAAACATCAGCCTTTGGGACCATCTTCATTAAAGCCACCACAGAATGGAAGAATGAATGAATAAATGAATGAAGCAATTAATTTAAAACTGACAATCATCCCATGCTGTCCAATATCAGTTGAAATCAGGGTGCATGGGTTGCTGGGTGCAGTGAGTCTGGATCTCATGCTGCCATGCCTTCTGGCCCTGAGGATGGAGTCTGTACCCTTGAGATTCTGCAGGGACAGCATGAGACAGAAGTCTTCTGGTCACACTGTTCAAAGGTCTTCCTTGTAATGAATGACAGGAAGCAGACTATTGATCATGAGGCTCAGAGATATTTTTGGAGGAATCTCACGAGAGGCTCATTCACTATTCATTGAGCTCCCCTTAGTTACTCCAGAGCCAAAGTCCAGGGGTCTCTTCCAGATGCCCTCTGAATGACCAGCTGCAGCTCTGCTCTCACCCCCTCCTCTCTTTAGAATTCAAAGGGCTCCATGGAGGATCACTGACCTTCAAGGTCCTTTAGCATCTGTTAATGGGCAGGTGATCTGCCCTCTCACATGCTGACACCCCACACCTCTCTAATCCTGAGTTCAGGTTACATTCTCCCTAAATTACTACACTCAAGACCAACAGCTATAGAGTTGGTACGTTGCATCGATAGCTAAAACTATCCAATGTTTTTTTGCTCTAAGATACATCTTCCTCTGCACACCTCTTGTGGAAGAGACGGGGCGTATGAGTAAACCCTGAATAAATCAGTAGATGAGAAAATAAAAGTATTCAAGACATGGTGGTGGACAATTTGAAGACCAGCGCTGAGAGGGCAGAGGCAGCTGGATCTTCGTGAGTTCTAGGCCAGCCTCATCTACAAAGTGAGTTCTAGGACAATTAAAGCAGAGAAGCCCTGTGCCCCCCCCCAAAAAAAAATTTAAAAATAACCAAAAGAAACAAATACAAATTATAAATCAAATAATGGAAGATGTTACGTCCTTTTTGTTTTAGGGAAGACCTAAATTTATAAATATTTATTAAGACTGACAAATATTTATAAATTTGAGGAAACCTTGAAACATGTCTCACAAAACATAAGAGTAACAAAACATAAGCACAACCATAAGAGTAACCATCTCTGAAATATAGTAGGAGCGTGTGAGGTATATGGATGCTTTACAGAAAGTGCCTTTGCTTCATAAAAACTCTGCTTTGCTGGATGGAATTGGAGGGGGACTTTAGTTTCTGCTTTTGGCATGCAGAGGCAGGTGGATCTCACCCTCTTTTAAAATCAGATCATTTCATGGTTATTTAAATGTTATTTTCCTTGTCAAATTTTTATGGGAAAAAAAACACTGTCTTTACTGAATATACCTATAGATATTAAAGTCATTTTATTGGAAGAATAATGAAAAACCATTTCTTTCTTTCCCTTTGTTTTGCTTATTGTTTTGTGGTGTGCGATAGTGTTCTTGTACATTGTAAATATTTGTCTCTTGTAATGAGTTAATAAAATAATGATTGGCCAGAAGGCAGACAGGAAGTGTGGGAAGAGCCACCAGACTAAGAAAACTCTGGGACAAGGAAGAGCAGAGCAGAGATGCCAGGCAGACTCCGTGGAAAGAAGACGAAAATGCTGCTCTGGGAGATGTACTAAGCCTTTTGCCGAATCATGGCTTAGTTTAAGAGTAAGAGTAGAAAGTAATATGCCTGAGCCATAGGCCAAATAGCATGTAATAATGTAAGACTTTGTGTGATTGTTTGGGACTGCTGCTTATCCAGATCTCAAGGCTAAAACAGGCTAGAAACTGCGGACTACAGGTTTGATTTTTAAGACAGAGTATCTCTCTGTAGTCTTGGATGTGCTGGAAACACAGGAGACTAGGCTGACCCAATGCCTGGCTAAAAGATGTGGACCAATTTCTGGCTTCTTCTCTCTCTCTCTCTGTCTCTCTCTCTCTCATTCATAGCTCAAGGATCTTCTACATATTAAAGGAATCAATTTATTTTCATTTTATGTGTATGATTGCCTTTTCTGGCTAGTAGATCTATGCATAGTGTGTGTGTCTAGTATCCACAGAGGCCAGAAGAGTGCTTCATGGAACCTGGAAGAAGGTGAGGGACTGTGGGAGTGTCAGGGACTAAACCTGGGTCCTCTGCAAAGACAACATGTACTCTTAAAATGGGGCTATCTCTCTCCAGACCCTCTAAGAATATTTTAAATGTACTTATTTATTTGATGTGTACTAATGTTTTGTATGTATGTGTGTCTGTTTACCACATGAGTACCTGGTGCCTCCAAATCCCAAGAGAGAGAGAGCTTTTGAACTACTGGAACTCATCCAAGAGTATTCTCAATACACAGACAACACATATGAGTTTTGAAAAATCAAGGCTATGTGATATAGGATACCAAAATAAATGTTTTAAAATATCTATTGTTAAACTTTCTTTTCACTATGGTAATGCTAAAAGACAGTATCCCAGCAAATGAAAATATTCAGATCCTAGAATATGTTCAGCCTGTAGTGTAAGAATGATTTCAGCCCAAGTAGGGCCTTTGGAAGCTGGCTGTATTTAAAAAAAATAAATAAATAAAAGTGATACTATTTATTGTCTGCTTATTTGGGAAATATGCACCTTTTTTATACAAAAACCCCCCAACAATATAAAACTCATTTAGAACAAAAGCATAAGTCTGTCTTAGTGAGTGTGCTAGTCCAGGCTCCTGATCTCAGCACTTGGAGGCAGAGAACAGCCATCATCTACTTACTGAGTTCCAGGGCCACTTTCTGTGTTGTTATGGAAATACTTTGGTTGAAGATTGTTAAAAGTACTTTCTGATGAAAACCACAAGTTTTCAGGCTAAATTACATTCTAAAATAAAGGATTGCTCCAAAGAGGAACAAAGAAAAGTATGGCACAGAGCTTTTGACTCTGTCACAAATTGTATCCAAAGGTTAGAAGTTGAAAGTAGGACCTGGTTGGGTTATCAGGGCTTACCAGATAACAAAATGGGATGTTATTTCCAGAGAATTCTCTGCATGCTCTGGAGCACACCAGGCCCCATGATTATCCCAGGCCCAGTTTTCCTTCTACAAGTGTGACCTTTATAATCCTGTTTTGTTTGGATAAATAGTTCCATCATCACATAGATCCTTCCCCTGCTCCAGGATAGAATCTTGCCTCAAATCAGCTGGGGAGGTGTCTCTTGGGACACTGTGCTGACTGAAAAGTTGAGACAGCCACACTTTGAAGACAGTGACTGTTCTTTGGACTTTAATGTGCTGATGTGTGAAGTTAAACTTGAAATCCAAAGGAAGCAACTGGGATCAACACAATAAAAATCTACCGTGCATCAATCTCAATGAGAAACTGATTCTTCCCAGAATCGCTCCCTTTTTTCATGAACTTAACCTTTCAAATGGAAAGTTGATGCTTTCAAAACTGTCTAACCTAGCACAGCAGGGCTGCACACCTTTATCCACCCCCCACACACACACTCAGGGGGCAGAAGCATGAGGATCTCTGTGAGTTCAAGCCTGGTTTACAGAGCTGGCTGCAGGACAGCCAGGGCTACACAGAAGAAACACTGACATAAAATGACCAATGTAAAGTAAATACAATGCCTAACCTATAAGATACAGTCAATCACTGACATGAAAAGTCATTTTTAATGAGTGTGGAATATTGAGTGTCTCACCTCCCTGTTCTGACGCCATGTTTATGTTGCATACACACTTCTCAGCCCTCTACCCCACCCCCAAGCATTCACACATTTGAGATCTCCATGGCCTTCACCTAGATGGAGATGTAGTCTCCAAAATAATTAAATTGAAGCAAAACAGCATCAAATTATGAGGAACAAAATAATTGATATACCGTGTCAGGAGTGAGCGTTTCCGGATGACCCTCATTATTGTCTATCTTAAACCATAAATTATGGTCTCTGTAGTTTTTCCTCTAAAAGCAAGGAATGCCTACGTTGGTTTTGATGGATTTTCTGTAGTACAAGACTAGACTTTATTTGGCCATCAATGAAAGGACATAAATCTTTCAGTTGTCTTGAGTTACTACAAAATCAATTCTTAAATTTTCAACCTGCACCAAAACAAACAAATAAAAAACAAACTCCCCACCTCATTGTTTGGATAAAATGCTACTTAATGTAGGGTTGATCCTACAAATTAAAAAAAAAAACTCAATCTATAATAAAAATTAGAACATATCTTTAAAAAAATCAGTTTTGGAGTAAAGACTGATTCATTTACAACCCTCACCCACCCATGCTTCTATTCAAGAAGATCCTTCTAGAAATCCACCTGTTGATGCTCCACTGCACTGTCCTCTGGATGTGGCTGCCTCCTTAGAAGGAAAACAGAAACAGACATGCTGACCTGGAAATGGGAAGCTCCTGAGACCTCAGCCTTAGAGAAAATCACAGGCAAGGCAGGAGCCCAGGAAGTGCAGTGGTTCCCACGTTGAATCCCAGCACTCAGGAGCCAGAAGCAGGGTGATCTCTTGAGTTGAGGCCAGCCTGGTCTACATAGCTAGGTCCAGGACAGCCAGGGCTATGCAGAGAAGACCTCTCAATAAACAAACAAACAAACCACAATCTTCTTAACTTTAGTGAGCTCTTTCTTTGCTTCATCCCCTCTCCTTTATTTTTCCCCTCACCCACAGTTTACTCAGGAGAGCTCATCTATTTCTTCTCCCAGGGCCATCTAGGCATTTCTTTTAGGGTCTTTCCTGTTAAAGCCCTCTCCAATTAATTGCTGGGCAGTCTTAAAAGGCAGTGTTATTCACCAAGACTCAGCCCTTTGAATAATGTTCATCCTTTAAATGACGTGCTGTCCACTTCCTAGAAAGTCTGTCTTTTCATTACAGGCCACTCTTCAAAAACAAAGCTGAAGCCATGCCAGTTGGTCTTTTGAATGAAGTGTGCAGAATTTGAAGAAAAGCACTTTCTAGGCACCTAACACACTAGGTCTTAACACAGCTTCATCTGCTTGCCCTGAAATAGACCTATCTTAACCAAATGTAATGTTTTCTAAAGTTTGTAAAACTGAAAATAACAAAAGAGGGCAAAACCATCCAAGAAGATTCCAGAAGTTATCATTACAAAACACATATATTTGGTAATGGAGCTTCAAAATCAATTTAAGATGAAAACCAATCATTTTTACTGGAAATTTGTTCTAAGGTAAATGGTCTAGCCACAACAAAAGTTTACAAAATTTCACCAAACGTTTGTAAAATGTAAAGTGTAACATTAGGTGTGTCTACCAGGATTCAAGGTCCACACTACAAGAATTGCTGCTTTCTACATGGGTCAGGGCCCAGAATCAGAATTGGGTGGGGCTCCCAGACATAAGGTTCTGTTCACATAGACTGAGTCTAGGCTGCAGTTTTCCCTCAAAAGATCAACAAACTATGTCAATTCCCTGCTGGGTGATGAAACTACCTAGTTTGGTGATCAGGGAAGGACAGGCATAGCCTGCCCCCTGAGTATCTCCAGGTCAGGATACAGCCTGGGGTGAGGCTGGTGAGACATTGGAAGACCAGATTTAAGATGACAAAGAACAAGGATTTCCTCCCTAAACTGCTGTTGGTCCCACTATCCTTTCTCTGTATCCCTTTAAGGATGGCTACAGTCTGGAAATGACATTCATCAGAGCTGGGGATCAAAGGCTCCCCATTCCTGGTAGCTGGGTATTGAAAAGCCTTGGCAGCAAGGCCTGGCCAGGGACCTCTGTGGTGGATTTCTCTCAGCAAATGACAGCCAGTTGCTCTGAGGTTTTGCCTGAGATTTTTCCAGTTTTCTCAGATGAGAGGGTCCACTTACCCTTAGCTGAAGGTAATCTGTTTTCAGGTGCCAAGGATCTTGGAAGCCTCTGGACCCTTTCTAGAGTTCTCAGTGTGTATTCAGAAAGGCACTGGCCTTGGGAGATGGCTGCAGTGGAACTGGGTTTGGAAATCTAGGTCCAGACAGGGCAGTGCTTGTGCTTATTTGTCAGGCAACAACCAGGGCCAGACAGCCAGCTCAGTCCATGGTGCAGGGAACTTCCCCCCTCCCGACCCCCCTTCTACATCAGCTCTGCCCTTGGCTGCCTTCAGTTTCTTTTCTTGGCAGCTGACTGAGTCACCCTTTGGCCTTCCTGGAAAATGTTGCTTTCAGGTTTTCTGCCTAAGTCCATTTGTTTTGCAACAGGAAGAGGGCTCTACCAGGCAAGCTGCCACGGGATTCCACAGGAAGTAGGAACCATGTCCTTAGCCCAGAGCTCTCCTGCCCATGGCTGCTGCTCCACCACTGCTGGCACCAGGGAGCCATAAAGAACTGGAGGCTCCTCTGGACTCCTGCATCCTACAAGCATGCTTCCTTACTGAATGCCTTCATTTTCAAACTAAAACTGATTCCGGTTTCCTCTCCTGCTCCTGATAAATATTCAGTTTGCTGTATGCTTTAAAATGTTGCTTACAGAGCAGAGAAGTGTGGACAGCACAGACCTGTAATCTCAGTACTCTACTTCAGAGGAAGGGGAGCACCAGCAGATTCCAGGCCAGTCACTTCAGGACAGCGGGTATCAGGCCAGCATTTCCACCCAGACTGTCTCTCTAGAAACTTTCTTAAACACTACAATTCACGTGGAATCACAAAGACCTGGGGTGGTCAAACTGATCCTATATGAACAAGTAACAAACCCATACAAAAGAATCCAGGTAATTAATGACCCACACCAGATTTGTGAGTTTCACGGAGCCACAGTGGCAGATAAACATTCATTTATCTGACCACCAGATATTGTCCAGACCGATCAGACCTGAGGTTCCATAAACAAGCCTACGCCAAAACAAATTTTGGGTTTAGACAAAGATGCAAACAATAAATTGCTCCCCTTCCTGCAAGACAGGGTTCCCTGTGTATCTCTTGCTGCACTGAACCAGGCTGACCTCAAACTTGGTGATTTCTTTGCCTCTGCTGAGATTAGAGACATGTACCATCACCACCCAGGAAAACATAAACTTTTGAGAAATGGCTATGCTTTCAACAAATCATCCTTGGAAAAAGAATGGTCACAAATCAAATGCAGCTAGTTCCCTCTCTGAGCCCCTGTTTTGGGACATCAGTTCACACAGACCCATTCTTCCTATGGAGCCCAAAGCACCAAAGGTGGCAGATAAAAAAGTAGCCCAAACACTCAGGGTAACCTCTTGAGCAAATCCTTGCTGAATAATACTCCAGCACTAATGAGTCAGTGTTACAAATGGCAAGTGAGATGCTATGAAGCTGAAAACCTTAGGTCCAGCAATGGAAAAGATCAAATGCCCCAAAACAGAGAAAACTTTGAAAGATTTTCATCTGGCAGAGGATTAGTACCAAGAATACACAAGAACTCAGATTTTTTAAATCTTCTGAAGAAGCTCTTTATCTTCATTATTTCTGATTTGTATTTGTATAGGAGTTTTGCCATGAATGAGTGTCTGTATTTGGGAATCTGATACCCTGGAACTGGAGTTACAGATTGCTGGGAGCTGCCATGATTGGGGTGGAAATTGAACCCAGGTTCTCTGGAAATGGCAGATGGTGCTCTCACCTGCTGCACCATGTTTCCAGGTCCCATAATTCTGAGTCTTTTAGGAGAAAACACTGCATCACCCAAACAATGAAAAGACCTCATGTTGTCAGAGGCCTAAGACAAATGCCCATCTGCATGGGGAGAAATATTCATCCTTGCTAGCCAACTGAGGGAGGCACTAATGCTACTCAGAGATGCCACCTTACCTTGGTTAGAAAGGCCATGGTGGTCATCAGGAAAGCAAAGGGAAACTAATGTTGGGGAGGAGAAAGTGTGGAAAGGGGGAGCCCTGTAGTCTGTTGAAAATGGAAACTCCTTGGGATACTGTAGGGGCTGGGATGGAGGATCCTCACAGGGACTAAAGAGACCTTCCACAGGAACCATATTGACCAGTAGTGTTAGTGCCTCCCCCAGCTGGCTCTGAGGATGAACACTTGTCCCCATGCAGACAGGCATTTGTACTTCAGCTTCTGACAATATGATGTTCACTGGGGGTGTCATGTGAGAGGAGCTGCAGCCAGCCAGCAATGAAGCTTATAGACTATAATTCACCCGATAGCAAAGCTGTGTGGCTGTGTGGGTACACCCGGAGAGGCAGAGCCTATGTGGAGATTGGGTCCAGGACACCCCGAGCTTCTGCTGTGCTTTCTGCTTCATGATGCAATTGTTTTCTCACTGCTTTTACAAGGTGTGATTACTGTGTGACAGAAGCCAACTGTATCCAGTACAGTGTGATTTTCCTGTAGGAATATCCCTCCTACCCCTGTGCAAATTACTCACAGGTCAGAATGAAGATGGTTTTTATAAGACCGATGATGCTTAGTTGGATCAATTACTTTTTAAGTCAGCCCAAAAGATACAGGCGGTTAAGACATTGAAGATGATTAGGAAATTGTTTGGGCTGCACTGCCAATTTCTCCAACAGGACATACTACAGGAAAAAAGACATCCTCCTTTTTGCTAGGTGTGAGGTGTTTTTTTGTTTTGTTTTGTTTTGTTTTGTTTTTTGTTTTGTTTTGTTTTGTTTTGTTTGAGGAAGGAAAAAATTTACAAGAAAGTTTCATGTATTGTAGACCCACAATTCTACCTGTGGAAAAATAGGCTAATAGTCAGAGAAAGCAATTGTGTTGCTATACTCAAGGACAGCTCAGAGCTTACAGATTTCATCTGAGGTTCAATCTGCACCCTGAAACAACCAAGCTGTGAAGGAGATTTAGGTGAGCCTATCATGTGTAAAGAAAAATAGATTGTTAGCTGACCACTCGTTTAAGGGTTTTGTAGAGCTGTAATGGGTAGGAATCTGCTACACCAGAACTGTAAGCAGCTGCCTGCCAGTACAACAGAGCTGGCTGGAATATGCTAGGCTTGCTTGAAACTTCCTTACTCAACAATAAACAAATCATTTCTTTGGGGTAAAGATGTTATGGTTGGAAAATTAATATAAAGAAAAATATTTAACTACTTGTGGGCTTCTAACGAAAATATATAACTTGTGATCATAATGTGTCTTCTTGTGCAAAGTTTTTAATTTGTCTGTGAATAACATGTAACTCATGGTTGTGAGGTAATCCTTTCTTGTGCAGGAACTTTTCTCTTAGGCAAAATATAAAAGAAATAAGAGAAAAATAAAGACAGAAAAAAAAAGAAAAAGAAAGAAGAAAGCTCAGTTCCCTGGGCTAGACTTCCTGTGTGTGTGTGTGTGTGTGTTTTTAGTATACCAAAACCACATCACCACTCCCCTTTCTGACCTGCTGAAGCTGGACCTAGGTACTTACCTTGCTAGGCCTTTTATTGTTAGGGTGGTTCACTGTTCTTTCGTTCAGTACTCAAAATTCTGGGACCAGGGGAGCTAGTTTGTCGTTGTGAGCACCAGTTGCCTTTCCACAGGATCAGGACTCAGTTCGCAGAACACACAGAGCAGCTCACACCTATCTGTAACTCCAATTTCATTCAGGGCATCTGACACCCATATACAGATATGAACTGAAGCAAAATACTAGTGCACATGAAAAACAAAAATAATAAAGACAAAAATTTCTTTGTAAAAGATGCTTAAATATCTGAGTTCCTTGGGTATTAAGGATACTCATCCTCTGCTGGATAAAAAGCCTGCATCTCTCCCATTTTGTGGCCATTTAAACTTTTCCTTTGCTGGGCCTGTGGTCTTTAGTTTCCTGACATCCTTCTTGTCATTGGTAACATGATTTCCACAGTGCTGGAGTCCTCTTCAGCAAGCACTTGCCCATGAGGACACCCTGAGTGTTTGGGCTTCTTTCTCCCGTGTCACCTTTAGAGCTTTGGGCTCCATAGGAAGAATGGATCCATGGGACCTGCTGCCTTCAGAGGGACTCAGAAGGGTTGAATTGTACTTGTGGCCTTTTATTTTTCCAAGCAGCATTTTGTGAAGGTTTTGTCCGTTCTCAAAAGTTTAGTTTTGCTAGGCAGTAGCAATGGATATTTTTAGTTTCAGAAATCTGGGGCCAGAGTCAGAGGCAGGCCAATCTCTTAGTGCAAGGCTGTCTCATTCCAAGGCACTCAGGGCTACACAGGAAAAACCACTCTTGAAAAAAAAGGCAGAGGTCTGTTCTTACTGCTGTGGGCACCAAGCTGGGGATCCTGTTCCAGATGTGTGTTGGACTGAAAGTCTTCATGGTGTCTCCACAAAGCTCTGGGAACTAAGCTCAAGGTTTTTCTTCCAAGGCAGGGAGGATCAGTGCCCAGCTGCCAGGGTTGCTCTGCCCTTTGAAGGAATCCATTGCCCAAAGGCAGCTGTCATCCTATGATAATTCTAACATCCTGTTGGCAAGGCCATAGCTGAGGTTTTCCCAGATCAGGATACCAACATGGTGACTTTGTCACTGTTCTGCCTCCATCCACAGAGCAGAGCAGTAATCTGTTCCACAGCACAAAGGCAGTTCACAGTCGCCGCAGTTAAATAGCGGCAGGGTTGTACATCTGCACCTCCTGCATCTTTCCTGGTTTAGTTTTCCCTTATTACAAACTTTTGACAGCTGTCCTTGCTTAGGCGCTTGGCTGTGATGAGGCATAGCTTGCTACAGTAACTGGATCTGCCTTTTCAAGGTCTACCCAGTTGGTTACTCCTGACCATTGAGAAGTCCTTGTTTGCCTCCCTCAAAATCAGAGAAAATGGTTTCGGGTGGGTCATGAATGCAAATGTTGCCGGGAAAGGAGAGGCTGACTCAGTCAAGCACTAAGAAAAGAAACTGAAAGCAGCCTGAGGCTGAGAGATGGAGAAGCCCCTAAGGTGGAGCTCTTGTGGATGATTGCCTAAAGGTCTGTGCGCCTCTGAGCAGCCCGGGGGGGGGGGGGGGGGGGGGGAGGGGGGGAGGGGGAGGTCAGCGGGGGAAAGGACACACCTGGGATCTGGGACCAAGTTCCCTCACAGCCTCACCCTGCTGAAAACACACAATAATTCTAGAAACAAGCTGATGGCCTCCTAGCTGTGCTGGGCCCAGATGGCCCCTGGCACCAGAAATACTGCTTTCCTTCCCCTTCAGAAAAGGGGAAGTGAACCCGCTGGGCTAAGAAAAACTCTCAGAGCCTGGCCCAAAGCCCCCAAGGCTGCCATTTGGACCCAGAAATAGCCACACTGAGGCGTGGCTCTGTGCTGGGCTCCACCAGCTGCTGAGGAGACCTGCTGTGCTTTTGTGCATCAGGGAGCCAGGAGCCTTTGACCTCCAGCTGGGACAAAGGATGGATGTCACTTCCAGACTGAAGGCAGCTTTAGAGAGGAAAAGGACAGTAGGACCAGCAAAAACCCAGGGAGCAAAATCCTTGTGCTCTGTCAGCTTGAGTCAGGTCATCTGGGGAATCAGCCTCACTCCAGGCTGCATCCAGACCTGGAGGTCTCTGGTGCCCCTCAGGCCTGGCGATGCCTGTCCTTCTCTGTTCACCAAACTGGTAGCTGGTCATTCAGCAGGGAACTGGCCTAGGTTGAAAGAAGGAACTGAGCTTTCAAATGGAACTTAGCATAGACTGACTTAAATGCCAACAGAATCTCATCTTGGGAGACCAAGTTTCTGATTCAGGAGCCTGATCCTTATGGAAAGTGAGTAACTGTTGTGTAGACCTTGATTCCTGGCCCTGGTAAGGGTTAGAAGACACGCCTCACTCTTAAATTTTATGTTTATACACTTCTTTTGTGATTGTGCCCCTACCTTTAATTTTGTTCCTCTTTGGGGCAATCCTTTACCTTAGAACAAATTTCCAGCAAAAATGATTGGTTTTTAACCTTAAAGAGATTTGAAGCTCCTTTACCAAAAATATATATGTTTTGTGATTATAACTTATGGCATCTCCTTGGATGCCCCTCCCCCTTTTCAGTGTTAGAAACTTTAGAAAGCATTGTGTTTTGGTTAAGATAGGTCTAATTAAAATAAAGCAGAGGAAGCCTAGGTAAGTCCTAGCATGTGAAGCACTCAGAAACTGCTTTCCTTCAAGTCATGGACACTACATTCAAAAGACCAACTCACACAAAATGGCCTTTTTGTTGGAAAAAATGGCTTATATTTAAGAGACAAATTTTCTAGGAAGAGCACATTTGTTCATATAACTCATCATTCAATAAAGGATGAAATTTCTTCAAAGGGCTGACTCTAGGTGAAAAAAACTGCCCTATAAGACTGCCCAGTGTTTATCTATAGAGCCAATTTTAGTTAAAAGTCTGCATCTGAAGTTTAAAAATTGTGGTTTTATTTATTTATTTTGAGAAAGTGTCTTGCCCAGGGCTGTCCTGAAACCAGCTGTGTAAACCAGGCTGGACTTGAACATGCAGAGATCCTTCTGCCTCTGTTTTCAGATTGCTTGGATTAAAACTGTGTGCCATCCGGTCTGGGTCAACAAGATTGACTTACAAAATGTATTTTTTTAAAAAAATTTGAATTTGATTATTTTATTTCTCTTTCTTCTACCCCATTCTTGTATCCCTCTGGTAATGGCCTCTTTTCTGTTTTTGTTATGTTTATAAATTATTGTTGAGTGTGCATACACGTGTTTATGTGTGCATCCTAAATATAAATACAACCTGATCAGTCCGTGTATGGGTCCTTGTATGTGTATGGTTCCTCGGCTGAGCACTTGGCATTGGACAGTCAATCTGGGCTCCTTCCTGGGGAAGGTTGATTCTCCTGCCCTCAGCAGCTGCATTTCCTTTGTTGGTTGGTGCCTGTATGTCTGTTTGTCTTCGTTTTTTTGAGGCAGATGTGTCTTTGTAGCCCTGGCTGTCCTGGAACTCACTCTCTAGACCAGGCCTGCCTCAGGCTGGCCTCAAGCTCAAGGTGTCAGCCTGCTCTGGCTCCTGAGTGCTGGCATTAAAGGCCAGCACTGCCTTCCCAGCTGTCCTCGGTGTTCCTGCCTTGCCTGTGTTTTTCTCTAAGGCTGAGGTCTCAGGAGCTTCCCACTTCCAGGTCAGCATGTCTAGCCCTGTTCTCCTTCTAAGGAGGCAGCCACATCCAGATGACAGCGCAGTCACCCGGTAACAGGTGGATATATAGAAGGATCTTCTTTAACAGAGGGGTTGGGGCTTTTGTAAATGACCAAACCCTTCTTCCCAAAACTGTCTTTTTATGGAACAGATCAAGCTTTAAAATAGCCTGAGAGTCCAGCTATCAGACTGATTTCCAGGATTGTTAAGAGAACACTTCTCAGGGGCAAGACTTCCTGAAACTTTTTCATCTGAGGATCTCTAGGAGTAAGTTTCTGTCTATCTGAGGGAATGAGAAAATGCCCATACATGTACTGATGACCATTCTCTTTATTTCTTTCTAGCTCCGAGTCTATCTCTGTAGCTCGAAATCTAAGTTCTATTTACGACTAGTTTCTAATTCCTTCTAAGTTCTAATTACTTCTACTCTAGTACTAAATTTTCAGCTTCATTCTTCAAAACATCTACACACACACACACACACACACACTCACACACCACCAACTTCTGCAGTTCTGTCTTTGAGTATTATCAGTGAAAGTCCAACTCACCATCCAATCATACAGACACTTTGTCTAGCCAATTAGCATTGACAGCTTAGCTAAGTATGGAGAACAGGCTTCTAGGTCTCTTACTGCCAATATAGAAGAATAAAACCAGTTATGAAGCATATTCTAATATATTTTCTACCTATCAGAATTGTATACCTGAATGAGAGAACATCATCCTGACCATCACAGGGAAATGTGCCCAGAAGATTGAGGTGTAATCATATTGCAAGGGAGTGTTACAACTTTGGAGGAGGGGGTGAAAGGGATCCTGACTGGGAAGTCAGGCTATACCTGAAGCTGCCAGGACAGCTCTGGTGGCTGGGGTTGCAATGGGATAGGTCAGCTCTGGAGGGAAAGGTACCTTAGCTGTTCTGGAAGTCAGACTGTACCTGTAGCTGGGGTGCAGTAGGGGATGGTCTCCCCATAGTATATATCACCCTGCTCCTATCCTGGAGAGCCACTACAGCTGAGCATTGCTCAGACCCCCATAAGGAGGCCTCTCAGGAAAGCTCTTCTGCTTCCCACTGGCCCAAGACAGTTCAAAAGTTATACCTTGCTTAGCTAAGGGAGGTTCAGTCTCCTAATAGACATCTCAGGAAAGACCTTCTCTGTGCCAGGAGAATGAAGATCTTCACTGGAGACTCTTTTGAGAAAGAGATATATTTGGGAAAGAGTCCAGGAGACTGGCTGCCTCTACCAGGGAGGGGAGAACAACCAGCAACTGAACAGGAGCAGAGGAAAAAAAGAAAGACATAAAAAGAGAAGCTCTTGGCTCTAATTCTAATTCTAATTCTTTCACTGGCTCTGATTCTATGGACAAAGTGTGTTTCTCTGGCACTGGTTTCAGAGTCAGATTCAGGGCACATGTCTTTGTTTTGGGGTTGAGGGATAACGTGTTTCTTTAACTGGTTTGGGCCCCAGATCCAGGCTGTGTTTCCTTCATTTGCTTTGGTTTCAAGGCTAGAGTGGATTTTTTTTGGCTGTTCACTTTCCCCCTATGCATATCACATGAAAATGTGTGGCAATGGGGAGATTTCAAGGCTATTTTTAGGAAGAAATGTAGTGGCACATGAGAGAAATTAAAACCAGAAGCAACTGCATCGTTTGCTGTCAGTGACTCATGGTCCTAAGCCTAGTGGAACTTCCTATCAGAGCTGTCTCTCCATCTGGTGGGTTGACTGCTGCTGAATGCTATGTGACACCTGCTGGATTTTTGATGCCTTCTGGTAAAGCCATTGTTGCCAGCAGCTCTCTGCAGAGCTTTTTGTAAAAAGGCTAGTTATTTTTTGATTGTTTGTTTGTTTTTGGAGAATTGAATCTACATTAAATAGATTGTCATTTTATCCATTTGATGAAGTTTTTTGTACAAGTTGAATGTTTATTTAAGGATTCACTTATCAACTCTACAAATTAGTGACTGACAATCATGCTGCTCAAGCCAACTTAAAGTTTATAGTTTTTTTTTTATTGATGGCCAGATAGAGAATAGTCTTGTGCCTCTGAAAAATCTCTTGCAAATCAAGCTACAATGTAGAGAGCTTTTAAAGGGAAAAATTTTAAGATGATAATTTAACAGAAAAAGTTATACAATGATTTACAGAAAAGTTTGTTAATAATCAGGATAATCTAAGAAAACTCACTTTTGACATGTTATGCCAATTATGTGCTAACCTGTATTTTTGATATTTTAGTTTAATTATTTTGGTGAATACATCTGGACCCTGGTCAAGGCCATGGGAATCTCAAATGTTTGGATGCTGGAGGGAGGGACAGAGGACTGAGAACTTCCTTGCAAAATCAACACTGAATCAGAACAGGGTAGTGTCACCCTCAGTATTTCAGAGTGCATTAAATTGACTTTTCATGAAAATTGTTGTTGACCTTCTTACAGCTTAGACACTTATTTAAAAGACCGACTTTTGATTTGAAAGGTTGAATTCATGAAAAAGTTGTCTTTTATGGGAAGGACCAGTTTCTCATTTAGATCTGTAATAGAACAGAAATACAGGATATGATTTTATTGCATCGACTCAAATTTATTACTTTGAATTTTAAGGTTAACTTCACACATCAGCACATGAAAGTCCAAAGGTTGTCTCAATTTTTCAGATCAGCACAGGATCCCAGGAAACATCATCCCCTGCTGAAGAAGAATGTCTTGAGGCAAGTTCCTGTATCCTGGAACAGGTAGAAGCATCTCTTGAAAATGGAACTGTCTACTGGGACAACAGAGGCTTCCTGGGATCACTCCTGTAGATGCAGCACTAGACTGGACATGAGCCTGGGGGCTGGGATGTTCTAGAGGATGCAGAGAATTCTCTGGACATAGCATTCTAGCTTGGTTTCTGGTGAGCCCTGGTAACCTAACCAGGTTCAACTTCTAACTTTTTGAAATTTCTGGAACATTGTTAATCTCTCTGCAATATCCTTTCTTTCTCTCTTTTGGAACATTTTGAAATGTTTGATAAAATTTAGACTGAAAATGACTGGTTTTCATCTAAGAGTACTTTTGAGTATCCTCATCCAAAGTATTTTTATACAAACACAGAAAGAGAAACACACGCACTGTGTTTTTCTGGTTGCTTTTTGCTTGTTTGTTATGGTTCTTATTTGTTTTATTTTTTGATTCAGGATCTCTCTGTGTACATCAAGGTTTTCTGGAACTCACTGTGTACATCAGGCTGGTCCTCTGCCCTCAGAGTGCTGAGATCAATGTTGTGTATCACCATAGCCACTAAGACAAGGTTATGCTTTTATTCTAAACCCTGCTTTGTTTTGTTCCTTTAAAGGAATTGTCTATAAGTAAAGAAACAGACAACAACCTTGCTGTTTCTTGAATACAGTCCAGCCAAGGAGACAGAAAGTTCAACTTTCAGTGGACTCTACCATTACACATGGAACATGCTCTAGGAACTGAACGTTTCCATTTGCTGGGACTGTTTCTTTAGCCATTATCATAATGAAAGGGAATTTTAACATACAGATATTAGCATTTAAGCATCTGTTTTGATATTCTATATCCCATAGTGTTGATTTAAGACTCATAAATGTCATTTGTACATTGAGAATAGTCTTGGATGAGTTCAGAGACTCAAAGGCCCCTTTTGGGGAACTGTAGGCACCAGGCACTCATGTGGTACACAGACACACATGCATGCAAAACACTAGTACACATCGAGTAAATTTAAAATACTCTTGGAGGGACTGGAGAGAGATGGTTTCGTGGTGAAGGGTATATGTTGCTTTTGCAGAGGAAAGAGGTTTAGTTCCCCACACCCATGTGGTGGCTCACCACCTTCCAGGGCATCTAAAGCACTCTATGGCCTCTGTGGTCCCCAGCCACAGAACATGCACAGACTTGCCTGCAGGAAAAACTCATACATATAAAATGAAAACAGATGGAGTGCTCTAAAAGTGGAGAACGTCCTTGAGGTAAAAAAGACATGAAGTGCATTGTTATTTCTCTAATAAGTTAATTTTATGACTTACTAATTTTAAATTTTATTTTCCATCCTGGCCACAGTTACCCCTTCCTCCTCACCTCCTGGTCCCTCCCATCTGCCATCACTCTGCCCTCAACCCACTCTTCTCTGTCATTCATAAAGGGGAAGACTTCCTGTGGACATCAGCAAAGCATGGCACATCAAATTGAAACAGGACCAATCTCCTTCCCCTGCATCAAGGCTGGGCAAGGCAACCCAACAGAGGAAGTAGGTTCCCAAAAGCCAACTCCAGTGCCAGGGACAGGTCCTGACCCCACAGCTAGGATTCCCACAAGCACACCAAGATTGTCCCAGAACCTAGAATCTAGAGTCCCATGTACTCAGGTCAGCTCTCTCTGTGGCTTCCTTGGAACTGACCCCTTGGTTCTTGCAATTCCTCCTCCTTCTCTTCAACAGGACTCCAGGAGCTAAGCCATTGCTTGGTTGCAGATCTCTGCTTTTGTTTCCATCAATTACTGGAAAAAAGCTCTCTAGTGGCTGTTAGGGTTGTCATCAATCTCATTACAGGAGATGACCTCTCCACTATTGCTATGAGTCATACATAGATGGAATAATCCTTGAGACTTCCTGGGATTTCTCTGGTGCCAGGTTACTCCCTAACCCTTGAAAATGCCCTCCCCATCAAGACATCTCTTTTATCATGTGATGTGGGATGTCTTTCGGTATGCTGTCAATATCATTCATTAATAAAAGAACTGTCTTGGCCTATGGCAGGAATCTTAGAAATAGACACAGAAATCAGAGCATAGATAGGGGAAGGAGGGCTGAGTCAAGGGAGACACCATCTGGATGCCCAAGAATCAACATGTAAAAGTAACACAGCTGAGCCATGGTCCATGTGGCTAAACAGATACATGGAAATGGGGTGAATTAAGATGAGAGAGCTAGCTAGCCAAATGGCTGAGTCACAGGCCAAAGAGCATGAAATTAATACAAGCCTTTGTGTGATTATTTAGGGCTAAGAGGGGGTCTGAACCTCTGGACCTCTGGTCAGAAACTTCCTATTACAATTAAGCTCCCCTTTTGTCTTGCCCCTAAGCCACCCAACCCAATCCTTCATGTTCTAACCCCAATCCCAGGTTACCAAGAAGATCTCTTCTATTTCTCCTTCCCAGGGAAACTCATTTGTCCCTCTTTGGGTCCTCCTTGTTAGCTAGCCTCTCTGGGGTTATGGATCTTAGCCTGTAGCCCGGTTATCCTATACTTTACACCTCCTATTCACTCATGAGTGAATAGATACCATGCTTGTCTTTCTGTGTCTGCTCACCTCACTCCTTACTACTGCAATCTCCTGCTACTTCTCAGTTTTCCTTGAAATCATTAGCCAACTTTTCTCCACACATTTACCCAGCTACTTTCATGTGATATGAGAAAAGCACAACTTTATGTGTCTACCAAAACAAGGCCACACAAATGAGAGGCACTGGGTATCTGTCATCTTGAGACTTGACCATCCACTTGGTGTGATTATCTTTGGGTGCATCATCGTCTTCGAGACCATATGCCTTCATTCTTCTTGGTGAAGGACAATAACCCTGTCCTGCTGCTCCACACACTCCTCACTCACTCTTTCATTGCTAGATACCATCCTTGGTTATGTCCCCAAGCTTTTATCAACAGGGCTGCCAATGGCATCATTGCTTAAGTGTCTCTTGGGTATGTTGATTCTCTGGCCCCCAAGAACATTGGGTTTCAGAACAAGTGGCATTCAGACATCCACGAGGAGTCACATCCAAACAGGTAAAACAGAATCTAAAAACAGCAACAGCAGCTAACAAAAACAGGTAAATGTATTAGAAACCCGATGTAGCTTTATTGGGACATTAAAAACTGTGAACTTGTATAGTCCCCTCTCCAGTATTGAGCAAAGCATAGGGTTAAAAATTATAAAAAACGCATAGAAAGGACCACACTTTTAATTGAGCTATAGTATTTAAAAACCATAACGCATGTTATGTTAAATAATACTTGTATAAATAAAATATACACGTAATAGCAGTTACTGAACAAAATTGTCATGAATTTGGAGAACATGGATGGGTACATGGGAGGGTTTGTCAGGAGGAAAGAGGGGGGGAAATGTTCTTTCTAAATAATAATCTCAAAAATAAACAAAAACACATCACTGTGAATAGAAACCTGCAATACACAGGTGCAGCATTATTTGCATTGTATCATTAAAATCTATGATGGCAAATAAAATATCAAGCTCAGTGTTAGGCAGATCATAGAGTTGAAATGTCCCGGTTTGCAAAAACACCACCTACATGTTGTGCAAAATCTGTATGAAAGAAAGATGTTTCTCCTAGAAAGAGAAATTCCTATTACATAGGAAATCACGGTGCTGGGGTCGCAGCGCCCCCTTCAGGCGGAGGCCTGACCAACTAACTGTAGACTTGGGAAGGTTGGGGCGGGGATGCGGCTAAAACCCGGATGGATGGCTGTGAGAGATGCGGTCAGACAGGCATCTGGACAAGTGCACGCCTGGGCTGTAGCCCTGTGGTGACCACAGAAAACTATGCCGCTCAATAGAAGACCAACCAAGGAAGCACCGCTTCTCAGGGCAAGGAAAAGATGCGGCCGCTATGGAGATTGGGTCAGGCAGCATTCTTCGGGGGTGTGGTGGGGCTGGGGATGCCTTTGGACACTGACCAGGCTGAAAACCTGGTTTTTGCCAACTGAACGGAGTCCTCAAACGTTTTAAGCTTCGGAGAGTGGAGAGGACTCGAAAACGAAACCAAAAGCCGGGCGTCCTGTCCCAAGCATTTGGATCAGTAGTTGACTCACTCCACCCAGAACACGAGTTTGCCCGAATCCCAGCACAGTTGGCCTGACAGAGTCTGCTTATAGTTGCAAAGCAAAGGACTGAGCACAAAATCAGTTTGAACTCGCCTTCGGGTTGGCTCGCTCAGAAAGTCTCCAACCGTGGTCCCGAGAGCCCAAAGAACCGCTGGCCACCAGGGATGGAGACCAGGCCTGATGCTCCTGCCTCAGCGACTCCCTTCCAGGACCAAGCTGGAGATCTGCGAATGAAAGTATTAGGCTTCTATCCGATACTTGTTCATTGGCTCCCTCTAGCCCATCCCGCCGGAGTGGGAACGCGAACTGGTTGGGTGCAGACTTCCCTAGGCTCCCAGAGCTTCGCGAAAACCCATGGTGTGCGAGTGAGAAGCAGCCAGGCCACAAGGTCTGGCGTCCTGCCGGCCTAACAAGTGCACGCAGGACCCCTAGTGGTGCAGCAACTGAAGAAACTTCCCGGTATGCAAAAGGAGGACAGCCTAGACAGCACTGCTTTGTCGCCCAGGATCCAACTGCCCCCGAATCCCTAAAGCCTAAAGCCAAATCGCATTCTTATTGCAGGTTATCTCATGGTGCCCCCATCCCATCCTTTTCAAGAATCCTAGAAAACAGGGATCCGGACTGCAATCACTGCCTTTGAAAACCGACCGTCACGACCAAGGAAATGATCTTTGAAAACAATCAGTTAATAAACAAATAAGAGCTGACAGTGCGGGCTGAAAAGTTAATAAAAATGACACGGACCATCGAAGTCACACCACTGTGGGTATTTATTTTGGAAGCAGCTGTCTGCACTGAAAACAGCCCGCTGATCCCCATCCCAGAGCTCACTCTAAAACGCTAAGAGGCGCCTGCTGCTCTCTAAGGCCTCCTGCTGCCAAGTACCTGCAAGCAGCAGCCAGGGAGCAACCAATGCGCCCCAGGAGGCCTAGTACACCAAGCAGTCTTCCCAGCCAGTCTCGGATGACAGGCCACCTGTATTCCCGGGTGCAACAACAGTCAGGGGTCTCCGTGTGGCATAGTTCATCTTCATCTCTGGAACAGGGCCGCTGCTTCACCTCCACTGAGACTCTTTCCTCTGCAGGGTCCTCCTGTGTTCCGGGAATCTCCAGTTTCTCCTGTTTCTTGTAGAAGGCGCTCATGGAGTCAGACTTGCTGGACTCCAAGATGACCTGGATCCTGGAAGAACTGGTCCTGCCATAGGATCCCGCGAAGTCATCCTGGAGAACTTGAAGCGGTTGCTCCTGGCAGTCGCCTCTGTCGGAGGGCATCGTCACCCCTAGGACCGGATAGAAAGGAAGAGGCCAGGGACCACTGTCTTCCGAGAAGACTGGGAGCGGCGGACGCTCGGCCTCTGGCAGCACAGGGGCGGAATCCCAGGCCTGCTTCACGCGGACAGACCAGAAAGTGGGCTCCATCGCTTGAGCAGCACGTGCACCCAAAGGACGACAGCAGCCGCTGAGCTGGTGCAGGCTGCAGAGCCTTCTGACCGCTGAGCGCGGGGTATTTTGAGTCTTAGGAAAGGGCGCGGCCGGATGCATTGGTAAATTTTTCCGGTTTAAAAAATCGGTTTAAATAAACCGAACAAAATCCGCGAACGAAAGAAATCGGACGAATTTTTCAAATCGGTCTGGCAGAGCCTGGTTTTAGATTCAAAACGGAAGCAGTGTGGAACAAAATCGTCTATGCGGTTTGAAATCTCACTCGAATTACAGCCCATGTCGGCTGATGGCTGACCACAACTAGGCGCTTCGAACGAATTGCGGACAGTCGCTGAAGGCATTTCAGGGAAAACCAAAACCGCGGGATTTGAAGAGTGCAATTTAATCTGGAGCAGCAGCGACCCATGTTGTGAAGTAGTGATGCCCTGCAGGTTGGGAGCTGAGCATTTTGGCGTTTGCTAGGAATACTTACTTCATTGGCCCATACTCTTGCTGTGTGCACCCTCCCAACCTCCCATGAACAGCCGGGTGGTCAGACTAACCAAAAACGTTACAGAAGGAGAGCAGGCATCTTCCATGGTCCTTTACCTTCCCTAGCAGACAAGAGCAAAGAAGCCACCCGGGCGCCAACGAACGAAGAAATTAACGCCAGAGAGTAGAAATGATAGCCAGTCCAGACAGCACAGCGTTGGCGACAAGGACCGAGTTGTCTACAAAGCAAGTCTCAAGGAAAGGAACGCAGAGGAGATGGAGATTCTGACTTCCAAATGCCGGGTTTGTAGTCTTACAGGGTCGGATGTCTTCAGACACTTGCTCAGCAGAAAACGAGCATTCGTCGATTTCATCGGTAAGAAATGCGCTAAACAAAGGAATAGACGACTTTTCAGCATTAAGAAACCAGGAGAGGCGAAAGGAGAACATGCAAAAACGAAGGGACTTCGAGGAGACCCAACTGCCCCTTGCTCACACTCCTCTGGGGGCGGCGATCATTCTTCCAGAGTTTTGCTCAGGTTTTTGGGATCCTGCTTGATGGTTTGGACGGGATTTCGCCAAAGCCTTCCCGGTGGAGCCTGAATCTGGCGGCAAAACGAAAGAACCAAGGTAGAAAATCACAGACGCGGTTTGAATTCTCGGGCGGATTGCATCTGGTCCTACTGTCAGGCTACTGATTTGGATTTGTGGATGAACTGCAGACAATTGAGAATCACGGATTAAAGTTCGAGAAAGCTGTGAGAGAGGAATCGCAGGCACTTGAAAATTTGGGGGTAAGGTGTGAGATAGAAATTGCAGACCATTGAGAATCACGGAAAATGTTCCCGAAAGCTGTGAGATAGGAATTGCAGACACTTGAAAGTTCGCAGGGTAAGGTTGGCAAAAGCTGTGAGATAGAAATTGGAGACCCTTGAGAACCACGGATGCAGTTGCATGGCTTGAGAAGTCACCAGGTGGAACCTCTGGCAGTGAGACCAGGATTTGTCCCTAGAGCATGAACTTTTTTTTTTTTTTTTAACCCATTTCCTGTATTGAGATACCTTGCTCAGCCCTGGGGGTGGGGGGTGGGTGGGGGGTGGCGGAAGGGCTAAACTTGTTATCCCAGATTTTTTGACTTCCCATGGGAGACCTTATCCTCTTAGTAGGGGATAGGCAGGTGGGGATGCTGGGGGCTGAATGGGAGGAGGGAAAGAAAGGGGAACTGTGAGATATGGACATTCCCCTGCCTTACTCACAGGCAAAGACAGTTTTCTCTTTGCAGATGTCTGTAATTATTTTACTCAGCTTTCTTAATAAAAGTAAAATACTTTTGTTATACTTTAGTACATATCCCTGGAAATTTGTGTTGTTTCTGGGATGGACCTAAGAGAAAGATAATGTGTGGGGTGGACACCGATGAGGAGGCACTACTGTCTAACAAGTTATTCACAGGGCAAACGTTTTGAGAAGCAGGACTGTCTTGGGTGGAAACTCATGGCAATGCTGGCCCAGACACATTTCTGGCCCTGACAGGGTTGCCTTTAATGTCCTTTCCGTATGGAGGAGGATATTTTATAATCCATACTTGAGCTGTTGGTCTTCCAGGGAGTCTGGCTTCTCAGTACTGAATGGAGCTAAGCCATGTATGTTCACACAAGCCTTTTAGTCCTACAGCTGGATCCCTGTGTGTTCAGGCCACCTGGTCTACACACTGAGTTCCAGGGACAGACGGGGCTATCTCATTGAATGAAGGAAGGAGGGAAGAGAAGACAGAAAGGGTCACACTGCATTGTGGAGAGTAAAAGGGGACAATTATATTATACAATGCTCGTAAATTGATAATCAGTCCTGATATTTCTCCTGGATTCCACCCATGCAAGAAAATGCCTGGGAAGTTACTTCTCCCTCTGTAGCCACCATATTCCTCTTCTCTCCACTTGTGTTCTGCACACCATGCTGAGGAAGCAGATACCAGTTCAAGCAGGATCAACATCTGTTGTGATCCTACTTTATTTTGAGACTTTGTTGAACTATGCATGGCAATTTTACTTTTTCATGATCTCCGGGAGTTTTAAGTAATTTTTCAGCAATCATTAACGCATGAAGCATGCCATGGGCCAGGCTAGAGAGAGTGATCCCAGAGACGTAAGTGGCAAGAGGATATTAAAATATATCAATTAATTAGAGTCTTAAAATGTGCTCTTTAGCTTCATTTTTGACAAAGTCTATGTAGAAAATAGAATAAAGCACTGTAAAGAAATATTGTCCATAAAAAAAAATTCATCATATCACCTGGACCTTTTAACAGAAGTGCAAAGACACAGATAACATATCTTGGATTTATAGTGGCTAGTAATACTTTGTTAAGATGTAAACTGGAAGATACACTCATGAGAAACTGAACCAATGAAGTCATTCTTTGTTGTGTTACTCACAATGACAAAGAAGGCAGGATCGCTGTCTCATAGAAGACGGGTTTTGGAACATGGGCTCTAACTGTAAGGTGCCAGTCAGTTATTCTGTTCTACAGTAGTTCCTTTGCACCACATGCTCTTATTGTCTTGTAAAGCTGGAAACTGAGTAGACACCCCTCTTTCTTTCCTGAGTCTCTTGAACAGTAAAGGATTCCTGAGTTCTCATTGAGTCAACACGTTTTTTATTTTCATCCTTATTATATAATTCTAGAGATCTCATTTTATCCCTTAGTGATATCTTTTCATCCTTAGAAATAGTTTGTAAGGCATGATGGTTGGTTTCCAAAAACATTGTTATATATTATAATTTTTCATATCCATTCCCCATAAAATTAACTTTGTCAACTTATCATCAGCAGATTCTATGGCACAGATTTGGCTGGTAGCTTCTCTTTACTACTTTGCAAAGTCTGTGACAATTTATCAGTAGCCGATTCCAAGGAATAAATTGGAGGGGTTAATTTCTCCATACCACTTTGCAACATCTGTATCAGTTTAATTAGTTTCCCATACTTGGCATTGTTATCAAACCATCTTTAAAGGCTACAAATAGCAATTATAGCTCTAAATGTATATGTCATATATGTCTTCTAAAATTTTATCCATAGTAATAGCAAAGAGGTTTATAAATTCCTGAATAATAGTTACATTATGTGCTGTTGGTATAGAAGAGAGTTCTATCATCTATCTCTCTATATATACCTACCTACCTACCTACCTAAAAACCTATCTATGTCTATCTATCTATCTGTCTGTCTTCTGTCTGTCTTTCATCTGTTTGTCTGTCGGTCTGTCTGTCTGTCTATCTATCTGTCTATCTTTCACCTATCTTATTTGAGGTGTAGAGTTATTAAGTAACTTACCTCAAACAGATTCCTGAGGAGATATCAGTGGGTGGCTGGTTCCTGTGATGCCTTTTGGATGCAATGACAGCATGCAATGACAGCATGTGGCCAGCAGGTGTCAGAGCTGTGGCACCAAAGGCAGGTCCTGCTGCACCTTGGTTTGCTTCCTGTGGTATCTGAGCTGGAAGTTAATCCCAAGGGTTTATCACCCAATCATATTTGGCAATTGGATATTACTCATGTTGCCTCTTTTAGGAAATTATAGTTTGTTCATGTTACTGTTGATAATCCATAATCCTCAATCTATTATTGAAAGGCATATCTCCGTAAAATAAAGAACGGGGAGTATAATACTCCCAAGGATCAGTTTATTATTTATTCTCTATATTTAAATTTTTTTTAACTGTGGATAATCAGGGGAGGTTGGCCCTTGAATTCCAATGGCAACATCTTTTCCATATACCTCCAGTAAAGTGGAGAGATGTGATGTCCAGACTACAGTGTGGACCAGATAGATCCAGTACTGATGTGGTGTGGGGTGGTTGTCTGTGTTTTCCCCCAGAATGCTGAATCTCCAGTCTGGGTTGAGAATGGCTGCTGTGTGCTGTGGGTGACCTTATTGGAAACAAACTGGTGCAATAACTCCATTGAACACGGTAAGGAATCCCCAGTGTTGATTCTGGTTGATCTTGATAGTCCAGTGCATCCCTACTTCATAACTACTGACTGGAAGATGGGCACCCCATCAGCACCCATGATCAGGATAAACCACTGATGCTTGGAATCTTACTGAGAGCCAGTTCCCTAATAATTCCCTTGCCAATTGTGGGTGTATTGCAATAAGCAATACCTCAGTTGCTGACTTTAGGTAGAACTCCTCCAATGCTTCCTTGTGGGCTTAAAAATTGTACTTGTGTCAATGAATAAAAGGTCTCAGCATCCCACTGTCCACATCCATTCAGCTAATCACTGCTGGCCTGGGCACCCTGACTACCACCTGGCTAGTCCACAATTATGGGCTGAATGTATTACAAATCCTCCCTATCAGCTAAACTTACTAGATTAGTAGCCCTCTGTGGTGGTGGGGCCACAGCCCTGCCAAGGATATTATGCAGGCTTCCTATTTTAATGGGACTGATTATTGGAATTAAAATGTGGAGTTTGAAAAGTCTCTGTCCTTCCCCTGTTATCTTTGTGGTGACAAATGCTACTGATGTGTCTGTCCAGCAGCTCGAATTGTTTTAGAGAATCCTGTCTCCTGACTGGTAAGGTTGTTTTGGGAATTATACACAACACGAGTCTAGAGAGATCATTGCGGTGTATAAGACCAGAGCACTGATCAGTTAGTTACAGGCAGAGGAGATGATAAGGAAGTGGGCAGGATCAATGCTGAGGTGAGCATTGCTTCTGCCCCTGCTCCTAAGACAGAGCCAGCTACAAACCCAAGTCACTATGTCCTGTAGGTCACTTAGCAGACAGTAGTCAGGCTCCCATTGGCCTCTTCTGCAGAAGCATATGTAATTAAGAAATCCTAGTGAGTGGGCCACACACGTGTCCCTACCAGCACTGTTAGTATCCACACCTCCCACAAACTCCACCCACACCCACAGAAAACTCAACTCTGACTTGATTATTAACCACTTCCTACACCAGATTCAAACCCTGAGTTTGCCCCAGAGAAGTTTACACAGGTAGGTGCAGGGGAAAGGTTTAATCATGGGCACTTTTCATCGGAATGGAGCTTCCATAGATTTAAGAAGGAATTCTCTAACACACTGTAAAAAGAGAAACCTTTGAACAGTCAAGAGGACAAAATAGACTTTAAGGCTCCGAGGTGTGCAGGACACAGACCGTGTCCTCGGTCCCCAGAGACATCAGAAGACCCTCACTGGAGCTTCTCTGGCTCCTTCCAGAAAGCAGATCTAAGGGCGCCACAGTGAAGGGTATCCACGGCTTGGAAGCCTTTTCTTTCCAGGCCCCTCTCTTGTGTAAGCCTCAGTTTTTAGCAGTTTCAGGGCGGACCCAGAGTCCAGGATTCAATCTGAGAATGCATCTCTCCACTGCTGTGTGTGCTATCGTCTTCTGGCTGGTTCAGAGCCCAGTGGGCTTCTCTCCTGGAAGCTGCTGCTCCTTCTTCTGGATCCCAGAACCTCTCTGCAGTTCCTGCTTTTGGCTCCTTGACATGTGGTTCTTCTCTGCAGCGCTTCTGCCCCCTCTGGGCTCCAAGGGCAGCTCCATCCAGCAGTGTGACTATGCTGGGGTTCCCACTTCCATGGCACTGGGGGTGCTGGCAGGAGGGGCGACTGAGTGCCTCAAAATTATCCAGTGCCCAGGCCCAGGCCTGTTCTCGGTTCATGTCTGGAGGCATGTGGGGCTCTGGGTAGCTCCTTCTAGTCAGCTCCTCCATGGCTGGTGGAGAGTAATCCAGAGCTTTAGCCACCCAACAGGGCTAAGCAGCAGAACTGGCTAAGAGGCACTGGATGCTTTCTAGCAGGAAGCTGCTTTTATAGTGTTCTGCTGGACTTGAAACCTGAATCCCTTGGGAAAGCACCGCCCAATTTTTCTCACAAAGAAGAAATTAGCCTGAATCACCTAGAGCAGTAATTAGGTTGATTGGCTCTTGCTGCTGCTGCTGCTGGTGGGACACACACCTTTAATCCCCACCCTGGGGAGGCAGAGGCAGGAGGATCTCTGTGAGTTCAAGGGCAACCTAGTTCACAGAGGGGGTTTCTAACTGTCAGAGCTGACCAGAAGAACCCTGTTTCATAGAACAAATAAACCAAAGTAGCAATACTTAGGGTGATGGAAACAATGTTGAGGCCCTCAGGATGTTGCTATCATACTAAATCCACTGAAGCAAAGGGACTATGCAAGCCCGGGTATCTCTCCCTCTGTGGCAATGGCCTCTGTGCTCTTCAAATACAAACTCCTGCCTCAGCTCTGAGGTTAAAACTCGGTGGAACAAAACCGTATATGTGGTTTGAAATCACAGTGGAATTACAGCCCAGGACGCTGATGGCTGGACTTAACAAGGCACTTGGAATGAATTGCAGACACTTGCTGAATGCCTTTAGGAGAAAACCAAAAAGGCTGGATTTGAATGAGTGCAATTTAATCTGGAGCAGCAGCGACCCCTGCTGTGAAGTAGTGATGGCCTTCAGGTTGGGGACTGAGCATTTTGGTCTTTGCTGCCCCCCTTCCCCAACTCCCCATGAACAGCCAGGTGGTCAGACTAACCATAAACGTTACAGAAGGATAGCAGGCATCTTCCATGGTCCTTTACCTTCCCTAGCAGACAAGAGCAACGAAGCCATAGGGCCGCCACGACCTAAGAAATTAAATCCAGAGACTAGAAATTAGCCAGTCTAGACAGCACAACATTGGCGACAAGGACCCTGTTGTCTACAAAGCAAGTGTCAAGGAAAGGAACTCAGACGAGATGGAGATTCTGACCTGCAAATTCCGGGTTTGTAGTCTTACAGGGTCGGATGTCTTCGGACACTTGCTCAGCGGAAAACGGGCATTCGTTGATTTCATCGGTAAGAAATGCGCTAAACAAAGGAATAGATGACTTTTCAGCATTAAGAAACCAGGAGAGGCGAAAGGAGAACATGCAAAAACGAAGGGACTTCGAGGAGACCCGACTGCCCCTGCTCACACTCCTCTGGGGGCGGCGATCATTCTTCCAGAGTTTTGTTCAGGTCTTCGGGATCCTGCTTGATGGTTTGGACGGGATTTCGCCAAAGCCTTCCCGGTGGAGCCTGAATCTGGCGGCAAAACGAAAGAACCAAGGCAGAAAATCACGGACGCGGTTTCGGATTGCATCTGGTCCTACTGACAGCCTACTGAACTGGATTTGTGGATGAACTGCAGACAATTGAGAATCACGGATTAAAGTTCGAGAAAGCTGTGAGATAGGAATTGCAGACACTTGAGAATTCGCGGGGGCTTAAGGTTCGCAAAAGCTGTGAGATAGGAATTGCAGACCCTCCAGAAACAGGGAATAATGTCGCGAAAACTGTGAGGTAGAGTCCTGAGCATCCCGAATCGCCAAGAGGCTGATTCCTGGCTCCAACTGTCCAGTAGAGTCTGGCCTGCAGCTCAGTGGCCCAGCTGAATAGCTTCAGTGCCAAGCATGTTGGCTTTAGGCTCTTACTTCCTCATTGGCTCAGACTCCTGCTGCGCCCACAAACCAGCAGGGACAGGTGGGCGAGTTTAGAAATTGCACCCCTGCGGAAGATTTCAAATCTTGATATGAAATGGAATTTGAATTTGAATCTTGAGTTTGGGCTGAAGAAATCGTCAGGGCAGCTGAGGAACCTGCATGAGACTGAACTAAACCCTAGGGATGTGGATGCAGTTGCATGGCTTGAAAAGTCACCAGGTGGAGCCTCTGGCAGTGAGACCAGGATTTGTCCCTAGAGCATGAACTTTTTTTTTTTTCTTTTTTTTTTTCTTTTTTTTTTTTTCTTTTTTTTTTTTTAAACCCATTTCCTGTATTGAGACACCTTGCTCAGTCTTGGGAAGGGCAGAAGGGCTAAACTTGTTATCCCAGTTTTTTGACTTCCCATGGGAGGCCTTATCCTCTTAGTAGGGGATGGGCAGGTGGGGATGCTGGGGGCTGAGTGGGAGGAGGGAAAGGAAGGGAAACTGTGAGATATGGAGTAAAAATGTCAGCCATCTTTTGTGGCTTTGTATTTCACCCAGAGAAGGTCGTGTGTGTTGTTCAGTTAAAGGACCAGTCATAAGGCAGCTGTTTAAATCTGAAGCCCACCTAGAAGGCACTGATTTGGTGACCTGTACAGTTAGTTGGCACATCTTTAACAACTGAGCTTCCACTGAGTGTTTCTGCAAACACAGACAGATCTGGAGGAAGCACCATGGTCCAGCTCAGTCTGACTCTGAGGTGCCCAAGAAATGGGATCTGCATTCTCCTTCTCTGGCTGAGAATCCTATAGCTTCTGTCTCAAGAGAAAACAGCTTTTGGCATTGGATAAAAACAAACTAGAAAGAAACCTTGGGTCTAGCAGAATGCAGGGTGTCCTTCTGCTAGGTGCTCTAGGACCTGTGCTGGCCAATTCCAGAATGTTCCACAGACAAATACCCCAGTGAAGCCCGTGGTGGGGTTTGGGTTGCAGTTGCTGTTCTACCTGAGCTAGAGTGGGAGCCCTGAAGAATGACTGATTTTGCTATGATGAATGTCTGTTTCTTGGGCGCACAGCAGCCCCATCTACTCTGCTGAAAGTTTTCTTGCATTACTATAATGAGGCCCCCAAATGAGTTCTTTCTGCCTCTGTAGTGCCAGAGCCTGGACTCCTTTAACAACACTACAGGCAAAGCTTAAAGGAAACTGGAAAGTCCAGTTTGAGTTGTCATGCATGAGGCAGAAAAGCCTTAAAAGAAAGCAATCAGACAAAATTTCAGTGCAGAACATCGGGGGGGGGGGGGGAGCGGAGAGCTGAAACTGAAAACTGGTGTAAATATGTGCTGCAAAGGTGAACAGTCACACAGGTTTTCTGCTGGTGCAATTAGACTTGCTGGCACCGAACAGTATACCTTCATCTCTCAGAGGAATCAGCACTTCTTTCTACTCAAAATCTACCAAGACAAGCTGGGCTTGGCCATGGGGTGGGGGGCATAACTTTCAGCTCTGCACTCAGGGTGCTGAGGCACTCAAATCTCTGAATTTGAGGACAGCCTGGTCTACTGCAGGAGTTCTAAGACAGCCAGACCTATGCAGAGAAGCTCTGAAGATAAACATAACAAAACAACCTTATTGTGAATAACTACAGGGCACTGGTCCCTTCTGGATGCTGGGGCAGAGATCTGCATTTTCCAGAGCAGAGTGGGGTGAGAACTAATTGTAGTGAAGCCTAGCCTGAGAACCATCTCTAGGTAGGCTGAGGATGTTGCTCACCATTTAAGAATAAGTATGGCTCTACAAGGGGACCTGGGTTTGGCTCACAGGACACAAACAGGAACCTTACAACCATCAATACCTTCATCTCCAAGGAATCCAATGCCTCTGCCCTTAATGGAAAACCAGCTTGAACATGGACACACCTCCACACTAAGGCTAACACACACACACACACACACACACACACACACACACACACACACACACACACACACACACACGCACACAAACATGCAGTTAAGTAACATTTTTTTTACCCTAAGATTCTATGGACAAGACATGCCCATCCAGCAATGCATGGTGAGAGGCAAATGGAGAAACTCATGAACCTGAAATGGAGCTTTGGGGACTGGAAAGAGGACCCTGAAGCTAAACTTTGGAGCCATGGAAGGAAAAGATGTGAGATTACACAGTGAAGACAGCAGTGGCATATAACCAGACAAGGTTCAAGAGCAGTTTGGCACTGAATGAGAGGTTCTAGCAGTCTGCTGGTTGTGGGTCAATTCATAGACAAAGTGATTGCACCCACAAGGTGACAGTGCAGCCAGGGTACAGCTACCCAGAAAGCTAGACCTTCAGACTTAAGGAAAAGTCCTATGGTAGGCAACCAGAGGAAGCATTCAGGAGAAATCCACAGACAGAATTGGTCAGAGAGCTGCAAAGCACAGACAGACCCTAGGGAGCTGGAGCCAGTCTGTCCTCACCCTCTGGATGACCATCAGACCATGACCTAAGTCAAACACAGCAGTTTCCTTAAGAAATCTGTGTTCATGGTTCAGTGGCCAAAAGCCCTTGCTCTTGCAGAGGACCATAGTCTATTCCTAAATTCCTGGAACATGAATTCTAGTTGTTATTAGATGAAAACTCAAAGCCAGAGATTGGGGGAAAGGCTGGAATATCAGAGAGAGGAAAGAGACCACAGTCAGTCCTCACCCAGTCATCTCCCCAAGTCCTCAGCCTGCCTGGCTATGTCTACAGAATCTCTCCCTCTCTGCCTCTGCTTCCTTGAATATCTCCTTCCTCCAGTTCCTTCACTTCCTGTTCACCTCTGCATCATATTATAGAGTTAGGATTAAAGGTGTGAACTTCTCTTCTTGGTAGTCAGGCCTTGAACTCACAGAAACACAGAAAGATCTGACTCTGGAGTAATGGGATTAAAGGGGCAGGTCACCACTCTGGCATGCTAGGATTAAAGGCTTGAGTCACCTCCTGGCTTGACTGTGGGTGGATCTGTTCTCTGCTGTTTCAGACTGGGTTTATCAAGTAGAAAACACATCACCACAGAACCCACATAATACTCGAAAGGCCCACAACCCCAGATCCAGGAATTCAGCACCCTGTTCTGACTTCCTCCTGTACCAGGCAACATAAGATGTGTAGACATGCTTTTCAACAAAACCTTCACATACATAAGTAAAGGAAACCTGTGCTGGGTGCTGGACAGATGGGTCAGATGGTTAAGAGTAGAAGACCTTGTAGAAGACCCAGGTGAGGTTCCCAGCACCCACATGCTTACATGCAGGCACAGGAAAACACCTACAGAAGTTAAATAGGATTTCAAATATCCTGTTAAAGGAAGAAAGTCAACCAGGGGTTGTGGCACATGCCTTTAATCCCAGCACTCAGAAGGCAGAGGCAGCTGGATCTCTGAGTCAAGGTCAGCCTGATCTACAGAGCCAGTTCCAGGACAGCCAGGGATACACAGAGAAACCTTGTTCCTCTCCCATCAAAAAGATGATAAGGCCTCTCCAGACCTCATCTTTAGATGAGAACTACAGACCACTGCTAGCCGGGAGATTCTGAGTCTCCAGGATACGTTTTAGGTTATCCAATTACAAGTAGCTACAAGTTTTCTTAGTTCATTTCTTTGATGGCTACAAAACTAGAAAATAATTATGATAACCACAGGACAGAATTAACTGAAATCCAGGTATGTACGGATATATTTAAAATTTAATAAAAACCACTATGAGGTATCAGAGGGATCTACCCCTAGTCAGTCTAGGAGGATCAGACAGTGGTAACTCACACCCTTAATCACAGCACAGGGAAAATCCAGGAGTGGTCACCTACACCCTTAATCCCAGAAAATCTGAGTTTAAGGCCAGTTTAGTTTACAGAGTTCCAGGCTCCCAGGCAGACAGTGCTGGTGTCCAGCCTTTAATCTTAACCTGGATGTGAAACAACTGGGGGCGGGGGGAGAGTATTTAAGGCAGGAATAGACATGCAGAGGAGGCAGAAGAAGCCAGGAGGAGCAAGGTTGAGGAAGCTGGAGGACAGCTGGGTGAGGTTTGACTGTGGTGTTCTCTCTCTGATATCAGTCTTTCCCTGAGATCTGGCTCTGAGTTTCCTTTATTTGTGCATCACAGGTGGAGTTGGTAAGTCCTAAGGAGTCCAGGGATCTGAAGACCTGCTGAGACATTCAGCCTACTGGAGTGAGCAACTTCTGGATTCTTGGACATTTTCAGTACGAAGCCAGCCACTGTTGGATTTGCTGAACCACAGCCTGTAAGTTATTCTCATAAATCCCACCTGTATATAGGGATGATGGGATTATACTTTGAGAATCTTCACCCTTTTTTGTTTTGGGTTGTCTTCATTTGCTTGTGTGCTTGTTTTTCAAGAAGAGGTTTCACTGTGTAGCCCTGGCTGTCAGGAAAACAGTTCCATAGACCAGGCTGGTCTTGAACTCAGAGATTTAGCTTCCCCTGGTCAAGCTTCCTCAGAGCTGGGATTAAAGGTGTGCAGCACCAAGACCTTCAGAATCTTCACTTTTTTAGTAACTGTCTTTATTTACAAAGTTTTTCCCTCATACCCTCCACTGCTCCCTGGCCCTACCCTCCTCTCCAGCCTCCCTCAGCTTCCTCCCCAACTCCATCCCCCCATCCATTCACCAGAGAGGGCAAGGAATCCCAGGGTGAGTCAGTTCAGTCCATCATATCCAGTTGAGGCAGGTCAGAGTCCCTCCCCCAGTTTCAAGGCTGAGTAAGGTGCTCTGTAGGAAATGGGCTCTGAGAAGTCAGTTCATGCACCAGAATTTTCAGTTCTTATTAAATGCAAATACCTGCGGGGATTATGGACTTATACCTCAGCATGGTACAGTGAAATGGTTGGGAGGGGACCACAAGTTAGTGGATAAAAAAGTAACTAACTGTCTTCTGAATCAGATGCTGAGGGAATTGCCCTCAGTGTTACATAGGTGAAGCCCAGAGGACAGAGCTCTTCATCCTATTTTGTGGAAGATGGCAGATTCTTCAGAGCACACACCTCCAAGTCAACCTGTCTTGCCAGTCCTGGGTCCCAGGTATTCTGTTTCCGGGCCACTGTGTTTCTGCACAGAGCCAAGCCACTGCTTTGAGGAGCACTGGTCTGTTGAATGGGAACTGCTTTCTCTGCCTTGTGGACTTCAGCAGAGCTCAGACTGCCTGAGATACCACCCCAGACTGAATTATGCCCTGAAGAGGGGCACAGAGGTCTTCCAGAGTGAGAGTCAGAAGCCCCAAAGGCCCCCAGGAAAGGTGGAGAAGGACAAGCACAGCCATGGGGGGGAGCCAGACCCACCCTCCACAGGCTTGCTCAGCATCCAGGAGGAAGGACTGGAACCTGAGTCTTGTGATGATGGAGATCACCCTGAAAGTGACCCTGCTTCTGCTGGCCCCAGGTGCCTAAGCTGCTGGCCATGGCTCCAAAGGGCTTTTGGCTGGAAGCAAAAAACCCGCCAGAATATCAGGAGACCTGATCCCTGCTAAGACTTGCAATTAGGATCCTCTGTCAGCTCCAGTCATTACAGACATTCCCCTGCCTTACTCACAGGCAAAGGCAGTTTTCTCTTTGCAGATGTCTGTATTTATTTTATTCAGCTTTCTTAATAAAAGTAAAATACTTTTGTTACACTTTAGAAAATATCCCTGGATCCATCGCTTGAGCAGCACTTGACCGGGAAGTGTAAAGTATAGGATAACCAGGCCATAGGCTAAGATCCATAACCCCAGAGAGGCTAGCTAACAAGGAGGGCCAGAAGAGGGACACATGAGTTTCCCTGGGAAAGAGAAATAGAAGAGATCTTCTTGGTAACCTGGGATTGGGGTTAGAACATGAAGGATTGGGTTGGGTGGCTTAGGGGCAAGATAAAAGGGGAACTTAATTGTAATAGGAAGTTTCTGACCAGAGGTCCAGAGGTTCAGACCCCCTCTTAGCCCTAAATAATCACACAAAGGCTTGTATTAATTTCATGCTCTTTGGCCTGTGACTCAGCTATTTTGCTAGCTAGCTCTCTCATTTTAATTCACTCCATTCCCATGTATCTGTTTAGCCACATGGACCATGGCTCAGCTGTGTATCTTTTACAGGTTGATTGTTGGGAATTCAGATGGTGTCTCCCTTGACTCAGCCCTCCTTCCCCTATCTATGGTATGATTTCTGTGTCTATTTCTAAGATTCCTGCCATAGGCCAAGACAGTTCTTTTATTAATGAATGATATCCACAACATATCGAAAAACTTCCCACATCACTTAGTAAAAGAGATGTCTTGATGGGGAGGGCATTTTTATGGGTTAGGGAGTAACCTGGCACCAGAGAAATCACAGGCAGTCTCCAGGATTATTCCATCTATGACTCCAAGCGATAGTGGAAAAGGTACCTGAACTGGTCATCTCCTGTAATGAGATTGATGACAACCCTAACAGCCACTAGAGAGCTTTTATCCAGTAACTGATGGAAACAAATGCAGAGATCTACAGCCAAGCAACGGGCTGAGCTCCTGGTGTCCTGTTGAAAAGATGGAGGAGGAATTGCAAGAACCAAGGGGTCAGTTCCAAGGAAGCCACAGAGACAGCTGACCTGAGTACATGGGACTCTAGATTCTAGGTTCTCGGACAATCTTGGTGTGCTTGTGGGAATCCTAGCTGTGGGGTCGGGACCTGTCCCTGGCATTGGAGTTGGCTTTTGGGAACCTACTTCCCGTGTTGGGTTGCCTTGCCCAGCCTTGATGCAGGAAGGAGCTTGGTCCTGTTTCAATTTGATGTGCCCAGGAAGTCTTCCCCTTTATGAATGACAGAGAAGAATGGGTTGAGGGCAGAGTGATGGCAGATGGGAGGGACCAGGAGGTGAGGAGGAAGGGGTAACTGTGGCCAGGATGGAAAATAAAATTTAAAATTAGTAAGTCATAAAATTAACTTATTAGAGAAATAACAATGCACTTCATGTCTTTTTTACCTCAAGGACGTTCTTCACTTTTAGAGCACTCCATCTGTTTTCATTTTATATGCATGAGTTTTTCCTGCATGCAAGTCTGTGCATGTTCTGTGGCTGGTGCCCACAGAGGCCAGAAGAGTGCTTTAGATGCCCTAGAAGGTGGTGAGCCACCACATGGGTGTTGGGAACTAAACCTCCTTCCTCTGCAAAAGCAACATGTACCCTTCACCACGAAACCATCTCTCTCCTGTGAGAGGTTGTGTTGTTTCATTTTAAATAATTGTCCCACCCACTGGTTTAATAAAAAGAGCTGATTGGCCAAAGGCAAGCAGGAAGTGTAGGCGGGACTACCAGACTAGGAAAAATCTCTGAGAGCAGAGTGCCAGACAGACCACCAGAGAGAAGCCACAGGAAGCCGATGGCAACTATGCTGCTCTAAAGAAAGGTACCGAGCCACATGGCTGAACAAGAGACATGGGTTAGGTGAAGGGTACAGAGCTAGCAAGTGATATGCCTGGGCCTGAGGCTGATCAGCCAGAAACTATTGGAAGCTTCTGTGTGTCTTTGTGGGACTGGGGGTCAGTGGGACTGCAGGTCTCCCGGCCTAGACCTTGAGGTTAGGCCAGAAAGTCCGGGCCAGAAACCTCATACTACACTCTCCAGTCCCTCCAAGAAGTATTTTAATTCTACTTATTTATTTACTCGATGTGTACTAGTGTTTTGCATGCATGTGTGTCTGTGTACCACATAAGTGCCTGGTGCCTGCAGATCTCCAAAAATGGCTTTTGAGTCTCTGAACTCATCCAAGACTATTCTCAATGTACAAATGACATTTATGAGTCTTAAAATCAACACTATGGGATGTAGAATATCAAAACAGATGCTTAAATGCTAATGTATGTTAAAAAATTCCCTTTCATTATGATAATGGCTAAAGAAACAGTCCCAGCAAATGGAAACGTTCAATTCCTAGAGCATGTTCCGTGTGTAATGGTAGAGTCCACTGAAAGTTGAACTTTCTGTCTCCTTGGCTTGACTGTATTCAAGAAACAGCAAGGTTGTTGTCTGTTTCTTCACTTATAGATTATTTCTTTAAAGGAACAAAACAAAGCAGGGTTTAGAATAAAAGCATAACCTTGTCTTAGTGGCTATGGTGATACACAACATTGATCTCAGCACTCTGAGGGCAGAGGACCAGCCTGATGTACATAGTGAGTTCCAGAAAACCTTGATGTACACAGAGAGATGCTGAATCAAAAAAATAAAACAAATAAAAACCATAACAAACAAGCAAAAAGCAACCAGAAAAACACAGTGTGTGTGTATCTCTTTCTGTGTTTGTATACAAATACTTTGTGTTGTCTCCCGAAATAAGTGCCATTCTGGCCTTTAATGGCCCATCCTACTAAAACCATATGTTAATAAGGGAAAAAGGAAAAAACCTGTTTTCCTGTGCTATAGACGCTGCCACCTGCTGAGTGCTAGCCTCTCGGGATCCTCTATGACCTTGGGCGTGCCAGGATGAGGGGCAGGGTGTGAAAGAGAGTTAAGGTAATAGAGCTGGGACAAAAGAAAGGGAACAAAGGGGTCATGAGGAGAGACACACAGGCAGAAGAGGCAGAAGCTGGGGACAAGCATGGATTAGAGTCAGTGTGAGTGGAAGGGGCAGAAGGAATCCAGCATGGCGGGAAGCCAGAGGGGAAAAAGCTAGGCGAGATGCAGTGGCAGGAGAGAAGCATGGCTAAGAGACAGACAGGTCTAAGATATAAGATGTACTGAATAAAGCTCGGGTCTCTCAGTGTGTTGTGGAGAGCTCCCGAATGATGGAACCTAAATGATTCCTGAGTGCAGATTATTTAATCTTGACGCCCCACGCCTGGACAAAACTCGGACCACAAAGAAACCGGACGCGGTAAGTGGAGGTCCTCACCGAGATCCACTCGGTAAGTGGAGGTCTCACCGAGGTCCAGGAAAGAGGATTAAGCGGACAAGACTCACCGGTACAGAGACCGGGGGAAAATCTGGGATTACCCAGGGATAGGCGCCTAATAGATAAAAAATAGAAATATAGAAATATGGGAAACTCAAGTTCGGCTGGTTCCGAACTTCAAGAGTTACTAAGGTAACAGGGAATTTAAAATAAAGGATGGACCGCGCTCGGATAAGGGAGTTTAGTACATGGTTCTTGACGGGGAGAGCCTTAAAGTTTATAAAAGACATTGAGAGATCCAGCTGAAGTAAGTTTAAAAAAAAAAAAAAGAAAAGAAAAAAAAACTTATAAAAAGCACAGATAAGCCACGTGCCACATGGCAGACAGATTAATAGAAATGGGTTGATTTAAGATGTAAGACCTAGCAAGCAATGTGCCTGAGACACAGGCCAAACAGCGTAGAGTTAATGTAAGCCTCTGAGTCATTTTCCCAAGTGGCAGGTCTTGTGGGTCTCAGGCTTCTGGCCGCCCGGGGCCGAGAAACCTCTTTGTAGCAGATGGCTTCCCAGTGTGGACCGAATATCCACTGAAAGCCTAGTCAGTAACATTGTGATTGATTGAAGGTTTCTGTTTGTTTTAGACAGTTCTTAGTAGCAGTCTTTGGTGTGCTCTGTTTGCTAGCCGCGAATAAAAACACGGTCCCTTTAAAAAAACTTAGCCGCAAGTTGAGCAAGTCAATGGCTGCATATAGAATCCCTTTAAGAGATTTGAGCAAGTCACTGGCCGCAAATAAAGACACAGTCCCTTTAAAAAAACTTAAGCCTCTTTTTAAACTTCTGAAGGGAGATGCAGAGACCTTTAATATTTATACTGATAGTGTATATGTGGCCAATATTATGCCCCAACTAGAAGTGGCCCCTCATGTGGGGAAGTCATCAAAGATTGTTAGCCAATTACAAAGCTCACAGATTTTGATATGGTACAGAAAGTAATCTGTGTTTATAAGACACATTAGAGAACATTCTGGCTTACCTAGACCACTGACCAAAGGCAATGTGCGGGCAGATGAAGCTACCCAAATAATTTTGGCTCTACCATTACACAAAAAGTTTCATCTCAGTGCTCAAACGTTAAGGCATCAGCCACAATGCATCCTCTGGACAGTGTGTGTGTATCTCTTTCTGTGTTTGTATACAAATACTTTGGATGAGGATACTCAAAAGTACTCTTAGATGAAAACAAGACATGTTCAGTTTAAATTTTATCATAAATTTAAAAATGTTCCAAAAGAGAGAAAGAAAGGATATTGCAGAGAGATTAACAATGTTCCAGAAATTTCAAAAAGTTAGAAGTTGAACCTGGTTAGGTTACGAGGGCTCACCAGAAACCAAGCTAGAATGCTATGTCCAGAGAATTCTTTGCACCCTCTAGAGCATCCCAGCCCCCAGGCTCATATCCAGTCTAGTACTGCATCTACAGGAGTGATCCCAGGAAGCCTCTGTTGTCCCAGTAGACAGTTCCATTTTCAAGAGATGCTTCTACCTGTTCCAGAATACAGGATCTTGCCTCAAGACATTCTTCTTCAGCAGGGGATGATGTTTCCTGGGATCCTGTGCTGATCTGAAAAATTGAGAAAACCTTTGGACTTTCATGTGCTGATGTGTGAAGTTAACCTTAAAATTCAAAGTAATAAATTTGAGTCGATGCAATAAAATCGTATCCTGTACTTCTGTTCATTACAGATCTAAATGAGAAACTGGTCCTTCCCATAAAAGCCAACTTTTTCATGAATTCAACCTTTCAAATCAAAAGTCGGTCTTTTAAATGTGTCTAAGCTGTAAGAAGGTCAACAACAATTTTCATGAAAAGTCAATTTAATGCACTCTGAAATACTGAAGGTGACACTACTACCCTGTGCTGATTCAGTGTTGATTTTACAAGGAAGTTCTCAGTCCTCTGTCCCTCCCTCCAGCATCCAAACATTTGAGATTCCCATGGCCTTGACCAGGGTCCAGATGTATTCACCAAAATAATTAAACTAAAATATCAAAAATACAGGTTAGCACATAATTGGCATACCATGTCAAAAGTGAGTTTTCTTAGATTATCCTGATTATTAACAAACTTTTCTGTAAATCATTGTATAACTTTTTCTGTTAAATTATCATCTTAAAAATTTTCCCTTTAAAAGCTCTCTACATTGTAGCTTGATTTGCAAGAGATTTTTCAGAGGCACAAGACTATTCTCTATCTGGCCATCAATAAAAAAAACTATAAACTTTAAGTTGGTTTGAGCAGCATGAATGTCAGTCACTACTTTGTGGAGTTTTTAAGTGAATCCTTAAATAAACATTCCACTTGTACAAAAAACTTCATCAAATGGATAAAATGTCAATCTATTTAATGTAGATTCAATTCTCCAAAAAACAAACAAACAATCAAAAAATAACCAACCTTTTTACAAAAAGCTCTGCAGAGAGCTGCTGGCAGCAATGGCTTTACCAGAAGCCATCAAAAATCCAGCAGGTGTCACATAGCATTCAGCAGCAGTCAACTCACCAGAGGGAGAGACAGCTCTGATGGGAAGTTCCACTAGGCTTAGGACCATGAGTCACTGAGAGCAAATGATACAGTTGCTTCTGGTTTTAATTTCTCTCATGTGCCACTACATTTCTTCCTAAAAATAGCCTTGAAATCTCCCCATTGCCACACATTTTCATGTGATATGCGTAGGGGGAAAGTGAACAGCCAAAAAAATCCACTCTAGCCTTGAAACCAAAGCAAATGAAGAAAACACAGCCTGGATCTGGGGCCCGAACCAGTTAAAGAAAAACGTTATCCCTCAACCCCAAAACAAAAAAATGTGCCCTGACTCTGACTCTGAAACCAGTGCCAGAGAAACACACTTTGTCAATAGAATCAGAGCCAGTGAAAGAATTAGAATTAGACCCAAGAGCTTCTATTTTTATGTCTTTCTTTTTTTCCTCTGCTCCTGTTCAGTTGCTGGTTGTTCTCCCCTCCCTGGTAGAGGCAGCCAGTCTCCTGGACTCCTTCCCAAATATATCTCTTTCTCAAAAGAGTCTCCAGTGAAGATCTTCATTCTCCTGGCACAGAGAAGGTCTTTCCTGAGATGTCTATTAGGAGACTGAACCTCCCTTAGCTAAGCAAGGTATAACTTTTGACCTGTCTTGGGCCAGTGAGAAGCAGAAGAGCTTTCCTGAGAGGCCTCCTTATGGGGGTCTGAGCAATGCTCAGCTGTAGTAGCTCTCCAGGATAGGAGCATGGTGGATATATACTATGGGGAGACCACCCCCTACTGCACCCCAGCTATAGGTACAGTCTGACTTCCAGAACAGCTAAGGTACCTTTCCCTCCAGAGCTGGCCTATCCCATTGCAACCCCAGCCACCAAAGCTGTTCCGACAGCTTCAGGTATAGCCTGACTTCCCAGTCAGAATCTCTTTCACCCCCTCCTCCAAAGTTGTAACACTCCCTTGGCAATATGATTACACCTCAATCTTCTGGGCACATTTCCCTGTGATGGTCAGGATGATGGTCTCTCATTCAGGTATACAATACTGATAGGTAGAAAATATATTAGAATATGCTTCATAACTGGTTTTTTTCTTCCATATTGGCAGTAAGAGACCTAGAAGCCTGTTCTCCATACTTAGCTAAGCTGTCAATGCTAATTGGCTAGACAAAGTGTCTGTATGATTGGATGGTGAGTTGGACTTTCACTGATAATACTCAAAGACAGAACTGCAGAAGTAGGTGGTGTGTGAGTGTGTGTGTGTGTGTGTGTGTGTGAGTGTGTGTGTGTGTGTAGATGTTTTGAAGAATGAAGCTGAAAATTTAGTACTAGAGTAGAAGTAATTAGAACTTAGAAGGAATTAGAAACTAGTAGTAAATATAACTTAGATTTAAAGCTACAGAGATAGACTCGGAGCTAGAAAGAAATAAAGAGAATGGTCATCAGTACATGTATGGGCATTTTCTCATTCCCTCAGATAGACAGAAACTTACTCCTAAAGATCCTCAGATGAAAAAGTTTCAGGAAGTCTTGCCCCTGAGAAGTGTTCTCTTAACAATCCTGGAAATCAATCTCATGTCTGGGCTCTCAGGCTATTTTAAAGCTTGATCTGTTCCCTAAAAAGACAGTTTGGGGAAGAAGGGTTTGGTCATTTACAAAAGCCCCAACCCCTCTGTTAAAGAAGATCCTTCTATATATCCACCTGTTACCGGGTGACTGCGCTGTCATCTGGATGTGGCTGCCTCCTTAGAAGGAGAACAGGGCTAGACATGCTGACCTGGAAGTGGGAAGCTCCTGAGACCTCAGCCTTAGAGAAAAACACAGGCAAGACAGGAACACCGAGGACAGCTGGGAAGGCAGTGCTGGCCTTTAATGCCAGCACTCAGGAGCCAGAGCAGGCTGACACCTTGAGCTTGAGGCCAGCCTGAGGCAGGCCTGGTCTAGAGAGTGAGTTCCAGGACAGCCAGGGCTACACAGACACATCTGCCTCAAAAACAGAAGGCAAACAGACATACAGGCACCAACCAACAAAGAAATGCAGCTGCTGAGGGCAGGAGAATCAACCTTACCCAGGAAGGAGCCCAGATTGACTGTCCAATGCCAAGTGCTCAGCCGAGGAACCATACACATACAAGGACCCATACACGGACTGATCAGGTTGTATTTATATTTAGGATGCACACATAAACACGTGTATGCACACTCAACAATAATTTATAAACATAACAAAAACAGAAAAGAGGCCATTACCAGAGGGATACAAGAATGGGGTAGAAGAAAGAAAGAGAAATAAAATAATCAAATTTGAATTTTTTTAAAAAAATACATTTTGTAAGTCAATCTTTTTGACCCAGACCGGATGGCACACAGTTTTAATCCAAGCAATCTGAAAACAGAGGCAGAAAGATCTCTGCAAGTTCAAGTCCAGCCTGGTTACGCAGCTGGTTTCAGGACAGCCCTGGGCAAGACACTTTCTCAAAATAAATAAATAAAACCACAATTTTTAAATTTCAGATGCAGACTTTTAACTAAAATCGGCTCTATAGATAAACAAGGGGCAGTCTTATAGGGCAGTTTTTTTCACCTAGAGTCAGCCCTTTGAAGAAATTTCATCCTTTATTGAATGATGAGTTATATGAACAAATGTGCTCTTCCTAGAAAATTTGTCTCTTATATATAAGCCACTTTTTCCAACAAAAAGGCCATTTTATGTGAGTTGGTCTTTTGAATGTAGTGTCCATGACTTGAAGGAAAGCAGTTTCTGAGTGCTTCACATGCTAGGACTTACCTAGGCTTCCTCTGCTTTATTTTAATTAGACCTATCTTAACCAAAACACAATGCTTTCTAAAGTTTCTAACACTGAAAAGGGGGAGGGGCATCCAAGGAGATGCCATAAGTTATAATCACAAAACATATATATTTTTGGTAAAGGAGCTTCAAATCTCTTTAAGGTTAAAAACCAATCATTTTTGCTGGAAATTTGTTCTAAGGTAAAGGATTGCCCCAAAGAGGAACAAAGTTAAAGGTAGGGGCACAATCACAAAAGAAGTGTATAAACATAAAATTTAAGAGTGAGGTGTGTCTTCTAACCTTACCAGGGCCAGGAATCAAGGTCTACACAACAGTTACTCACTTTCCACAAGGATCAGGCTCCTGAATCAGAAACTTGGTCTCCCAAGATGAGATTCTGTTGGCATTTAAGTCAGTCTATGCTAAGTTCCATTTGAAAGCTCAGTCCCTTCTTTCAACTTAGGCCAGTTCCCTGCTGAATGACCAGCTACCAGCTTGGTGAACAGAGAAGGACAGGCATCGCCAGGCCTGAGGGGCACCAGAGACCTCCAGGTCTGGATGCAGCCTGGAGTGAGGCTGATTCCCCAGATGACCTGACTCAAGCTGACAGAGCACAAGGATTTTGCTCCCTGGGTTTTTGCTGGTCCTACTGTCCTTTTCCTCTCTAAAGCTGGCTTCAGTCTGGAAGTGACATTCATCCTTTGTCCCAGCTGGAGGTCAAAGGCTCCTGGCTCCCTGATGGACAAAAGCACAGCAGGTCTCCTCAGGAGCTGGTGGAGCCCAGCACAGAGCCACGCCTCAGTGTGGCTATTTCTGGGTCCAAATGGCAGCCTTGGGGGCTCTGGGACCGGCTCTGAGAGTTTTTCTTAGCCCAGTGGGTTCACTTCCCCTTTTCTGAAGGGGAAGGAAAGCAGTATTTCTGGTGCCAGGGGCCATCTGGGCCCAGCACAGCTAGGAGGCCATCAGCTTGTTTCTAGAATTATTGTGTGTTTTCAGCAGGGTGAGGCTGTGAGGGAACTTGGCCCCAGATCCCAGGTGTGTCGTTTCCCGCCCCGCTGACCACCCCCCCCCCCCCCCCCCCCCCCGGGCTGCTCAGGGGCGCACAGACCTTTAGGCAATCATCCACAAGAGCTCCACCCTAGGGGCTTCTCCATCTCTCAGCCTCAGGCTGCTTCCGGTTTTTTTTTTTTTTTTTTGGTTTTTTTTTTTTCCCTCAGTGCTTCACTGAGTCAGCCTCTCCTTTCCCGGCAACATTTGCATTTGGGTTTTTATCAATGACCCACCCGAAACCATTTTCTCTGAGGATTTTGAAGGGGATTTTGAGGGAGGCAAACAAGGACTTCTCAATGGTCAGGAGTAACCAACTGGGTATGAAATAATAAAAAAAAAAATCCCATTTGACTCTTTTCCATCTGCATAGTCCAAACTCCCCTTTCCTGAGGTCCCCCGAGGCTGGAGTTTCGGTATGGTCATTGATCAGATGGCTGTCTGTTCAAGACTCAGCCTCTCAGACTCTACCTGAGGCTAGTAATTGATTAGATACCTGTTTGCTTAAAGACTTAGGCTCTCAGAACTCTTGGGAAAAGCTTTGTCCACAAGTTTTATGGTTGCTTACCTAGCTGCCCACGGGATGTGCTTCCTGCCTCCCTCTTGGGATAAGCCTGACTTCTGAACCCATCTCCACACGGAATTGTTCCAGCGAGACCACCCGAGATACCTGCAAACATTCCTTTGCAACCCCCCTATCTCACAAACCCAGATGTACACCCCCTCCCTACCCAGAGTGTGGTATAAGAACTCTACCCTGAAAGCATTCAGGGCTCTTGGCTTTTCACAGTGCCTCAAAGTCCGCTCATGAGTGAATCCATTAAACTTTTTCTTTTTATCTTGTAAAAAATCTGGGTCCCAGGTCTTTTTCTTGAAAGGAGGATCCAGTTACTGTAGCAAGCTATGCCTCATCACAGCCAAGCGCCTAAGCAAGGACAGCTGTCAAAAGTTTGTAATAAGAGAAAACTAAACCAGGAAAGATGCAGGAGGTGCAGATGTACAACCCTGCCGCTATTTAACTGCTGTGACTGTGAACTGCCTTTGTGCTGTGCAACAGATTACTGCTCTGCTCTGTGGATGGAGACAGAACAGTGATAAAGTCACCATGTTGGTGTCCTGATCTGGGAAAACCTCAGCTATGGCCTTGCCAACAGGATGTTAGAATTATCATAGGGTGACAGCTGCCTTTGGGCAATGGATTCCTTCAAAGGGCAGAACAACCCTGGCAGCTGGGCACCGATCCTCCCTGTCTTGGAAGAAAAACCTTGAGCTCAGTTCCCAGAGCTCTGTGGAGACACCATGAAGACATTCAGTCCAACACACACCTGGAACAGGATCCCCAGCTTGGTGCCCACAGCAGTAAGCCCAGACCTCTGCCTTTGTTTTCAAGAGTGGTTTTTCCTGTGTAGCCCTGAGTGCCTTGGAATGAGACAGCCTTGCACTAAGAGATTGGCCTGCCTCTGACTCTGGCCCCAGATTTCTGAAACTAAAAATATCCATTGCTACTGTCCAGCAAAACTAAACTTTTGAGAACGGACAAAACCTTCACAAAATGCTGCTTGGAAAAATAAAAGGCCACAAGTATAATTCAACCCCTCTGAGTCCCTCTGAAGGCAGCAGGTCCCATAGATCCATTCTTCCTATGGAGCCCAAAGCTCTAAAGGTGACACGGGAGAAAGAAGCCCAAACACACAGGGTGTCCTCATGGGCAAGTGCTTGCTGAAGAGGACTCCAGCACTGTGGAAATCATGTTACCAATGACAAGAAGGATGTCAGGAAACTAAAGACCACAGGCCCAGCAATGGAAAAGTTCAAATGGCCGCAAAATGGGAGAGATGCAGGCTTTTTACCCATCAGAGGATGAGTATCCTTAATACCCAAGGAACTCAGATATTTAAGCATCTTTTACAAAGAAATTTTTGTCTTTATTATTTTTGTTTTTCATGTGCGCTAGTGTTTTGCTTCAGTGCATATCTGTATATGGGTGTCAGATGCCCTGAATGAAATTGGAGTTACAGATAGGTGTGAGCTGCTCTGTGTGTTCTGGGAACTGAGTCCTGATCCTGTGGAAAGGCAACTGGTGCTCACAACGACAGAACTAGCTCCCCGGGTCCCAGAATTTTGAGTACTGAACGAAAGAACAGTGAACCACCCTAACAATAAAAGGCCTAGCAAGGTAAGTACCTAGGTCCAGCTTCAGCAGGTCAGAAAGGGGAGTGGTGATGTGGTTTTGGCCTACTAAAAACACACACACACACACAGGAAGTCTAGCCCAGGGAACTGAGCTTTCTTCTTTCTTTTTCTTTATTTTTCTGTCTTTATTTTTCTCTTATTTCTTTTATATTTTGCCTAAGAGAAAAGTTCCTGCACAAGAAAGGATTACCTCACAACCATGAGTTACATGTTATTCACAGACAAATTAAAAACTTTGCACAAGAAGACACATTATGATCACAAGTTATATATTTTCGTTAGAAGCCCACAAGTAGTTAAATATTTTTCTTTATATTAATTTTCCAACCATAACATCTTTACCCCAAAGAAATGATTTGTTTATTGTTGAGTAAGGAAGTTTCAAGCAAGCCTAGCATATTCCAGCCAGCTCTGTTGTACTGGCAGGCAGCTGCTTACAGTTCTGGTGTAGCAGATTCTTATCCCATTACAGCTCTACAAAACCCTTAAACGAGTGGTCAGCTAACAATTTATTTTTCTTTACACATGATAGGCTCACCTGAATCTCCTTCACAGCTTGGTTGTTTCAGGGTGCACATTGAACCTCAGATGAAATCTGTAAGCTCTGAGCTGTCCTTGGGTAAAGCAACACAATTGCTTTCTCTGATTATTAGCCTATTTTTCCACAGGTAGAATTGTGGGTCTATAATACATGAAACTTTCTTGTAAATTTTTTCCTTCCTCAAAAAAATAAACAAAAAACAAAAACAAAACAAAACAAAAAAACACCTCACACCTAGCAAAAAGGAGGATGTCTTATTTCCTGTAATACGTCCTGTTGGAGAAACTGGCAGAGCATCCCAAACCATTTCCTAATCATCTTCACTGTCTTAACCACCTGTATCTTTTGGGCTGACTTCAAAAGTAATTGATCCAACTAAGCATCATCGGTCTTATAAAAACCATCTTCATTCTGACCTGTGAGTAATTTGCACAGGGGTAGGAGGGATATTCCCACAGGAAAATCACACTGTACTGGATACAGTTGGCTTCTGTCACACAGTAATCACACCTTGTAAAAGCAGTGAGAAAACAATTGCATCATGAAGCAGAAAGCACAGCAGAAGCTCGGGGTGTCCTGGACCCAATCTGCACATAGGCTCTGCCTCTCCGGGTGTACCCACACAGCCACACAGCTTTGCTATCGGGTGAACTATAGTCCATAAGCTTCATTGCTGGCTGGCTGCAGCTCCTCTCACATGACATCCCCAGTGAACATCATATTGTCAGAAGCTGAAGTACAAATGCCTGTCTGCATGGGGACAAGTGTTCATCCTCAGAGCCAGCTGGGGGAGGCACTAACACTACTGGTCAATATGGTTCCTGTGGAAGGTCTCTTTAGTCCCTGTGAGGATCCTCCATCCCAGCCCCTACAGTATCCCAAGGAGTTTCCATTTTCAACAGACTACAGGGCTTCCCCTTTCCACACTTCCTCCTCCCCAACATTAGTTTCCCTTTGCTTTCCTGATGACCACCATGGACATTCTAACCAAGGTAAGGTGGCATCTCTGAGTAGCATTAGTGCCTCCCTCAGTTGGCTAGCAAGGATGAATATTTCTCCCCATGCAGATGGGCATTTGTCTTAGGCCTCTGACAACATGAGGTTTTTCGTTGTTTGGGTGATGCAGTGTTTTCTCCTAAAAGACTCAGAATTATGGGACCTGGAAACATGGTGCAGCAGGTGAGAGCACCATCTGCCATTTCCAGAGAACCTGGGTTCAATTTCCACCCCAATCATGGCAGTTCCCAGCAATCTGTAACTCCAGTTCCAGGGTATCAGACTCCCAAATACAGACACTCATTCATGGGAAAACTCCTATACAAATACAAATCAGAAATAATGAAGATAAAGAGCTTCTTCAGAAGATTTTAAAAATCTGAGTTCTGTGTATTCTTGGTACTAATCCTCTGCCAGATGAAAATCTTTCAAAGTTTTCTCTGTTTTGGGGCATTTGATCTTTTCCATTGCAGGACCTAAGGTTTTCAGCTTCATAGCATCTCACTTGCCATTTGTAACACTGACTCATTAGTGCTGGAGTATTATTCAGCAAGGATTTGCTCAAGAGGTTACCCTGAGTGTTTGGGCTACTTTTTTATCTGCCAACTTTGGTGCTTTGGGCTCCATAGGAAGAATGGGTCTGTGTGAACTGATGTCCCCAAACAGGGGCTCAGAGAGGGAACTAGCTGCATTTGATTTGTGACCATTCTTTTTCCAAGGATGATTTGTTGAAAGCATAGCCATTTCTCAAAAGTTTATGTTTTCCTGGGTGGTGATGGTACATGTCTCTAATCTCAGCAGAGGCAAAGAAATCACCAAGTTTGAGCTCAGCCTGGTTCAGGGCAGCAAGAGATACACAGGGAACCCTGTCTTGCAGGAAGGGGAGCAATTTATTGTTTGCATCTTTGTCTAAACCAAAGATTTGTTTTGGCCTAGGCTTGTTTATGGAACCTCAGGTCTGATCGGTCTGCACAATATCTGGTGGTCAGATAACTGAATGTGTATCTACCACTGTGGCTCCGTGAAACTCACAAATCTGGTGTGGGTCATTACCTGGATTCTTTTGTATGGGTTTGTTACTTGTTCATATAGGATCAGTTTGACCACCCCAGGTCTTTGTGATTCCACGTGAATTGTAGTGTTTAAGAAAGTTTCTAGAGAGACAGTCTGGGTGGAAATGCTGGCCTGATACCCGCTGTCCTGAAGTGACTGGCCTGGAATCTGCTGGTGCTCCCCTTCCTCTGAAGTAGAACACTGAGATTACAGGTCTGTGCTGTCCACACTTCTCTGCTCTGTAAGCAACATTTTAAAGCACACAGCAAACTGAATATTTATCAGGAGCAGGAGAGGAACCGGAATCAGTTTTAGTTTGAAAATGAAGGCATTCAGTAAGGAAGCATGCTTGTAGGTTGCAGGAGTCCAGAGGAGCCTCCAGTTCTTTATGGCTCCCTGGTGCCAGCAGTGGTGGAGCAGCAGCCATGGGCAGGAGAGCTCTGGGCTAAGGACATGGTTCCTACTTCCTGTGGAATCCCGTGGCAGCTTGCCTGGTAGAGCCCTCTTCCTGTTGCAAAACAAATGGACTTAGGCAGAAAACCTGAAAGCAACATTTTCCAGGAAGGCCAAAGGGTGACTCAGTCAGCTGCCAAGAAAAGAAACTGAAGGCAGCCAAGGGCAGAGCTGATGTAGAAGGGGGGTCGGGAGGGGGGAAGTTCCCTGCACCATGGACTGAGCTGGCTGTCTGGCCCTGGTTGTTGCCTGACAAATAAGCACAAGCACTGCCCTGTCTGGACCTAGATTTCCAAACCCAGTTCCACTGCAGCCATCTCCCAAGGCCAGTGCCTTTCTGAATACACGCTGAGAACTCTAGAAAGGGTCCAGAGGCCTCCAAGACCCTTGGCACCTGAAAACAGATTACCTTCAGCTAAGGGTAAGTGGACCCTCTCATCTGAGAAAACTGGAAAAATCTCAGGCAAAACCTCAGAGCAACTGGCTGTCATTTGCTGAGAGAAATCCACCACAGAGGTCCCTGGCCTGGCCTTGCTGCCAAGGCTTTTCAATACCCAGCTACCAGGAATGGGGAGCCTTTGATCCCCAGCTCTGATGAATGTCATTTCCAGACTGTAGCCATCCTTAAAGGGATACAGAGAAAGGATAGTGGGACCAACAGCAGTTTAGGGAGGAAATCCTTGTTCTTTGTCATCTTAAATCTGGTCTTCCAATGTCTCACCAGCCTCACCCCAGGCTGTATCCTGACCTGGAGATACTCAGGGGGCAGGCTATGCCTGTCCTTCCCTGATCACCAGATTAGGTAGTTTTATCACCCAGCAGGGAATTGACATAGTTTGCTGATCTTTTGAAGGAAAACTGCAGCCTAGACTCAGTCTATGTGAACAGAACCTTATGTCTGGGAGCCCCACCCAATTCTGATTCTGGGCCCTGACCCATGTAGAAAGCAGCAATTCTTGTAGTGTGGACCTTGAATCCTTGTAGACACACCTAATGTTACACTTTACATTTTACAAACGTTTGGTGACATTTTGTAAACTTTTGTTGTGGCTAGACCATTTAGCTTAGAACAAATTTCCAGTAAAAATGATTGGTTTTCATCTTAAATTGATTTTGAAGCTCCATTACCAAATATATGTGTTTTGTAATGATAACTTCTGGAATCTTCTTGGATGGTTTTGCCCTCTTTTGTTATTTTCAGTATTACAAACTTTAGAAAACATTACATTTGGTTAACATAGGTCTATTTCAGGGCAAGCAGATGAAGCTGTGTTAAGACCTAGTGTGTTAGGTGCCTAGAAAGTGCTTTTCTTTAAATTCTGCACACTTCATTCAAAGGACCAACTAGCATGGCATCAGCTTTGTTTTGAAGAGTGACCTGTAATGAAAAGACAGACTTTCTAGGAAGAGCACAGCTCTTCCTTTAAAGGATGAACATTATTCAAAGGGCTGAGTCTTGGTGAATAACACTGCCTTTTAAGACTGCCCAGCAATTAATTGGAGAGGGCTTTAACAGGAAAGACCCTAAAAGAAATGCCTAGATGGCCCTGGGAGAAGAAATAGATGAGCTCTCCTGAGTAAACTGGGTGAGGGGAAAAATAAAGGAGAGGGGATGAAGCAAAGAAAGAGCTCACTAAAATTAAAAAGATTGTGGTTTGTTTGTTTGTTTATTGAAAGTTCTTCTCTGCATAGCCCTGGCTGTCCTGGACCTAGCTATGTAGACCAGGCTGGCCTCAACTCAAGAGATCACCCTGCTTCTGGCTCCTAAGTGCTGGGATTCAAGGTGGGAACCACTGCACTTCCTGGGCTCCTGCCTTGCCTGTGTTTTTCTCTAAGGCTGAGGTCTCAGGAGCTTCCCACTTCCAGGTCAGCATGTCTGTCCCTGTTCTCCTTCTAAGGAGGCAGCCACATCCAGAGGACAGTGCAGTGGAGCATCAACAGGTGGATTTCTAGAAGGATCTTCTTGAATAGAAGCATGGGTGGGTGAGGGTTGTAAATGAATCAGTCTTTACTCCAAAACTTCTTTTTTTAAAGAGATGTTCAAATTTTTAATAGAGATTGAGTTTTTTTTTTTTAATTTGTAGGATAACCCCTACATTAAGTAGCATTTTATCCAAACCATGAGGTGGGGAGTTTGTTTTTTGTTTGTTTGTTTTGGTGCAGGTTGAAAATTTAAGAATTGATTTTGTAGTAACTCAAGACAACTGAAAGATTTATGTCCTTTCATTGATGGCCAAATAAACTGTAGTCTTGTACTACAGAAAATGCATCAAAACCAATGTAGGCATTCGTTGCTTTTAGAGGAAAAACTACAGAGACCATAATTTATGGTTTAAGGTAGACAATGATGAGGGTAATCCGGAAACGCTCACTCCTGACACGGTATGTCAATTATTTTGTTCCTCATAATTTGATGCTATTTTGCTTCAATTTAATTATTTTGGAGACTACATCTCCATCTAGGTGAAGGCCATGGAGATCTCAAATGTGTGAATGCTTGGGGGTCGGGTAGAGGGCTGAGAACTGTGTATGCAACATAAACATGGCGTCAGAACAGGGAGGTGAGACACTCAATATTCCACACTCATTAAAAATGACTTTTCATGTCAGTGATTGACTGTATCTTATAGGTTAGGCATTGTATTTACTTTACATTGGTCATTTTATGTCAGTGTTTCTTCTGTGTAGCCCTGGCTGTCCTGCAGCCAGCTCTGTAAACCAGGCTTGAACTCACAGAGATCCTCATGCTTCTGCCCCCTGAGTGTGTGTGTGTGGGGTGGATAAAGGTGTGCAGCCCTGCTGTGCTAGGTTAGACAGTTTTGAAAGCATCAACTTTCCATTTGAAAGGTTAAGTTCATGAAAAAAGCGAGCAATTCTGGGAAGAATCAGTTTCTCATTGAGATTGATGCACGGTAGATTTTTATTGTGTTGATCCCAGTTGCTTCCTTTGGATTTCAAGTTTAACTTCACACATCAGCACATTAAAGTCCAAAGAACAGTCACTGTCTTCAAAGTGTGGCTGTCTCAACTTTTCAGTCAGCACAGTGTCCCAAGAGACACCTCCCCAGCTGATTTGAGGCAAGATTCTATTCTGGAGCAGGGGAAGGATCTATGTGATGATGGAACTATGTATCCAAGCAAAACAGGATTATAAAGGTCACACTTGTAGAAGGAAAACCGGGCTTGGGATGATCATGGGGCCTGGTGTGCTCTAGAGCATGCAGAGAATCCTCTGGAAATAACATCCCATTTTGTTATCTGGTAAGCCCTGATAACCCAACCAGGTCCTACTTTCAACTTCTAACCTTTGGATACATTTTGTGACAGAGTCAAAAGCTCTGTGCCATCCTTTTCTTTGTCCCTCTTTGGAGCAATCCTTTATTTTAGAATGTAATGTAGCCTGAAAACTTGTGGTTTTCATCAGAAAGTGCTTTTAACAATCTTCAACCAAAGTATTTCCATAAGAACACAGAAAGTGGCCCTGGAACTCAGTAGGTAGATGATGGCTATTCTCTGCCTCCAAGTGCTGAGATCAGGAGCCTGGACTAGCACACTCACTAAGACAGACTTATGCTTTTGTTCTACATGAGTTTTATATTGTTGGGGTGGTTTTGTATAAAAAAAAGTGCATATTTCCCAAATAAGCAGGCAATAAATAGTATCACTTTTTTTTTTTTTTAAAATACAGCCAGCTTCCAAAGGCCCCTACTTGGGCTGAAATTATTCTAACACTACAGGCTGAACATATTCTAGGATCTGAATATTTTCATTTGCTGGGATACTGTCTTTTAGCATTACCATAGTGAAAGGAAAATTTAACGATAGATATTTAAAAACAATTATTTTGGTATCCTATATCACATAGCCTTGATATTCAAAACTCTTATATGTTGTCTGTGTATTGAGAATACTCTTGGATGAGTTCCAGTAGTTCAAAAGCTCTCTCTGTTGGGATTTGGAGGCACCAGGTACTCATGTGGTAAACAGACACACATACATACAAAACATTAGTACACATCAAATAAATAAGTACATTTAAAATATTCTTAGAGGGTCTGGAGAGAAATAGCCCCATTTTAAGAGTACATGTTGCCTTTGCAGGGGACCCAGGTTGAGTCCCTGACACTCCCACAGTCCCTCACCTTCTTCCAGGTGACATGAAGCACTCTTCTGGCCTCTGTGGATACTAGACACACACACTATGCATAGATATACTAGCCAGAAAAGGCAATCATACACATAAAATGAAAATAAATTGGTTCATTTAATATGTAGAAGATCCTTGAGCTATGAATGAGAGAGAGAGAGACAGAGAGAGAGAGATGAGAGAGACAGAGACAGAGAAGAAGCCAGAAATTGGTCCACATCTTTTAGCCAGGCATTGGGTCAGTCTAGTCTCCTGTGATTCCAGCACATCCAAGACTACAGAGAGATACTCTGTCTTAAAAAACAAACCAGTAGTCTGAAATTTCTAGCCTGTGTTAGCCCTGAGATCTGGATAAGCAGCAATCCCAAACAATCACACAAAGTCTTACATTATTACATGCTATTGGCCTATGGCTCAAGCATATTACTTTCTACTCTTACTCTTAAACTAAGCCATGATTCGGCAAAAGGCTTAGTACATCTCCTAGAGCAGCATTTCTTTCCACGGAGTCTGCCTGGCATCTTGGCTCTGCTCTTCCTCTTCCCAGAGTTTTCTTAGTCTGGTGGCTCTTCTCACACTTCCTGTCAGCCTTCTGGCCAATCAGAGTTTTATTAACTCATTAGGAGAGACAAATATTTACAATGTACAAGAACACTATCGCACACCACAAAACAATAAGCAAAACAAAGGGAAAGAAAGAAATGGTTCTTCATTATTCTTCCAACGAAATGACTTTAATATCTATAGGTATATTCAGTATAGACAATGTTTTTTGCAATAAAAAATTGACAAGGAAAATAACATTTAAAAAACCATGAAATGATCTGATTTTAAAAGAGGGTGAGATCCACCTGCCTCTGCATGCCAAATGCAGAAACTAAAATCCCCCTCCAATGCCATCTGGCAAAGCAGAGTTTTTATGAAGCAAAGGCACTTTCTGTAAAGCATCCATAATCTCACACGCTCCTACTATATTTCAGAGATGGTTACTCTTACGGTTGTGCTCAGTTCATTTTAAAGTTTTGTGAGACATGTTTCAAGGTTTCCCCAAATTTATAAATATTTGTCAGTCTTAATAAATATTTATAAATTTAGGTCTTCCCTAAATAAAAAAGGACGTAACATCTTTCATTATTTGATTTATTATTTGTATTTGGTTTTTTTGGGTGGTTTTTTTTTTTTTTTTTTTTTTTTTTTTGGACACCGGGCTTCTCTGCTTTAATTGTCCTAGAACTCACTTTGTAGATGAGGCTGGCCTAGAACTCATGAAGATCCAGCTGCCTCTGCCCTCTCAGCGCTGGTCTTCAAATTGTCCACCACCATGTCTTGAATACTTTTATTTTCTCATCTACTGATTTATTCAGGGTTTACTCATACGCCCCGTCTCTTCCACAAGAGGTGTGCACAAGAAGATGTGAGCAAAAGAACACTGGATAGTTTTAGCTATCGAGGCAACGTACCAACTCTACAGCTATTGGTCTTGAGTGTAGTAATTTAGGGAGAATGTAACCTGAACTCAGGATTAGAGAGGTATGGGGTGTCAGCATGTGAGAGGGCAGATCACCTGCCCATTAACAGATGCTAAAGGACCTTGAAGGTCAGTGATCCTCCATGGAGCCCTTTGAATTCTAAAGAGAGGAGGGGGTGAGAGCAGAGCTGCAGCTGGTCATTCAGAGGGCATCTGGAAGAGACCCCTGGACTTTGGCTCTGGAGTAACTAAGGGGAGCTCAATGATTAGTGAATGAGCATCTCGTGAGATTCCTCCAAAAATATCTCTGAGCCTCATGATCAATAGTCTGCTTCCTGTCATCCATGACAAGGAAGACCTTTGAACAGTGTGACCAGAAGACTTCTGTCTCATGCTGTCCCCGCAGAATCTCAAGGGTACAGACTCCATCCTCAGGGCCAGAAGGCATGGCAGCATGAGATACAGACTCACTGCACCCAGCAACCCATGCACCCCGATTTCAACTGATATTGGACAGCATGGGATGATTGTCACTTTTAAATTAAGTGCTTCATTCATTTATTCATTCATTCTTCCATTCTGTGGTGGCTTTAATGAAGATGGTACCAAAGGCTGATGTTTGAAGGCTTCCTTCCTAGCTGGTGAAACTCTTCTGGAAAAGTGAGGAGCTGTGAACATATTTGAGAAAGTGTATCGCTGGTTATGGATATGAGATTTCCAAGGACCACCATTATGAGCTCACTGAGCACCCCTCTCCTTGTACTGGATCAGGATATGAGCTCTCTCATCTGATTCTTCTCTCTGCCATCATGTGATCTATCCCTCTGAAACCATAGGCCAAACCTCTTTCTTTTCCATGTGCTGTGATTATAATATTTAATCACAGTCATAGTGAATGACCTTAGGTAGGATTGCAAGTTGTTGACTTCATGCAACCATCTAGTCCCCTTTCAGCCTACCCCAATACTGCAATCTCCTCCTACTTCTCAGACTTTCTGGATACTATTAGCCATCATTTTCTCCACACTTGTTACCCAACTACTCTCATATGTTAGGAGGAAACAGAATTTTCTGAATCCACCTGATCTAAGCCCCACAAAGGAGAGACACTGGGTATCTGTCAACTTGAGACTAGGTGACTCACTCTGTGTGGTTATCTACAGGTGCATTCATCTTTCAGCAGATCATGGGACTTCATTGGTGAAGGACAATCCTTCTTTCCTGTCTGTTCCCCACACTCTTCCCTCCCTTTTTTATTCCTGGATATTTTCCTTGGTAATATCAGTCTGCTTTTAGAATTAAGGCTGCAGATAGCATCACTATTTACATCTATCTGGGGTGTGTTGATTCTCTGGCCTTCAATAATGTGGGGTCTGCAAGTGGTGTTCAGACATCCGTGGAGACAGACACAGGTAAAATATAAGTAAAACCCACACCATCAGCAGCATCAACGAAGAGCAGGTAAATACACAAACAAACCAGTGGTGGCATTATCTGAGTTCTAGCACTAAACTGTATGTGCATAGAAAGCGGGAGCAGCATTATATGAGGTATGTTTTTAAAACTGTACAGACTTATGGAAACAGTGACTGTGTTGTGTGAGTCATAGCATTAAAACCATAATCCAAGGCACAATTAGTAACATCTATAATTAGAAAAATATTCATGCAATAACAGTTAGTGAAAAAATGTCTAGGAATGTGAAGGATGGGAGGCCTTCAGAAGAGGAAGAAGAGGAACAAAAGGTTATGACAAAAATATAAATGTTACTAGGAACTGGCTACCATACCAGGTACACCATTATCAGCATTATACTAGTAAATATCATCAAAGCAAATGCAGACCTAACACAGTGTTTCATAAATTGCAGAATTCTCCAGGAAGTGCTGCCAGCCAGTGAAATATACACCAGTGTTCAAGAAACTGTTTGCAGCTGGGGGCGAAGTTAAGGATCTCCATATGAACCATATTGTTTTCTGGTACCTACTTCTTCAAGATGATGGATTCCCACCATTCTCTCCCAATGTTGGCAAACTGCACAGGCAGAATAACCATGGGCTTTCCCAGGATCCCAAGGCCAGACCAAAATGTGGAGGTTATGAGAGAGAAGCCCTCGGGTCAGCCTGGTCCAGAGTCTTGCCTGTGGTTCAAAAAACTCACCTGAGCAGTTGCCAGGCCCCAAGCGGGGAAGGGCAGAAAGAAGAAGGAAGTTCCAGACAGCAGGCCAGAAGAGCTGAACACTGGTCCAGACATGCCTAAGCTCTGGCTTTGTGCCATGGGAATCACCCTGAGACAAAGTGCAGCCTCCACAGGGACCCCAGTGGTGAACTGGCCAGTCAGTGGCTTCAGGGCATATCTGAGCATCTTGGTCAGAGCCATTTGGCTTCAAGCATGAATGTTTTCATTGGCTCCAGCTGTGTCCTCTCAATACCATGGACCTGAGAGGGCTGTCTGACAAGTCACCTACTGGCAGGTCGAAATGCCCAACAAAATCTTGGAGGGCATGGGGGTGCTAGTGAGAAGCCCTCCTGCCAGCATGGGCCAGAGTTTTGCACACGAAGGGTGTGCTGCCCAGGGCATCAGCTGCACATGGAAAGTAAGCCACACACTGTTGCACTGAAGACAACCTGCTAGAATGAATGAGGATGTTCAGGCAAGAATCCTCTTGGCACACAGAGCTCACTCTAAAATGCTGAAAGGCTCTAAGGCTCTCTGCTGCCAAATACCGGTATGCAGCAGAAAGGTGCTATGCAGCATATAGTGCAAGGAATGCGCTCCAGGAGCCCATGCAAAAATTGCCACCATCTCCTCCAGTGCCCAGTGGTAGGTCTCTGGCACTCCCCAGAGCTTCTCCCTTGGGACGTCCCGGTGTTCAGCATTTCGTCGCCACGGTGGGGCGCTCTGGAGCAGGTCAGGCGCCGCCCAGCCTCTGTAACTTGTTCTATGGCAGAGTCCTCCATTGGTCCTGGGACTTAGGTTTCTCCTGTCCCTTGTGGAAGACGAGGAGGGAGTCTGACTTGCGGGAAGAGTCGGTCTTCCGGCAGGATCCCTTGAAGTGAAATTGAAGCGGGGCTCTTGGTGGTCTCCTCTGTGGAAGGGCATCGCCCTAGGACCGGATAGAAAGGAAGAGGACAGGGACCACGATTTGAAATCCGCTGGCGATAGAAATCGAACCAATTTACGTTTTAGAAATGAAGGCGAGCCAGCCAACAGAAATTTGGAAAACGAAACCTGGCAGGATGCTAAGTGCACTGGTGCACACCTCTACAGAGGAGTCAGCTGTTTCTGGGGTGCGGTTCTCATGTAATCGGATCATGCTTCGTGGTTCCTGTAGAACCCCGCTCAGCCCTGCTGATAATAACAAGACTGCTGCAGAAAATCGCCAGCGCAGTTAATAAACACGGACCCCTTGGTGCCTGGGCCTGCTGATAGCGCATAGGAAGTCTGTTCCGCAGACGGATCGCTTACACGAGCGGATCACGGGGCGGCAAAACCGCAAGAAGTGGCACTTGTGCACCCAGAATGGCCTTAAGGCTGAGTGAGAACGCCACAGCGACACCTCCCGGGAAGAAGGGTCCGGACAGCCGCCTGGGGATGGAGCCTGGTAAAGTAAAGGCTCATGCCTTTCAGCTTCTGGCTGGCACTTCTTCATTATCCCGGGCTCCCGCTGTGCCCACCCACTACCCTGAGGGAGGACCTGCCCACGGACCACCGACTAGTGCTAGTTCCCAAGGCCGGACCAAATCCTGATGATCGCCAGTGAGAAGTCGTCCAACTGATGAGATACAACTAACTCCTCTTGACTGCTGCAGGAGAGCACTAGCACCGGGCCACAGGGGCGCCTCCACGGAGAAAGGAGTGCAAAAGCCAAAGGGGACAGCGCCGCACTCGATTCCTGAACCGGGCTGTCCCTGAAAACCGTCAGCGCAACGAAAAGAACACAGCCGAGACCTCTCGAGATCCTTGCAATAGACACCTAGTGTATCTTCTTTCAGACGGCCTGCGTGGGATGACTTCGGACACTTGTCCGACAGAAAACGGGCATTTGCGATGGCATCGGTATGAAAGCTGCTCAGGAAAGAAACCGGACGAATTTTCATCGTTTGGAAATGACTGCGAGCTGATAATAGAAGTCACGAAAACGAAAGGAAGCGGGGAGTCCTGGCTGCAGGTGATGCTCATTCGCACCGGGGAGGCAGCCGGTTCCCGGTGTTGTCGGTACGTAATTCGGATCACGGTTCGTGCTTCCTGTGGAATCCCGCAGCAGCCAGACTGTCAGAGCCCTATTGGTGCCGCAAACCCAAAGGACTCAGGCAGAAAATCGCCAACGCAGTTTATAACCACGTTGGGATTGCAGTCCGTGTCTGCCGACGGCCAGTCCGAAGTCGGCTGGGCAGACGAAGCAGGGACACTCGCCGACTGCGGAACAGTCAAAACCACGGGGAAATTCGTTGGCACCCGCGTCGTGCACCCGGAACGGTGGCCGGCGGGTTTGCTCCTGCCACAGCGACCCCTGCGGTGAACACGGGTCCGGTCTGCAGCTCGAAGGCGGAGCTGCACTTGGACGACCTCAGCAGAGGTTTGGATTCTGACTCCACCCGCAGCTCCGCCTCCCACAGGCAAGACCAACACTTGCCTCAGGGGTCGCTGTGGCGCCCGCGGTCGAATGAGCGGCGATTCCCGGTGCACATATGCCAGACGCGTTTTGCCGGCCGGTGAACCGATCCTGTGCGCGATTCGTCCGCCGAACCGACTTCTCATCGGCTGTCAGCAGACGGGCTGCAGCAGGATCTACAGGAACAACGAACCACGATTCCGACGACGCCAGTGTGCACTAGATGCTGTCAGGACGCCTCGGGTGTCTTCTACCGCTTGTCGTTTCTAAACGATGTAAATACGCCCGGTTTTCTTCGTTAGCGGATTTCATACGGATGCCATCGCAAATGCCCGTTTTCCGCCGGGCAAGTGTCCGAAGACATCCGAACCGGCCTGGAAAGAATCCAAACTCCGTGCTTGTGCCACAGACAGATCTCGGTGGCAGCTGTGTTCCTTTGGTTATGCTGAAGGTTTTCGGGGACAGCGCGGTTCAGGACTCGAGTGCAGCGCTGCCTCCCAAGGCCTTAGCCCTCTTTCCATGCTTTACTCGTTCGCGACGCCATCGCGAGCCCCGTTGGACGGCTCCGACCGCGGGGAACAATCCGGACATCGCAAGCGGAACCGCTTCTCACTTGTGCCCTCCAGGTCGCGTCTCACAGGTTTGGTAAGGCCTTAAAAACCAGCGCTAATCGGTGGTCAGTCCGCAGGCCCTCGGGTCCAGGGTGGTGGGTGGGCACAGCGGGAGTAGAGGAATAACGTTTGTTGTCCCAACAGCAACTTACCCGGGAATCCTAGAAATTTGGTATCTGGAATGCCTCCACTAACGTTAGAAACAGGCGCGCACAGCCCAGTAAATCACCTTTGGAATCATTTACTAAACAGGTAAGAATTGACACGGGCCACCAAAGTCACATTGGTAAATATGTTTATTTTGGAAGCAGCCTGCTGCACTGAAGTCAACCGTCTAGAATGAATGAGGGGGTTCAGGCAAGGATCCTCTTGGCACAGAGCTCACTCTAAAATGCTGAAAGGCGCCGGCAGCTCTCTAAGGCTCTCTGCTGCCAAATACCGGTATTCAGCAGCCACGTGGCACGCGACATATAGTGCAAGAAATGCGCTCCAGGAAGCCAAGCAAAGCCTGCCACCATCTTCTGCAGTGGCCAGTGGTAGGTCTCTGGCACTCCCCAGAGCTGCTCCCTTGGGACGTCCCGATGTCCTGCATTTCGTCGCCACGGTGGGGCGCTCTGGAGCAGGTCAGGGGCGGCCCAGCAGCTGTTACCGGTTCTTTGGCAGAGTCCTCCACTGGTCCGGGGGTCGCAGGTTTCTCCGGTGGCTTGTGGAAGACGAGGAGGGAGTCTGGCTGGCTGGAAGAGTCGATCTTCGGGCAGGATCCCGCGAAGTCATCCTGGAGAACTTGAAGCGGTTGCTCCTGGCAGTCGCCTCTGTCGGAGGGCATCGTCACCCCTAGGACCGGATAGAAAGGAAGAGGCCAGGGACCACTGTCTTCCGAGAAGACTGGGAGCGGCGGACGCTCGGCCTCTGGCAGCACAGGGGCGGAATCCCAGGCCTGCTTCACGCGGACAGACCAGAAAGTGGGCTCCATCGCTTGAGCAGCACGTGCACCCAAAGGACGACAGCAGCCGCTGAGCTGGTGCAGGCAGCAGAGCCTTCTGCAGGCTCCGGCTCTGGCTATTTGTAGTCTCACAAGGGGGCGGGGACCTGTGAATTGGGAAATTTCTTGAACAGAAAACGTTCATTGCTATCGGACAAACGAACGAAATCGGACGAATTTTCGCAGGCGGCATGGCAGAGTCTGAATCCAGGCTCAAAACCAAATCGGCGAAGAAACGTAACTACGACCGTCGTCGTTTCTGCCGGCTGCTGACAGCCGATCGTAAATCTCCTTTGCGGACGAATCGCCGACATCTGCGGACCACGGGCCGGCGTAATTCGCGTTCCACGGTCCGGCAAAACCACTGGTACGGCCTTGAGGCTGTTGGCGGGGCCACATCGACACCTGTCGTGAAGAAGGGTCCGGACAGGGGCTCGGAGATGGAGCCCTAGAAGGAGAAGATGCCTTTCAGCTTCTGACTGGCACTTCTTCCTTGTCCCGAGCTCCGTCCCTGCCCACCTCCCACTGTGAACCCGAGACGGGATGGCAGGAGAGTGAAGGTCATAGAAGCCAGTACCACACTCGAGTACTGAAGCGTGTGGTCTCCGAAAACCGTTAGCAGTACGAAAGGAACATGCTTGCCACTTGCCACTGAGATCAGTCGAACAAACACCGAGTTTATTGTCTTTCAGGGTCCGATGTCTTCGGACACTTGCGGGAAAGAAAACGGATATTTAAAATTGCATCGGTATGAAATCCGCTAGCTAAAGAAATCAAACGAATTTACAGCGTTTGGAAACGAAGGCGAGTCAGCCAACAGGAGATGTCGGGAAAACGGAACGAAACTGCGGCGTCCTAAAGGCGTCCGGTGCACACTCTAACAGAGGAGTCGGGTGTTTCTTGCAGAAAATCGCCAACGCAGTTTATAATCACGGACGGATTAGGGATTCCATGTAGGTCCTTAACTCCGGATTCGATGTCGGTCCTTAATTCGATTCCTGAACCGTGCTGTCCCGGAAAACCGTCAGCATAACCAAAGGAACACAGCTGCCACCGAGATCGACGGCACAAACACCTAGTTTTTGGTCTTTCAAATGGACAAGGTCGCATGTCTTCGGACTCTTGCCCTGCGGAAAACGGGCATTTGCGACGGCATCCGTATGAAATCCGCTAACGAAGGAAACCGGGCGTATTTACGTCGTTTAGAAACGACAACGGGTAGAAGACCGGTAAAGGAAGGCATGCGCGGCATCCTGACAGCATCTAGTGCACACTGGCACCGGGAAGTCCGCCGTTTCTCGGAGTCGTCGTCGGAATCGTGGTTTGTTGTTCCTGAAGATCCTGCTGCAGCCCGTCTGCCGACAGCCGATGAGAAGTCGGTTCGCCACAGGATCGGTTCACCGGCCGGCGAAAGCGCATCCACTGGGCTAGAATCCAAAAGGCTCCTGAGGTGGTTCATGTGCAGCTCAGCCTCGGAGCTGCAAACCCCACAAGTCTTCACCGCAGGGGTCGCTGCCGCAGGAGCAAACCGGCCTGCCACTCTTCGGGGTGCACAAGGAAGGCGCCAATGAGTTTCCCGGTGATTTTCAGGTATCCGCAGTCGGCGAGTGTTCGAGCTTCGTCTGCCCAGCCGATTTCGGACTAGCTGTTCCTTTCGTATTGCTAACGGTTTTCGGAGACGGCACGCTTCAGTACTCGAGTGTGGTACTGGCTTCTATGACCTTCACTCTCCTGCCATCCCGTCTCGGGTTCACAGTGGTAGGTGGGCAGGGACGGAGCTCGGGACAAGGAAGAAGTGCCAGTCAGAAGCTGAAAGGTATCTTCTCCTTCTAGGGCTCCATCTCCGAGCCCCTGTCCGGACCCTTCTTCACGACAGGTGTCGATGTGGCCCCGCCAACAGCCTCAAGGCCGTATCAGTGGTTTTGCCGGACCGTGGAACGCGAATTACGCCGGCCCGTGGTCCGCAGATGTCGGCGATTCGTCCGCAAAGGAGATTTACGATCGGCTGTCAGCAGCCGGCAGAAACGACGACGGTCGTAGTTACGTTTCTTCGCCGATTTGGTTTTGAGCCTGGAATCAGACTCTGCCATGCCGCCTGCGAAAATTCGTCCGATTTCGTTCGTTTGTCCGATAGCAATGAACGTTTTCTGTTCAAGAAATTTCCCAATTCACAGGTCCCCGCCCCCTTGTGAGACTACAAATAGCCAGAGCCGGAGCCTGCAGAAGGCTCTGCTGCCTGCACCAGCTCAGCGGCTGCTGTCGTCCTTTGGGTGCACGTGCTGCTCAAGCGATGGAGCCCACTTTCTGGTCTGTCCGCGTGAAGCAGGCCTGGGATTCCGCCCCTGTGCTGCCAGAGGCCGAGCGTCCGCCGCTCCCAGTCTTCTCGGAAGACAGTGGTCCCTGGCCTCTTCCTTTCTATCCGGTCCTAGGGGTGACGATGCCCTCCGACAGAGGCGACTGCCAGGAGCAACCGCTTCAAGTTCTCCAGGATGACTTCGCGGGATCCTGCCCGAAGATCGACTCTTCCAGCCAGCCAGACTCCCTCCTCGTCTTCCACAAGCCACCGGAGAAACCTGCGACCCCCGGACCAGTGGAGGACTCTGCCAAAGAACCGGTAACAGCTGCTGGGCCGCCCCTGACCTGCTCCAGAGCGCCCCACCGTGGCGACGAAATGCAGGACATCGGGACGTCCCAAGGGAGCAGCTCTGGGGAGTGCCAGAGACCTACCACTGGCCACTGCAGAAGATGGTGGCAGGCTTTGCTTGGCTTCCTGGAGCGCATTTCTTGCACTATAAGTCGCGTGCCACGTGGCTGCTGAATACCGGTATTTGGCAGCAGAGAGCCTTAGAGAGCTGCCGGCGCCTTTCAGCATTTTAGAGTGAGCTCTGTGCCAAGAGGATCCTTGCCTGAACCCCCTCATTCATTCTAGACGGTTGACTTCAGTGCAGCAGGCTGCTTCCAAAATAAACATATTTACCAATGTGACTTTGGTGGCCCGTGTCAATTCTTACCTGTTTAGTAAATGATTCCAAAGGTAATTTACTGGGCTGTGCGCGCCTGTTTCTAACGTTAGTGGAGGCATTCCAGATACCAAATTTCTAGGATTCCCGGGTAAGTTGCTGTTGGGACAACAAACGTTATTCCTCTACTCCCGCTGTGCCCACCCACCACCCTGGACCCGAGGGCCTGCGGACTGACCACCGATTAGCGCTGGTTTTTAAGGCCTTACCAAACCTGTGAGGCGCGACCTGGAGGGCACAAGTGAGAAGCGGTTCCGCTGGCGATGTCCGGCTTGTTCCCCGCGGTCGGAGCCGTCCAACGGGGCTCGCGATGGCGTCGCGAACGAGTAAAGCATGGAAAGAGGGCTAAGGCCTTGGGAGGCAGCGCTGCACTCGAGTCCTGAACCGCGCTGTCCCCGAAAACCTTCAGCTTAACCAAAGGAACACAGCTGCCACCGAGATCTGTCTGTGGCACAAGCACGGAGTTTGGATTCTTTCAAGGCCGGTTCGGATGTCTTCCTTCGGACACTTGCCCGGCGGAAAACGGGCATTTGCGACGGCATCCTTATGAAAACCGCTTACAAAGGAAACCGGGCGTATTTACATCGTTTAGAAACGACAACCGGTAGAGGACGGGAAAACGAAGGCACCCGAGGCGTCGTCGGAATCGTGGTTCGTTGTTCCTGAAGATCCTGCTGCAGCCCGTCTGCCGACAGCCGATGAGAAGTCGGTTCGGCGGACGAATCGCGCACAGGATCGGTTCACCGGCCGGCAAAGCGCATCTGGCGTATGTGCACCAGGAATCGCCACTCATTCGACCGCGGGCGCCACAGCGACCCCTGAGGCAAGTGTTGGTCTTGCCTGTGGCAGGCGGAGCTGCGGGTGGGGACAGAATCCAAACCCCTCCTGAGGTGGTCCAAGTGCAGCTCCGCCTCCGAGCTGCAGACGGGACCCGTGTTCACCGCAGGGGTCGCTGTGGCAGGAGCAAACGGGCTGGCACCGTTCCGCGTGCACGACGCGGGCCCCAACGACTTTCCCGGTGGTTTTGACTGTTCCGCAGTCGGCGAGTGTCCCTGCTTCGTCTGCCCAGCCGACTTCGGACTGGCCGTCGGCAGACACGGACTGCAATCCCAACGTGGTTATAAACTGCGTTTGCGATTTTCTGCCTGAGTCCTTTGGGTTTGCGGCACCAATAGGGCTCTGACAGTCTGGCTGCTGCGGGATTCCACAGGAAGCACGATCCGTGATCCGAATTACGTACCGACAACACCGGGAACCGGCTGCCTCCCCGGTGCGAATGAGCATCACCTGCAGCCAGGACTCCGCAGCTTCCTTTCGTGTTCATGACTTCTATTATCAGCTGGCAGTCATTTCCAAACGATGAAAATTCGTCCGGTTTCTTTCGTTAGCAGCTTTCATACCGATGCCATCGCAAATGCCCGTTTTCTGCCGGTCAAGTGTCCGAAGTCATCCCAAGCAGGCCGTCTGAAAGAAGATACACTAGGTGTCTATTGCAAGGATCTCGAGAGGTCTCGGCTGTGTTCTTTTCGTTGCGCTGACGGTTTTCAGGGACAGCCCGGTTCAGGAATCGAGTGCAGCGCTGTCCCTTTTGGCTTTTGCACTCCTTTCTCCGTGGAGGCGCCCCTGTGGCCCGGTGCTAGTGCTCTCCTGCAGCAGTCAAGAGGAGTTAGTTGTATCTCATCAGTTGGACGACTTCTCACTGGCGATCATCAGGATTTGGTCCGGCCTTGGGAACTAGCACTAGTCGGTGGTCCGTGGGCAGGTCCTCCCTCAGGGTAGTGGGTGGGCACAGCGGGAGCCCGGGATAATGAAGAAGTGCCAGCCAGAAGCTGAAAGGCAAGAGCCTTTACTTTACCAGGCTCCATCCCCGGGCGGCTGTCCGGACCCTTCTTCCCGGGAGGTGTCGCTGTGGCTTTCTCACTCGGCCTTAAGGCCATTCTGGGTGCACAAGTGCCACTTCTTGCGGTTTTGCCGCCCCGTGATCTGCTCGTGTAAGCGATCCGTCTGCAGAACAGACTTCCTATCCGCTATCAGCAGGACCAGGCACCAAGGGGTCCGTGTTTATTAACTGCGTTGGCGACTTTCTGCAGCAGTCTTGTTATTATCAGCAGGGCTGAGCGGGGTTCTGCAGGAACCACGAAGCATGATCGGATTACATGAGAACCGAATGCCAGAAACAGCTGACTCTTCTGTAGAGGTGTGCACCAGTGCACTTAGCATCCTGCCAGGTTTCGTTTTCCAAACTTCTGTTGGCTGGCTCGCCTTCATTTCTAAAACGTAAATTGGTTCGATTTCTATCGCCAGCGGATTTCAAACCGTGGTCCCTGTCCTCTTCCTTTCTATCCGGTCCTAGGGCGATGCCCTTCCACAGAGGAGACCACCAAGAGCCCCGCTTCAATTTCACTTCAAGGGATCCTGCCGGAAGACTGGAGGACAAACCTAAGCCCCCGACCAGTGGAGGACTCTGCCATAGAACAAGTAACAGCGGCTGGGCGGCCCCTGACCTGCTCCAGAGCGCCCCACCGTGGCGACGAAATGCTGAACACCGGGACGTCCCAAGGGAGAAGCTCTGAGGAGTGCCAGAGACCTACCACTGGCCACTGGAGGAGATGGTGGCAATTTTTGCATGGGCTCCTGGAGCGCATTCCTTGCACTATATGCTGCATAGCACGTTTCTGCTGCATACCGGTATTTGGCAGCATAGAGCCTTAGAGAGCTGCCGGCGCCTTTCAGCATTTTAGAGTGAGCTCTGTGTGCCAAGAGGATTCTTGCCTGAACATCCTCATTCATTCTAGCAGGTTGTCTTCAGTGCACCAGTGTGTGGCTTACTTTTCAGGTGCAGCTGATGCCCTGGGCAGCACACCCTTCGTGTGCAAAACTCTGGCTCATGCTGGCAGGAGGGCTTCTCACTAGCACCCCCCATGCCCTCCAAGATTTTGTTGGGCATTTCGACCTGCCAGTAGGTGACTTGTCAGACAGCCCTCTCAGGTCCATGGTATTGAGAGGACACAGCTGGAGCCAATGAAAACATTCATGCTTGAAGCCAAATGGCTCTGACCAAGATGCTCAGATCTGCCCTGAAGCCACTGACTGGCCACTTCACCACTGGGGTCCCTGTGGAGGCTGCACTTTGTCTCAGGGTGATTCCCATGGCACAAAGCCAGAGCTTAGGCATGTCTGGACCAGTGTTCAGCTCTTCTGGCCTGCTGTCTGGAACTTCCTTCTTCTTTCTGCCCTTCCCCGCTTGGGGCCTGGCAACTGCTCAGGTGAGTTTTTTGAACCACAGGCAAGACTCTGGACCAGGCTGACCCGAGGGCTTCTCTCTCATAACCTCCACATTTTGGTCTGGCCTTGGGATCCTGGGAAAGCCCGTGGTTATTCTGCCTGTGCAGTTTGCCAACATTGGGAGGGAATGGTGGGAATCCATGAAGTAGGTACCAGAAAACAATATGGTTCATATGGAGATCCTTAACTTCGCCCCCAGCTGCAAACAGTTTCTTGAACACTGGTGTATATTTCACTGGCTGGCAGCACCTCCTGGAGAATTCTGCAATTTATGAAACACTGTGTTAGGTCTGCATTTGCTTTGATGATATTTACTGGTATAATGCTGATAATGGTGTACCTGGTATGGTAGCCAGTTCCTAGTAACATTTATATTTTTGTCATAACCTTTTGTTCCTCTTCTTCCTCTTCTGAAGGCCTCCCATCCTTCACATTCCTAGACATTTTTTCACTAATTGTTATTGCATGAATATTTTTCTAATTATAGATGTTACTAATCGTGCCTTGGATTATGGTTTTAATGCTATGACTCACACAACACAGTCACTGTTTCCATAAGTCTGTACAGTTTTAAAAACATACCTCATATAATGCTGCTCCCGCTTTCTATGCACATACAGTTTAGTGCTAGAACTCAGATAATGCCACCACTGGTTTGTATGTGTATTTACCTGCTCTTCGTTGATGCTGCTGATGGTGTGGGTTTTACTTATATTTTACCTGTGTCTGTCTCCACGGATGTCTGAACACCACTTGCAGACCCCACATTATTGAAGGCCAGAGAATCAACACACCCCAGATAGATGTAAATAGTGATGCTATCTGCAGCCTTAATTCTAAAATCAGACTGATATAACCAAGGAAAATATCCAGGAATAAAAAAGGGAGGGAAGGGTGTGGGGAACAGACAGGAAAGAAGGATTGTCCTTCACCAATGAAGTCCCATGATCTGCGGAAGGGTTAATGCACCTGTAGATAACCACACAGACTGAGTCACCAAGTCTCAAGTTGACAGATATCCAGTGTCTCTCCTTTGTGGGGCTTAGATCAGGTGGATTCAGAAAATTGTGTTTCCTCCTAACACATGAGAGTAGTTGGGTAACAAGTGTGGAGAAAATGATGGCTAATAGTATCCAGAAAGTCTGAGAAGTAGGAGGAGATTGCAGTATGGGGTAGGCTCAAAGGGGACTAGATGGTTGCATGAAGTCAACAACTTGCAATCCTTCCTAAGGTCATCACTATGACTGTGATTAAATATTATAATCACAGCACATGGTTTCAGAGAGATAGATCACATGATGGCAGAGAGAAGAATCAGATGAGAGAGCTCATATCCTGATCCATTACAAGGAGGGGGGGCACTCAGTGAGCTCATAATGGTAGTCCTTGGAAATCTCATATCCATAACCAGCGATACACTTCCTCCAATATGTTCACAGCTCCTCACTTTTCCAGAAGAGTTTCACCAGCTAGGAAGGAAGCCTTCAAACATCAGCCTTTGGGACCATCTTCATTAAAGCCACCACAGAATGGAAGAATGAATGAATAAATGAATGAAGCACTTAATTTAAAAGTGACACTCATCCCATGCTGTCCAATATCAGTTGAAATTGGGGTGCAAGGGTTGCTGGGTGCAGTGAGTCTGGATCTCATGCTGCCATGCCTTCTGGCCCTGAGGATGGAGTCTGTACCCTTGAGATTCTCAGGGACAGCATGAGACAGAAGTCTTCTGGTCACACTGTTCAAAGGTCTTCCTTGTAATGAATGACAGGAAGCAGACTATTGATCATGAGGCTCAGAGATATTTTTGGAACAATCTCACGAGAGGCTCATTCACTAATCATTGAGCTCCCCTTAGTTACTTCAGAGCCAAAGTCCAGGGGTCTCTTCCAGATGCCCTCTGAATGACCAGCTGCAGCTCTGCTCTCGCCCCCTCCTCTCTTTAGAATTCAAAGGGCTCCATGGAGGATCACTGACCTTCAAGGTCCTTTAGCATCTGTTAATGGGCAGGTGATCTGCCCTCTCACATGCTGACACCCCATACCTCTCTAATCCTGAGTTCAGGTTACATTCTCCCTAAATTACTACACTCAAGACCAATAGCTGTAGAGTTGGTATGTTGCCTCGATAGCTAAAACTATCCAATGTTCTTTTGCTCACATCTTCTTCTGCACACCTCTTGTGGAAGAGACGGGGCGTATGAGTAAACCCTGAATAAATCAGTAGATGAGAAAATAAAAGTCTTCAAGACATGGTGGAGGACAATATGAAGACCAGAGCTGAGAGGGCAGAGGCAGCTGGATCTTCATGAGTTCTAGGCCAGCCTCATCTACAAAGTGAGTTCTACGACAATTAAAGCAGAGAAGCCTTGTGTGCCCCCCCCCCAAAAAAAAATTAAAAAATAACCAAAAGAAACAAATACAAATTATAAATCAAATAATGAAAGATGTTACGTCCTTTTTTATTTAGGGAAGACCTAAATTTATAAATATTTATTAAGACTGACAAATATTTATAAATTTGGGGAAACCTTGAAACATGTCTCACAAAACTTTAAAATGAACTGAGCACAACCATAAGAGTAATCATCTCTGAAATATAGTAGGATCGTGTGAGATACATGGATGCTTTACAGAAAGTGCCTTTGCTTCATAAAAACTCTGCTTTGCCGGATGGCATTGGAGGGGGACTTTAGTTTCTGCATTTGGCATGGAGAGGCAGGTGGATCTCACCCTCTTTTAAAATCAGATCATTTCATGGTTATTTAAATGTTATTTTCCTTGTCAATTTTTTATGGCAAAAAAAACATTGTCTTTACTGAATATACCTATAGATATTAAAGTCATTTCATTGGAAGAATAATGAAGAATCATTTTTTTCTTTCCCTTTGTTTTGCTTATTGTTTTGTGGTGTGTTCTTGTACATTGTAAATATTTGTCTCTCGTAATGAGTTAATAAAACACTGATTGGCCAGAAGGCAAACAGGTAGTGTGGGAAGAGCCACCAGACTAAGAAAACTCTGGGAAGAGGAAGAGCAGAGCAGAGATGCCAGGCAGACTCCGTGGAAAGAAGAAGAAAATGCTGCTCTGGGAGATGTACTAAGCCTTTTGCCGAATCATGGCTTAGTTTAAGAGTAAGAGTAGAAAGTAATATGCCTGAGCCATAGGCCAATAGCATGTAATAATGTAAGACTTTGTGTGATTGTTTGGGAGTGTTGCTTATCCAGATCTCAGGGCTAAAACAGGCTAGAAATTTCAGACTACAGGTTTGTTTTTTAAGACAGAGTATCTCTCTGTAGTCTTGGATGTGCTGGAAACACAGGAGACTAGGCTGACCCAATGCCTGGCTAAAAGATGTGGACCATTTTCTGGCTTCTTCTCTGTCTCTCTGTCCCTCTCTCTCCCTCTCTCATTCATAGCTCAAGGATCTTCTACATATTAAAGGAATCAATTTATTTTCATTTTATGTGTATGATTGCCTTTTCTGGCTAGTATATCTATGCATAGTGTGTGTGTCTAGTATCCACAGAGGCCAGAAGAGTGCTTCATGTCACCTGGAAGAAGGTGAGGGACTGTGGGAGTGTCAGGGACTCAACCTGGGTCCTCTGAGAAGGCAACATGTACTCTTAAAATGGGGCTATCTCTCTCCAGACCCTCTAAGAATATTTTAAATGTACTTATTTATTTGATGTGTACTAATGTTTTCTATGTATGTGTGTCTGTTCATCACATGAGTACCTGGTGCCTCCAAATCCCAAGAGAGAGAGCTTTTGAACTACTGGAACTCATCCAAGAGTATTCTCAATACACAGACAACACATATGAGTTTTGAAAAATCAAGGCTATGTGATATAGGATACCAAAATAAATGTTTTAAAATATCTATTGTTAAATTTTCTTTTTACTATGGTAATGCTAAAAGACAGTATCCCAGCAAATGAAAATATTCAGATCCTAGAATATGTTCAGCCTGTAGTGTTAGAATGATTTCAGCCCAAGTAGGGGCCTTTGGAAGCTGGCTGTATTTAAAAAAATAAATAAATAAATAAAAGTGATACTATTTACTGTCTGCTTATTTGGCAAATATGCACTTTTTTTTATACAAAAACCCCCCAACAATAGAAAACTCATTTAGAACAAAAGCATAAGTCTGTCTTAGTGAGTGTGCTAGTCCAGGCTCCTGATCTCAGCACTTGGAGGCAGAGAACAGCCATCATCTACCTACTGAGTTCCAGGGCCACTTTCTGTGTTCTTATGGAAATACTTTGGTTGAAGATTGTTAAAAGCACTTTCTGATGAAAACCACAAGTTTTCAGGCTACATTACATTCTAAAATAAAGGATTGCTCCAAAGAGGGACAAAGAAAAGGATGGCACAGAGCTTTTGATTCTGTCACAAAATGTATCCAAAGGTTAGAAGTTGAAAGTAGGACCTGGTTGGGTTATCAGGGCTTACCAGATAACAAAATGGGATGTTATTTCCAGAGAATTCTCTGCATCCTCTAGAGCACACCAGGCCCCATGATCATCCCAGGCCTGGTTTTCCTTCTACAAGTGTGACCTTTATAATCCTGTTTTGTTTGGATAAATAGTTCCATCATCACATAGATCCTTCCCCTGCTCCAGAATAGAATCTTGCCTCAAATCAGCTGGGGAGGTGTCTCTTGGGACACTGTGCTGACTGAAAAGTTGAGACAGCCACACTTTGAAGACAGTGACTGTTCTTTGGACTTTAATGTGCTGATGTGTGAAGTTAAACTTGAAATCCAAAGGAAGCAACTGGGATCAACACAATAAAAATCTACCATGCATCAATCTCAATGAGAAACTGATTCTTCCCAGAATCGCTCCCTTTTTTTATGAACTTAACCTTTCAAATGGAAAGTTGATGCTTTCAAAACTGTCTAACCTAGCACAGCAGGGCTGCACACCTTTATCCACCCCCCCCCCCCACACTCACACACACTCAGGAGGCAGAAGCATGAGGATCTCTGTGAGTTCAAGCCTGGTTTACAGAGCTGGCTGCAGGACAGCCAGGGCTACACAGAAGAAACACTGACATAAAATGACCAATGTAAAGTAAATACAATACCTAACCTATAAGATACAGTCAATCACTGACAAGAAAAGTCATTTTTAATGAGTGTGGAATATTGAGTGTCTCACCTCCGTGTTCCGACACCATGTTTATTTTGCATACACAGTTCTCAGCCCTCTACCCCACCCCAAGCATTCACACATTTGAGATCTCCATGGCCTTCACCTAGATGGAGATGTAGTCTCCAAAATAATTAAATTGAAGCAAAATAGCATCAAATTATGAGGAACAAAATAATTGACATACCGTGTCAGGAGTGAGCGTTTCCGGATGACCCTCATTATTGTCTACCTTAAACCATAAATTATGGTCTCTGTAGTTTTTCCTCTAAAAGCAAGGAATGCCTACGTTGGTTTTAATGGATTTTCTGTAGTAGAAGACTACAGTTTATTTGGCCATCAATGAAAGGACATAAATCTTTCAGTTGTCTTGAGTTACTACAAAATCAATTCTTAAATTTTCAACCTGCACCAAAACAAACAAAAAACAAACTCCCCACCTCATGGTTTGGATAAAATGCTACTTAATGTAGGGTTGATCCTACAAATTAAAAAAAAACTCAATCTATATTAAAAATTTGAATATCTCTTTAAAAAAATCAGTTTTGGAGTAAAGACTGATTCATTTACAACCCTCACCCACCTATGCTTCTATTCAAGAAGATCCTTCTAGAAATCCACCTGTTGATGCTCCACTGCACTGTCCTCTGGATGTGGCTGCCTCCTTAGAAGGAAAACAGAAACAGACATGCTGACCTGGAAGTGGGAAGCTCCTGAGACCTCAGCCTTAGAGAAAATCACAGGCAAGGCAGGAGCCCAGGAAGTGCAGTGGTTCCCACCTTGAATCCCAGCACTCAGGAGCCAGAAGCAGGGTGATCTCTTGAGTTGAGGCCAGCCTGGTCTACATAGCTAGGTCCAGGACAGCCAGGGCTATGCAGAGAAGACCTCTCAATAAACAAACAAACAAACCACAATCTTCTTAACTTTAGTGAGCTCTTTCTTTGCTTCATCCCCTCTCCTTTATTTTTCCCCTCACCCACAGTTTACTCAGGAGAGCTCATCTATTTCTTCTCCCAGGGCCATCTAGGCATTTCTTTTAGGGTCTTTCCTGTTAAAGCCCTCTCCAATTAATTGCTGGGCAGTCTTAAAAGGCAGTGTTATTCACCAAGACTCAGCCCTTTGAGTAATGTGCATCCTTTAAATGACGTGCTGTCCACTTCCTAGAAAGTCTGTCTTTTCATTACAGGCCACTCTTCAAAAACAAAGCTGATGCCATGCTAGTTGGTCTTTTGAATGAAGTGTGCAGAATTTGAAGAAAAGCACTTTCTAGTCACCTAACACCCTAGGTCTTAACACAGCTTCATCTGCTTGCCCTGAAATAGACCTATCTTAACCAAATGTAATGTTTTCTAAAGTTTGTAATACTGAAAATAACAAAAGAGGGCAAAACCATCCAAGAAGATTCCAGAAGTTATCATTACAAAACACATATATTTGGTAATGGAGCTTCAAAATCAATTTAAGATGAAAACCAATCATTTTTACTGGAAATTTGTTCTAAGGTAAAGGACTTTCCCAAAGAGAAATACATGGTCTAGCCACAACAAAAGTTTACAAAATGTCACCAAACGTTTGTAAAATGTAAAGTGTAACATTAGGTGTGTCTACCAGGATTCAAGGTCCACACTACAAGAATTGCTGCTTTCTACATGGGTCAGGGCCCAGAATCAGAATTGGGTGGGGCTCCCAGACATAAGGTTCTGTTCACATAGACTGAGTCTAGGCTGCAGTTTTCCTTCAAAAGATCAGCAAACTATGTCAATTCCCTGCTGGGTGATAAAACTACCTAATCTGGTGATCAGGGAAGGACAGGCATAGCCTGCCCCCTGAGTATCTCCAGGTCAGGATACAGCCTGGGGTGAGGCTGGTGAGACATTGGAAGACCAGATTTAAGATGACAAAGAACAAGGATTTCCTCCCTAAACTGCTGTTGGTCCCACTATCCTTTCTCTGTATCCCTTTAAGGATGGCTACAGTCTGGAAATGACATTCATCAGAGCTGGGGATCACAGGCTCCTCATTCCTGGTAGCTGGGTATTGAAAAGCCTTGGCAGCAAGGCCTGGCCAGGGACCTCTGTGGTGGATTTCTCTCAGCAAATGACAGTCAGTTGTTCTGAGGTTTTGCCTGAGATTTTTCCAGTTTTCTCAGATGAGAGGGTCCACTTACCCTTAGCTGAAGGTAATCTGTTTTCAGGTGCCAAGGGTCTTGGAGGCCTCTGGACCCTTTCTAGAGTTCTCAGCGGGTATTCAGAAAGGCACTGGCCTTGGGAGATGGCTGCAGTGGAACTGGGTTTGGAAATCTAGGTCCAGACAGGGCAGTGCTTGTGCTTATTTGTCAGGCAACAACCAGGGCCAGACAGCCAGCTCAGTCCATGGTGCAGGGAACTTCCCCCCTCCCGACCCCCCTTCTACATCAGCTCTGCCCTTGGCTGCCTTCAGTTTCTTTTCTTGGCAGCTGACTGAGTCACCCTTTGGCCTTCCTGGAAAATGTTGCTTTCAGGTTTTCTGCCTAAGTCCATTTGTTTTGCAACAGGCAAGCTGCCACGGGATTCCACAGGAAGTAGGAACCATGTCCTTAGCCCAGAGCTCTCCTGCCCATGGCTGCTGCTCCACCACTGCTGGCACCAGGGAGCCATAAAGAACTGGAGGCTCCTCTGGACTCCTGCAACCTACAAGCATGCTTCCTTACTGAATGCCTTCATTTTCAAACTAAAACTGATTCCGGTTTCCTCTCCTGCTCCTGATAAATATTCAGTTTGCTGTATGCTTTAAAATGTTTCTTACAGAGCAGAGAAGTGTGGACAGCACAGACCTGTAATCTCAGTGTTCTACTTCAGAGGAAGGGGAGCACCAGCAGATTCCAGGCCAGTCACTTCAGGACAGCGGGTATCAGGCCAGCATTTCCACCCAGACTGTCTCTCTAGAAACTTTCTTGAACACTACAATTCACGTGGAATCACAAAGACCTGGGGTGGTCAAACTGATCCTATATGAACAAGTAACAAACCCATACAAAAGAATCCAGGTAATGACCCTCACCAGATTTGTGAGTTTCACGGAGCCACAGTGGTAGATACACATTCAGTTATCTGACCACCAGATATTGTGCAGACCGATCAGACCTGAGGTTCCATAAACAAGCCTAGGCCAAAACAAATCTTGGGTTTAGACGAAGATGCAAACAATAAATTGCTCCCCTTCCTGCAAGACAGGCTTCCCAGTGTATCTCTTGCTGCCCTGAACCAGGCTGACCTCAAACTTGGTGATTTCTTTGCCTCTGCTGAGATTAGAGACATGTACCATCACCACCCAGGAAAACATAAACTTTTGAGAAATGGCTATGCTTTCAACAAATCATCCTTGGAAAAAGAATGGTCACAAATAAAATGCAGCTAGTTCCCTCTCTGAGCCCCTGTTTTGGGACATCAGTTCACACAGACCATTCTTCCTATGGAGCCCAAAGCACCAAAGGTGGCAGATAAAAAAGTAGGCCAAACACTCAGGGTAACCTCTTGAGCAAATCCTTGCTGAATAATACTCCAGCACTAATGAGTCAGTGTTACAAATGGCAAGTGAGATGCTATGAAGCTGAAAACCTTAGGTCCAGAAATGGAAAAGATCAAATGCCCCAAAACAGAGAAAACTTTGAAAGATTTTCATCTGGCAGAGGATTAGTACCAAGAATACACAAGAACTCAGATTTTTTAAATCTTCTGAAGAAGCTCTTTGTCTTCATTATTTCTGATTTGTATTTGTATAGGAGTTTTGCCATGAATGAGTGTCTGTATTTGGGAGTCTAATACCCTGGAACTGGAGTTACAGATTGCTGGGAGCTGCCGTGATTGGGGTGGAAATTGAACCCAGGTTCTCTGGAAATGGCAGATGGTGCTTTCTCCTGCTGCACCACGATTCCAGGTCCCATAATTCTGAGTCTTTTAGGAGAAAACACTGCATCACCCAAACAACGAAAAACCTCATGTTGTCAGAGGCCTAAGACAAATGCCCATCTGCATGGGGAGAAATATTCATCCTTGCTAGCCAACTGAGGGAGGCACTAATGCTACTCAGAGATGCCACCTTACCTTGGTTAGAATGTCCATGGTGGTCATCAGGAAAGCAAAGGGAAACTAATGTTGGGGAGGAGGAAGTGTGGAAAGGGGGAGCCCTGTAGTCTGTTGAAAATGGAAACTCCTTGGGATACTGTAGGGGCTGGGATGGAGGATCCTCACAGGGACTAAAGAGACCTTCCACAGGAACCATATTGACCAGTAGTGTTAGTGCCTCTCCCAGCTGGCTCTGAGGATGAACACTTGTCCCCATGCTGACAGGCATTTGTACTTCAGCTTCTGACAATATGATGTTCACTGGGGGTGTCATGTGAGAGGAGCTGCAGCCAGCCAGCAATGAAGCTTATGGACTATAATTCACCCGATAGCAAAGCTGTGTGGGTACACCCGGAGAGGCAGAGCCTATGTGGAGATTGGGTCCAGGACACCCCGAGCTTCTGCTGTGCTTTCTGCTTCATGATGCAATTGTTTTCTCACTGCTTTTACAAGGTGTGATTACTGTGTAACAGAAGCCAATTGTATCCAATACAGTGTGATTTTCCTGTAGGAATATCCCTCCTACCCCTGTGCAAATTACTCACAGGTCAGAATGAAGATGGTTTTTATAAGACCGATGATGCTTAGTTGGATCAATTACTTTTGAATTCAGCCCAAAAGATACAGGTGGTTAAGACAGTGAAGATGATTAGGAAATGGTTTGGGATGCTCTGCCAGTTTCTCCAACAGGATGTATTACAGGAAATAAGACATCCTCCTTTTTGCTAGGTGTGAGGTGTTTTTTTGTTTTGTTTTGTTTTTGTTTTTTGCTTTTTTTTTTGAGGAAGGAAAAAATTTACAAGAAAGTTTCATGTATTATAGACCCACAATTCTACCTGTGGAAAAATAGGCTAATAATCAGAGAAAGCAATTGTGTTGCTATACTCAAGGACAGCTCAGTGCTTTCAGATTTCATCTGAGGTTCAATGTGCACCTTGAAACAACCAAGCTGTGAAGGAGATTTAGGTGAGCCTATCATGTGTAAAGAAAAATAAATTGTTAGCTGACCACTCGTTTAAGGGTTTTGTAGAGCTGTAATGGGATAGGAATCTGCTACACCAGAACTGTAAGCAGCTGCCTGCCAGTACAACAGAGCTGGCTGGAATATGCTAGGCTTGCTTGAAACTTCCTTACTCAACAATAAACAAATCATTTCTTTGGGGTAAAGATGTTATGGTTGGAAAATTAATATAAAGAAAAATATTTAACTACTTGTGGGCTTCTAAGGAAAATATATAACTTGTGATCATAATGTGTCTTCTTGTGCAAAGTTTTTAATTTGTCTGTGAATAACATGTAACTCATGGTTGTGAGGTAATCCTTTCTTGTGCAGGAACTTTTCTCTTAGGCAAAATATAAAAGAAATAAGAGAAAAGTAAAGACAGAAAAATAAAGAAAAAGAAATAAGAAAGCTCAGTTCCCTGGGCTAGACTTCCTGTGTGTGTGTGTGTGTTTTTAGTATGCCAAAACCACATCACCACTCCCCTTTCTGACCTGCTGAAGCTGGACCTAGGTACTTACCTTGCTAGGCCTTTTATTGTTAGGGTGGTTCACTGTTCTCTCGTTCAGTACTCAAAATTCTGGGACCTGGGGAGCTAGTTCTGTCGTTGTGAGCACCAGCTGCCTTTCCACAGGATCAGGACTCAGTTCCCAGAACACACAGAGCAGCTCACACCTATCTGTAACTCCAGTTTCATTCAGGGCATCTGACACCCATATACAGATATGCACTGAAGCAAAACACTAGCGCACATGAAAAACAAAAATAATAAAGACAAAAATTTCTTTGTAAAAGATGCTTAAATATCTGAGTTCCTTGGGTATTAAGGATACTCATCCTCTGATGGGTAAAAAGCCTGCATCTCTCCCATTTTGCGGCCATTTGAACTTTTCCATTGATGGGTCTGTGGTCTTTAGTTTCCTGACATCCTTCTTGTCATTGGTAACATGATTTCCACAGTGCTGGAGTCCTCTTCAGCAAGCACTTGCCCATGAGGACACCCTGAGTGTTTGGGCTCCTTTCTCCCGTGTCACCTTTAGAGCTTTGGGCTCCATAGGAAGAATGGATCCATGGGACCTGCTGCCTTCAGAGGCACACAGAGGGGTTGAATTGTACTTGTGGCCTTTTATTTTTCCAAGCAGCATTTTGTGAAGGTTTTGTCCGTTCTCAAAAGTTTAGTTTTGCTGGACAGTAGCAATGGATATTTTTAGTTTCAGAAATCTGGGGCCAGAGTCAGAGGCAGGCCAATCTCTTAGTACAAGGCTGTCTCATTCCAAGGCACTCAGGGCTACACAGGAAAAACCACTCTTGAAAAAAAAAGGCAGAGGTCTGGGCTTACTGCTGTGGGCACCAAGCTGGAGATCCTGTTCCAGGTGTGTGTTGAACTGAAAGTCTTCATGGTGTCTCCACAGAGCTCTGGGAACTGAGCTCAAGGTGTTTCTTCCAAGGCAGGGAGGATCGGTGCCCAGCTGCCAGGGTTGTTCTGCCCTTTGAAGGAATCCGTTGCCCAAAGGCAGCTGTCACCCTATGATAATTCTAACATCCTGTTGGCAAGGCCATAGCTGAGGTTTTCCCAGATCAGGATACCAACATGGTGACTTTATCACTGTTCTGCCTTCATCCACAGAGCAGAGCAGTAATCTGTTCCACAGCACAAAGGCAATTCACAGTCGCCGCAGTTAAATAGCGGCAGGGTTGTACATCTGCACCTCCTGCATTTTTCCTGGTTTAGTTTTCCCTTATTACAAACTTTTGACAGCTGTCCTTGCTTAGGCGCTTGGCTGTGATGAGGCATAGCTTGCTACAGTAACTGGATCTGCCTTTTCAAAGTCTACCCAGTTGGTTACTCCTGACCATTGAGAAGTCCTTGTTTGCCTCCCTCAAAATCAGAGAAAATGGTTTTGGGTGGGTCATGAATGCAAATGTTGCCGGGAAAGGAGAGGCTGACTCAGTCAAGCACTAAGAAAAGAAACTGAAAGCAGCCTGAGGATGAGAGATGGAGAAGCCCCTAGGGTGGAGCTCTTGTGGATGATTGCCTAAAGGTCTGTGCGCCCCTGAGCAGCCCGGGGGGGGGGGGGGGGGGAGTCAGCCGGGCGGGAAACGACACACCTGGGATCTGGGACCAAGTTCCCTCACAGCCTCACCCTGCTGAAAACACACAATAATTCTAGAAACAAGCTGATGGCCTCCTAGCTGTGCTGGGCCCAGATGGCCCCTGGCACCAGAAATACTGCTTTCCTTCCCCTTCAGAAAAGGGGAAGTGAACCCACTGGGCTAAGAAAAACTCTCAGAGCCTGGCCCAAAGCCCCCAAGGCTGCCATTTGGACCCAGAAATAGCCACACTGAGGCATGGCTCTGTGCTGGGCTCCACCAGCTGCTGAGGAGACCTGCTGTGCTTTTGTCCATCAGGGAGCCAGGAGCCTTTGACCTCCGGCTGGGATAAAGGATGGATGTCACTTCCAGACTGAAGGCAGCTTTAGAGAGGAAAAGGACAGTAGGACCAGCAAAAACCCAGGGAGCAAAATCCTTGTGCTCTGTCAGCTTGAGTCAGGTCATCTGGGGAATCAGCCTCACTCCAGGCTGCATCCAGACCTGGAGGTCTCTGGTGCCCCTCAGGCCTGGCGATGCCTGTCCTTCTCTGTTCACCAAGCTGGTAGCTGGTCATTCAGCAGGGAACTGGCCTAGGTTGAAAGAAGGGACTGAGCTTTCAAATGGAACTTCAGCATAGACTGACTTAAATGCCAACAGAATCTCATCTTGGGAGACCAAGTTTCTGATTCAGGAGCCTGATCCTTATGGAAAGTGAGTAACTGTTGTGGTGTAGACCTTGATTCCTGGCCCTGGTAAGGTTAGAAGACACACCTCACTCTTAAATTTTATGTTTATACACTTCTTTTGTGATTGTGCCCCTACCTTTAATTTTGTTCCTCTTTGGGGCAATCCTTTACCTTAGGACAAATTTCCAACAAAAATGATTGGTTTTTAACTTTAAAGAGATTTGAAGCTCCTTTACCAAAGATACATATGTTTTGTGATTATAACTTATGGAATCTCCTTGGATGCCGCTCTCCCTTTTCAGTATTAGAAACTTTAGAAAGCATTGCATTTTGATTAAGATAGGTCTAATTAAAATAAAGCAGAGGAAGCCTAGGTAAGTCCTAGCATGTGAAGCACTCAGAAACTGCTTTCCTTCAAGTCATGGACACTACATTCAAAAGACCAACTCACACAAAATGGCCTTTTTGTTGGAAAAAATGGCTTATATTTAAGAGACAAATTTTCTAGGAAGAGCACATTTATTCATATAACTCATCATTCAATAAAGGATGAAATTTCTTCAAAGGGCTGACTCTAGGTGAAAAAACTGTCCTTTAAGACTGCCCAGCGTTTATCTATACAGCTGATTTTAGTTAAAAGTCTGCATCTGAAGTTTAAAAATTGTGGTTTTATTTATTTATTTTGAGAAAGTGTCTTGCCCAGGGCTGTCCTGAAACCAGCTGTGTAAACCAGGCTGGACTTGAACTTGCAGAGATCCTTCTGCCTCTGTTTTCAGATTGCTTGGATTAAAAATGTGTGCCATTAGATCTAGGTCAAGAAGATTGACTTACAAAATGTATTTTTTTAAAAAAATTCAAATTTGATTATTTTATTTCTCTTTCTTTCTTCTACCCCATTCTTGTATCCCTCTGGTAATGGCCTCTTTTCTGTTTTTGTTATGTTTATAAATTATTGTTGAGTGTGCATACACGTGTTTATGTGTGCATCCTAAATATAAATACAACCTGATCAGTCCGTGTATGGGTCCTTGTATGTGTATGGTTCCTCGGCTGAGCACTTGGCATTGGACAGTCAATCTGGGCTCCTTCCTGGGGAAGGTTGATTCTCCTGCCCTCAGCAGCTGCATTCCTTTGTTGGTTGGTGCCTGTATGTCTGTTTGCCTTCTGTTTTTGAGGCAGATGTGTCTGTGTAGCCCTGGCTGTCCTGGAACTCACTCTCTAGACCAGGCCGGCCTCAGGCTGGCCTCAAGCTCAAGGTGTCAGCCTGCTCTGGCTCCTGAGTGCTGGCATTAAAGGCCAGCACTGCCTTCCCAGCTGTCCTCGGTGTTCCTGTCTTGCCTGTGTTTTTCTCTAAGGCTGAGGTCTCAGGAGCTTCCCACTTCCAGGTCAGCATGTCTAGCCCTGTTCTCCTTCTAAGGAGGCAGCCACATCCAGATGACAGTGCAGTGGAGCATCAACAGGTGGATATACAGAAGCATCTTCCTTAACAGAGGGGTTGCGGCTTTTGTAAATGACCAAACCCTTCTTCTCAAAACTGTCTTTTTATGGAACAGATCAAGCTTTAAAATAGCCTGAGAGTCCAGCTATCAGACTGATTTCCAGGATTGTTAAGAGAACACTTCTCAGGAGCAAGACTTCCTGAAACTTTTTCATCTGAGGATCTTTAGGAGTAAGTTTCTGTCTATCTGAGGGAATGAGAAAATGCCCATACATGTACTGATGACCATTCTCTTTATTTCTTTCTAGCTCCGAGTCTATCTCTGTAGCTCTAAATCTAAGTTCTATTTACAACTAGTTTCTAATTCCTTCTAAGTTCTAATTACTTCTACTCTAGTACTAAATTTTCAGCTTCATTCTTCAAAACATCTACACACACACACACACACACTCACACACCACCAACTTCTGCAGTTCTGTCTTTGAGTATTATCAGTGAAAGTCCAACCAAACAGACACTTTGTCTAGCCAATTAGCATTGACAGCTTAGCTAAGTATGGAGAACAGGCTTCTAGGTCTCTTACTGCCAATATAGAAGAATAAAACCAGTTATGAAGCATATTCTAATATATTTTCTACCTATCAGAATTGTATACCTTAATGAGAGAACATCATCCTGACCATCACAGGGAAATGTGCCCAGAAGATTGAGGTGTAATCATATTGCAAGGGAGTGTTACAACTTTGGAGGAGGGGGTGAAAGGGATCCTGACTGGGAAGTCAGGCTATACCTGAAGCTGCCAGGACAGCTCTGGTGGCTGGGGTTTCAATGGGATAGGTCAGCTCTGGAGGGAAAGGTACCTTAGATCTTCTGGAAGTCAGACTGTACCTGTAGCTTGGGTGCAGTAGGGGGTGGTCTCCCCATAGTATATATCACCCTGCTCCTATCCTGGAGAGCCACTACAGCTGAGCATTGCTCAGACCCCCATAAGGAGGCCTCTCAGGAAAGCTCTTCTGCTTCGGACTGGCCCAAGACAGGTCAAAAGTTATACCTTGCTTAGCTAAGGGAGATTCAGTCTCCTAATAGACATCTCAGGAAAGACCTTCTCTGTGCCAGGAGAATGAAGATCTTCACCAGAGACTCTTTTGAGAAAGAGATATATTTGGGAAAGAGTCCAGGAGACTGGCTGCCTCTACCAGGGAGGTGAGAACAACCAGCATCTGAACAGGAGCAGAGGAAAAAAAGAAAGACAGAAAAAGAGAAGCTCTTGGCTCTAATTCTAATTCTAATTCTTTCACTGGCTCTGATTCTATGGACAAAGTGTGTTTCTCTGGCACTGGTTTCAGAGTCAGAGTCAGGGCACATGTCTTTGTTTTGGGGTTGAGAGATAAGGTGTTTCTTTAACTGGTTCGGGCCCCAGATCCAGGCTGTGTTTCCTTCATTTGCTTTGGTTTCAAGGCTAGAGTGGATTTTTTTGGCTGGTCCCTTTCCCCCTATGCATATCACATGAAAATGTGTGGCAATGGGGAGATTTCAAGGCTATTTTTAGGAAGAAATATAGTGGCGCATGAGAGAAACTAAAACCAGAAGGAACTGCATCATTTGCTGTCAGTGACTCATGGTCCTAAGCCTAGTGGAACTTCATATCAGAGCTGTCTCTCCCTCTGGTGGGTTGACTGCTGCTGAATGCTATGTGACACCTGCTGGATTTTTGATGGCTTCTGGTAAAGCCATTGCTGCCAGCAGCTCTCTGCAAAGCTTCTTGTAAAAAGGCTGGTTATTTTTTGATTGTTTGTTTGTTTTTGGGGAATTGAATCTACATTAAATAGATTGTCATTTTATTCATTTGATGAAGTTTTTTGTACAAGTTGAATGTTTATTTAAGGATTCACTTAACAACTCTACAAAGTAGTGACTGACAATCATGCTGCTCAAGCCAACTTAAAGTTTATAGTTTTTTTTTTTTTAATTTATGGCCAGATAGAGAATAGTCTTGGGCCTCTGAAAAATCTCTTGCAAATCAAGCTACAATGTAGAGAGCTTTTAAAGGGAAAAATTTTAAGATGTTAATTTAACAGAAAAAGTTATACAATGATTTACAGAAAAGTTTGTTAATAATCAGGATAATCTAAGAAAACTCAGTTTTGACATGTTATGCCAATTATGTGCTAACCTGTATTTTTGATATTTTAGTTTAATTATTTTGGTGAATACATCTGGACCCTGGTCAAGGCCATGGGAATCTCAAATGTTTGGATGCTGGAGGGAGGGACAGAGGACTGAGAACTTCCTTGCAAAATCAACACTGAATCAGAACAGTGTAGTGTCACCCTCAGTATTTCAGAGTGCATTAAATTGACTTTTCATGAAAATTGTTGTTGACCTTCTTACAGCTTAGACACTTATTTAAAAGACCTACTTTTGATTTGAAAGGTTGAATTCATGAAAAAGTTGTCTTTTATGGGAAGGACCAGTTTCTCATTTAGATCTGTAATGAACAGAAGTACAGGATACGATTTTACTGCATCAACTCAAATTTATTACTTTGAATTTTAAGGTTAACTTCACACATTAGCACATGAAAGTCCAAAGGTTGTCTCAATTTTTCAGATCAGCACAGGATCCCAGGAAACATCATCCCCTGCTGAAGAAGAATGTCTTGAGGCAAGATCCTGTATTCTGGAACAGGTAGAAGCATCTCTTGAAAATGGAACTGTCTACTGGGACAACAGAGGCTTCCTGGGATCACTCCTGTAGATGCAGCACTAGACTGGACATGAGCCTGGGGGCTGGGATGTTCTAGAGGATGCAGAGAATTCTCTGGACATAGCATTCTAGCTTGGTTTCTGGTGAGCCCTGGTAACCTAACCAGGTTCAACTTCTAACTTTTTGAAATTTCTGGAACATCGTTAATCTCTCTGCAATATCCTTTCTTTCTCTCTTTTGGAACATTTTGAAATGTTTGATAAAATTTAGACTGAAAATGACTGGTTTTCATCTAAGAGTACTTTTGAGTATCCTCATCCAAAGTATTTTTATACAAACACAGAAAGAGATACACACGCACTGTGTTTTTCTGGTTGCTTTTTGTTTGTTTGTTATGGTTCTTATTTGTTTTATTTTTTGATTCAGGATCTCTCTGTGTACATCAAGGTTTTCTGGAACTCACTGTGTACATCAGGCTGGTCCTCTGCCCTCAGAGTGCTGAGATCAATGTTGTGTATCACCATAGCCACTAAGACAAGGTTATGCTTTTATTCTAAACCCTGCTTTGTTTTGTTCCTTTAAAGGAATTGTCTATAAGTAAAGAAACAGACAACAACCTTGCTGTTTCTTAAATACAGTCAAGCCAAGGAGACAGAAAGTTCAACTTTCAGTGGACTCTACCATTACACACGGAACATGCTCTAGGAACTGAACGTTTCCATTTGCTGGGACTGTTTCTTTAGCCATTATCATAATGAAAGGGAATTTTAACATACAGATATTAGCATTTAAGCATCTGTTTTGATATTCTATATCCCATAGTGTTGATTTAAGACTCATAAATGTCATTTGTACATTGAGAATAGTCTTGGATGAGTTCAGAGACTCAAAGGCCCCTTTTGGGGAACTGTAGGCACCAGGCACTCATGTGGTACACAGACACACATGCATGCAAAACACTAGTACACATCGAGTAAATTTAAAATACTCTTGGAGGGACTGGAGAGAGATGGTTTCGTGGTGAAGGGTATATGTTGCTTTTGCAGAGGAAAGAGGTTTAGTTCCCCACACCCATGTGGTAGCTCACCACCTTCCAGGGCATCTAAAGCACTCTATGGCCTCTGTGGTCCCCAGCCACAGAACATGCACAGACTTGCCTGCAGGAAAAACTCATACATATAAAATGAAAACAGATGGAGTGCTCTAAAAGTGGAGAACGTCCTTGAGGTAAAAAAGACATGAAGTGCATTGTTATTTCTCTAATAAGTTAATTTTATGACTTACTAATTTTAAATTTTATTTTCCATCCTGGCCACAGTTACCCCTTCCTCCTCACCTCCTGGTCCCTCCCATCTGCCATCACTCTGCCCTCAACCCACTCTTCTCTGTCATTCAAAAAGGGGAAGACTTCCTGTGGACATCAGCGAAGCATGGCACATCAAATTGAAACAGGACCAAGCTCCTTCCCCTGCATCAAGGCTGGGCAAGGCAACCCAACAGAGGAAGTAGGTTCCCAAAAGCCAACTCCAGTGCCAGGGACAGGTCCTGACCCCACAGCTAGGATTCCCACAAGCGCACCAAGAACATCACACAGAGAACCTAGAGTCTAGAGTCCCATGTACTCAGGTCAGCTGTCTCTGTGGCTTCCTTGGAATTGACCCCCTGGTTCTTACAATTCCTCCTCCTTCTCTTCAACAGGACTCCAGGAGCTAAGCCATTGCTTGGTTGCAGATCTCTGCTTTTGTTTCCATCAATTACTGGAAAAAAGCTCTCTAGTGGCTGTTAGGGTTGTCATCAATCTCATTACAGGAGATGACCTCTCCACTATTGCTAGGAGTCATACATAGATGGAATAATCCTTGAGACTTCCTGGGATTTCTCTGGTGCCAGGTTACTCCCTAACCCATGAAAATGCCCTCCCCATCAAGACATCTCTTTTATCATGTGATGTGGGATGTCTTTCGGTATGCTGTCATTATCATTCATTAATAAAAGAACTGTCTTGGCCTATGGCAGGGATCTTAGAAATAGACACAGAAATCAGAGCATAGATAGGGGAAGGAGGGCTGAGTCAAGGGAGACACCATCTGGATGCCCAAGAATCAACATGTAAAAGTAACACAGCCAAGCCATGGTCCCTGTGGCTAAACAGATACATGGAAATGGGGTGAATTAAGATGAGAGAGCTAGCTAGCCAAATGGCTGAGTCACAGGCCAAAGAGCATGAAATTAATATAAGCCTTTGTGTGATTATTTAGGGCTAAGAGGGGGTCTGAACCTCTGGACCTCTGGTCAGAAACTTCCTATTACAATTAAGCTCCCCTTTTGTCTTGCCCCTAAGCCACCCAACCCAATCCTTCATGTTCTAACCCCAATCCCAGGTTACCAAGAAGATCTCTTCTATTTCTCCTTCCAAGGGAAATTCATGTGTCCCTCTTTTGGCCCTCCTTGTTAGCTAGCCTCTCTGGGGTTATGGATCTTATTTAGCCTGTAGCCCAGTTATCCTATACTTTACACCTCATATTCACTCATGAGTGAATAGATACCATGCTTGTCTTTCTGTGTCTGCTCACCTCAATCCCTACTACTGCAATCTCCTGCTACTTCTCAGTTTTCCTTGAAATCATTAGCCAACATTTCTCCACACATTTACCCAGCTACTTTCATGTGATATGAGAAAAGCACAATTTTATGTGTCTACCAAAACAAGGCCACACAAATGAGAGGCACTGGGTATCTGTCATCTTGAGACTTGACCATCCACTTGGTGTGATTATCTTTGGGTGCATCATCGTCTTTGAGACCATATGCCTTCATTCTTCTTGGTGAAGGACAATAACCCTGTCCTGCTGCTCCACACACTCCTCACTCACTCTTTCATTGCTAGATACCATCCTTGGTTATGTCCCCAAGCTTTTATCAACAGGGCTGCCAATGGCATCATTGCTTAAGTGTCTCTTGAGTGTGTTGATTCTCTGGCCCCCAAGACAATTGGGTTTCAGAACAAGTGGCATTCAGACATCCACAAGGAGTCACATCCAAACAGGTAAAACAGAATCTAAAAACAGCAACAGCAGCTAACAAAAACAGGTAAGTGTATTAGAAACCCGATGTAGCTTTATTGGAACATTAAAAACTGTGAACTTGTATATCACCTGCTCCAGTACTGAGCAAAGCATAGGGTTAAAAATTATAAAAAAAATACATAGAAAGGACCACACTTTTAATTGAGCTATAGTATTTAAAAACCATAATGCATGTTATGTTAAATAATATTTGTATAAATAAAATATACACGTAATAGCACTTACTGAACAAAATTGCCATGAATTTGGAGAACATGGATGGGTACATGGGAGGGTTTGTCAGGAGGAAAGAGGGGGGGTAAATGTTCTTTCTAAATAATAATCTCAAAAATAAACAAAAACACATCACTGTGAATAGAAACCTGCAATACACAGGTGCAGCATTATTTGCATTGTATCATTAAAATCTATGATGGCAAATAAAATATCAAGCTCAGTGTTAGGCAGATCATAGAGTTGAAATGTCCCGGTTTGCAAAAACACCACCTACATGTTGTGCAAAATCTGTATGAAAGAAAGATGTTTCACCTAGAAAGTGAAATTCCTATTACATAGAAAATCACGGTGCTGGGGTCGCAGCGCCCCCTTCAGGCGGAGGCCTGACCAACTAACTGTAGACTTGGGAAGGTTGGGGCGGGGATGCGGCTAAAACCCGGATGGATGGCTGTGAGAGATGCGGTCAGACAGGCATCTGGACAAGTGCACGCCTGGGCTGTAGCCCTGTGGTGACCACAGAAAACTATGCCGCTCAATAGAAGACCAACCAAGGAAGCACCGCTTCTCGGGGCAAGGAAAAGATGCGGCCGCTATGGAGATTGGGTCAGGCAGCATTCTTCGGGGGTGTGGTGGGGCTGGGGATGCCTTTGGACACTGACCAGGCTGAAAACCTGGTTTTTGCCAACTGAACGGAGTCCTCAAACGTTTTAAGCTTCGGAGAGTGGAGAGGACTCGAAAACGAAACCAAAAGCCGGGCGTCCTGTCCCAAGCATTTGGATCAGTAGTTGACTCACTCCACCCAGAACACGAGTTTGCCCGAATCCCAGCACAGTTGGCCTGACAGAGTCTGCTTATAGTTGCAAAGCAAAGGACTGAGCACAAAATCAGTTTGAACTCGCCTTCGGGTTGGCTCGCTCAGAAAGTCTCCAACCGTGGTCCCGAGAGCCCAAAGAACCGCTGGCCACCAGGGATGGAGACCAGGCCTGATGCTCCTGCCTCAGCGACTCCCTTCCAGGACCAAGCTGGAGATCTGCGAATGAAAGTATTAGGCTTCTATCCGATACTTGTTCATTGGCTCCCTCTAGCCCATCCCGCCGGAGTGGGAACGCGAACTGGTTGGGTGCAGACTTCCCTAGGCTCCCAGAGCTTCGCGAAAACCCATGGTGTGCGAGTGAGAAGCAGCCAGGCCACAAGGTCTGGCGTCCTGCCGGCCTAACAAGTGCACGCAGGACCCCTAGTGGTGCAGCAACTGAAGAAACTTCCCGGTATGCAAAAGGAGGACAGCCTAGACAGCACTGCTTTGTCGCCCAGGATCCAACTGCCCCCGAATCCCTAAAGCCTAAAGCCAAATCGCATTCTTATTGCAGGTTATCTCATGGTGCCCCCATCCCATCCTTTTCAAGAATCCTAGAAAACAGGGATCCGGACTGCAATCACTGCCTTTGAAAACCGACCGTCACGACCAAGGAAATGATCTTTGAAAACAATCAGTTAATAAACAAATAAGAGCTGACAGTGCGGGCTGAAAAGTTAATAAAAATGACACGGACCATCGAAGTCACACCACTGTGGGTATTTATTTTGGAAGCAGCTGTCTGCACTGAAAACAGCCCGCTGATCCCCATCCCAGAGCTCACTCTAAAACGCTAAGAGGCGCCTGCTGCTCTCTAAGGCCTCCTGCTGCCAAGTACCTGCAAGCAGCAGCCAGGGAGCAACCAATGCGCCCCAGGAGGCCTAGTACACCAAGCAGTCTTCCCAGCCAGTCTCGGATGACAGGCCACCTGTATTCCCGGGTGCAACAACAGTCAGGGGTCTCCGTGTGGCATAGTTCATCTTCATCTCTGGAACAGGGCCGCTGCTTCACCTCCACTGAGACTCTTTCCTCTGCAGGGTCCTCCTGTGTTCCGGGAATCTCCAGTTTCTCCTGTTTCTTGTAGAAGGCGCTCATGGAGTCAGACTTGCTGGACTCCAAGATGACCTGGATCCTGGAAGAACTGGTCCTGCCATAGGATCCCGCGAAGTCATCCTGGAGAACGTGAAGCGGTTGCTCCTGGCAGTCGCCTCTGTCGGAGGGCATCGTCACCCCGAGGACCGGATAGAAAGGAAGAGGCCAGGGACCACTGTCTTCCGAGAAGACTGGGAGCGGCGGACGCTCGGCCTCTGGCAGCACAGGGGCGGAATCCCAGGCCTGCTTCACGCGGACAGACCAGAAAGTGGGCTCCATCGCTTGAGCAGCACGTGCACCCAAAGGACGACAGCAGCCGCTGAGCTGGTGCAGGCTGCAGAGCCTTCTGACCGCTGAGCGCGGGGTATTTTGAGTCTTAGGAAAGGGCGCGGCCGGATGCATTGGTAAATTTTTCCGGTTTAAAAAATCGGTTTAAATAAACCGAACAAAATCCGCGAACGAAAGAAATCGGACGAATTTTTCAAATCGGTCTGGCAGAGCCTGGTTTTAGATTCAAAACGGAAGCAGTGTGGAACAAAATCGTCTATGCGGTTTGAAATCTCACTCGAATTACAGCCCATGTCGGCTGATGGCTGACCACAACTAGGCGCTTCGAACGAATTGCGGACAGTCGCTGAAGGCATTTCAGGGAAAACCAAAACCGCGGGATTTGAAGAGTGCAATTTAATCTGGAGCAGCAGCGACCCATGTTGTGAAGTAGTGATGCCCTGCAGGTTGGGAGCTGAGCATTTTGGCGTTTGCTAGGAATACTTACTTCATTGGCCCATACTCTTGCTGTGTGCACCCTCCCAACCTCCCATGAACAGCCGGGTGGTCAGACTAACCAAAAACGTTACAGAAGGAGAGCAGGCATCTTCCATGGTCCTTTACCTTCCCTAGCAGACAAGAGCAAAGAAGCCACCCGGGCGCCAACGAACGAAGAAATTAACGCCAGAGAGTAGAAATGATAGCCAGTCCAGACAGCACAGCGTTGGCGACAAGGACCGAGTTGTCTACAAAGCAAGTCTCAAGGAAAGGAACGCAGAGGAGATGGAGATTCTGACTTCCAAATGCCGGGTTTGTAATCTTATAGGGTCGGATTTCCTGGGACACTTGCTCAGCGGAAAACGGCCATTCTTCGATTTCATCAGTAAGAAATGCGCTAAACAAAGGAATAGACGACTTTTCAGCATTAAGAAACCTCGGCGAGCCGAAAGGAGAACATGCAAAAACGAAGGGACTTCGAGGAGACCCGACTGCCCCTGCTCACACTCCTCTGGGGGCGGCGATCATTCTTCCAGAGTTTTGCTCAGGTTTTTGGGATCCTGCTTGATGGTTTGGACGGGATTTCGCCAAAGCCTTCCCGGTGGAGCCTGAATCTGGCGGCAAAACGAAAGAACCAAGGTAGAAAATCACAGACGCGGTTTGAATTCGCGAACAGATTGCATCTGGTCCTACTGACAGGCTACTGAATTGGATTTGTGGATGAACTGCAGACAATTGAGAATCATGGATTAAAGTTCGAGAAAGCTGTGAGAGAGGAATTGCAGGCACTTGAAAATTTGGGGGGGTAAGATGTGAGATAGAAATTGCAGACCATTGAGAATCACGGAAAATGTTCCCGAAAACTGTGAGATAGGAATTGCAGACACTTGAAAGTTCGCAGGGTAAGGTTGGCAAAAGCTGTGAGATAGAAATTGGAGACCCTTGAGAACCAGGGATGCAGCTGCATGGCTTGAGAAGTCACCAGGTGGAACCTCTGGCAGTGAGACCAGGATTTGTCCCTAGAGCATGAACTTTTTTTAAAAAAACCCATTTCCTGTATTGAGATACCTTGCTCAGCCCTGGGGGTGGGGGGTGGGTGGGGGGTGGCGGAAGGGCTAAACTTGTTATCCCAGATTTTTTGACTTCCCATGGGAGACCTTATCCTCTTAGTAGGGGATAGGCAGGTGGGGATGCTGGGGGCTGAATGGGAGGAGGGAAAGAAAGGGGAACTGTGAGATATGGACATTCCCCTGCCTTACTCACAGGCAAAGGCAATTTTCTCTTTGCAGATGTCTGTAATTATTTTACTCAGCTTTCTTAATAAAAGTAAAATACTTTTGTTATACTTTAGTACATATCCCTGGAAATTTGTGTTGTTTCTGGGATGGACCTAAGAGAAAGATAATGTGTGGGGTGGACACGGATGAGGAGGCACTACTGTCTAACAAGTTATTCACAGGGCAAACGTTTTGAGAAGCAGGACTGTCTTGGGTGGAAACTCAAGGCAATGCTGGCCCAGACACATTTCTGGTCCTGACAGGGTTGCCTTTAATGTCCTTTCCGTATGGAGGAGGATATTTTATAATCCATACTTGAGCTGTTGGTCTTCCAGGGAGTCTGGCTTCTCAGTACTGAATGGAGCTAAGCCATGTATGTTCACACAAGCCTTTTAGTCCTACAGCTGGATCCCTGTGTGTTCAGGCCACCTGTCTACACACTGAGTTCCAGGGACAGACGGGGCTATCTCATTGAATGAAGGAAGGAGGGAAGAGAAGACAGAAAGGGTCACACTGCATTGTGCAGAGTAAAAGGGGGCAATTATATTATACAATGCTCATAAATTGATAATCAGTCCTGATATTTCTCCTGGATTCCACCCATGCAAGAAAATGCCTGGGAAGTTACTTCTCCCTCTGTAGCCGCCATATTCCTCTAATCTCCACTTGTGTTCTGCACACCATGCTGAGGAAGCAGATACCAGTTCAAGCAGGATCAACATCTGTTGTGATTTTACTTCATTTTGAGACTTTGTTGAACTATGCATGGCAATTTTGCCTTTTCATGATCTCCGGGAGTTTTAAGTAATTTTTCAGCAATCATTAACCCATGAAGCATGCCATGGGCCAGGCTAGAGAGAGTGATCCCAGAGACATAAGTGGCAAGAGGATATTAAAATATATCAATTAATTAGAGTTTTAAAATGTGCTCTTTAGCTTCATTTTTGACAAAGTCTATGTAGAAAATAGAATAAGCACTGTAAAGAAATATTGTCCATAAAAAAAAATTCATCATATCCCCTGGACCTTTTAACAGAAGTGCAAAGACACAGATAACATATCTTGGATTTATAGTGGCTAGTAATACTTTGTTAAGATGTAAATTGGGAGATACACTCATGAGAAACTGAACCAATGAAGTCATTCTTTGTTGTGTTACCCACAATGACAAAGAAGGCAGGATCACTGTCTCATAGAAGACGGGTTTTGGAATATGGGCTCTAACTGTAAGGTGCCAGTCAGTTATTCTGTTCTACAGTAGTTCCTTTGCACCACATGCTCTTATTGTTTTGTAAAGCTGGAAACTGAGTAGACACCCCTCTTTCTTTCCTGAGTCTTTTGAACAGTAAAGGATTCCTGAGTTCTCATTGAGTCAACACGTTTTTTATTTTCATCCTTATTATATAATTCTAGAGATCTCATTTTATCCCTTAGTGATATCTTTTCATCCTTAGAAATAGTTTGTAAGGCATGATGGTTGGTTTCCAAAAACATTGTTATATATTATAATTTTTCATATCCATTCCCCATAAAATTAACTTTGTCAACTTATCATCAGCAGATTCTATGGCACAGATTTGGCTGGTAGCTTCTCTTTACTACTTTGCAAAGTCTGTGACAATTTATCAGTAGCCGATTCCAAGGAATAAATTGGAGGGGTTAATTTCTCCATACCACTTTGCAACATCTGTATCAGTTTAATTAGTTTCCCATACTTGGCATTGTTATCAAACCATCTTTAAAGGCTACAAATAGCAATTATAGCTCTAAATGTATATGTCATATATGTCTTCTAAAATTTTATCCATAGTAATAGCAAAGAGGTTTATAAATTCCTGAATAATAGTTACATTATCTGCTGTTGGTATAGAAGAGAGTTCTATCATCTATCTCTCTATATCTATCTACGTACCTACCTACCTACCTACCTAAATACCTATCTAACTATGTCTATCTATCTATCTGTCTGTCTTCTGTCTGTCTTTCACCTGTTTCTCTGTCGGTCTGTCTGTCTGTCTATCTATCTGTCTATCTATCACGTATCTTATTTGAGGTGTAGAGTTATTAAGTAACTTACCTCAAACAGATTCCTGAGGAGATCTCAGTGTGTGGCTGGTTCCTGTGATGCCTTTTGGATGCAATGACAGCATGTGGCCAGCAGGTGTCAGAGCTGTGGCACCAAAGGCAGGTCCTGCTGCACCTTGGTTTGCTTCCTGTGGTATCTGAACTGGAAGTTAATCCCAAGGGTTTATAACCCAATCATATTTGGCAAATGGATGTTACTCATGTTCCGTCTTTTAGGAAATTATAGTTTGTTCATATTACTGTTGATAATCCATAATCCTCAATCTATTATTGAAAGGCATATCTCCGTAAAATAAAGAACGGGGAATATAATACTCCCAAGGATCAGTTTATTATTTATTCTCTATATTTAAAATATTTTTAACTGTGGATAATCGGGGGAGGTTGGCCCTTGAATTCCAATGGCAACATCTTTTCCATATACCTCCAGTAAAGTGGAGAGATGTGATGTCCAGCCTACAGTGTGGACCAGATAGATCCAGCACTGGTGTGGTGTGGAGTAGTGTCTGTGTTTTCCCACAGAATGCTGAATCTCCAGTCTGGGTTGCCAATGGCTGCTGTGTGCTGTGGGTGACCTTATTGGGAACAAACTGGTGCAATAACTCCATTGGACGCGGTAAGGAATCCCCAATGTTGATGCTGGTTGATCTTGATAGTTCAGTGTATCCCTACTTCATAGCTACTGACTGGAAGATGGGCACCCCATCAGCACCCATGATCAGGATAAATCACTGATACCTGGAATCTTACTGAGAGCCAGTTCCCTAATAATTCCCTTGCCCATTGTGGGTGTATTGCAATAAGCAATGCCTCAGTTGCTGACTTTGGGCAGAACTCCTCCAATGCTTCCTTGTGGGCTTAAAAATATTACTTGTGCTTATAAATAAAAAGTCTCAATATCACACTGTCCACATCCATTCAGCTAATCGTTGCTGGCCTGGGCACCCTGACTACCACCTGGATAGTCCACAATTATGGGCTGAATGTATTACAAATCCTCCCTATCAGCTAAATTTATTAGATTAGTAGCCCTCTGTGGTGGTGGGGCCACAGCCCTGCCAAGGATGTTAGGCAGGCTTCCTATTTTAATGGGACTGGTTATTGGAATTCAAATGTGGAGTTTGAAAAGTCTCTGTCCTTCCCCTGTTGTCTTTGTGGTGACAAATGTTACTGATGTGTCTGTCCAGCAGCTCGAATTGTTTTAGAGAATCCTGTCTCCTGACTGGTAAGGTTGTTTTGGGAATTATACACAACAGGAGTCTAGAGAGATCATTGCGGTGTATAAGACCAGAGCACTGATCAGTTAGTTACAGGCAGAGGAGATGATAAGGAAGTGGGCAGGATCAATGCTGAGGTGAGCATTGCTTCTGCCCCTGCTCCTAAGACAGAGCCAGCTACAAACCCAAGTCACTATGTCCTGTAGGTCACTTAGCAGACAGTAGTCAGGCTCCCATTGGCCTCTTCTGGAGAAGCATATGTAATTAAGAAATCCTAGTGAGAGGGCCACACACGTGTCTCTACCAGCACTGTTAGTATCCACACCTCCCACAAACTCCACCCACACCCACAGAAAACTCAACTCTGACTTGATTATTAACCACGTCCTACACCAGATTCAAACCCTGAGTTTGCCCCAGAGAATTACACAGGTAGGTGCAGAGGAAAGGTTTAATCATGGGCACTTTTCATGCTTCCATAGATTTAAGAAGGAATTCTCTAACACACTGTAAGAAGAGAAACCTTTGAACAGTCAAGAGGACAAAATAGACTTTAAGGCTCCGAGGTGTGCAGGACACAGACCTTGTCCTCGGTCCCCAGAGACATCAGAAGACCCTCACTGGAGCTTCTCTGGCTCCTTCCAGAAAGCAGATCTAAGGGCGCCACAGTGAAGGGTATCCATGGCTTGGATGCCTTTTCTTTCCAGGCCCCTTCTTGTGTAAGCCTCAGTTTTCAGCAGTTTCAGGGCGGGACCCAGAGTCCAGGCTTCAGTCTGAGAATGCATGTCTCCACTGCTGTGTGTGCTATCGTCTTCTGGCTGGTTCAGAGCCCAGTGGGCCTCTCTCCTGGAAGCTGCTGCTCCTTCTTCTGGATCCCAGAACCTCTCTGCAGTTCCTGCTTTTGGCTCCTTGACATGTGGTTCTTCTCTGCAGCGCTTCTGCCCCCTCTGGGCTCCAAGGGCAGCTCCATCCAGCAGTGTGACTATGCTGGGGTTCCCACTTCCATGGCACTGGGGTGCTGGCAGGAGGGGCGACTGAGTGCCTCAAAATTATCCAGTGCCCAGGCCCAGGCCTGTTCTCGGTTCATGTCTGGAGGCATGTGGGGCTCTGGGTAGCTCCTTCTAGTCAGCTCCTCCATGGCTGGTGGAGAGTAATCCAGAGCTTTAGCCACCCAACAGGGCTAAGCAGCAGAACTGGCTAAGAGGCACTGGATGCTTTCTAGCAGGAAGCTGCTTTTATAGTGTTCTGCTGGACTTGAAACCTGAATCCCTTGGGAAGGCACCGCCCAATTTTTCTCACAAAGAAGAAATTAGCCTGAATCACCTAGAGCAGTAATTAGGTTGATTGGCTCTTGCTGCTGCTGCTGGTGGGACACACACCTTTAATCCCCACCCTGGGGAGGCAGAGGCAGGAGGATCTCTGTGAGTTCAAGGGCAACCTAGTTCACAGAGGGGGTTTCTAACTGTCAGAGCTGACCAGAAGAACCCTGTTTCATAGAACAAATAAACCAAAGTAGCAATACTTAGGGTGATGGAAACAATGTTGAGGCCCTCAGGATGTTGCTATCATAGTAAGTCCACTGAAGCAAAGGGACTATGCAAGCCCGGGTATCTCTCCCTCTGTGGCAATGGCCTCTGTGCTCTTCAAATACAAACTCCTGCCTCAGCTCTGAGGCTAAAACTGGGTGGAACAAAACCGTATATGTGGTTTGAAATCACAGTGGAATTACAGCCCAGGACGCTGATGGCTGGACTTAACAAGGCACTTGGAATGAATTGCAGACACTTGCTGAATGCCTTTAGGAGAAAACCAAAAAGGCTGGATTTGAATGAGTGCAATTTAATCTGGAGCAGCAGCGACCCCTGCTGTGAAGTAGTGATGGCCTGCAGGTTGGGGACTGAGCATTTTGGCCTTTGCTGCCCCCCTTCACCAACTCCCCATGAACAGCCAGGAGGTCAGACTAACCATAAACGTTACAGAAGGAGAGCAGGCATCTTCCATGGTCCTTTACCTTCCCTAGCAGACAAGAGCAACGAAGCCATAGGGCCACCACGACCTAAGAAATTAACGCCAGAGAGAAGAAATGATAGCCAGTCCAGACAGCACAACATTGGCAACAAGGACCGAGTTGTCTACAAAGCAAGTCTCAAGGAAAGGAACTCAGAGGAGATGGAGATTCTGACGTGCAAATGCCAGGTTTGTCGTCTTCCAGGGTCGGATGTCTTCGGACACTTGCTCAGCGGAAAACTGCCATTCGGCGATTTCATCGGTAAGAAATGCGCTAAACAAAGGAATAGACGACTTTTCATCATTAAGAAACCAGGAGAGCCGAAAGGAGAACATGCAAAAACGAACGGTTAACGCGGCGACCCGACTGCCCCTGTTCACACCCCTCTGGGGCGGCGATCATTCTTCCAGAGTTTTGTTCAGGTCTTCGGGATCCTGCTTGACGGTTTGGACCGGATTTCGCCAAAGCCTTCCCGGTGGAGCCTGAATCTGGCGGCAAAACGAAAGAACCAAGGCAGAAAATCACGGACGCGGTTTCGGATTGCATCTGGTCCTACTGACAGGCTACTGAACTGGATTTGTGGATGAATTGCAGACAATTGAGAATCACGGATTAAAGTTCGAGAAAGCTGTGAGATAGGAATTGCAGACACTTGAGAATTCGCAGGGGGCGTAAGGTTCGCAAAAGCTGTGATAGGAATTGCAGACCCTCCAGAAACAGGGAATAATGTCGCGAAAACTGTGAGATAGGGATCTGAGCATCAGGAATCGCCAAGAGGCTGATTCCTGGCTCCAAGTGTCCCCTGAGGTCCAGTAGAGTCTGGCCTGCAGCTCAGTGGCCCAGCTGAATAGCTTCTGTGCCAAGCATTCTTGCTTTAGGCTCTTACTTCCTCATTGGCTCAGACTCCCGCTGTGCCCACGAACCAGCAGGGACCATAGGGCCAGTTTAAAAATAGCATACCTGCTGAAGATTTCAAATCTTGATTTGAAATGGAATTTGAATTTTAACCTTGAGTTTGGGCTGAAGAAATCGTCAGGGCAGCTGAGGAACCTGCATGAGACCGAACTAAACCCTTGGGATGTGGATGCAGTTGCATGGCTTGAAAAGTCACCAGGTGGAGCCTCTGGCAGTGAGACCAGGATTTGTCCCTAGAGCATGAACTTTTTTTTTTTTTTTTTTTTTAACTCATTTCCTGTATTGAGATACCTTGCTCAGCCTTGGGGGGGTGGGGGGGGCAGAAGGGCTAAACTTGTTATCCCAGATTTTTTGACTTCCCATGGGAGACCTTATCCTCTTAGTAGGGGATGGGCAGGTGGGGATGCTGGGGGCTGAGTGGGAGGAGGGAAAGGAAGGGAAACTGTGAGATGTGGAATAAATATGTCAACCGTCTTTTGTGGCTTTGTATTTCACCCAGAGAAGGTCAGGTGTGTTGTTCAGTAAAAGGACCAGTCATAAGGCAGCTGTTTAAATCTGAAGCCCACCTAGAAGGCACTGGTTTGGTGACCTGTACAGTTAGTTGGCACATCTTTACCAGCTGAGCTTCCACTGAGGGTTTCTGCAAACACAGACAGATCTGGAGGAAGCACCATGGTCCAGCTCAGCCTGACTCTGAGGTGCTCAAGAAATGGGATCTGCATTCTCCTTCTCTGGCTGAGAATCCTATAGCTTCTGTCTCAAGAGAAAACAGCTTTTGGCATCGGATAAAAACAAACTAGAAAGAAACCTTGGGTCTAGCTGAGTGCAGGGTGTCCTTCTGTTAGGTACTCTAGGACCTGTGCTGGCCAATTCCAGAATATTCCACAGACAAATACCCCAGTGAAGCCCGTGGTGGGGTTTGGGTTGCAGTTGCTGTTCTACCTGAGCTAGAGTGGGAGCCTTGAATAAAGATGAATTTTCTATGATGAATGTCTGTTTCTTGGGAGCCCAGCAGCCCCATCTACTCTGCTGAATGTTTTCTCACATTACTATAAGGAGTCCCCCAAATGAGTTCTTTCTGCCTCTGTAGTGCCAGAGCCTGGACTCCTTTAACAACACTATAGGCAAAGCTTAAAGGAAACTGGAAAGCCGAGTTTGAGTTGTCAGGCATGAGGCAGAAAAGCCTTAAAAGAAAGCAATCAGACGAAATTTCAGTGCAGAAAGTTGGAGAGCACAGAGGGTGCAGAAAGAGAGAAAAATGGCTGGTCTATCCAGTGTTCTGCTGGTCTATGCCAGCCACACAGCGAGTTTGCCCAGGAATACTTCCACATTGAAGCCTAGTTGATCCAGATCCCACCACAAAACAAGAGCAGGAAGAATCCAAGATGCCAGCAGGATTTCAAATCCAGGAGGATTTCTGTAGCTGTCAGCTGATGGGAACTTGGTTCCAAGGGCAAATCAAGGTCACTGGTGAAATGAGATGGCTTAGTCCCCTAGCACTGGATATTATCAAGGGGGGGGGGGAGGTATTATCTAGATTTACTGCAGCATAAACTGGGGTCACAAATTTTCCAATCACAGCTTGGAGGCTGAGCTGAGGGTCTGCAACAGGACCCTCTGGGTTTCTGAGGGGGACAGTTTCTTTGACCGTGGCTCTTGCTTGGCCTCCTACCAGCCTAGATCAATGGTCCTGAAGAGGAGGAGCTAAGAGGAGCCCAGGAGCCTAGGATGAACTGTGGAAAACCATGGTCCTTAGACAAAGCTGCTCTTGCCCCTGGGAACTCCTGTGAATTAGATGTAAGGGGATTTGTGTCTCTGCTTTAGAAAGGTGTGCTTGTGTTCTGCCCAGGAAGGGCTTCTTAGAAGACCCTGGGTGGGTAACTAAAAACATCCCCTGCAGCCAATAGCTGTGTTTGACAAACCATGTAGGATGTGAGACAATGTCAGGTTGCTGTGGTCCTGTGTGCTACAGGAGGTTGACATACGCAGGGAGCCAGTAACTTTCTGAGGGAAACCCTGAGGCTCAAAGCAGCTGGAATCTTGGAGGATACAGAGACAACATCACTTTGCTACCCTGAATTGCACAAGTTATGAAAACAGGAAATAGTTGAGCTGAAACTGAAAACTGGTATAAATATGTGCTGCAAAGGTGAACAGTCACACAGGGTTTCTGCTGGTGCAATTAGTCCTGCTGGCACCGAACAGTATACCTTCATCTCTCAGAAGAATCAACACTTCTTTCTACTCAAAATCTTCCATGACAAGCTGGGCTTGGCCATGGGGGCGGGGGGCATACCTTTCAGCTCTGCACTCAGGGTGCTGAGGCACACAAATCTCTGAATTTGAGGACAGCCTGGTCTACTGCAGGAGTTCTAAGACAGCCAGACCTATGCAGAGAAGCTCTGAAGATAAACATAACGAAACAACCTTATTGTGAATAACTACAGGGCACTGGTCCCTTCTGGATGCTGGGGCAGAGATCTGCATTTTCCAGAGCAGAGTGGGGTGAGAACTAATTGAAGTGAAGCCTAGCCTGATAACCATCTCTAGGTAGGCTGAGGATGTTGCTCACCATTTAAGAATAAGTATGGCTCTACAAGGGGACCTGGGTTTGGCTCACAGGACACAAACAGGCACCTTACAACCATCAATACCTTCATCTCCAAGGAATCCAATGCCTCTGCCCTTAATGGAACACCAGCTTGAACATGGACACACCTCCATGCTAATGCTAATGCTAACGCTAATGCTAACGCAAACACACACACACACACACACACACACACACACACACACACACACACACACACACACAAACAGTAAGTAAAATAACATTTTTTTACCCTATGATTCTATGGACAAGACATGCCCATCCAGCAAGCCATGGTGAGGCAAATGGAGAAACTCATGGACCTGAAATGGACCTTGGGGGACAAGAAAAAGGACCCTGAAGCTAAACTTTGGAGCCATGGATGGGAAAGATGTGAGATTACACAGTGAAGACAGCAGTAGCATATAACCAGACAAGGTTCAAGAGCAGTTTGCCACTGAAGGAGAGGTGCTGGCAGACTCCTGGTGAGTGGGTGAATTCATAGATGATGTGACTGCACCCACAAGGTGACAGTGCAGCCAGGGTACAGGTACCCAGAAAGGTAGACCTTCAGACTTAAGGAAAAGTCCTATGGTAGGCAACCAGAGGAAGCATTCAGGAGAAATCCACAGACAGAATTGGTCAGAGAGCTGCAAAGCACAGACAGACCCTAGGGAGCTGGAGCCAGTCTGTCCTCACCCTCTGGATGACCATCAGACCATGACCTAAGTCAAACACAGCAGTTTCCTTAAGAAATCTGTGTTCATGGTTCAGTGGCCAAAAGCCCTTGCTCTTGCAGAGGACCATAGTCTATTCCTAAAATCCTGGAACATGGATTCTAGTTGTTATTAGATGAAAACTCAAAGCCAGAGATTGGGGGAAAGGCTGGAATATCAGAGAGAGGAAAGAGACCACAGTCAGTCCTCACCCAGTCATCTCCCCAAGTCCTCAACCTGCCTGGCTATGTCTACAGAATCTCTCCCTCTCTGCCTCTGCTTCCTTGAATATCTCCTTCCTCCAGTTCCTTCACCTCCTGTTCACCTCTGCATCATATTCTAGAGTTAGGATTAAAGGTGTGAACTACTACTGCTTGGCAGTCAGGCCTTGAACTCACAGAAACACAGAAAGATCTGTCTCTGGAGTAATGGGATTAAAGGGGCAGGTCACCACTCTGGCATGCTAGGATTAAAGGCTTGAGTCATCTCCTGGCTTGACTGTGGGTGGATCTGTTCTCTGCTGTTTCAGACTGGATTTATGAAGTAGAAAACACATCACCACCGAACCCACATAATACTCACAAGGCCCACAACTCCAGATCCAGGAATTCAGCACCCTGTTCTGACTTCCTCCTGTACCAGGCAACATAAGATGTGTAGACATGCTTTTCAACAAAATCTTCACATACATAAGTAAAGGAAACCTGTGCTGGGGGCTGGACAGATGGGTCAGATGGTGAAGAGTAGAAGACCTTGTAGAAGACCCAGGTGAGGTTCCCAGCACCCACATGCTTACATGCAGTCACAGGAAAACACCTACAGAAGTTAAATAGGATTTCAAATAACCTGTTAAAGGAAGAAAGTCAGCCAGGGGTTGTGGCACATGCCTTTAATCCCAGCACTCAGAAGGCAGAGGCAGCTGGATCTCTGAGTCAAGGTCAGCCTGATCTACAGAGCCAGTTCCAGGACAGCCAGGGATATACAGAGAAACCTTGTTCCTTTCCCATCAAAAAGATGATAAGGCCTCTCCAGACCTCATCTTTAGATGAGAACTACAGACCACTGCTAGCCTGGAGATTCTGAGTCTCCAGGGTACACTTTAAGTTATGAAATTCCAAGTAGCTACAAGTTTTCTTAGTTCATTTCTTTGATGTTTACAAAACTAGAAAATAAATATGATAAACACAGAACAGAATTAACTGAAATCCAGGTATGTACGGATATATTTAAAATTTAATAAAAACCACTATGAGGTATCAGAGGGATCTACCCCTAGCCAGTCTAGGAGGATCAGACAGTGGTAACTCACACCCTTAATCACAGGCACAGGGAAAATCCAAGAGTGGTCACCTACACCCTTAATCCCAGAAAATCTGAGTTTAAGGCCAGTTTAGTTTACAGAGTTCCAGGCTCCCAGGCAGACAGTGCTGGTGTCCCGCCTTTAATCTTAACCTGGATGTGAAACAACTGGGAGAAGAGAGTATTTAAGGCAGGAATAGACATGCAGAGGAGGCAGAAGAAGCCAGGAGGAGCAAGGTTGAGGAAGCTGGAGGACAGCTGGGTGAGGTTTGACTGTGGTGTTCTCTCTCTGATATCAGTCTTTCCCTGAGATCTGGCTCTGAGTTTCCTTTATTTGTGCATCACAGGTGTAGCTGGTAAGTCCTAAGGTTTCCAGGGATTTGAAGACCTGCTGAGACATTCAGCCTACTGGAGTGAGCAACTTCTGGATTCTTGGACATTTTCAGTACGAAGCCAGCCACTGTTGGATTTGCTGAACCACAGCCTGTAAATTATTCTCATAAATCCCACCTGTATATAGGGATGATGGGATTATACTTTGAGAATCTTCACCCTTTTTTGTTTTGGGTTGTTTTCATTTGCTTGTGTGCTTGTTTTTCAAGATGGGGTTTCACTGTGCAGCCCTGGCTGTCAGGAAAACAGTTCCATAGACCAGACTGGTCTTGAACTCAGAGATCCAGCTTCCCCAAGTCCAGCTTCCCCAGAGCTGGGATTAAAGGTGTGCAGCACCAGGACCTTCAGAATCTTCACTTTTTTAGTAAATGTCTTTAGTTACAAAGTTTTTTCCCTCATACCCTCCATTGCTCCCTCACCCTACCCTTCTCTCCAGCCTCCCTCAGCTTCCTCCCCAACTCCATCCCCCCATCCATTCACCAGAGAGGGCAAGGAATCCCAGGGTGAGTCAGTTCTGTTCATCATATCCAGTTGAGGCAGGTCAGAGTACCTCCCCCAGTTTCAAGGCTGAGTAAGGTGCTCTGTAGGGAATGGGCTCTGAGAAGTCAGTTCATGCACCAGAATTTTCACTTCTTATTAAATGCAAATACCTGCGGAAATTATGGATTTATACCCCAGCATCCTACAGTGTAATGGTTGGGAGAGGACCCAAAGTCAGTGGATAAAAAAGTAACTAACTGTCTTCTTAATCAGATGCTGAGGGAATTGCCCTCAGTGTTACATAGGTGAAGCCCAGAGGACAGAGCTCTTCATCCTATTTTGTGGAAGATGGCAGATTCTTCAGAGCGCACACCTCCAAGTCAACCTGTCTTGCCAGCCCTGAGTCCCAGGTATTCTGTTTCCTGGCCACTGTGTTTCTGCACAGAGCCAAGCCACTGCTTTGAGGAGCGCTGGTCTGTTGAGTGGGAACTGCTTTCTCTGCCTTGTGGACTTCAGCGCTCAGACTGCCTGAGATACCACCCCAGACTGAATTATGCCCTGAAGAGGGGCGCAGAGGTCTTCCAGAGTGAGAGTCAGAAGCCCCAAAGGCCCCCAGGAAAGGTGGAGAAAGACAAGCACAGCCATGGGGGGGAGCCAGAGGCACCCTCCACAGGCTTGCTCAGCATCCAGGAGAAAGGACTGGAACCTGAGTCTTGTGATGATGGAGATCACCCTGGAAGTGACCCTGCTTCTGCTGGCCCCAGGTGCCTAAGCTGCTGGCCATGGCTCCAAAGGGCTTTTGGCTGGAAACAAACAAACAAAAAAAACCCCCGCCATAATATCAGGAAACCTGATGCCTGCTAAGACTTGCAATTAGGATCCTCTGTTAGCTCCAGTCATTACAGACATTCCCCTGCCTTACTCACAGGCAAAGGCAGTTTTCTCTTTGCAGATGTCTGTATTTATTTTACTCAGCTTTCTTAATAAAAGTAAAATACTTTTGTTACACTTTAGAAAATATCCCTGGAAATTTGTGTTGTTTCTTGGATGGACCTAGGAGAAAGATGATGTGTGCAGTGGACACGGATGAGGATGCACTACTGTCTAACAAGTTATTCACAGGGCAAACGTTGGTTCTTTTAAAGGAAGTCCTCAGGGGACCAGGCACGTTGGTGTTCATGTGTGCTGGGGCCATAAGATAACAGCACACAGAGAGTAACCTTGAAGATGTGGGGACCCCTTTTTGCTTAAACACCATGGACGACTACCGAGATCCTTCTCTTTAAATTATTCTGGGGCCACCTGGAGCTTCTTCTTTTCTTCTTCCTCCAGCCTGGATTCTCCATCCAAACACCTGCCATGATGATACTCCAGGTAGAGCTGTGTGCATGCCAGGCAAGACCACTGATGCCACATCAAGTGCCCAGTCTTCCAAGCACATCACAAGCTTTTGACCCAAAGAAACCCATATCTCCTGCCTCCTTCAAGTGCAGGCACTAGACCAGGGAAGCCTGTTTTGTTTGTTTGTTTGTCTTTTGTTTATTTGTTTTGTTTTTTGTTTTGAGGCAGAGGCTCTGTGTAGCTTGGTCATTCTGGAACTCTCTAGACTTAGCTGGTCCTGGACTCAGATTCAGTTCGCCCTGCCTCTCTAGTGTGGGGATTATCATAATGTACCAGGAAAGTCTATTTTAGCAATTTTCAGATCCCAAAGTTTTGCTGCAGAGCTGAACCCGTTTTGAGAAGCAGGACTGTCTTGGGTGGAAACTCATGGCAATACTGGCCCAGACACATTTCTGGTCCTGACAGGGTTGCCTTTAATGTCCTTTCCATATGGAGGAGGATATTTTATAATCCATACTTGAGCTGTTGGTCTTCCAGGGAGTCTGGCTTCTCAGTACTGAATGGAGCTAAGCCATGTATGTTCACACAAGCCTTTTAGTCCTACAGCTGGATCCCTGTGTGTTCAGGCCACCTGTCTACACACTGGGTTCCAGGGACAGGCGGGGCTATCTCATTGAATGAAGGAAGGAGGGAAGAGAAGACAGAAAGGGTCACACTGCATTGTGCAGAGTAAAAGGGGGAAATTATATTATACAATGCTCATAAACTGATAGTCAGTCCTGATATTTCTCCTGGATTCCACCCATGCAAGAAAATGCCTGGGAAGTTACTTCTTCCTCTGTAGCTGCCATATTCCTCTGCTCTCCACTTGTGTTCTGCACACCATGCTGAGGAAGCAGATACCAGTTCAAGCAGGATCAACATCTGTTGTGATCCTACTTTATTTTGAGACTTTGTTGAACTATGCATGGCAATTTTACCTTTTCATGATCTCCGGGAGTTTTAAGTAATATTTCAGCAAACCCTAACCGGTGAAGCATGCCATGGGCCAGGCTGGAGAGAGTGTTCCCAGAGACGTAAATGGCAAGAGGATATTAAAATATATCAATTAATTAGAGTCTTAAAATGTGCTCTTTAGCTTCATTTTTGACAAAGTCTATGTAGAAAATAGAATAAGCACTGTAAAGAAATATTGTCCATAAAAAAAAATTCATATCACCTGGACCTTTTAACAGAAGTGCAAAGACACAGATAATATATCTTGGATTTATAGTGGCTGGTAATACTTTGTTAAAATGTAAATTGGGAGATACACTCATGAGAAACTGAACCAATGAAGTCATTCTTTGTTGTGTTACCCACAATGACAAAGAAGGCAGGATCGCTGTCTCTTAGAAGACGGGTTTTGGAACATGGGCTCTAACTGTAAGGTGCCAGTCAGTTATTCTGTTCTACAGTAGTTCCTTTGCACCACATGCTCTTATTGTCTTGTAAAGCTGGAAACTGAGTAGACACAGCTCTTTCTTTCCTGAGCCTCTTGAACAGTAAAGGATTCCTGAGATCTCATTGAGTCAACACGTTTTTATTTTCATCATTAATACATAATTCTAAAGATCTCATTTTATCCTTTAGTAATATCTTTTTATCCTTAGAAACAATCTGTAAGGCATGATGGTTTGTTCCAAAAACATTGTTATATATTATAATTTTTCATATCTATTTCCCATAAAATTAACTTTGTAAACTTATCGTCAGCAGATTCTATGGCACAGATTTGGCTAGTAGCTTCTCTTTACTACTTTGCAAAGTCTGTGACAATTTATCAGTAGCCGTTTCCAAGGAATAAATTTGGTGGGTTAATCTCTCCTTACCATTTTGCAACATCTGTATCAGTTTCATTAGTTTCTCATACTTGGCATTGTTATCAAACCATCTTTAAAGGCTACTATATTATTTGCCAGACTAATAGCAATTATAGCTCTAAATGCATATGTCATATATGTCTTCTAAAATTTTATCCATAGTAATAACACAGAGGTTTATAAATTTCTGAATAATAGTTACATTATCTGCTGTTGGTATAGAAGAGAGTTCTATCATCTATCTCTCTATATCTACCTACCTACCTACCTACCTGGATACCTACCTACCTACCTGTCTGTCTGTCTGTCTGTCCGTCTGTCCGTCCGTCCATCCGTCTGTCTGTCTATCTATCCATCCATCCACCCATCCATCCATCTATCTGTCCGTCCTCTGTCTGCCTGTCACCTGTCTGTCTATCTGTCTTTCTGTCTGTCTGTCATCTATCTGTTTGAGGTGTAGAGTTATTAAGTAACTTACCTCAAACAGATTCCTAAGGAGATCTCAGTGGGTGGCTGGTTCCTGTGATGCCTTTTGGATGCAATGACAGCATTTGGCCAGCAGGAGTCGGAGCTGTAGTTCCTTTGCACCATATGCTCATCCTCTCTTGTAAAGCTGGAAACTGACTAGAGATCTCATTGAGTCAACATGTTTTTTCTTTTCATCACTAATATATAATTCTAAAGATCTCTTTTTATTCCTGAATGATATCTTTTCATCCTTAGAAATGATCTGTAAGGCATGATGTTTGGTTTCCAAAAACATTGTTGTATGTAATAATTTTTCATATCCATTTCCCATAAAATTAGCTTTGTCAACTTATCGTCAGCAGATTCCATGGCACAGATTTGGCTTGTAGCTTCTCTTTACTACTTTGCAAAGTCTGTGGCCATTTATCAGTAGCCGATTTCAAGGAATAAATTTGGTGGGTTAATTTCTCCTTACCACTTTGCAACATCTGTATCAGGTTAATTAGTTTCTCATACTTGGCATTATTTCACACCATCTTTAAAGGCTATCATATGATTTGCCAGACTAATAGCAATTATACCTAAAAATGTATATGTCATATATGTCTTCTAAAATTTTATCCATAGTAATAGCAAAGAGGTTTATAAATTCCTGAATAAGTTACATTATCTGCTGTTGGTATAGAAGAGAGTTCTATCATCTATCTCTCTATATTTACCTACCTACCTACCTAAATACCTATCTAACTATGCCTATCTATCTGTCTTCTGTCTGCCTGTCACCTGTCTATCTATCTGTCTGTCTGCCTGTCTGTCCGTCCATCCATCCGTCTGTCTGTCTGTCTGTCTGTCATCTACTTGCTTGAGGTGTATAACTATTAAGTAACTTACCTCAAACAGATTCCTAAGGAGATCTCAGTGGGTGGCTGGTTCCTGTGATGCCTTTTGGATGCAATGACAGCATTTGGCCAGCAGGTGTCAGAGCTGTGGCACCAAAGGCAGGTCCTGCTGCACCTTGGCTTGCTTCCTGTGGTTATCTGAGCTGGAAGTTAATCCCAAGGGTTTATCACCCAATCATATTTGGCAAATGGATGTTACTCATGTTGCCTCTTTTAGGAAATTATAGTTTGTTCATGTTACTGTTGATAATCCATAATCCTCAATCTATTATTGAAAGGCATATCTCCATAAAATAAAGAATGGGGAGTATAATACTCCCAAGGATCAGTTTATTATTTATTCTCTATATTTTAAAATTTTTATCTGTGGATAATCAGGAAAGCGATGTGATGTCCAGACTATAGTGTAGATCAGATAGATCCAGCACTGGTGTGGTGTGGGGTAGTGTCTGTGTTTTCCCCCAGAATGCTGAATCTCCAGTCTGGGTTGCGAATGGCTGCTGTGTGCTGTGTGTGACCTTATTGGGAACAAACTGGTGCAATAACTCCACTGGACACGGTAAGGAACCCCCAGTGTTGATGCTGGTTGATCTTGATAGTCCAGTGTATCCCTACTTCATAACTACTGACTGGAAGATGGGCACCCCATCAGCACCCATGATCAGGATAAATCACTGATATTTGGAATCTTACTGAGAGCCAGTTCCCTAATAATTCCCTTGCCCATTGTCGGTGTATTGCAATAAGCAATGCCTCAGTTGCTGACTTTGGGCAGAACTCCTCCAATGCTTCCTTGTGGGCTAAAAAATATTACTTGTGCTAATAAAGAAAAAGTCTCAGCATCACACTGTCCACATCCATTCAGCTAATCGTTGCTGGCCTGGGCACCCTGACTACCACCTGGTAGTCCACAATTATGGGCTGAATGTATTACAAATCCTCCCTATCAGCTAAATTTATTAGATTAGTAGCCCTCTATGGTGGTGGGGCCACAGCCCTGCCAAGGATATTAGGCAGGCTTCCTATCTTAATGGGATTGATTATTGGAATTAAATAGTTGAAAAGTCTCTGTCCTTCCCCTGTTGTCTTTGTGGTGACAAATGTTACTGATGTGTCTGTCCAGCAGCTCGAATTGTTTTAGAGAATCCTGTCTCCTGACTGGTAAGGGTGTTTTGGGAATTATACACAACACGAGTCTAGAGAGATCATTGCGGTGTATAAGACCAGAGCACTGATCAGTTAGTTACAGGCAGAGGAGATGATAAGGAAGTGGGCAGGATCAATGCTGAGGTGAGCATTGCTTCTGCCCCTGCTCCTAAGACAGAGCCAGCTACAAACCCAAGTCACTATGTCCTGTAGGTCACTTAGCAGACAGTAGTCAGGCTTCCATTGGCCTCTTCTGGAGAAGCATATGTAATTAAGAAATCCTAGTGAGTGGGCCACACACGTGTCCCTACCAGCACTGTTAGTATCCACCCTCCCACAAACTCCACCCACACCCACAGAAAACTCAACTCTGACTTGATTATTAACCACTTCCTACACCAGATTCAAACCCTGAGTTTGCCCCAGAGAAGTTTACACAGGTAGGTGCAGAGGAAAGGTTTAATCATGGGCACTTTTCATCGGAATGGAGCTTCCATAGATTTAAGAAGGAATTCTCTAACACACTGTAAAAAGAGAAACCTTTGAACAGTCAAGAGGACAAAATAGACTTTAAGGCTCCGAGGTGTGCAGGACACAGACCGTGTTCTCAGACCCCAGAGACATCAGAAGACCCTCACTGGAGCTTCTCTGGCTCCTTCCAGAAAGCAGATCTAAGGGCGCCACAGTGAAGGGTATCCACGGCTTGGAAGCCTTTTCTTTCCAGGCCCCTCTCTTGTGTAAGCCTCAGTTTTTAGCAGTTTCAGGGCGGGACCCAGAGTCCAGGATTCAATCTG